>CM066033.1:859300570-860005963 GCA_033557465.1 Ichthyophis bannanicus | reverse complement strand
ATTATATTGGGAATTAAGGCCTTCCCAACCAGGAAAAAATCTATTCTTGAATGTGAGGAGTGTGGTGCGGAGAATAACGTGTAATCTCGATCGGCAGGGTGTTGGAGCCTCCAAATGTCTACTAGGCCGCTCTCCTTGCAAAAGGCTTGAAGTGTTTTATGTGCTCGAGAAAGTTTACGTGAGCGGAAAGGCTGCCTATCAATCAACTGATCCATAACTAAGTTGAAGTTTCCACCCAATATTGTTGGGTACTGACTATTAACCAGTACCTCTTCAGCAATATTGTGAAAAAAGCTAGGATCATCCGAATTGGGAGCGTAGAGATTTATTAGCACCACAGTGCTATGTTTCAATTGCATCACCATCCTAGCCCATCTGCCCTCCTTATCAGATCCTATATGAGTGAATGGATATTGGCATCAATGATTTGCGCACCAATGTGGCTATGCCATTTTTTTTTGGACTACCGGTGAGAAGGCCGCGACCAGGTATACCCCATTTGCCAGTTTCAGGGATTCTGCTGTTTTTAAGTGCGTCTCTTGAAGGTAGATTATATCTGCCTTCTCTTTCTGACAATACATGAGGATGTTTTTACGTTTAATTAGGTTATTTATGCCCTTAATGTTCAGTGACAGGATTTTAAGTTTGCTTGCCATTTCTACCAGACTGTAAGCATATTGTTCCTCGTGCCTCTCTGAATTCTATCCTACGCAGTTTCTCCTCTATATCCAAACGCCCATGCATTTGCTCCCCATCTGGGAAGAAGATGATCATCCCTCTGAAAGGGGTTCTCCAATTAACCTTTGGGTGAGTGCGCAAACTAACAACGCGCATTTGGGTGAGATTAGCCAATGGCTAAGAGGTACCGGAGGAGCTCACTTGGGTTCCTATTTTCCCCACCCTACTTTCTCTCATATCCCACCCGTGTATAGAGGGAGGGGGAGAAGAAATGCAGAAGAAGATATAGCATAAAAAGATAGAACACCCAATAGATATAATATCTAGAAACTTTGTAAAGTGAGAATATCAACTACAAATGGTTTGATGTTAAACAGCATTAACCCTGTACACATGATGAATCTATCATCCCTCACATTTGTCCATCCGCTATATGCTCCGCGCTTATTGCACATAAAGAAAGAGAAAAGGAAAAGGCAAGGGAAAACAACCCCTGCATGTTCAAATCTCCTTCCATCCATAATTGCTCTGGAGATTGCCTTCACTTTGCTTCATTCCTCCTGACTCTACAAGTATAAATCCAGCAAATAAAAGCATAAGCTGGAAGCTGAAAGTAATGAAGGTGGGAGTAATGACTGCGATTACCGTTTATACTCAGTTACGCAAAGCAGCCGCACCTAGGAATACATCGACGGAGCCGTCGGGCCGTGAGCGGGATGCGAACCATCAGTCACTGGGCCCTTCCTTAGCGCATAACCAAAGCCTCCTTTTCTTCCAGGAAAACCCTTAAAGCGCAGGGGTCTTCAAAAGTACGTGTTTGGTTGTGGAGTGTGATCCGTAGTCTTGCAGGATAATACATCCCATACCTGGCCTGCAGCTTCTGTAGCCGTGGCCCACATTCCAGTAGTTGTCTCCTCTTTTCAACTGTGACTTTAGATAGATCAGGAAAAAACAGAATCTTGTGACCCTCATACTCTATTGGTGCCCGAGCTTTAGCAGCATTCATGATCTCGATCACCTGCTGATATCGCATGACTCTGAGCGCTACGGGCCTCGGATATCTCCCTGGTGCTTTAGGGTATGTGGGCACACGGTGGGCCCGGTCGATCTCCAGTGGATAGGTCAGCTGCAGTCCCAAGATTTTTGGCAAAAGCTCTTCCATAAATTTTGTAGGGTTCGCTCCTTCTATACCTTCCGGTAAGCCGAGGACCCAAATGTTGTTTCTACGGGCTCTGTTGTTCATGTCTTCTAAGTTTCTTTCTAGTTGGCAATTCTCTTAGCGTCTTGCTCAAGTACACGGATACGTTCCTCATGGGCTGCCAGGGTGTTATCAGCTTTTTCTGAGCGCAGATTTAGTGCAGCCAGCTGATCTTTCATATCTGTAAAATCAATTTGTAGAGATCCCAGCGTGTTAGCATTCAGTTGCACTAGCTCCTTTACTGCCCTGATCTCGGCAAGCAGTTCCGGCAGGCCCTCCATTTGAGCTTTTGAAGGCGCCATCTTTTGTGGAGAAGGGGGTTCTTGTTTAGAACGTTTTACTCCCGTGGAAATGTTGTTCTGGAAGTCTAACCGTGCCGGTTTAGCGGTGGGCATTCTTTACTATCAGGTATTGAGACCGAATATCATCTTCTTATCAGATTCCTGGTTAGGGCAGCAGATTCTTGCAAGATTCCTCCAGAGCAAGTCTCTAGACCTCCATCTTACACCGCAGCTAGCTCCACCTCCGACCATCATAAATTTTAATTCAGATTCCAAAGCTTTTACTAATATAGAGGAGTAATCAGGACATCATGTCCGGGGAAATCATACCAGGTCCCCTCTTGACAAAAAGGTGCCCTGATGGAGAAGCTCTGGTGCATCTTACACTAAAAGGAAAAACATTTTAGTATATTTTTTTATGAAAAGTGCTCATGTTTTCAGTTATCCATCTGTGTCTCTTTTTGTCCATCTATCTGTGACACCAATGTCATAAATTGGAAGTAGCAGTACCAAGGACAGTCAAAAACCCAGAACAAAGGCACTTGAGAGGGAACAGTAGGGAAACAGCAGCACTGGTAGGGAGCCCAGGATCTGTCAATCAAAGAGACAGCGTACCACAATGAGTTGCTGTTGAGAAGCCCAAACCTGCCAAAATAAGAGGAGCCAGGCATTGGTAAAAATGGGTTGGTGGGAAGTGGCAGCTAAAGATGAGGAACGGAAGCAACTAGGTGAGCAAGGGAAAAGGAAGAAGGCTGGAAATGAGGGGATACTAGAGGAGAGAAGGGGGGTGAAGGAAAGAGGTAGAGAAGAACAGATATAAGGCAGAAGCAAGGCAGGGAAAGGGAGAGAGTAGGGGGGAGGAGAAGAGAGAGAGAGGAACTTGAAATAGAGAATGCACCCCTGTCCTCCAAACATACACACACCACTTCACTGAAACACATCCAAATATCGCACCTTTACCTAATGCATACCCCCTCATCCTTGCACATCCATGCACATTCTCACACCCACACCAGCATTTTATAAACTACATTCAGGCACATATATTACCATTCCACACACCTCCCCACTCAGCAATATACATAGATATATCCTTCTCCAGCCAGTCATATATAAAGCCACATCTTCTGTAAGACAGTCCTTTAGATTACGGCATCATGAAATGTGCTTTTTGAAGCTTCCATGGCTGTAAAGGGACTAAGGAGGGGGAGGTATAGTTATTCCCTAACTACATTTGTGCTCTATATCACCATCACCCTTAGGCATGACTCGCCAGATTGCCTGCACTTTTATGTATATGCTATGGTTGTGATTCATGTGCTGTAGTATGGCTTCAAGTGGGAGTCCAGTGAAGGCATGTACTTTGAACATTTGTTGTCATATTGTCCAAAATATGCATGTATGTGACTGAGCAGACAAGTCACTTTTTTATGACAATTTTCTTTTGCTAAACTTATTGGGGGGGGAGTGCTGTTGCCAACTGTATTTCTGCTGGTAATACAGCAACTAGTTCTCTTTTTATACACTACACTACATTGTGGTAGGTATGTCTGGCATATGCTAGTGTAGCCCAGTCAAGTGGGGGAATGTGTATGAAAGAACATCAATAACAATTTCTAAATTGTGTCTATTTAATACCTATGTTCCTTTTTAATATAGGCACCCAGAACTATCCCCAGTAGCACACAAATGTTCTCACAAGAATTTACAACTACTCCAAGACGGGTGTAATGGTATGTGTTCATGGGTGTTCACGTATATTTTATGAAATATCCACTGTGATACACTGAGCAATGTGTCACTGGTTATACATTAGTTTGGTACTAAGTGAAGCCCAGAGACCATAGAAGATCCCAGGAAGAAAGCAATCTCAAGCAATCTCCTGAACTGGCAGGAAAGTAAGTTCATATTGAAGGTAGTCAGACTAGAGGATGTAGTAAGGAAGCAGGAAGGGGTTCAGGACAAAGATGAAGGCAATTGTGCACCTGGAGTTTATAAGCAGGCCGCTGGTGAAGAGAAGAAAAACCCAGAATATTTGCAAAGGGGCAAACATGGAAGAAGCGGAAAGATGAGGAACACCTATAGCATGATTCAGGGGGAACAAAGAGGTGTAATATTGGAGACTTAGATATTGAAATTAGGTAGTAACTTGAATGTTCTTACAGACTATTGGAATTGTCAGAGTTGGAAGGCTAACAAAAGAACAATATTGCTATGTAAAAAGTCCTGATTGGTAGCCATAAGAAAGCATTCACCCAATACTTTAAAGGATCTAAGCAGACAATCTATGCTGGGGAAGAAACCTAGACAAAGTGGAAGAGGTAACTTCAGTGACATAAAAAATATATCCTGCTTTAAAATTTTGCCAGAGAGCTAGCTCTATGTGACTTGGGAAATAAGCCCTTGATTATTCTAACATTGAGGCTAAGGTTTGTGATATATAGAGACAGACAAGCCACGAGCTGCAGTTAAGGAGATTTCTTTCTTAAATATCCGAATCATCTCTCACAATAGACTCAAAGTGATTTACAATACATTACAATACCTCACAATACAATATTATACAGCAATAAAATTTACATCGTAGCTAATAATATAGCAAAATAATAAAAAACTAGAACTACAAAACCACTCATCCTACCAATCACAGCCCTCAAAGCAGTCATCCAAATGCCATCTGCCAAAGCTATCACTTAGCTCATGTCTGATACTGCAAAACATTTGTTTTGCACTGAATTTATGCTGGGATGACAGAAGAAGTCAGCTGAATGGCATATTAAAGGCCCTAGGCCTGTACAATAGCGCATCAGACAAACTGAAAGAGGTAAACTATATTTGGAAATACACATTGAAGTTAAGTTGTACAAGAAATGTAAGTTTGTTAAAGCTCATAGGCTGTAGTTTGAACCATGGAGTGTCAGAAATCAGAGGCCGCGGACCCACGTGCCCGTCGGCCGCCTGTAACCGGGGGGGGCGGAGTGGTGCGGGTCCCCCTAGATGGCGCGAGGTGCGTGCCCGCACGAAGTTTACATTTGAATTCATTGGCTCCCGCGGGCCCGGGCGGCCGCGGGAGCCAATGAGGTCGGCGGGCTCAAGGGGGTTAGCGAGGGAGCGTGCAGGCAGACGCCAGTCCTTGCGGAGCCGGGAGAAGGACGGGCGTCTGGCTTCAGATCCTGGACGTGGTTACCGTGGTGCGGGCCCGAGGCGTCTGAGGCCTGCGGCGGTCAGAGCCGGCAGCGAGCAGTGAGCTGTCCTGGGAGCGTTGGTCCTGTCTTCGGCAGTTGGGAAAGCCGGCCTCGAGCAGTGAGCTGTCCTGGGAGCGTGGTCCTGTCTGCGGCGGCTGGCTGATCAGGTGCTGGGAGGGGCTCCGTGCTCTTTTGTTTGCTGCTCTCTGTTGCTGTTGGGGGGTTCTGATTTTTGTTATAGTTTGCCTGTTGCCGGTTTTTTGTTTTTTTTTCAGTTTTATTTTAAAAGGCTGCAGTGCTTGGCGGGGTCAGTGCTCTCTGCATCGGGATGGGGGGACGGGGGCGGTGGCACAGGGGGCAGGGGACGGAGGGGTGGTAGGAGGCCCATGGGATGGGTTTCGAGTGGCTCCGGAGGGCAGGTTAGGGGGAAGAAAGGGGTCCCACGGCAGGCTGGACCTGGAGACCCAGGCAGGCGGGGTACAGCCGTGCCCTCTGGTGCTTCAGGGAGGTCCCGCGGGGGTAGGGCAGGCCGTGGTCGGGGGGTGGCGCAAGGGGCACTGCGTGGGTCTGTGCTCGGAGAGAGTAGGGTGGCGGGGTCGACAAGGGGGACGGCTGGCAGTGCTGTTCCGCCCCAACCAGTTGTGGACCCCTCAGGGGGGGTGGGGGCGACACAGTTCCCGGCAGGGTGGCAGAGTCCAGCTGGGAGTCAGGATGGGTGGGTTGGGGGGCACTGGGGTTGGCCTATGCTTCCGGGGGGTGGGGGGCTTTCGGGTTGGGACTATTGGAGGGGAGGGGGTCAGGGACCCTCCCGGGTGGATTGGACGGGGCCGTGGCAGCTTCCTTGGGGCTTGTCGGGTTCCCCTGCCTTTTTGTCGGTGTCTCCACAGGTGCAGACCGGCGACGGGAGGGGCGCGGCTCCAAGCGGTGAGGTGTCAACGCAGAGTGCAGGAGCGGCTACTGGTGAAGTGCCAGTCACAGAGGCGGAGGACCGGCGAGAGGTGCTGACGGCGGATTCATCTACCTTCTCACCTATCGGGCCACCCTGGAGTTCGGATGCTGGTGAGTTACATGAGCATGTAGCGGAACCGAGTGGGGCGGTTAGCCAGGCAAGGGAGGTGGGGGGCAAAGTGAGAAAGAAGAGCCATCACTCGCGTAAGCGACGTCGGAGGGGGGGTTCCTCTTCGTCTTCATCTTCGTCGTCCTCGTCGGGTGGTGGGGGGGCGCTCAACCCGGTGGGGGTGGGGAGGGGATAGTGGGGGGGGCGGAGGGGCTACGCTGGCTTCCTTTTCGGAGCTTTGGGAGGGGGTTCCGCGTAAGCTGCGGCGTAGAATATGGAAGCGGAAATATATTGATATATTCCGACTGCTGGAGGGTAGGAAGCGTTTAGGGGAGAGCAGGCATAAATGGAAGGCGGACGAGAAGGCGGGCAGGGTCAAGAAGACTTCTCGGAACGTCCTCAACTGGACGAGGGCTTTCCTGCAGTTAGCTAGCGTTTGGGGGCAGCGTTACCCGGGGCAATACGGGATGTTGCTTGCCTATGCCGACTCTATTCTGGAGGCGGCTCAGACTCATGAAGTTTGGGCTTGGCTCAACTACGATGAGATGTTTTGGGATAAGATGGAGGAGAATCGCGCCTTGTCGTGGGGGACACAGGACATCAGCTTATGGTTAACGCAGATGTCGGAAAAAGGGGGGGTCGGTGCTGGGGGGCAGAAGGGGGTCCACGGCATGGGGGGTGACGGCTGGGCGGCCCATTCGGAGTGGCCCGGCTCCCGGGTTGCAAAAAGGCACGGGCGAGGGAGTCGGGGACGTCTGTTGGCGCTTCAATAAGTCGACTTGCCCCTTTCCGGACTGTAAGTTCCGGCATAGTTGCTCCATCTGCGGGAGCGGGCACTCCGTGCTCCGTTGCGAAAAAAAAGTGCCTAACCCTCCTGCCGCAAAGCAATGACTGTGGGATGGAGTTGGCCCCTACCCCGATTCGTTTTGCAGCACTCAGGCCATGGTTGCGGCGGTATCGGAGGGTTAAGGTGCGGCGGGTATTGGAAGGGGGTTTCCAGTTTGGGTTCCCCATACCAGTGGTGGGGGCGGGGGGCCCGGAGATGGCGCGCAATGCACCATCGGTCAAGCGCCTGGCACAGGTGGTTAGGGGTAAGCTGGCCGCTGAGCTGGCCTTGGGGAGGATGGCCAGGCCTTTTGTGGAACAGCCGTGCCGGAATTTCATTGTGTCGCCTTTGGGCATTGTCCCGAAGAAGGAGCCCGGAAAATTCAGGCTCATTCACAATTTGTCGTTCCCTGTGGGTGCATCTGTGAATGATCTTATCCCGAAGGAATTGTGCGCTGTGCGTTACGCGTCGTTCGATGAGGCAGTACGGTTGGTGCGCGAGTGTGGGCACAGGTGCTTGCTGGCAAAGGTGGATATTGAGTCCGCTTTTCGCTTGCTGCCGGTGCATCCTGGCTCCTTCCATTTATTGGGTTTTGTGTTCGAGGACCACTTTTACTTTGACAAGTGCATGCCGATGGGCTGCTCAGTCTCTTGTTGTTACTTTGAGATGTTCAGTTCCTTCATGCATTGGGCTCTGGAGGCGTCTGTCGGCTCTCGGAACGTGTTCCACTATTTGGACGACTTTCTCTTCGTCGGTGCGGAGCGGTCAGGGCTCTGTCGGGAGCTGCTGGATGGTTTCACGCTTCTCGCGCGGGAATGGGGGGTCCCTCTGGCGGCGGGCAAGACGGAGGGCCCTTCCACGCGCCTTACTTTTCTGGGGGTGGAATTGGATTCTGTTGACATGGTAGCGCGGCTGCCACCCGCCAAGGTAGTGCAATTGCGGGTGTTAGTAGCAAACATCTTAGGATCGGCGAAAGTCACATTGCGGGAGATGCAGGCCTTGTTAGGCTCCCTTAACTTCGCCTGCAGGGTCATCCCGATGGGCCAGGTGTTCCTCCGTCGACTGGCGGCGGCTACCGCGGGAGTGAGGTGTCCGCATCATCGCATTAGGGTGTCACGGAGCATGCGGGCAGACTTGGGGGTTTGGGACCAGTTCTTGAGGGACTTTAATGGGGTTACGGTCCTCCTCGCAAAGGAAGTGTCTACGTTTGATTTGCAGATTTTCACGGACGCGGCGGGCGGGTTCGGACTTGGCGTCTACTTCGGGGGTGCATGGTGTGCTGAGCCGTGGCCGTCGGCCTGGCGGGTGGCGGGCTTAACCGACAGCATAACGTTCCTGGAGCTGTTCCCCATTTTGGTGGTCCTGGAGCTCTGGCCAGAGAGACTGCGTAATAGACAACTGCTGTGGTGGTGCGACAATGAGGCGGTGGTACACGTTATCAATCGATATGTGCCGCGTTGCATGCGAGTGGCGGCTTTGATGAGGGAGGTGATTTTTGCCTGTTTGCGGTTGAATGTGGTTGTGCGGGCCCGGCACGTGCCAGGATATGCTAACCAAGTCGCTGATGCTCTTTCTCGTTTCAAGTGGGATCTGTTTCGGCGCTTGGCACCAGAGGCGGACCCGGTGGGGCGGTCGGTCCCCGAGCGTTTATTGCAGCTTGGCCTCCAGGTATCCTGAGCTTGCTGAGGTGCTCGGTGTCGTCAGCGACCTGGCGCTCTTATTGTAAGGGCTGCGACAGCATGGTGGATTTCTTGGTGACGCACGGATGGTGTCAGGGCCCGGTGCCGGAGCATCTCATTGGTGCCTACATCGTGGCAGCAAAGGCTGAGGGGTTTGCTAAATCAACGGTGAGGTCTCACCTTGCCGGCTTTGCATTTTTCTCAAGGGCGGTGGGGTGGGCTGTGCACCATTGGGGGTTTCTCTCTCGCCGACTCTTGTTGGGGTGGGAGCGCGTTACCCCTCCCCAGGTGGACGCCCGTCAGCCAATTACCCCCGATCTGTTGGGACGGTTGATGGAGACTTTGCCCACAGTGGTGCAGTCAGGATACGAGTCTGTGCTGTTCCGGGCTGTGTTTTGTTTGGCTTTCTTTGGAGCCTTCCAGTCGGAGGAATTGGTGGCGTCCAGTCGGGCCGATGGGGGTGCGGCTCTGCAACTTCAGCATGTGCGTTTGGCGCAAGGACAGCTGAGCATATGGCTGGCTAGGTCCAAGACAGATCAGAGAGGGAGGGGGGTGTGGGTGCATTTAAGGCCGATGGTGGCATCTGCTATTTGTCCCGTAGCGGCAATGGCAGCTTACTTGCGGGTACGCCCGTCGGGGGGGTCTGCTATTTTTGCATGCGGATGCGCGGTGGTTGACGCGGTTCCAGTTCACGGCTGTGCTGAGGTTGGCGGTGCGGCGGGTTGGCTTAGCACCTGGCGACTTCGCCCCACATTCCTTACGAATTGGGGCCGCTACTAGTGCGGCGGTGGCAGGTTTGCCGGCGGCAGAGATTCAGCGGATTGGCCGCTGGAGTTCCAACGCCTTTAAGGGATATGTTCGTTTGTGAGCCTGGCTATCTGGGTATCGGGTTCTGGGTGCTAACTGTGTTTTTTCTTTTAGATGGGATTGCAACGCCGCGGGCCTGCTGGATCATCGGCCATTCGTTTGTGTATTGGGCCGGCCAGCAGGCAGCGGTACGGCCGCTCGGGGAGAACCTTGGATTGAAGGCTGAAGAGGTGGCATTATCATGGCTGGGCGAGCGCGGCCTTCGCTGGTTGCAGCTTCTGCCTTTGCTCTGGCACCATCAGCGCATCAGAGGATCCCCGGAGTGCTTGTTGCTGCATCTCGGCGGCAATGACTTGGGGTCTTGGACAGTCAAGCAGCTGATTAGAGCGGCTCAGCGGGATTTGGGGGAAGTGTTGTTAATGTTCCCTGGTGTTATCTTGCTGTGGTCCGACCTAATTCCCAGGCCTGCTTGCTGGGGTCACCGGCGGTGGTCCCGTGGGTTGGTAAAAATTAATCGGCAAATTGGCCGCTGGGTGGGGGCGCATGGGGGTTACCAGATTTTGCATCCCTGGGTGGAGGTCGATTGTGCGGGCCTGTATCGTTCGGATGGAGTACATCTTTCCCCGGTTGGGATAGATTTGCTCCTGAATGATTGGCAGGAGGCCTTGGAGTTGGCTGTATCGGGCGGGGTGGCTAGTCGCAGCTTTGAACTTTGTGGGGGGTGGGCTCAGGGACAGGTGTCGCTGAGCCCGTGGCGGGATCCCGGAGGTGTCCGGGGTCCGGAGGCATGGCAATATGCAGGGCGGGGGTGGGGGTACCCCCGACTCGGAGAAGCCCTCGGCTTTTGCTAGTAATATGGCGAAGCCGGAAGAGGGGAATGGAATTGCCGGGGAACGGTTCTCGGCAGAGGCGGGAAGGAACTCACTTTGCTACCCATATGGCTGGTGAGGGATTGTCCCGCTGCCGGAACCGTAAGTTATGCAGTTATGGTTGTAAGGTTATGTTTGTGCTTGTTCAATAAAGCTGCAACCAGTTGTTTTGCCAATAACGGTTTGCTGTTGTGGTTATTTGTTAAGGAAAGGGGGAAGGGGGAACTTTTGGGGGGTGGGGGGGGGAGAGGGCCATGTCCGCCATACCTGGTTAATCAGAGGCCGTGGGCCCACGTGCCCGTCGGCCGCCTGTAACCGGGGGGGCGGAGTGGTGCGGGTCCCCCTAGATGGCACGAGGCGCGTGCCCGCGCGAAGTTTACATTTGAATTTATTGGCTCCCGCGGGCCCGGGCGGCCGCGGGAGCCAATGAGGTCGGCGGGCTCAAGGGGGTTAGCGAGGGAGCGTGCAGGCAGACGCCAGTCCTTGCGGAGCCGGGAGAAGGACGGGCGCACCCTCCCTCCCTCCCTGTGGTGGGGTTCGGGGTGGGGGAGGTGGGGGGTTGCAGCTGGTGTGGGGGCGGGATCCCGGAAGTGTCCGGGGTCCGGAGGCATGGCAATATGCAGGGCGGGGGTGGGGGTACCCCCGACCCGGAGAAGCCCTCGGCTTTTGCTAGTAATATGGCGAAGCCGGAAGAGGGGAATGGAATTGCCGGGGAACGGTTCTCAGCGGAGGCGGGAAGGAACTCACTTTGCTACCCATATGGCTGGTGAGGGATTGTCCCGCTGCCGGAACCGTAAGTTATGCAGTTATGGTTGTAAGGTTATGTTTGTGCTTGTTCAATAAAGCTGCGACCAGTTGTTTTGCCAATAACGGTTTGCTGTTGTGGTTATTTGTTAAGGAAAGGGGGAAGGGGGAACTTTTGGGGGGTGGGGGGGGGGGGAGAGGGCCACGTCCGCCATACCTGGTTACAGCTATGGCTAGGGAATGTTATTGTTTGTTGCTATCCTTCAGATTCATTTGTACAAAGGGGCTGTATAATAGTTGTGGAAGATATTCTTGGATTAAGTTTTGTAGAAGTCTGAATGGCATTTATGGAAAGTTGTTAATGAAAAGCCCATGGTGAATCATCCACTTAAATTTGACAATAAAGCAAGTAAGTACCATTGCCCTGCAACATCTATGTTAGTGTGTTCCTGACACAATGTATTAAGCTTGAGGGAAAAATCTATGGCATCATGTACACCGTAGTTCTTCTCTTCCTGAAACTACACCCCTGGGAATATCAACAAGCATATTATGTAAAAGTAGGTCCTATTTTTCTTTGCACCTACTTTATATATATATATACACACACCTTTCTGCAAATTTATAAGAGCCATTTTCCATGTGTAAAATTACTGACTAAAGCATAGCTTTTGTGTTGTGATAGCAGAGGTCTGTTTTGACATTAAGCTTTGATAAAGTCATCAGGGGTACCTTTGAGTATACAGCATATGATGAATCTTTATTTGAAAGAGAAAGTCTGTCTGAAGTTCTTCCTTAAGAAAGATATTCAGTGGATAAAAATGAAAAAAAAAAACAGTCTTCTCTGCTTTTCCTCTCATACAAAAACAACTTACTCCACTCTTAGGTCAAATGGCCAACTAAAAATGCCCCTTGGCAAACAATGAGAATGACAGTTTAAGAATTCTTACTTTGCTCAACTGTGAAAATGATATAATTTCTATGTTTAGTGTATATACAAGAAATGTTTTTTTCAAAATGATATTACTCAGTATGGAATTTTTATTGCTGTAATATGCCACTAATTCTGTATTTTTGTCCACTGTGGAGCCTCTGGTTATTGAGTTTGTATGAACCTTTGGTTTTGTACCCTTCTTGTAAATTAATTTGCATTATAAAACCTGTGCTTGTGCTTGTGGTTTAAGCTTTATCTATCCTTTTTTTTTTTACTTAGAGGGTTTAAATTCATATGAGGTGATAAGAGAAGATTGTCACCACCCAGGATTTATGCCCAAGTGGTCAAGAAGAACATTTTCCGGCCACAGAATGGTGAGGTTATCCTTGTCAATTGTTAATTTCACCTTAGGCCAGGTCCACTACAACAACTATTTTACCATTTGTGATTTGAACCATTAACCAAGAAGGCATTTGGAACCCGCCTACCATCCAAAAGTTATATATTAAGTAATGGCAACTACAAAATCCAACAAAGATCTCCTCATCTTCGGAGAGTTCAACCTCCCCTCAGTCCAACCAAAAAGTGCCTCCTCATTCCTAGATGCCGTGGTGGCCATGGACCTAGCATAGGTCATACTATTCCCCATACATAACAAAGGTAATACTCTTGACTTAATCTTCACAAACAACCACACAATACACACCACCCCTCCCCAATCAATACAAATCTATCTAGTACCATGGTCCAACCACAAACTAATTAGCTTCCATCTCACCCTTGTCCACCCAACACCCAAACCCACTATCAACCCCAACCTACTCATCAACCCACAAAAAGGTATTTCAAACATTTCAACAAGGACATCTTCTCAGAAAGCATCCTCCCACAGATGGATATAGAACCAAACGACCCCAGTTCATTGATAAATAATGGAATCTCATCATTGAAAACACCTCCACCATAACAACAAACCCACCCAAACCAGCCAAAACGTTCCCCAAGACTACATGGTACATTCCAAACCTCCAAAGAATTAAAACACAGCTATAAAGACTCAAATGCAAATGGCACAAAACAACCACCTGAGAAGACCGAACTAAATACATGAAGCTACTAGACAACTACCATTCTGCAACCGATAATTTCAAGCATGAATACCACAAAAAAACTAATAAACAACTCTCTCAAGTGACCGAGAACTCTTCAACATCATTAATCAACTTACAAGACCTCCCAGCAGCTCCCACCCAGATCACAGCATCACACCACAACTGGTCTCCCACTATAAGCAACTCCACCCTCAACCCACTCCCACCTTCCCTGCCCCCCACCCAGACCCACAATATCATCACATGGTCTGCCTTTGAAACAATCAGCAGAGAAACCATCAAAGACATCATCTCAAAACTCAGCATGATCACATCTTCTTTTGATCCATGACCAGCCAGCTGAATCAAAGCAGCAATAAAAGAACTCAGCCCTATGCTCACAAAAATCACACAATCCAATAAGGAAAAATGCCAGAATGCATTAAACTCTCCTCCATTCACCCCACCCTAAAGAAGCCTTACTTTGACCCACAGACCCAGCATCCTACCAACCAATCACTAGCCTCTGTAATTAAAATCATTGAGAACACCGTCCAACCAAACCTCAAGACCATATCGACAGAAATAATCTCCTTGACCCCCCCAGCAACACAGTTTCCACCCCCTGCACAGAGTGGAAATACTGATGGTCTCCTTCACCAATACCCTAATAAAGGATATCCAAAACCCTACCCAAGGAGTCCTTCTAATTTTTCTAGACATCTCAGCTGCATTCGACCCTGTTGACAACAGCCTTTGGACCACTGGAATCCAAAACACAGTTCACCAATGGTTCCATTCCTACCTAACCACCAAACACCAACAAATAAACCTTTGAGTTCTATGCACCATCCATATGGAACACACTACCAGATACAATATGAAACATAACTGATCTCTACACCTTTTGCAAAAACCTAAAGACCCTCTTATGCACATAACATTTTAGCCCAACAATCTAACTCCAACCCGCTAATACCACACATCCCCTAACAACCCCCCAAACCTACCTTTCACTTCCCACCCCCAAAGAACTACCCATCCCCCAATAGTCACCATACTGCTCCCCTAAGCCACCACTAATAATTAAATATGCTGTACATAGTTAATTGCTACTGGGAACTGATATATCCACCCCATTCCTCCAGACACAAAGCATTCTTCAAGGATCTACCTTATCAGCATTACTCTTTAACATCTACCTGCAACCTCTCTGCTCAGTCATCAAATCTCACAACATAAACTTCCACATATACGCTGATGACATCATGCTATATGGGCCATTTAACATGAAACAACCCTCATACACAAACATCCAAGAATGATTTGCTGATGTATCCCGCTGGCTAACAGACAACAGCTTTGCAATCAACTACAAGAAGACCGAAGCTCTATTTATTACAAAAGGTTCCTCATTCACCCCCTCTACCTCACTAACCTTAAACAAAACTCAAATCAAAGTTCAGACCAAAGTGAAATGCTTGGGTATCACCTTTGATCAACACCTCAATTTCAAACCACATATAAATACAAGAACTAGAGCTATCTACTACAAGGCCAAAACCCTGCAACTCTTCCAACCACTCCTTGAACCATCTGACTTCCGCTTAGCTCCTCAAGCCTTGATTCTGCCACATCTCAACTATTACAATTCCATCTTCCAAGGCATATCAAAATCCACTCTACTCCCACTTCACATTGCTCTCCACACAATAGCATGCATGTTCCAGGGAGCCACAAATCATGATCACATTATGCTCCAGTGGCTCCTACTCTCCAGTCAGATAAAATTCAAAACCATCTTTCTAACACAAAAAGTCATCCACGGCCATCCCACCACACATCTCCACACCCTAATCATAACCCCCCAGCCCAACAGTACCAAAAGATCATCCACAATGAACAAACTTACCATCCCCCACACCAAAAGAAGATATAACCAATAAGCATGTGGAAGAACCTTTGAGTTCTATGCACCATCCATATGGAACACACTACCAGATACAATATGAAACATAACTGATCTCTACACCTTTTGCAAAAACCTAAAGACCCTCTTATGCACATAACATTTTAGCCCAACAATCTAACTCCAACCCGCTAATACCACACATCCCCTAACAACCCCCCAAACCTACCATTCACTTCCCACCCCCAAAGAACTACCCATCCCCCAATAGTCACCATACTGCTCCCCTATGCCACCACTAATAATTCAATATGCTGTACATAGTTAATTGCTACTGTAGATAGTTAAATGCCCACAGTGTGCTGCCTGCAATATGTAACTTCTGTTCTTTTGTTCTTTGTACACGGCTTTGACCTGGTGAAAAGCGGTATATAAACCCTGCTAAATAAAATAAATAATTAAATTAGGGGTGTATAGACAAAATAATTTTGTTTTCTTTCCTGTCCTGTATCATTTGCAATTTGTTTCATTTATTTTGTTTTAAATATGGTTTGTTACGGTTTATGGTTTAGGCACTTGATATACTGCCCTTTACAATGTGTATCAGAGTGGTTTACATATATATATACTAACAGGCACAGTTTTGTTTTGTTTATTTATTTATTTTTATTTCAGGGCAATTTTATTAATTAAAGAAATAGCTGTGGCTGCTGCTTAAACAAAACAAATAGCTGAAACGTTACTAGAGGTTTCAAGCAAATAAAAAAACTCTAGCAGCTTTTCTTCCCTTCCCTATCAGAGGCTGGCTGCAAACCAGTGACCTCTGGATTAGAAGGAAGGCACCTTGCCAGCTAAGCTATCAGTTCCATAGAGGCTAGTTTTAGCTAGACTGCTATTAATTCTGATTATGATTGTCCTTCCTGTTTCCTGATTGGTCCAAATTTTGTCTAGTTTGTTCTGCACTTCTATAGAAAATACTAACTTGATGTTTTGCTTTGTGAAGCCACTGATTCCTGCTGTAGAGATTGGCTCCAAGATTTTTTTTTGCCATTGTCTTGTGCCAAAGCTTCTGTGAAACCATGTCTAAGTATACTATCAAAGATGCTTTTACCAAGCCTAATGCAGATCCTTGTTGATCATCACTAACTAAACAACCAGGATCTGTGTTTTATTGTCAGTTAGGGTATAATATCACAGGCCAGCTTTCAGGTAAATTAAAGCCAGTTAGGGCTCAGTATTATAAGTCAGCTTTCAATTAAATTAAAGCTAGTTAGGGCTTATATAGCATGCCAGTTTTCAGTTAAATTAGAGTAAGTTAGTGTATAGTTTAACAGAGAGAGTAGAATGGGATAAATATTCTTTGAGTATGAGAGCTAAATTGATTTCTAGAGACCTTTTACAAAGAGGCCTTCCAGTTAGGAGGCAAGAGAACTGTGAAAATATTTTAAGTAAATGTTAAAGTCAAGTGACTGATCAAAGGGACAACTTGAAAAGCTCCCTCTATCAAACCAAGGGCAGTGTGAATTACTCAGGAAGAGATTGCCTTAGAAGCACAAATAGGTCAGCCCTCCCACCTAAACCAGTTCCCAGCAACCTCAAGCATAATCCCTATACCAGTTAAGAGGAAAGGGATGATCTTACTCACTTTCAGGTTTAACTGATTATCTTCATCAGCAAGTTATTAAGCATTAGGAGTAGATTAATTAAGTCCTTGCAGTTCATCTTGAGGTGAACACTAAAAATGTCTTATACTTATTAGGTATAATTGTATTGGTTCAAATATCCCTATTCCCCTAGCAACTATAAACAACTGAACTTTAAATAGCTAAAATGCATCTTTAAATATAAGATGATACAGATAGCAGTCCAGCAATGAGATGGGGGCTATCCAGTCTTTTGCACTGAATGTTGCATGTATGATTTTCTCCCAATTGGTAAGAGGTTTTATGTGCATAGTAGGTGCTCTCAAGGAACAAATCAAATCTCTAGAGGCTAGAGTAGCAAAATTGGAAGAGATGAGCTGGGGAGGTACATAGATGAGACCTACATGGATATAGTAGAGAGGTCTCACCTCCAGATTAGCAGCATCTGTGCTGCAATGGAGGAGAGAATTTGTGTGAAAGGAGAGTATCACCTTGGTGTGGCAGAAAGTGATCCTGTAGCTAGGACCTGTCCTCCATGTGATGTAATACCCTCTTGCACTGAGAGGGTATTACATCACAAGTGCCCGTGAGGGAAGGGTTAGGATGGATGTTATCATTGGCAATTGAGCAATATGCATGATAGAAAGCTGCATGGCCGGTAGATGTGAGGATAGCCTGGTTACTTACCTGCCTGATGTGAATGGACCTCATGCACTACCTAGATAAAGTTTTAGATTGTGCTAGGGAGGAGTCTGCTATCTTGGTACATGTTGGTACTAATGACATAGGAAAGTGTGGGAAGGAGGTTCTGGAAGCTAAATGTAGGATTTTAGGTAGAAAGATGAAATCAAAAACTTCCAGGGTATCATTCTCAGAAATGTTTCACATTCCATGTGCAGAACTCGAGGCAGGCAGAGCTCCAGAGTCTCAATGCATGGAAGAGATGATGGTGCAAGGAAGAGGGTTTTGGATTTGTTAGGAACTGGGGAAAATTCTGGGGAAAGGAGGAGGGATGCCGAAAGGAGATAGAGCAGCTTTTAAACTAGATAATGGGGGAAAGCTGATAGTCACCCAAGAGTGCATGGTTTGGAATGATGCATCTTTTAAGGGGACTAGCAAAACAGGGAAGTTAGAGCATCTTGATAGACAGATTCCAATAATGATAAAAGTAACCCAGGTGCCTTTAAATAAAAATCAGACTTGAAGGATTCCAAATTACCCCTGGTGGTAGTGTGGCATGCGATGGGAAGGGGTTTTCTGTTCAAACAGCAAACAGAAAGCAATTCAAGGAAAGCAAAACCTGTTTCTATTCAGACTCAGTTTGTTACACCTTCACAAAACTGGTCTCCCATCCCTTCCTGAGCAGGACAATTTATTTTTATTTATTTATTTATTTATTGAACGGTTTTATATACCGCCTTTCAGAAAAATCAAAGCTGTTTATACAGAACAAAACTTAAACATTACATTGAAACTTATTAAACAATTGGTATTACAGTGAACAATAAATTATACATAATAGAAATGGTAATTTGAGGGTTACAATACTGAGTAAATGTTGATTAGATATATAGATAGCTTAAACATATGTACATATTTAAAATATTTACAAGTTTAAATATCATTTCATCCTATCCGAGCAAGGAAAGATTTATTGTAGTTCACTAGAATTATTAATGTGATAATGTGGAGAGTTCAGTATTGTAAGATACTGTAGGGGAAGGGAAAAAGTAAGTTGTGTATTAATGAATAAGAGTATACATGAGATTTAAGTGGGAAATATTTCATCTATAGGGAATGAGTCTCCAAAGTACTCTAAAAATAGGTGAGTTTTAAGTTCTTTTCTAAATACTGAAAGATCTGTGATATCTCTGAGTTTATCAGGCAGAGCGTTCCATATTAATGGAACATTGAAGCTGAATGCCCTATTTGTTGTAGATTTATTGAGTTTTGAAAAGTTGTTTGGAACAAGTAAAGTGTTCAGGTTCCTTTGTCTCACTGTTCTGGTCCTTGAATGAATTGTCAGTAGGTCAGTTAGATATGATGGGGCTATATCTCTTATCAGTTTGAATGTTGTCATGATAACTTTATATTTTATCCTGCTTTGTAAAGGTAACCAGTGAAGTTTGTACAGTATAGGTGTTATGTGTTCAGTTGGACCCGCATTTATAAGCATTCGTGCAGCAACATGTTGTGCTACTTTTAGTTGATGTAAAGCATGTTTTGGAATACCTTGAAGAATTATGTTACTAAAATCTAGTTGAGGCAGGATCAGGGCTTGAAGGACTGATCTGAAGTCCAGGTTTGATAATAATGGTTTCAGATTTTTAAGATATCTTAATTTATTATATATTGTGTTTGTTGTATTCCTGATATGTGTTGTTAGACTTAATGTTCTGTCTATGATAACGCCAAGATAACTTATTTCATTTTTTATGGAGATGCTTATGTTTTCAATCTTTATTTCTGTAGGGGGGGGGGTAAATTTCTGATTTCTAGAAACAAATAATACTTCTGTTTTTTTAAAGTTAATGTGTAGATTGTGTTCATTTAGCCATTGCGTCATTTTAGTGAAGCATGTTTTTATATTGGAGAAGTCCAGAGAGTCTATGTCCATAGGGAGGTAAATCATAACATTGTCAGCGTAAATTGCATATTTTAATTTGCACTGTTGAATGATGTGGCATATAGGTTGTAAATATATGTTAAAGAGTAGAGCTGACAATGCAGATCCTTGTGGAATACCTTGTTTTTGCGTATAAGTTTTAGATGTATGATTTCCTATTTTTACTTGTTGTGATCGATCAGTTAGATATGATTGGAACCATGCGAGAATAGTGCCATGTATACCAATCTGTTTGAGTCTTTCAATAAGGCTACGATGGTTAATTGAATCGAAGGCAGCCGATATATCCAAAAATATAAGTAATACTGCTTGCTTTGATTTGTCAATGTATTTAAGAATATCATCAAAGATAACTTTAAGTAGTGTTTTTACACTATGGTATGGTCTAAAGCCGTATTGGTGTGTATCTAGGGGGTATGTAGTTCAATGTGATCCAGAAGTTGATTATATACTATGTTTTCTATAATCTTTGCCATGACCCAAACATACATCCAAAAGTACAAAAGAATGATTAAAAAGGAAAGAAATGGACTGTTTTAAACTTGCCAGCAATGAGTGCTTACCTCAATCCAATCAAAAACCTTTGGAAACAGCTACAATCTGCCATTGGTAAAAATAATCCTGGAAACATTCATAAGCTGGAACAAATCATAGTTGAAAAGTGGGAGAAACTACCTGCAGACAGATGTACGGAACTTACAGATGGCTACAAGAAACATTTGGAGGCTGTCATCATTGCCAAGGTTGTACAGTCAAATATTAGTGAAGGGTGCTATTAATCCTGTCCAGATCATATTTTGTTTTTTTCTCAGAAATTACTATGTCAAAGTTACACAGACATTTTTATTTTGTTGTATACCTTTCAACATAATATTAAAATATTATGATGACATACAGTTGGGATATTGCCAAAATATTTCTCAAGATATTGTACACAACATACCTAAAATGCAAGGGTGCCAATAATGTTGACCACAACTGTAGGACAACCAGAGTTAATGAGTATCCATGCCATGAAAATCTGTCAGAAAAGCTTTGAGCTGCTCAGGGCCCTCAAAAGAGCAAGTCTGATTGTGGATTGTCACGTGCAGCTGCACTGGAGAAAAGCAACCATATCGGGCCTGCAGCTGCTGAAGTTGGGATTGGTAGGCCAAGAGTTATTTTCTACTGTCTATTGCTGATTTGTTAAGGATGAGAAAGAAGAGGAGCTTGTGACTGTCATGATGAATTGGTAAGCGAAACCGGACAACTTGAAGAATTTGCAGTGCATGCGGGTATCGGAGCACCTTGAGTACAAAATACCTCGGGTTCTTTGTATTTGAGATGCGGTGTGAAGGTGCCCTGTGTGCTTGCTCTATCTTCAGTTGCCTCTGCAGGTCTAGTTGAAAAAGTCTGGGCAATAATTGCTCGAAGTATTGAATTGGATCCATGCCCTCAGCTCCTTCTGGCACTCCAAGCATTCTAATATTATTGTATTGCGAGCGATTATTTAAACCTGCCCTTTGGCGCTCAAGCTGGGCAAGCTGCTTATTTTTTCCAACCTGCTCTAACTGTTCATCCTGGTGGTGGATGAGGACATCCACATTGTCAAGCCACAGGGAAAGTGTGCCTTAACTTCCATGGTTTCTAGCGATTCACCATTAGCAGTGACTAGTTCCTTGACCTGCTGGATCTCAGCTAGAATTTCTTTCAGCCTCTTGTCTGTAGCTTTATTAGCCACCATCTTGTTAGTGGATGGCAATTCCCGTTTAGATCTTTTTACCCCTTGTGTGAGTGTCGCCAAGTAATTCAATCTAGACGGTTCTGTAGGGGACATGTTCAGAGTGAAGAAAATTAGGATGAAGATCTCCATGGGGAAGGGAGGCATGGGAGAGAGTCAGGAGTCAGTAAAGGACTGTAAGAGTGGGACCCTCAGGAGTCCATCTTGGTCAGCAGTCGACTCCACTCCCTCCCTGTCAATGTTTTATTATAATGTGGGGTAAACATTTTTTTTCATCCAAAATAGTTAAATGACTTTATTGCTGCAAGGAAAGAGCCCATGGTTTGACTTCTGCTTTGCAAAAGGGCTGAATGCTGTTGTTGTTGGCTGCACAGAATTATGGACTCAGCAACTGTCTGATATAATTTATATTTATTTTTCTAAATTTTTGTTTCCTAATTTCTTGGCTTTCTCTTATTTCCTTAATTTGTGGTCTATGATGTTTGATACCTTTGCAGTATACTTGGAAAATGTTTCCTTTTTATGACTGTATTTTGTTCATTCAGGTAATATTTTTGAATATATAACTTTTGAAAATTCATAAAAAATGACAGATAAAACAGCCACCCTGGAGTGCCTGCTCTGACTATTTTAACTATGAGACATCATCTTTCATACAGATACTGTATGGATGAAACTATGCACAGAGAAAGACTGCAAGGGCTGCAAGACAATGTAAACTGTTTTATGATGTGAATTTTATTTTATTTATTTATTTAACAGTTTTTATATATCTGCCATGGTGACCTCTTTTATAATGCACATTTTAGGTGTGGATATGTTATTTACAATTTAAATAGGTTTCATGCATTGGACTTTATTTTTACTCATGACAATTTTAATGCCTTTGATGCTATAGTGAAGGGAGAATATTATTTATTTATCTATTTACAGATTTGAAATACTACCCTTCAATCAGTTCATTAGAGAAGTTTTCAAGTAAATAAAACCCTTCACAACCTACTACAGAGACAAAGCACATATAAGGAGTAGGAGGATAAAAACTCTATGCAATGAATAGAACTGATCTTCAAACAAGAGATACAATTACAAATAATGGGAGAGAGGGACACTTGGAGATGGATCATCTGAATCACTGTCTGAGTCAATGTTTGCAGCAAACTGTACTGATGGCTTCAAAGGCATGGGTAAACAACAAGATTTTTAGCTTTAGTTTAATTCAAGCTGAAGGGGTAGATTTACTAAGAAGCGGTAGCGGCAGTCGTGCAGTATGGGAGCCGCGGACCCATTGAATTGGGGCCACGGCTCCGATACCACACGTCAGCCTCTACTGATGCTAGTAAACATACCCCTAAAACTCAAAAGCAAAGATTCTATACAGTAATATGGGACTAAGTAACTATATGACAAATGCATTCTAACCGAATATTAACCTAAAAATTATTGCTACTATTACCGATCATTTGTATAGTGCTACAAGACGTACTCAGCACTGTACAGAGACATGTAGGAGACGGCCTCTGCTTATCAGAGCTTAAACGTGTACTGAAAGATTGCCTTAATTGGCAAGTTGGACAAGGAGTAAAAAGAGAAAATAGATAGGCAAGAATATCTGTGAAATAAGCCTGATGTGTGAGTAGAAGAATTTTAAATTGAATTCTTATGGCAATAGGAAGCCAATGTTGTTTGTGAAGTTGGAGGTTACATTATCTGATCTCTTAGCCAAATAAAATATTTTAATTAGTGCATTCTGAATTAATCGGTACTGTTTCAGATTCATAGCTTCAATACTCCCTGTTGAGGGTAAAGACAAAGGCAGAGAAGCTCGCATCCTGAAGATAAATTCATGGATGCATGGATGGTGTCATCGAGAGTGTTTTGGTTTCCTGGACCATGGTATGCTGTTCCAAGGGTTGCAGGCAGAGATGGCGTCCATCTGTCCAAGAAGGGTCGATATGTCTTCAGTAGCAGCAGGGGCGGCCCAAGGGGGGTGCGGGACCATGTGCAGAGATTAATTGCGGGGCCTTATTTGCATAGGGAGCTTCATTTGCATAAATATTTGCATAATGTTAACATGCATTTTTAGTAAACATGCTTCTTAATGAGTGTCTGGATGAAGAAAGACTAACAGATTTCTACGTTACTATATTCAAGTGCCAACTGCCAGGCCCATTAGGAAGTACTATAAACACTGACCATTTAGAACTCATAGCCACCATATCATAACAGCTCTGCCAGGACTCACAAAACACCAAACCCTACCTATCAAAAGGCTACACTGCAAATATTAGACCAATACATCTCAGAGAATACCAATTCATCTCCTACTGGGGAAAGAGAACAAGTGACACGATCAAATAGAAACTACATGAACAGAATACCTCAGCTTGGTTAAAATGCAGAACATAGAACGTCACCAAAGAACAAGGGATCACAATTTAGAAATAGGAAGACAATAATTAATCTGGGAACCCCAAAAGCCAAACTTGGGATGTACAACAACACTGGAGAAATAAAACTATAAATTAATTTCCTCCTGTACTAAACAAAACACAAAAGACGTTAACGATGCACATTTCCCAGAGCTGATATATTCCAGTTAATAAATTCAAAATAAAAAAGTATGTTTCTACCTTTTGTTGCTTGTGCATTTTCTTTTTCAGTTGCAATTGCTTCAGTCACTTTCTTCTGGTTTCTTTGTGCCTTCTGCGAGCTATCCATTTGTCCTTTCTTCTCTTTTAGATTTTTTTTCCAAATTTTTTCTCTTATCTGCTTTAACATACTGATCTTTCCCCTTTTGCTCTTTCTTCCATTTCTTTCCTTATTCCTTTATCATCCACTCAAATTTCACCCTTCCATTCTCAATCTCCACTTACTCTTCCAATACCCGGCCCATCATAGACTTTTCTTTCCTCCCACACAAAATATCTTTTCCCCTCTCCATTCTCATTCCCAATCCCTTTCTAGTCCTCCCCCAAAATCAGCTCCCTTATAGTTCTAGACCCACCCAGCACCTACCCCCTTCTAGTCCCAGTCTCCCAAGCTTCCACATCAGCCCATTTCCAGTCTTAGCCCCCCATATGCTGTTTTCCCATTCCATTCCAGCTCCCATCAGCCCATTTCCACTCCAAGCTCCCCCATCAGCCCATTTTCAGCCCTATTCCAACTCCCATCATCCCACTTCCAGTCCTATTCCAGCCCCCATCAGCCCATTTCCAGTCCTATTCCAGCCCATCACCCATTTGCAGTCCATGTTCCCCCCATCAGCCCATTTCTAGCCCTATTCCAGCTCCTCATCAGCCCATTTCCGGTCCTAGCCCCCCATATGCTCTTTTCCAGTTCCATTCCAGTCCATCAGCCCATTTCCACTCCAAGCTCCTCCATCAGCCAATTTCCAATCCTAGCCCCCTCGCCAGCCCACTTCGTCCTATTCCAGCCCCCATCAGCCCATTTCCAGTGCTAATCCAGCTCTTCATCAGCCCATTTCCAGTCCAAGTTTCCCCCCCACCATCACAGCCCATTTCATCTGTTCCCCCCATCACAGCCCAATTGCAGTCTGTTCCCCCCATCACAGCCCATTTCCAGTCCGTTTCCCCCCCCTCCATCACAGCCCACTTGCAGTCCTCCCCCCATCATACCCAATTTCAGTCCGTTCCCCCCCCCCCCACATCACAGCCCATTTCCAGTCCGTTTCCCCCCCACCATCACAGCTCACTTGCAGTCCTCCCCCATCACAGTCCAATTGCAGCCTGTTCTCTCCCCACATCACAGCCCATTTCCAGTACGTTTCCCCCCCCCACCGTCACAGCCCATTTCCAGTCCATTTCCCCCCCACCATCACAGCCCACTTGCAGTCCTCCCCCATCACAACCCAATTGCAGTCCCCCATCACAGCCCATTTCCAGTCCGTTTCCCCCTCCATCACAGCCCACTTGCAGTCCTCCCCCCCATCATAGCCCAATTTTAGTCCGTTCCCCCCCCCCCACATCACAACCCATTTCCAGTCTGTTTCTCTCATCACAGCCCATTTCCAGTCTGTTTCCCCACCACCATCACAGCCCACTTGCAGTCCTCCCCCATCACAGCCCACTTGCTGTCTGTTCCCTCCCCACATCACAGCCCATTTCCAGTCCGTTTCCCCCCCCCCACCATCACAGCCCATTTCCAGTCTGTTTCCCCCCACCATCACAGCCCATTTCCTGTCCTTTCCCCCCCGCACCATCACAGCCCACTTGCAGTCCTCCCCCCCCATCACAACCCAATTGCAGTCCCCCCATCACAGCCCAATTGCAGTCCATTTCCCCCCCCCCACACACACACACATCCCAGTCCATTTCCAGTCTGTTTTCCCCATCACAACCCATTTCCAGTCCGTTTCCGCCCCCACCATAACAGCCAACTTGCAGTCCTCCCCCCCCATCACAACCCAATTGCAGTCTCCCCCCCCCCCCCCACACACACATCACAGCCCATTTCCAGTTGGTCCCCCCCCCATCACAGCCCATCCAATCCTAGCCGCCCCCCCCCCCTCCTCTGAAGAGCCTCATGCTGTCTAAGGGGCTGCAGAGGGAGCCGGGGAAACATGTGCAAGGCCCTGGCTCCCTCTACATAGCCCACCAGCGTGAAGAGCCTTTACCTTCATGCTGACGGCTGTTTCAATGAAGCCGCGAATGCTGGGAAAGGTTAAAGGCAAAGGCATATACCATGGTCTCCCAACTGCCGCTCTCAACCCACTTCAAATTGAACTCAACACAACAGCCAGAATCATCCAAAGAGTGAGAAAATTTGACCACATCACCCCAGTCCTGAAAGATCTACACATCCTCCCAGTAGAGGCTTGGATCAAACACAAAACACTAGTACTGATCCAGAGAGCATTTCTTCAGCAGCAGCCATCACATCTACGTGTACTTCTGGCAAGAACTACCTGGAAGATCACAAACAATACACTGATTGTGCCACATGAAAGAACTAAATTCAACCAGCAAGCCTGCAACTGCGCATTTGACTTATATGCACCTTCCTTATGGAATTCTCTCCCAACTAAAATCCAACAGTGGCCAATCTAGGTCACGAGTACCTAGATGTTTCCCTAAATGAAATAGGTTCCACAATGATTGTATTGTGACAAACAGTGGATTTCACAGGTCCCCTTTAATAGTGGTTTATGGACCTTTCCTCCAGGAACTTGTCCAAACCTTTTTTAAACCCAGCTAAACTAACAGCTTTTACTACATCCTCCAGTAACGAATTCCAGAGATTCATTACGCATTGAGTGAACAAATATTTTCTTTTAGTAGTCTTAAATAGGTTACACTGTAGCTTCATTGCATGTCCCCTAGTCTTTCTATATTTTGATGGTGTAAGCAATCGATCTAGGTTTACCCATTCCACTGCGTTCATTAATTTATAGACCTCCATCAAATCTCCCCTCAGCCATCTCTTTTCCAGGTTGAAGAGCCCTAACTAACCTTTTTAGCCTCCCCTTTACCATTTTGGTGGCTCTTCTCTGTACCTTTTTCTAATAATGCTATACCCTTTTTAAGATATGAGAACCAGAATTACATGCAATATTCAAGGTGCAGTCGCACGATGGAACGATACAGACACATTATAATATCCTTTGTTTTATTCTCCATTCCTTTCCTTATGATTCCTAGCTTTCTATTTGCTTTCTTGGCCACCGCTGCACACTGGGAAGAGGGTTTCAACATGCTATCCACGATAAAGCCTAAATCTTTTTCCAGGGTGGTAGTTCCTAATATGGAACCTTGCATCATGTAACCATAGTTTGGCTTGTTCTTTCCTAGGTGCATAACTTTGCATTTCTCCACATTAAATTTTATCTGCCATTTGAATATCCGATCAACCAGTTTATCAAAGTCTTCTTGTAATTTTTCATAATCCTCTTGCGTTTTAACAACTTTGAATAATTTTGTGTCATCAGCAAATTTGATTACCTCACTCATTATTCCCATTTCCAGGTCATCTATGAATATGTTAAAAAGCAGCAGACCCAGCACATATCCCTGGGGTACTCCATTCTTCACATTTCTCCATTGGGAAAATTGGCCATTTAGCTCTATCCTCTGCTTTCTTTCTTTTAAAATGTTTCTGATTCACAATAGTACACTGCCTCCTATCCCATGACTTTTTAATTTTGCCAAGAGTCTCTCATGAGGGACCTTGTCAAAGGCTTTCTGAAAATCCAGATACACTATATCAATCAACTCACCTTTGTCTACCTGTTTATTCACACCTTCAAAAAAACATAACAGATTAGTAAGACAAGATCTTCCTTGTCTAAAGCCAAGTTGGCTGTCTCCCATTAAGCCATGACCATCTACATGTTCGGTAATTGTGTTCTTTTTAATGGTTTCTACTATTTTTCCCAGTACTGACATCGGGGTCACCGGTCTGTAGTTTCCCAGATCACCCTTGGAACCCTTTTTAAAAATTGGCATTACATTGGCCATCCTCCAGTCTTCAGGTATTACAGATGATTTTAATGATAGTTTACAGATTAGTAATATTAGGTCTGCAATCTCATATTTCATTTCTTTCAATACCCTTGGAAGTATACCATCCGGCCCAGGTGATTTGCTACTGTTCAGTCTATAAAATAGCTGTAATACATCTTCCTGGTGTATTGATATTTCTTTCAATTCTTCTGCGGCATTACCTTTAAATACCATTTTAGTCATGGGTAACATCCCTACATCTTCCTCAGTAAAGACCAAATCAAAAAATTCATTCAGTCTCTCCACTATGGCCTTGTCCCCTCTTAGTGACTCTCTCACAGGTTTTTTGCTACAAATGTACTTGAAAAAGTCGTCATTATGCCATTTTGCTTCCTCAGCAAGCTTTTTCTCAAATTCTCTCTTTGCCTACTGTATCAAAGTCTTTCATCTAACTTGTCAGTGCTTATGTTGTTTCTAGTTTTCATCATGTGGGTCTTTTTTCCATTTCCTGAAAGTTACCTTTTGGGCAACAACAGCTTCTCTGACCTCACCTTTAAACCATGCTGGCAGTTTTTTGGACTTCCTTCCACTTTTCTTAAAGTATGGAATACAGCCAATTTGGGCTTCCAAGATAGTAGTTTTAAACAACACACACGCTTGATGTAAATCTTTAACCTTTGCAATTGCTTCTTTTAGTTTTTTCTTAACTGTTTTCCTCATTTTATCATAGTCTCCCTTTTGAAAGTTAAAAGGTAGTACTGTAGATTTCCTTGTTGTCCTTCCATTTATTAAATCAAATCTGATTATGCTATGATCACTATGACCAAGTGGCTCCAAAACCCTTATCTCTTGCTGCAGATCTTGTCTTCCAATAAGGACAAAGTCCAAAATGGCTTCCCCTCTTGTCGGTTCATGAACCAGCTGCTCCAAGAAGAAGTCATTTATTTGATCTAGAAACTTTATCTCCATAGCATGTCCTGCTGTGACACTGACCCAATCAATACTGTGGTAATTGAAATCACCCATTATTATTACTGTGCTGTAATTTTTGTTAGTGTCCCTGATTTCTTTGAGCTTTTCATCATCCATTTGTTCATTCTGGCCAGGCGATCGATAGTACACCCCCATTGCCATCTCTTTTCCCTTCCCCTTTTTATATAGAATTTCAAACCATAGAGATTCTAAAGTGTATTTTCTTTCCTGCAAGACTTTAATCCTTTGTGACTTAATGTCTTCTCTAACATAGAGTGCCACCCCTCTACCAATTTGATGTGCTCTATCATTATGATATAGTTTGTACCCAGGTATCCCAGTGTCCCACTGGTTGTCCTCCTTCCACCATGTCTCTGAGATACCAATCATATGTAACCTCTCATTTAGTGTAATATATTTTAACTCTCCCATCTTATTTTTTTAGACTTCTAGCATTTGCATACAAGCATTTTAGAGGCTATATTTTATTCATATTAATCTGGTTATCGATAGGCAGGGGTAATTTGGAATCTTATGCTCTGTCTGCTCTGTACTTAAAGGTATTTGGGTTAGTTTAGTCTTTATTAGTTTAGTCTTTATTAGGATATTGTCTTTATTTGGATAGCAAGTGGAGCCAATAATATATTAAAGAGAAACAAAGCAAAAATCAACCCTTGTGGAATTCCTTAATTCAAAGAAATGGGTTCTGAGACACTATCATCAGCTTTAACCCAAAAGGTACACTGAGTGAGATAAAAAGTAAACCTTTTAAGAACTATTCCAGAAACCACAATACCTTGGAATTTTGATACTCATAACTGATGGTCAATGAGATCTAATGCAGAGCTCATGTCGAGTGTCAGAAAAAGCACATGTTTACATGTTTGTGGAGACTGTTGGCTGAAAATATTTTACAGTTAATGAAAGATCTGTAGTCTTATCAAAGACTCTATAATCTACTCTATTATTGTATATTTTTATTTATGGAATAGTTTCTAAATTGCTCAAGAGTGATACATAATGAGATTAAATTCATGGTGGATGGCAATGATAATCTAGCAATAATTTGAAATAGTCGATGAGGGGGATTATCACTGACAAGTAATGTGAAAATCTTTTTTGGTTCTTTGAACCATCTTTTTGTTTATCAACTGCCAATCTCTACAGATAGGCATTATTGTTATGGACTTTTCATCCCTCCACTGTCTTTCAGCCTGACAAGTCAATCTTAATTGCATTATTAGCACACCATTAATCTATGGATGATCAAGTTTTGGACTGATATCGCATTATCTCAATGGTGCAGCCTTAACCAAGGCTGCCTGAAGTATGTTATTCTATGTCATTTATTTATTTTTTTATTTAAAAGGATTTCTATACCACCTTCTCCTTCAATCAAGGCGATCTACACAGCAAACAATAAGCAAGTAATGGATTTTTGTGTGTGCATGCAGTGAAACAGTGAGTGCGTGTTTAGTAGGGTGGCGTAGATTCTTGTTGAGCTATTTACAGCGTGCGCTATTATACAATACTATATACATGGGGGAATGGGGGCGGGGTTGGTCTGTGGCCCTGTCTGGCGAGCAGCTTATGTGGCACTCCCGTAGTGTTCGATGAAGAGGGTCATCTTGAGCTGCTTCCGAAAGTCCTTGATGTCAGTTGTTAATTGTAGGTCATCTGGGAGGGCGTTCCAAATTGCCGGTGCAGCCAGTGAAAGGGCTCGGTCTGCAGTGTCCTTGTGGGCCTTGGTGAAGACTTTTGGTGTGTTAACACGGTTGGAAGTGCCCCTCTTCCTTGGTCATGTGCTTCTGTCAGATTGTATGAGTGGTTGTAAGCTGAGAGCTGATGTCTGTTGTTTGATTTTGAATATGTTTATGACTGTCTTATATTTGATGCATCAGCTGATTGTTAGCCAGTGGAGATCTTTTAGAATGGGTGTGATGTGTTCTTGTCTCGTTGTGCTAGATATAATGTGCGCTGCTGTGTTTTGCACCAATTGAAGTGGCCCGAGTGTCTGCTTTGTGAGACCGAGATAGATTGGGTTGCAGAAGTCTAGTATTGGAGTTATTAGTGCCTGACAGATTGTGCAGAAGGGCTCCGGGGAGAGGAGGGGTTTGAGGCATCTGATTAGTCTCATCCTGTGGTAGGCATTTTTGGTGGTTCTGCTTATGTGTGATTGTAGATTCAGTTCCTTGTCTAGAGTCATTCCGAGGTATTTCCGGTTTTATTGGTATGGTTGTGTTGTTTATCTTGATGTTGAGTGGAGGGATGAAGTCGGTGTTTCGGGTGATGATTAGTGCCTCGGTCTTGCTGTAGTTTATGGTCAGGTTGTTGTCTTGAAGCCAGCTGGTCATGTGCTTGAGACAATCTGTTATTTTGGTGTAGTCTGGGTGGTCAAGTATGATTGGTGTGTATATCATGATGTCAAGTATGATTGGTGTGTATATCATGATGTCATCTGCATAAATAGTGTATTGTATTTTGTGTTCTTTCATGATGTCGCATATTGGCTGAATGTAGAGGATAAATAATAGCGCCGATAGAGCGGATCCTTGGGGTACGCCTTGCCTGACCTTTATGGGTCGGGATGTGTTGGGGCCAACCTTGACCTCTATCTGTCTGTCCGTTAGGTATGAGTGGAACCACTTCCTGTTCTCTTGTGCAACTCACTTAACCCTCCATTGCTTCAGGTATAAACTTAGACGTAAGCCCTTTGGAGATAGGAGAATACCTATTGTATCTGAATGTTACTACTACTACTACTTATATAGAGCTACAAGGCGTACATAGCACTGTACAAACATATAAAAAAGACAGTCCCTGTTGATAGAGCTTACAATCTAATCAAGATACAGACAGAACAAACAAGAGTAACAAGGGGAATTCAAAAAGGGAAGGAGACACAAGGAGAACAAGGGATTATGATCCAAATGCGGCCTCTATGAGGTGAGCTTTTAGCATGGATTTGGAGAGGGGGAGAAAAGAGACTTGACATAAAGATAGAGGAAGTTTGTTCCATACATACGGAGCAGCTGAGCTACTCCTGAAAAAAGGCATGAACAATATCCCCTCTCTTCCAAATCCAGGTGGACATAGTTGGGAAAATATTAATGATTTTAGGGCCTACCAGCTGAATTAAGAGGCACTCTGAAAAAGTAAGACTCTGAAAAAAGTTCCTTACCCTGCAGTTGGTCCTTAAAGTTTAGAGTTGTTCCATCCTCAGGCTTATTACTCCAGAGTGGAGAGAAAAGACAAATTTGGAGCACTAGCAAAGTTAAAAATCCTCTCTCTCTCTCTCATTCAGTCAGGTTTCTATAACATAGAGCATCTAAAGGTCATGCACAGTATCTGAATCAAATCTTGTACAGGAGATTTGGCACATCCTAAGCCTGATTTTGCTTAGGTCAACTATGTAGGAAAAGGGTCATCCGAGTCAAGACATTCTGAATTTGCAGTGCATTTTAAAAAAGGCTCATTGAATATTTTATTTTTATTTATTTATCTAAATGGTTTATATACAGTACCACCTAATCTTAAAGCCAAGGCGGTTTACATAGAATAAATTAACATGGAATTACATTGAACATTGAACAAAAATTGAAACAATGAACAGGATTAAGGATTGAACTCAATTAAATGTAAGTGTGTGTGGGATAGCACAGGGGGTAATGCAACTTGGTTAACTTAAGTCTGCCAGGGCAATGTGCGGAGCATGACACGGTTTGAGGTGGGTTGGTGATATTGGGCTGAGAGGTACAGGGAGATGGGTTATGGATGAAGGGCATGGTTGGGAGTTCCTTAAAGAGATGTGTCTTTAATTTCTATCTGAAGTCCATTAGGTCTGTAGTTTCGCGTAGGTAGTGCCTTTCATATGATTGGAGCATAGAGAGAATATATAACACCTACAAAGCTATGCATAAAACATAAGTATTTGGTGGCACATATGACAAAAACAACCATTTTCCAAAGCAGTTTGTTCAAAAAAGATCAGCATCATTTGGAACTCTGTACATATAAATGTCAGCAGTTACATTCATAAGGAACAGATTTTGTAACCTGCATGTGTTAACTATTGGCATATACAAAATAACACCCTTGATAGCACACACTTAAAGGGAGCTAATCAGGGAGCCAAGCTGTAACAATCACATTTTGGGATTTTTGAGATAGTTCTAAATCTCAGAGAGGAGGTCACATGATGCAGGCAGGCAAGGTACATGTGACCAACTAGGGCTACTGATTCATGCCTCAAAAACAGCTTAATATCTGGCAACCTGATAACTTCACATTCCCCATTTACATGGTTCAGAGAGGGATGAGGGTGTGCTGCTGTCACAGGGTCAAGGGCTAAGTGGAAAACCGGTGGGCATGCCCAAGTGCTCGCTGAAGATATGGCCTGCTAAACACCTCAGCCCAGTACAAAAAATGGCTTCTGAGCCTGCCCAAACTCCTCCTACGAACGCTGGGGATTTGGCGGTGGAGATCTCTAAGGGATCTCCGCCGCATTGGAGGATCGCCTCAACAAATTTCAATCCATGGTCAATGATATCAAGGATTGGTTTGAGGCACAACTTAGCTGGCTGGTGGAGCTTGAGCAAAGGGTGGCCACCCAGGAGGCAACAATGGAGCGCCTTGCGGAGCAGGTTGGGCAGCTGTCAGCTGACCAGAAACAACTCCTGGAATAGCAGGACAAACAAGAGAATAGGTCATGGCGCAACAACCTCCACGTGGTGGGCTTGCCTGAATCTCTCGCCAATGCCAAACTTCATGAATTTTATGAGCAGTGGCTCCCAGCAGACTTGGGAATTTATATGGGGAGCAGTTACATGCATGTGACCATAGGTGTATCTCACATGGCAGTTTTTTACACTAGATAAGGTTAGAATAATTATTTTGAATGTCAGCGGCTTTAATTCTCTGATTAAGCGTGAGAAGACCCTCACCTATGTGTGTAAATTGGGAGTGGATGTAGCACTTTTGCAGGAAATCCATTTGACTGACAGGGAGCATGCCAAACTGAAGCAGGGCTGGGTGTGTGAGGTTCATCGTGAAGCTTACACAGCCCAGCAATGTGGGATTGCCATTCTAATCGGGAAGCGCACCTCCTTTGAAAAACACTGGGTGGTGCAGGATATGGAGGGGCAGATTTTACTTGTATGGGGTATTTCACCTAAATTCTGCCATTTCTTTCTCTACAACATCAACAAAATTTGCCCATTCCTTTCTGAACACATTACTAAGACACTTATCCACTTCTTAGTCACTCCCCATCTAGACTATTGTAACCTACTCCTTGCTGGTCTCCTTCTGAATCATCTCTCTCCCCTTCAATTTGTTCAACATTCTGTTGCGTAGCTAATCTTCTGCCAGCTTCATCATGCTCATATTACCCATCTTCTCTTAAGTCACTTCATTGGTACCCTATCTGTTTCTGCATCTGACTTATAAGTGCATTCACTCTGCAGCTCCTCACTACCTTTCCTCTCTTATCTCTCCCTACACCCCTCTTCGGGAACTCTACTCTTCTGGCAAATCACTTTTATCCGAGCCCTTCTCTTGCTAATTCAAGACTTTGCTCCTTTCACCTTGCTGCTTTTTATGCCTGTAACAAGCTACCTGAGTGTGTACATCAGGCGCCTTCTCTGACCCTTTTCAAATCCAGGCTAAAAACTCACCTCTTCGCTGCCGCTTTCGGATCTTGACTCACCTGATCTCTCTTGTGTTGCCTTACCATTCCTCCTAGATGTCTGTCTTGACTAGATTGTAAGCTCTGATGAGTAGGGACTGTCTTTTACATGTGTCTGTGCAGCACTGTGTACGTCTTGTAATGCTATACAAATGCTCAGTAGTAGTAGTAGTAGTAGTAGAATTACAAGGGCAAAAGGTGGTGCTGTGCAGCATAAATGCATCAAATTTGCTAAGCCATTCTTTTTTTTTTCCCGGAGCTGGTGGTGAAGCTGCCAGACCAATCTGAATACTTTTTAATAATGGGGGGGGGGGGAGGGCATCGATATGGTTGCAGACTCTTCATAGACTGTCAATCACCACGGACAGGCCCTCGAGGGCAGGACTTGAGGCGATCAATTTTATCTGCCATGAGCTTGAGCTCATCGATGGGTGGCACACCTTCTACCCTACTGATCTAGAGTATACACACTACTCTGGTCTCCACAAATCCCAGGCACACATCCACTACCTGCTTTTATCAGAATGCTAATGTCATGGGGAGTGATATATAACCCCAGTTGGTTTCCAACCATGAAACCTAGTGAGTGCCATAGAACAAGGGGACTGGATCTGGAGGCTGAACCCTGTGTGGAGCCAAGGCCCCAAATTCTCTCAGTTTCCACGTCAGTGTTTGCAGGACTATGAGGCAGAGAATGATAGGTATGAGGTGGGGGCCCATTACTTATTAGACAGCTGCTAAGGAGGTGCTGTGGGGCCACATCATTGGCTTTCTGTGCCATAAACAAAAACAGCAGGGCCAACAACTTTTGCTGGAACTCCAGGAATTGTGGCACTGCCATGCGCAGTTTGTCACCTCGGGGGTGGTAATACATCAAAAACTGCTCCAACAGCAGTGCAACAAAGTCCAAAAAACTGCCAGTATGGTTTAAAGGTAAGGTCAGAGAGGCTGTTGCTTCCAAAAAAGCATGTTTCAGGAAATGGAAAAAATGGCAAAATGACAAAAATTGGAAACAGCACAAGCACTGGCAAGATAAATGCAAGGCATTGAAAAGGCAGGCAAAGAGAGAATTTGAGACGAAGCTTGCTGTGGAAGCAAAAACACATAATAAAGACTTTTTCAAGTACATTTGTAGCAAAAAACCTGTGGGAGAGTCAATTGGACCATCAGATGATAGAGGGGTAAAAGGGGCACTAAGAGTGGACAAGGCCATAGTGGAGAGACTGAATGAATTCTTTGCTTCGGTCTTTACTGAGGAAGATGTAGGGATGTTACCCATGACTGAAGTGGTATTTAAAGGTGATACTGCGGAAGAATTGAAAGAAATATCGATACACCGGGAAGATGTATTACAAACTATTGTATTACAACTATTTGATAAACTGAAGAGTAGCATATCACCTGTACCGGATGGTATACATCCAAGGGTGATGAAAGAACTGAAATATGAAATTGCAGACCTGCTATTAGTAATCTGTGAACTATCATTAAAATAATCTATAATACCTGAAGATTGGAGGATGGCCAATTTATCGCCAATTTTTAAAAAGGGTTCCAGGAAACTACAGACCAGTGAGCCTGACATCAGTACTGGGAAAAATGGTAGAAACCATCATAAAGAACAAAATTGCTGAACATATAGATAGTCATGGCTTAATGGGAGACAGCCAACATGGCTTTAGACAAGGAAGATCTTGTCTTACTAATCTGTTATGTTTTTTTGGAGATGTGAATAAACAGGTAAGCAAAGTTGAGTCGGTTGTTACACGATGCAAGCTTCCACATTAGGAACCACCACCCAGGAAAAACATTTAGGCGTCATCATGGATAACATGTTAAAACCCTCTGCTCAGTGTGCAGCGGCAGCCAAGAGAGCAAATAGAATGCTAGGTATCATAAGGAAAGGAATGGAAAATAAAACAAAGGATATTATAATGCCTCTGTATCGTTCCATGGTGCAACCACACCTTGAATATTGTGTGCAGTTCTGGTCGTCATATCCTAAAAAGGATATTGCATTATTAGAAAAGGTACAGAGAAGAGCCACCGAAAGGTAAAGGGGATGGAAGGATACCCCTATGAAGAGAGGCTAAAAAGGCTAGGACTCTTCAACCTGGAAAAGAGATGACTGAGGGGAGATATGATAGTGGTCTATAAATTAAAGAATGTAGTGGGATGGGTAAACGTAGATCGATTGTTTACATCATCAGAATATAGAAAGACTAGGGGCATGCAATGAAGCTTGTCAGACGGCTGCCTGGGTGAGAACCTTCACAGTCTCGGCAAGTGCATATTTCTATATGATTTGCAAGGTATTGTGGGCAATGTAGTTCATTCACACCAGACACAGCTGCTGACAATAATTTAGTTGTGCTCTTGGGTAAAGCCAATAAGATATTTATTTATGGGGTTATTTCTCCCAACACAGATATGCTTGGTAGCACATAAATTAGGTAACTTGCTTTCAGTGTTAACTTGGAAAAACAAAGTCAAAATCAGGAAAACAACAAATGAAAAGTCACAAAGCAAGAAACAAACTGTTCTTTTCAGGTTAACTTCTGATTACTTCCCACATAGATACAGAAGTGATTCTCTCCTAGCTCACAAGCAATTAGGTAAGGCTTAATTGATAGCAGTTACCAGCTGAAACCCCTTAGCTGGCTTGCCTTCCACTGTGTGGGTCAAATCCTGCTTCAGGAGCTTTTCTGAGTAGATTAAAGAACAAATTTGTATTTCTTTGTGATGGTTGCTGTACTTTATAACAGAAAGTTACCAACGGAGTTTAGATAGAGAGCAGTCCATATAAACAGGATCCTCATCTGCTATTATTCCCCCTTGTTCAACAAGCATGGGTTCAATATCATGGATTGGCACAGATGAATCTCTCAATGGAGCATTTTCAGGAGAATACTTGTTTCCCTGCTGTCTTTCAAGGTTATAGCTAGGGCATAGATCAGTGTTCATACCTGAGCTTCCATTGCTGCTAGAGTTCCTCTCTATATAGCCTGGCCAGTATGTAGTCCAGTTCTTATGTCCAGCCTTCCAATCCAGATCCCTGGACACTGGATCTCTCTTCACATACCTTCTGGCACAGGTCTTAGGGTCCCTTCCACGTGCAGCCGTCTCCCTCACAGGTAGCCTCTGGTGATTCCTAGCTCTGCAGCACCATTCCTCTGGCTTTCCCCAGTCCAATGGTGTATGCTGGCCCTTGGAATACCTCCCAGTATACGTACTGCTTTGGACTCTTCTAGACCTCTCAAAGGCTTTTCTCTTCCTTCTTCCAAAGGGTCTCTTTCCCTCTCTGTCCGTCCGGTTTGGCTTCTGCTTCTGATGATCCTTCAGATGAAACTGATGATCAAACTCAAGCTGATTCTCAGGATACTGAGGACAATTCTCTGGATATCCAAGGTGATCATGAAGATGGTCATCTGTAGAATAAACTCTACTCTTATTCTGCCTAGATGAGTGCTCCTCCCTAACACAGCGCAGCTGTGCTGAATCAGGCCTTGCCCTTTGAGATGAGTGTTCCATCCTAGCACAGCGCATCTGTGCTGAATCAAGCCCTGCCCTTTGCAATGAGTGCTTGGGGATTACCTCATAGTCCTTTTGATTGAACACACGTTTTCTCACTTCAGCTCCTCTCATGGCTGTTGGAAACCTGGTGCATTCTGGGACTGGTAGTCTTTTATGGCAAAATTCTGTTTTCTCATTTCTACCAGCACTGACAGGTTGCTTGTTCAGAGACACTTCACCTTTTCTATAGCCCCTTCCTGAGCTATGATAAGCTTCCTTATCACAAGCTACAGGGTAACATATTTAAGACTAATAAGAGAAAATGTTTTTTCACTTAACGTGTAATCAAACTCTGGAATTTGTTACCAAAGGATGTGGTGTAGCTGGGTTTAAAAAATGTTTGGACAAGTTCATTGAGGAAAGGTCCATAAACCATTATTAAAAGGGACCCGGGATATCACTGCTTGGCCCAATACAAGCATTGTGGAACCTGTGTCTTTTGGGGAAACTGCTAGGTGCCTGTGACCTAGATTGGCCACTGTTGGAAACAGGATACTGGGTTTGATGGATCTTGGTCTGGCCCAATATGGCATATCTTATGTTCTTATGTTCTCTGCTGCAGCAGCAGGTGCTGCAAAGCATCAGCGTATAAGCACAAACTGCATCAATGGGGCGATAAATTGGAAAGCTCCTGGCCAATCTCTTAAAACCTTCATGAGTCCAATGTACTGTTAATAAACTCTGCAAGAGTGATGGCACTCTGGTTGTTGGTGCCCGGGCTGTCACACACACAAATTCTTGATTTTTTTTTCTAATCCCTCTACCAAGAGGGGTCCTCAGATGAGAGAGCAAAGGATGATTTTTTCTGAGGTTTGCCGTTACTGCAGCTTTTTGAGGTGGACCGGGATGCTCTCGATCAGCCCCTCTCTGTCGGGGAGAACCTCACCTGTATAAACAACTGCAGTCACTGATTTCCCAGTCGCTGAGTTTTACAAAATATTGGGCATGGCAGTTAGTTCCCACTCTGCGGGATATGGGCAAGGTGGCATGTGGGAGAGAGGGTTTTGACCCTAGGGTGAACCGTGCATTAATAATCTTCCTGCTGAAGCCTGGCAAGAATTTGGAGAGGGTCAAGGCCTATTGACCAATATCTGCTTAATCAGGATCTTAAGATCTTGACTGCTGTGCTGGCCAGGCGCCTCGGGCAAGTGGTGCCCAGCTTGGTCCATTCAGACCAGGTGGGTTTGTGAAAGGGCACAGTGTGGTGAGTCACATGATCAGGGCAATGACCCTGTTTCACCAGCGTTGTCCGAAAGGGCAGGAGGTGATGGTGGTGAGCCTCAATGCTGCAAAAGCTTTCGACCAGGTGGCTTTGGACTACCAGTTTTGGGTCCTGCCAAGGTTTGGGCTCAGCAATCACTTTGTTGGTTAGATGCAGATGCTCTATGAGAGTATTTGGGCCCAGCTTCTGGTTAACGCCTGATTGATGGAAGTGTTTGAGTTATACTATGGGACCCGGCAGGGCCACCCGCTATTCCCCCTGTTATTTGTCCTTTCATTGGAACCACTTTGTTGGTTGGATGCAGATGCTCTATGAGAGTATTTGGGCCCAGCTTCTGGTTAACGCCTGATTGATGGAAGTGTTTGAGTTATACTACGGGACCCGGCAGGGCCACCCGCTATTCCCCCTGTTATTTGTCCTTTCATTGGAACCATTTGCCATTAAGTTGCAAGAGGCAGAGGAGCTGCCAGGGCTGCGGATTGGGGAGCAGGAATGCAAGATCAGCTTATTTGCAGATGACATGCTGACCAGTATGCCCTACTCCCTGGAGAGGCTTTGAGGTTTTCTTGTTCTGCTTGGGCAATCTGACAGCTTTTCGGGCCTCCAAATAAACACTGATAAGTCAGAGGTGCGAATGATGGGGGAAGGGGGGAGGGGACAAGGGTGGCTAGTTAATCTGCCACTCACCTAGTCGAAGGAGCAGTTCTAATATCTAGGCATTTATCTCCATAGCAATCAGCGGTTGTATATCAGAAAAATCATCCAAGACAACATCCGGCAACTAAAATATCTATGTGATCCTTTTATGGATGGGTGGCCTTGGTCCGCATGGCGATCTTTTCTAAACTCCTTTACCAGCTGCAGATGTTGCTGCTTTGGATGCAATGGGCGGAAGAAGATCAAATGAAGGGGTGCTTCGGATCTTTTTATGGTGGACGTGTAAAACCCATATCAGTTATGCTAAATTGATCCTGCTGATGGGAGTGGGGCTGCTAGATCTCAGGGTGTACAACATGACTGTGGTGGATGCACAAATCCCTGCAGCTCAAAGTGCAATATGTCCCATTGGGACTGTTGGATTGTTGGAGTCGGCCTTACTGACTGATAAACCTGCTTCACTGCACCCAGGGGGCTCTGTGGGCCAAGGAATTTGGGGCGCCAATTGCACCACACTGGCAAGGGTGCCCCAGCTGAAGGGTGAGCCCCTTCTTGCAGATAGTCAGTGACCCTGGATTCCCGATGGGGGTGGGCATCACACAGTTTGGGGACTGGGAGGGTAGGGGGCCGTTGGATTTTGGCCAGCTCTTGAAATGGGGGCATGGATCCTTTCCCACATTTGCATGTTTAAGGGAGGCACTTTGTCTGCTGGTTTCACACCACATCCACTGCTTGCATCTGCGCCACTACTGGTATCAACTGAATGGCAGTCCCCCTGGGAGCCTGGAAAGCACAGAAGGGGATGAAGACCCAAGCAAGATGGCCTTCTGGTGGAATACACTCTCACATTGGAACAAGTTGCTTCGGGACAAGCTGAGCTCTGCATATTTGGAAGAGCTGGCATGCCATTGGGCCCAGGATATTATGATTCAGTGAAGACCGAGCCTCTTGAATGCTACTTCCAAAGGATAGCTGGAGTGACCTGTAATGTCTGATATCGGGAAATGCAATATCAGGTTTTGCATCTCTTCTACCTCATGAGAGCAAGGGGGCAGAACTGGGGGCATGGAGCTCAGTCCAGTGTGAAAAGTGGCGTTCTGGGGAGAAGACCTTATGACATGCATTCCTCAAATGTCCTAGGCTCACTGATCTTTGGAGTAAGGCACTGGAGGGCCCAGGAAACATCATTGGGAAGTGCATCGAATGGTCCTATAGCCTTTTGATGTTGGGGCATGCGGCACCGTTGCAGACTCAAAAAGTCCACAAGGCGAAGAACAAATTTGTTCTTCTAGGACTCTGGGTGATGAAGAAAACAATCCTACAGAACTGGGTGGGGGGATCACTGTCGACATTCTCGCAGTGGGTAAACAATATGCATAATCTAGCACAAGCTGAGCGATATGTGCATAGAACTGCCACAACACCACGGTGGGCTCATTACAAGTGGCTTTGGAGCAAGTTCCAGTTCCCTAGGGGGTCGGGGAGGGGGTGGGAGGGGCAGGGTGTTTGATGGGCGAAGTTGCGATGCTGAGTGTTTGTTCTGTTTGTATTTCTATTTTCCTGATGTTGCCTTTGTATGAATTTTATGCCTGCTTCTAGTCAACAAAATTCATTTTCTTTTTAATACAGTTTTTTTTTCTTATCACATTCATTTTCCCAATGTTTTTGTGGTTCTTAGTTAGTAATGAGTGCAAGAAAATTTCATTGAAACCCTGTTAAGAAGGTGCAATACTTCCCGATGGAATGACATCCTAGATATCTGCATCTTGTTGATATCATGTTGACCAATGAGATTGCTGGACTTTTGAAATTATTTCTGTTCTCTTTCACAGGGTTTGCAAGAATTTGACTTTGTCTTGTCCAAAATATTGTTGGGCCCATATTCAAAGCCCTTAGCCAGGGGGCAGGTTGGCTAAGGATACAGACCATAATATTCAGTGGTACTATCCAGATATATCCACAGACTGCCCCAACAATACCCATTAGTGCAGGGACAGTCCATGGGCACTTAGGTCACTTACAAGCATGCCTAAATTGAAATCTGGATAAGCGCCAGCTGAAAATCATATTAATTGGGTAAGAGCCAGAACTTACCTGATTAGAGCCACTCAGCCTGGATATTTATTGGCCACTCCTAAATATCCCATTAATATTTAAGCACCACAGCTGACCATCATGGTGTTTGAATAGCAGCAGGTTTGAAAACTGGACCCTATATGTTTATGCCAAAAGAACAAGTCTTCAAGTGTCGTGGGTGATTGAGCAATATCTCTTTTGTTTTCCCCTCTTGCTTCAGTTGCCAAGGATCCAGATAATAGATGAGGTGATGACATGAGGCAGACCTGCTATTGGGAGTGTTCAAGCACCTACAGTGCCCTCAGAGGTGCCTGGTTTCAGATGCTAATAATGAACCTTTGAGTCTTGAAAGACTTCCAAAAGAGACCACTACAACTTAAAAAGATCTGCACTTGTAAGTATTTATCTTCTTGGAAATAATCTAAATCTTGGAGAAAAGGAAAGTCTTTGGGTTAAAACTGATAAATCTGTGTATTTTAGAATTCAGTGTTTTTGCCAAGTCAGTCAGGTCTTAGTACCAACTGATAGCTTTTTTTTTTAATTTAAATCAAATCAGAGTATAGCTTAGAATAGAAAGTAAGACAGAATAAATAAATGAGAATTAGACTTACCTGCTAATTGTTGTTCCTTAAGGAACTCTAGTCCAGTCCCGGAACCATAGAGTTTACAGCCTCCACCAGCAGCTTTGGAGACTGAAAGATATCATCACTTTGATGTCACTGGTATAACTTGGCTAGCACCGCCCTTCTTCCACCAGCACCTATTGACAAAGCAGATTAAGCAGAGCAACAAATAAGCAGGAACAAGAAAATTATCATTAACATCTCAAACAGGCCAAAAAACATGGCCAAAAAAGAAATCTACAGGCTCAGGACGCCCACCAACTGGCGCCCCCGAGCCTGCCGGGTCTTGCTGCTCAAGAAAAACCCCACTGCGATTCCGCGCACCCCCTCCCAACCAAGAAAACGCCTGCTAGAGGCTTGCACTGTGCTCCCTTTGCGCCAGGAAATAATCTTCAGGCTGTGGAGAGCGATAGACCCTGGGAGGGGTCCGGGACTGGACTAGAGTTCCTTAAGGAACAACAATTAGCAGGTAAGTCTAATTCTCATTTCCTTTTCGTCCCTCTAGTCCAGTCCCGGAACCATAGAGGATGTAACAGAGCAGTTAAATTCAATGGGAGGGACCGACAAGCCCAGCCTGAAGAACCGCAGACCCAAAACGAACATCCTCCCACGCCAGAACATCCAGCCGATAGTGCCTTGCAAACGAATGCAACGAGGACCACGTCGCCGCCCTACAAATATCCTCCACCGGCACTAAACTGAATTCCGTCCAAGACGCCGCCTGCGCCCTGGTCGAGGGCGCACGCAGACCTACCGGGACCACCTTACCCTTCAATAGATAGGCCGAAGCAATGGCCTCCTTTAACCACCTAGAGATCGAAGACTTCGCTGCCGCTTCACCCTTCCGCGGCCCCCCGAAAGCAACGAACAAGCGATCCGATTTCCGGAAAGACTCCGTCCGACAGAGATACCTCTTAAGAACCCGCCGAACGTCCAAACGATGCAAACGACCGCCTGAGCGAGACTGCTGCTCCCGAGAAAAAACCGGGAGCGACACCACCTGGTTAACGTGAAACTGCAACACCACCTTAGGCAAAAAGGCCGGGACCGTGCGCAGAACCACTTTGTGAGCGAAAAAGGACAAAAAGGGCTCTCTACAAGACAATGCCTGCAACTCCGAAATCCTCCTAGCGGAGCAAATGGCCACGAGAAACACAGTCTTCAACGTCAAGTCCTTAAGAGAGGCAGCACCTAACGGCTAGAACGGCGCCCCAACCAACACCTCTAATACCACATTAAGATCCCACGGGGGAACGGAAGGATGTGTCGGCGGCCGCAAAAGCAGCACCGCTCGTAAAAATTACCGAATATCACTGTGTGCTCCAACCAACTGCCCCTGAATCCTATCCAGGAAACAGGAGATAGCCACCAACTGCACCCGCAAAGAACTAGCCACCAGCCCTTTCTCCAAACCATCCTGCAAAAAAGACAGAACCTGCGGCACCGAAGCCCGCAAAGGCTGCAGATCACGCTCCTGGCACCATGCTTCAAACACCCGCCAAACCCGGGTGTACGCCAGCGACGTGGAACGCCGCCGCGCCTTCAACAAGGTGGAAATTATGGCTGGCGAGTACCCCCTGGACCTCAGCCGAGCCCTCTCAAGAGCCATGCCGTAAGCGAGAATCGACCCACCTGTGGCATGCGTAACGGCCCCTGCATTAAGAGATCCCTCCGAACCGGAAGCCTCCAAGGCCTGTCGTGCAGCAGTCGAATCAGATCCGCATACCACGGATGCCGGGGCCAGTCAGGTGCTATCAGAACGACTACACCCCTGTGCTGTTCTATGCGTTGAACCACCTTTCCTATGAGCGCCCAAGGAGGAAACACATACAGAAGACCTCCCATCGGCCACCGCTGTGCCAAAGCATCGAGGCCCGCCGACATTCGCTCCCTGCGCCTGCTGAAGAACCTTTCCACCTGCGCGGACTCGAAGCTGACCATGAGATCCATCACCGGAGTTCCCCAGCGCTGAACTATCATCGCAAAGACCTCCGGGTGAAGAATCCACTCCCCCAGATCTACTCTGCGGCGGCTCAGAAAATCCGCTTCGACATTCTCTACGCCGGCCACATGCTGCGCCGACAAGGCCACCAAGTGCTGTTCAGCCCAATGCAACAGCTGACCGGCCTCTTCCTCCAGCGATGCACTCCCCGTGCCTCCCTGGCGATTGATATATGCTACCGTCGTCGCATTGTCTGAAAGTACTCGGACCGCCACGCGACCCAAGAAGTCCTGAAATTGACATAGCGCAAGGAACACCGCGCGCATCTCCAGCCGATTTATTGACCAACTCAGCTCCGGACCCGTCCAAGTCCCCTGGGCAAAAATCCCCTCGCAATGAGCTCCCCATCCCAAGAGACTGGCATCCGTCGTCACCAGTCTCCAGGATGGAGCCTCTAGAGATACGCCCCCTTCCAGGCTTCCAGGCCGCAGCCACCACTGAAGCTCCACCCGCACCTGTAGAGGGCACACCAGCCGTTGGGACAAGGCGTTGCGTTGATGAGACCAGCGGCGGAGAAGAGCGCTCTGCAACGGTCGCATATGAAATCTGGCCCACTGCACCACCTCGATCGTGGCCGCCATTGTCCCGAGCAACTGCAAGTACTGCCATGCCGTCGGAGCCCTGTATGTCAAGAACCTCCGCACGAGCTCCCGCAAGGCCTGAGCCCTCTTTGCTGGGAGAAACACCACCCCAGGCCCTGTCTCAAAGCGCGCCCCCAAGTATTCCAGAGTCTGAGCCGGAACAAGCTTGCTTTTCGCATAATTGACGACCCATCCGAGACTCTCTAAGAACGCCACTACTCGATCGGTGGCCGAAGCACTCTCCGTCCTGGACTTCGCCTGAATCAGCCAATCGTCCAAATAAGGATGCACGAGAATCCCTTCCTTGCGGAGCGCCGCCGCCACCACCACCATGACCTTCGTGAATGTCCGAGGCGCTGTTGCCAGCCCGAAGGGCAGAGCCTGAAACTGAAAATGACCCATGGGCACAGCGAAGCGCAGGAACTTTTGATGCTCTGGGCGCATGGGGATATGCAGATATGCCTCCGTGAGGTCCAACGCCGTCAAGAATTCTCCCTTCCTGACCGCTGCAATAACCGAGCGCAAGGTTTCCATCCGAAAGTGAGTCACCCGAAGGCAACGATTCACGTTTTTTAAATCCAGAATGGGCCGAAAAGTCCCCTCCTTTTTGGGAACGACAAAAGAAATGGAGTATCGACCGCATCCGCATTGATCTGGCGGCACCGGCACCACCGCCCCGAGTTGCTGTAGCCGCCGAAGCGTTTCCGTGACCACCCTCAACTTTCGCGGAGCATGGCATGGGGAAAGGACAAAGGAATCTAATACGGGTTGATGGAGCTCCAGAGCATAGCCGTCGTGAATGACCTCCAAAACCCACTGATCCGTGGTAATTTGGACCCAGGCAGGGTAAAACTCCCGTAACCGCCCTCCCACGGGAACGACCGCTACCCGGGTCCGCCATATCTCATTGGGATTTCTTACCACCCGAGGAGTGGTAGGGTGCAAAACCCCAGCCTGCCCCTCGAAATCCTTGAAACGCCTGACCCCTCTGAGGAAAACGCCCCCTCTGAGATTGGCCAAACCGCGGGGACCGCAACCTACGAAAATCCCTCGAGAGACCCCTGGAACCAGACGTCCCTCGGCTCTGTTTTTGCCTATCCTCCGGGAGCCGACCGCCCTTGGACTCTCCCAGGTCCTTAACCAGCTTATCCAAATCTGCACCAAATAAGATTTTACCTCTAAAGGGAAGCTTACTAAGCCGCACTTTGGAAGACCCGTCTGCCCACCAGTTACGCAGCCAGAGGTACCGACGTGCCGCCACCACAGAAGCCATAGTCTTGGCCAAACCTCTAATGAGATCGTAGTGGATGTCAGACAAATAAGCCATGCCCGATTCCATCCGTGCCAATTCATCCGCCTGCGTCTCCAGGATACCCTCTTGCAACTGCTGGGACCACCGTAAGCAACCCCTGGCTACCCACGCTCCCCCTATAGAAGCCTGCAAGGAAAGGGCGGACATATCAAAGATCTGCTTTAACAGAGTCTCCAATTTCCTGTCTTGCACGTCCTTTAACGCCCCGGCGCCTTCCAGTGGAATTGTAGTCTTTTTAGTAACCGCGGAGAGCGGAACACCTCTCTATCCTGGTCAGAAAGGGGATATAACCGGGCCAAAGCTCTGGTGCCCCGCAGCGCCGATTCCGGGGCATCCCACTTTTCCTGAATCATGTCCCTAAATACTCTATGAGCCAGGAACACCCGCTGAGACTTCCGAACGGCTTGCAACAGAGGATCCTCTAACGCCTCCTCTGCCGACGGCGCCACTGCGGGCATAGTGAGCGTCTTTAACATTTCCGTAATCAGCGCCGGGAGCTCCTCACGCCGGAACACCCGGACCACTTCTGCATCGGGCAACTCCCCCTCCTCGTGCTCACCCTCTGATATACCTTACATCTCTACGTCGGAGAACGGGCCCTCGTCGTCCATCACCGAAGACGGGCCCTCCTCCACCACTTCTTTACGCCTTTTGCCCGGGCCAGCCTCCCCCTCCAGAAGACTCCCGGGTCTCTTTTGCCCCTTTGTTCCCGGGGACGGCGTCCCTAGTCCAGGCTGCAGCAAGGCCAACGCCTGCTGCATCAGAGAGAAAAAATCCGGCGGGATTCCCGACACCGCTGCGCTCTGGCTGCCTCCCGCCGCCAACGAAGCGCCCGCCCCTGATGAGGGCCCCGCTACTGGTTCCGGGAGATCTAACAAAAGCGGCTGGGAGTCTCCGGCCCCTGAAGGAGCCGCTGCCGCCGCCGTAGCCAGACCCCCGAGCGCCTTTTCCATTATTGTTGCCTCTAAGGAACAGCCTTTGCACACTCCTGATTCCAGAACTTGTGATAAGGAAGCTTATCATAGCTCAGGTAGGAGCTATAGAAAAGATGATGTGACTCTGAACAAGCAACCTGTCAGTTTTGGTAGAAGTAAGAAAACAGAGTTTTCACATAAAAGACTACCAGTCCCAGAATGCACCGGGTTTCCAGCAACCATGAGGGGGGCTGAAGTGAGAAAACGTGTGTGCAATCAAGAGAGCTATGAGGTAATCCCTAAGCACTCATCTCAAAGGGCAGGACCTGATTCAACACAGCTGCGCTGTGTTAGGGAGGAGCACACATTAGGACAGAATAAGAATAGAGCTTATTCTACAGATAACAGCTACAGAGGGAGATACAGCAAGAGCTTCAAGTTCAAGCACCAACATCATCTCGAGAAGCAGAAGCCAAGCCAAGCGGATAGAGAGAGAAGGAAACTCTCTGGAAGGAAGAGAAGAAAGGCCATTGGCAGGTTTGGGAGAGTCCAAGGCAGTACCAATACTGGGAGGTATTCCAAATGCCAGCAGAGTCCATTGGACTGGAGTCAGCCAGAGGAATGGAATGGCAGAGATAGAAATCACCAGTGGCTACCTGCAAGAGAGAAGACTGCACGTGGAAAGGACTTTCAGACCTATGCCAAAAGGTATGTGAGGGAAGATCCAGTGTCCAGGGATCAAGATTGGAAGGCTGGACATCAGAACTGGATTACATACTGGCCAGGATATACAGAGAGGAATTATGATAGCAGGAGAGGCTCAGATATGAACACTGATCCAGACCCTATCTATAATAGTGAATGGCAGCAAGGGAATAAGCATTCTCATGATAGTGCCTTATGGAAAGACTCGTCTGTGCCAATGTATGATAGTGACCCTATGCTGATTGATGAAGGGGGAGATACAGCAGATGAAACTATTCATTACATGGACTGTTCTCTATCTAAATGCTATTGCTAGCTTTCTGTGAGCAAACACCTCAGCCATCACAAAGAAACCTAACTTTGTTCTTTATTTCCACTGCAAACAGCTCTTAAAGCAGGATTTGGGTTCACACAGTAGCAGCCAGCCAGCTAAAGGGTTTCAGCTGGTCAATTGATAGTAATTAAAGCTGCACCTGATTGTGTGTGTGAGCAAGGGAGAATCACTGCTGGGATCTGCGTGGAAAATAAGCAGAAGTTAACCTAACAAGCAAAGTTTATTCATTTCTTTGTGCCTTTTTATTTGGTAATTATTTGCTAAGAAAACATTAGCTAATTGCCTGACAAGCTGAAGGTTGTTTTCTGATTTGCTTTGTGACTTTATGTTATCCATTTAAACACTGCAAGCAAGTAACCTCATTTATATTGCTAACAAGCATACTTGTGCTGGGTGAATTAAACCCCATCAATAAAAGAAGTATTTTATTGGCTTTACCACTGGTTACACAACTCAATTATTGTCTTCAGCTGTGTTTGGAGTGAAAGAACTACATTACCCACAATACCTTGCAAGAATCATATGAATATATGCATCGTCAAGATTGTGTAAGTTCTCACCCTAGGCAGCCGTCTGACAAACTTCACTACGGCGCAGCCCACAAACCAGACAGTGGGGCTTTGCTGGCATCCTCAGAAATATCCCACCTCTTAAGGAAGGAGGGAAGAAAACCCCAGCTGCTGGAGCGGAAAAAACACAAGAGGAGCAGGAAGCAGCCCAGCTAACCCGGGGACCCCGTCTTAAAGAACGTTTTTTGGGGTTTTTTTAGATCCCCCAGCGAGGGAAGAGCCTAACTAGCAGAAGTCCCCCCAACAAACAGCAAAACAAGGCTCCCCAGGCTGCAAAAAACACCTGCTGGACTCCCTGCTCACCAGCAACGTGGCACCTAAAATGGCCGCCGGCAACGGCGTCCCGTGCAAAATACCAGCGAACACTGAAGCCATGCAGCCGCAGGAAAACAAGCTGTCTGGAGGCCCCACACACCGCTGCCGCGATCCTGACCCCGCGGCAAGAGGAAGGGGCGCGGAGGAAATAAATCTGCCCCGGGGCACTGCCCTCCAGGCTCCAGCCCTGGCGGACCCACTGAAGACGAGCAGGGGAAAACCCCCGACTGACCTGTCAGACCTCTGCTGCTGCTCTGTTGCTGAGCCTGCCACCTGCTCCTCACCCCTACTAAGCGGGTTCGGGAGCAGGGAGGCAATGGGGGAAAGCCGATCTACACCAACGTGCAGGGGAAATTCCTCACTCCCTGTCACTGTACCGGCAGCCTGCTACCTGCTCCTCACCCCTTTTAAGTGGGTTAGGGAGCAGGGAGGCAATGGGGGAAATCTGAAGTCCTCCTCCACAGGCAGGTAAAGCTCTCCCTTCTGACCCTGCACTGTCAGCCTTCTCCTGCTCCTCACCCCTGTCAAGCGGGTTCGGGAGCAGGGAGGCACTGAGCAAAAGCAATATTGCTCGTTTACACGCTGGGGCTGACAGGAAAAGAAAGAAAGAGATAAAGAGGGAGAAAAAGAGGGAACAGCAAAACCTGAGCCCAGTCAGCAGTGAACCTTTCAGCAGCAGCAGGCAGACCCTAGAAGAAACCCCCAAAAAAAGAAAATTACGCCAACCAAAAAGAAAACACACTAAAGAAAGCTCTACTTATTAGTTCCTACTGAGCCCAGTCCCAGGCTCAGAACCTCCAAGCTGCTTGGAGACTGAAAGTACTGGTGGAAGAGGGGCGGTGCTAGCCAAGTTATACCAGTGACATCAAAGCGATGACATCTTTCAGTCTCCAAAGCTGCTGGTGGAGGTTGTAAACTCTATGGTTCTGGGACTGGACTAGAGGGACGAAAAGGAATCTCTGAGTAGAAAGAAAGAAATTGTTTCTAGAAAGATTTTTATTTAAATTGGAGTATAGCTTAGCTTATAAAGTAGAATAGAGTAAATAGTCTCTGAGCAGACAAAAATGCATTTGTTTCTAGAGAGCTTTCTATTTAAATCAAATCAGACTATAGCTTAGCACACAAAGTAGAATAAATAGTCTCTGAGTAAAAAGAAATATTTATATTTAGAGACCTTTACAAAGAGACCTACCAGCTAGGAGGCAAAAGATCTGTGAAGTTGTCTTAAATGGGTGTTAAAGCTAAGTGCCTAACACAAACACTCACCTAACAAAAATCATCCAGAATAGCTCTATTTTATCAAACATAACACAACATCTACAGGACCAACATTTACATAGTTAGTTAGAGAATGTTTTCATTTAATTGTATATAGTTACCTGTTCTCATTCAACTCTATATAGTTACCTGTTTAATGTAAATGAATATGTACTGTCTTTGTACAATTCAAAGTTGTATTCTCTGTAAACCACATTTGATCTATTGGAAAATGTGGTATAAAAATTTCCAATAAATAAAATTAAATTAAAAAAAAATTAAGTGACAAATCAAAGGGGCAATTTGAAAGGCTCCCTCTATCAAACTAAGGACTATGTGAATCACCCAGGAAATTGTTAAGAGATTGCCTTAAAAGTACAAATCAGGACCCTATGTAGCAAGCCAGCTTTTAAGTCTTATTTCCTTTCCACCCCCAACTTCCACCCACCCCAGAGATAATCTTAGCTTTTTAGTCTCTTAAACCTATTAAAAGGAAAGACATGATCAAATTCACTTTCAGGTTCAGCTAGTTATCCTCATCAGGAATATATTAACTAAGGACCTGAAATTAATTAATCTTGATGTGAACAAAGTACATTAAATACATTAGATATAGTTCTATTAGTTCAAGTATCCCTAGCAAACTTAAATAAGTAAACAATTTAAATAGCTAAACAAAACATTAAAACTAAGATGCAGACAGCAGTCCAGCTGTGAGGTGGGGACTATCCAGCCTTTGCATTGAGTGTCTTATGTATGATTTTCTCACAGTTGGTGAGGGGTCTTATGTGTGCACTAGGTGCAAGGAGTTCTGTACTCTCAGGGAATGAGTCCAATCTCTGGAGGCTAGAGTAGCAGACTTGGAGGACATAAGGAAGACAGAGAGGTATATAGATGAGACCTACAAGGAGATAGTACTAAAATCCCACCTTCAGTCTAGCAGCTTGTCTGTTGTCATGGAGGAGAGAGGTCATATGACAGGAAAGCATTACCCTGGAATGGCAGGAAGTGATCCTGTAGCTAGAACCAGTCCTCCTGGTGATGTAAAACTCTCTCACACTGAGGAGGCTTCTCCAGGGCCATGTGCCCATGAGAGAAGGGTTAGGACAGACATTATAGTTGGAGGTTCAATCACTAGGCATGTAGATAGTTGGGTGACTGGTGGAAGTGAGGATTGGCTGGTAACATGCCCGCCTGGTGTGAAGGTAGTGGACCTCACATGCTACCTAGACAAGGTTTTAAATAGCACTGGGGAGGAGTCTGCTGTCTTGGTACATGTTGGTAACAATGACATAGAAAGGTGTGGTAGGGAGGTTCTAGAGGCCAAATATAAGCTTTTTAATAGGAAGTTGAAATCTAGAACTTCCAGGTAGCATTCTATAAAATGTTTCCCATTCCATGCGTAGGACCCAAAAGGCGGGCAGAGCTCCAGAGTTTCTATATGTGGATAAGACTATGGTGCAAGGAAGAGAGTTTTGATTTTGTTAGGAACTGGGCAAATTTCTGGGGAAAGGAGGGGCTTTTCCAAAAGGATGGGCTCGACCTTAGCTGGGATGGAATCAAGCTGCTGGCATTAACTTTTAAAGGATATATCCTTGAAGGACACTAGCAAAAGAGGGAAGTTAGGGCATCCCATCAGAGAGATTCCAATAAAGATATAAGTAACCCTGATGCCATTAAGTACAGAGCAGACAGAGCTGAAAGATTCCAAATTACCCCGTCTACTGATAACCAGATTAATATGAATAAAATACAAGCTCTAAAATGCCTTTATTCAAATGCAGAAAGGTCTAAAAAAAAGATGGGAGAGTTAGAATATATAGCACTAAATGAGAGGTTAGATTTGATTGGTATCTCAGAGACCTGGTGGACAACCAATGAGACACTGTGATATCTTGGTACAAACTATATCGCAATGATTTAGTAGATCAAATTGGTGGAGGGGTTGTGCTTTATGTTAGAGAGAGCATTGAGTCACACAGGATTAAAGTTTTGTAGGAAACAAAATACACTAAAGAATCTGTATGGATAGAAATTCCATGTAAAAAGGGGAAGGTGATGGCAATGGGAGTGTACTACTGACTACCTGGCCAGAATGAACAAATGGATGAGAAATGCACAAATAAATCAGGGAAGTTAACAAAAGTTACAACATAGTAATAATAATGGGTGATTTAAATTACCCCAGTATCGACTAGGTCAGTGTCACGGCAGGACATGCTAGGGAGATAAAGTTTCTAGATGAAATAAATGACTGCTTTGTGGAGCAGCTGGTTCATGAGCTGACAAGAAGGGAAGCCATATTGGACCTAGTCCATAGGGGAACATAGGATCTGGTGCAAGAGATAAGGGTGTTGGGGCCACTTGGCAATAGTCATCATAGCATGATAGCATTTGATTTAATAAATGGAGGAAGGACAACAAGGAAATCCACAGTACTACCTTTTAACTTTCAAAAGGGAGACTATGTATGATAAAATGAGGAAAATAGTTAAGAAAAAACTAAAAGAAGGAGCTGTAAAGGTTAAAGATTTACATCAAGCAAGGGCATTATTTGAAAATACTCTCTTGGAACCCCAGACACATGTATTCCACGCTTTAAGAAAAGTAAAAGGAAGGCCAAAAAATTGCCAGCATGGTTTAAAGGTGAGGTCAGAGAGGCTGTTGTAGCCAAAAAAGCATCTTTCAGGAAATGGAAAAAGGAGTTAAATGATGAAAACTGGAAACAACATTAGCACTGGCAAGTTAGCTACAAGGCATTGATAAGACAGACAAAGGGAGAATTTGAAAACAAGCTTGCCATGGAAGCCCAGAGGTAGACCCGATTCTGATCCCACGGGGGCTAGATGTGCCCATGGGATCAGAATCAGATATAAGGCTTGAACGTGCAGGCCAGGCCCCAATTCTGATTGGCCTGCATGCGCAGCCACTTGCCTGACTACCTCAGTCAGGCTCCTGAATGGAGCCGTAGTGCCATAGCATCCCATTACCATGGTACCATGGCTTCATTCAGGAGCTGTGAATACCGGCCACCACTGATTTACTTTGTTCCCCACAGCCGGACCCTCGATCCAGCCTCCCATGGCCATAGTTCATATGCAGGGAACTTGCTGGACCCCCCTTCCTATTATATCGGGCCTGGCAGCAGGATCCCCTGATGTCTAGTGGGACCTATTCCACCTCTGCGTTGGAATAAGTCCCCCGTCTAAGTTCATGGCCCTGGACAAAGAGGGCTGACCTCAGAATCATCCCTCTACATCTGGGGTTGCGGACCGCCCAACTCCACCCTTTCTCTGCCTCTGGAATGCCCCCTCCCACCCTTGTCTAAACCTCCCCATACAAATGCACTATTCATATGGGAAAGCTTTTGCCAGGGCTGGCAGGGGCGAATAGCGGGTATGGACATCCCGACGGAACATCCATCCCCGCTATTCGCAGGACAGAATAACACCTATAATTCTAGTTTGCATCAGCATTTATGTATCATCAGTATTTATATCTAGTTTACATCAACACAACACAGTGAGAAGAGCAGCTTAGGAGATACATGTTTTAACTGAGGGTGTGTGGCCTTCGGTGGAATTCATGGGTATATTGTTGAGATGGGCAGGATCAGAAATGTGCAACTTTCCAGAATATGGTGAACAGAGGGACGTCCAAAATGGTTACAGTGTTTACCCATGTCCCATAATATTAGCGGAGACAGATTTCTCCGCTTCACTCTATGGCACGTGCCTGCACCTGTGTGCATGCCTCGCTCTAGATACGTGCACGGGCTGGCTGAATAGCATGTTGGACGTGCCACGCCAGACATGTCCACATGCTGATTCTGTAAACATGGGCGTGTCCATACCCATGGATGCAGAATTGGCATGGAACTGGCCCGTTTCCAATTTAACGTATTCGTGGGCCAGACATGGATTTTGTGGAATCTGCCTCAATGTGTACTGTAGTCATTTATATACATAAGTGGTCTCTCATACATGTAAATGACCTTTTATAAAATACTAACCAGCATAAAAGTATGTGCATTGTTTGCATGGGTTGTACTTTCACTGTGGGCATATACATGGGTAGAGTTTGTGCAAAGTGTGAGTAGTGCAAGCAAGGACGTGCATTGATTATAAAATTTAATAATTTACGTGCGTACTTGCAAAATGTACATAAATGTGTACATAAATGTAGGACTGGTGTAAGTGATCATGTAAACATAGTAGTTGCGTTCTCTGCCAAATATGCTGGTATTTTATAAAGACAAATAGTCACCTACTTGTCTTGATAAAATAGGCACAATTCAGTTGCATTAAAACGTGCTCTAGCACAGTACCCTGTAATAAAATCCATTTGTCTATAAACAAAAAATAGACACAGAATATATACATGGATTCTTCATATGTACCTTGCCCTCTGAATCAAAAAGTCTGATGGTGCAAAACAAGGAGTCATTTATAAATGTCTATCTGCAAAATGTCCTTTTAGTGCTCTTAGCACCCTATTCAACCATAGATGATAATGCTTTGACCATGCAAAGAAGACTTCCACTTTAAAAGTCTCCTTCCATTATTGTTTGCACACTCAGCTCCTAGGAGAAGAATCTGTTATGCTGGAGTGATAATTGTATATGTGAAGGAACTGTCTCTTGCTATTAATAGTAAGTAATGTTTGGACAATTGCTGATAGAAATCCTACAATGTGGAGCTTTCATACTTTCCTAATGAAACAAAACAGCAGACGACACCACAGTTTGTTTTTTCGTCTAGTTATCCGTCATTCAGATAACAAAGAGGCCAGCTATGTTTCTTTTCGTAGTGTGTAAATGAAGGAACGCAGTCAGAACTACGATTACAAAAGGAAAGCACAAACTGGCCTTAAAATGTCTACTGCAGAATCACTTGACTTGAATTATGAACAGTTTAATAATTAATGTTTGAATCTATTATGTTCTTGGCTCTTCTAAAGACTAGATTTCATTACAGCTGGCTCGTGAACCTTCCTTTCCATGTTATGTAAGATGTGGGATTAAGACTAAGCAACTATATAAAATAAAGCTGTTAAAGGCAGCAAAAGAGGAGCCCAGAGGTCAAGTGTTCTGATAGCATAAGAACTCTGAGATGCTTTTAACTGCCTCATTTGTATCGCTGCCTGTATTTCATTCTCTTGTTGCATACGGCTCTTTTATGTAACCAAAAAATAAAATCCTTTCTTATCACTCTCACTTCAGTTTTCTTTCTTTGGGTCTCTCTGCTCCCACTGTCTCCGCCTCCTCCCTCTCTTTAGCTTTTCACCCTCCCATTTTTCTTTGTCTCTTCTATCTTCTTATTCTGTGTGATTTTGTGTTCTCCACAATAATAGCTTCACACTGTTCACAATGATTACCTTTCAAGTGGTCAATGTAATCAATTACAGAGACTGATGCAAAGGTCATTCGTGTGATTACAGTCCAGTACAGATATCACCATGTGTTGTCACATCAGTATTGAACTGTCATAAAGCTGTTCGTTCACCATGTTTTACTGATAGATTACAGCTATCCTTTTATACAGTCTAAGCTTTATACGCAGATAAACTACAATGATTTAATACTGTACACTGATACATTTCATTCTATATGTTAATTGATCCCCTGCAGGTACTCTTGATGAGATGAGCTGTCTCACACAGTCTTAGAGCGAGAGAAGTACAGGGGAAAGCTGAGTGATTCTGCTGTCTAGAAAATGCAAGTGAAAAGATTCAAAAACAATACTTTGAAACAAAATGCTGAGCCTCTGATAAACATCTACGACACATTTATTAACATGTTCTAAAGAAGCCTAAAGACGATCACTGTTTGACCTCTTGAGGGGCCGTAGGAAGAAGTACAGTCTTTCCAGCAGAAAGGTTTCCTTCTTCACTAACCAACACAGTGGGAAAGGTAAGTCTCCTGACACTACATCATGGAACTAAACAGACCCCCCAAGGCTTTGACGCCAAACAAGTAAGAGAAGCGGAGAGACTACTGAAGAACTATAATGGCTCCTTTATTATTCAACATATTTCTGGCTCCTCTAGCTTTACTAATCCAACAATTAGGCATCTCAGCATATTTTTATGCCGACGACATTTTTTGTCTGCATCACACTTCCTCCTCCCATCTGGACATCACCCCCTCAATGAATGTCTATCCAAGGTCTCCACATGGCTTTCCACTAACTGCCTTGTCCTTAATGTCTCCAAAACAGCTGCTATTTGGTTCCCTCATAGCTCTACCTGCCCATCACTTGCCCCTTCTTTTTCAGGTGTTACCATTTCCTTGGTGTCTACGCTCCGCTATCTTGGCATTCACCTTGACAGTACTCTGTCATTTAATGATCATATTTCCCAAGTTGCTCGGCGCTCTTTTTTCTGTCTCCGGCATATTCGCACCATTAGAACATTTCCCCTCAGGCTTTGCTCACTCTCCTTCTCTCGCTGGTCACCACTAGACTCGATTTCTGTAACCCTATATTCGCTGGTATTCCCCAATATCAACATCGCCGATTACAATTAATTCAAAACACTGCAGCCCGGATGGCATCTCACGCCTCTTCTCAGGATCATATCACCCCAATCCTACAACACCTCCATTGGCTGCCAATAAATTTTCAAATACAATTCAAGATTCTCACTTTGGTACACAATGCCATCTACTCACACAGACCTCAGTATCTAGTAGACTTACTAAAATTCCACTCACTCACCCATAGTCTCCGCTCTGTCCACATTAACCGTCTAAATCTCCCCTCCCCCTCACAAGTTCACCTACAATCAGCCAGACAGTCAGCTTTCTTTTACCTTGGCCCCTCCCTGTGGAATTCCCTGCCTACTGCCCTTTGACTAGAAGAGTCTTACGCCAAGTTTCGGTCCCTCCTGAAGACTCACCTTTTCTCCTCTGCCTTTAACCTGCCCCCCTGATTTCTCAATTCCCCACTCCCTATCTCTATCAAATTTATTTGTCTGCTTTCCTCCTTCCTCTCTAACTCCACTTTATATTGCATTGTAATTTCCTTTCTTTTCTGGCTTAATTTGTTATTTGTAAATCGCCCCGATGTAACGGGGGGCAGTATATCAAAAGTTTTAATAAACATAAACATAAACATAATATGCGTGTTGAAAATCATGGAAAAGGAGCACTGCTGAAGGCATGAAGAAAGGAGAATGCAGGGTACAAACACTAGAGGTTAAATTTATGAAGAATTGAAGTACAGCAACCAGGAATATGAAAGAGAAGTCAGTGGTTCATGTAGGTATCAGGCATTCAAAAGGAAAGGCAATAGAGATGGGCACAAGAGAGTGACCCCAGAAAGTTCTAGCCAACGACAACAGACTTTATGCCTAGAAGGCTGACGAGGAAACAGAGAAGCTGAGAGATAAGGAGAATGGTGCAAAGGACCTAGTAGAACAATTCAAGAACTTAACCTGAGAGAGATAGCAAAGTGCAGTAGGACAGCATGAACCTCCTCCACTTGTTTTAGTGCAATGGGAATGAAAACATAAGAACAGCCATGATGTGAGGGGTGAATCCAAGATGGCGGACTGAAGGGGGTGTTGTATGGCAGTGCTATACTTTATGGGGGAAAGGAAAGCTAAAGGGGCTAAGAAGCCCTCCTCTACCTCGGCAACCTCGACCCCTTTACCTCCTCAGGTGGTTGGTCCACTAGACTGTTATTTAGCGCCGCGGCAGCAGTCGGGGCAACCAGCGAGTAGTGGCCCTAGGGACCTCTCAGCTGAGTTGAGTTTGTCAGCGGGAGGTTCCGGGCCCGACATCTCGTCGCCAGAGCAGTGGCGGCCCTCTAAAGAGCCTTTGTTGGTGAGGAGCTCGGTGCTGTCGACGATACCTCCCCTTACAACTAGAAGGGGAGTGGAAAGCGGAGGGACGCCGGCATCGGGAAATGGCAGAGTTGCCGCGGTAACTTCTCCCATTGCCATAGAGTCTTCTCTGATGGCGTCGGGGTCTCCTGCTGCTTTGGAGGTGGAGCAACAGTCTATGGAGGCTGGAGCAGATGGTATACATACTTCTATGCCTTTCTCTCTTGAGAAGCCCGAGGAATTTACTCTGGAGACAATTTGGTCAGCGATAGTGAAGTTGGGAGAATTTCTGGCTCCTCAGGTTTCAATTTTGTCTTCTCAGTTACAGTCCCATACGGGTCTTCTTCAGCAACATACTGTGGAGATTTCTGTGATACAGGGTTCAGTTTCCGAGCTCCGACAGAAAGTAACTCAGATTGATAACTTGTGTGCTGGGTATCAGAAAGATGTTATGGCGATACTGTCAAGAATTGAAATGTTGGAAAATATGTCTCGATACTCTAATCTTCGTTTGGTTAATTTTCCTAAGGTCCAGTCTGTGGGTTTGAAAGAAATGTTTAAAAATATATGATTGATGTATTTGGGGTTCCGGTGGAGTCGCATCCACCCCTAGTTAAGGCATATTACCTGTCTACTAGGAAAAAAATGGAGGGTGGTGGGACTATCCCTGGAGCAGATGTGGCTGATTCTTTGAATGTATCTGCTATGTTAGAAGTTTCTCTAACTGATACAGCCACTCCTGCTACGTTAATTGTAACTTTTGCTTTGAATTCTGACAGGGATTGGTTTCTAAAAATGTTTTTTCGCAAATGTGATGTGTTATTTCTTGGTTTAACTGTTCGGGTTTTCCCTGATTTTTCTAGGGATACCCAGAAACGTAGGTGAGAGTTTTTACTTCTACATCCAGGCATATTGTTATTGGGGGGTCAGTTTTTTCTCAAATTTCCTTCTAAATGTGTGGTCAAATTGAATTCAGTAACATATGTTTTTTATGATCCATCTCAACTGCTTGCTTTCATAAATGCTCGCCGCCCCTCTGAGGCAGTATAGATTCTACTGCATAGTTTATTTCCTGACTGTCTCCCTCCAGTTTGATTTCCTTCAATTATTGGTTTATTTATATCTTATCGGATGTCCCCCCCCTGTATTTGTGGGCTGTGGAAGGAACAGAAATGTTATATTGCCTGTTTTGTCTTTTTCCCATATTAGGGTAGATGTATTTTCTAACCTTGTTTGCTTTCTGTATCCTTATTTCCATTCAAGTTTTCTTGCTTGGATTTATTGTAAAATTCATAAATAGATAAAAAAAAAAAAAGAACAGCCATGATGTATCAGACCAAAGGTTCATCAAGCAGTGTCCCATCTCTGACAGTAGCTAAACCAGGTTACTTGGAAGTAGCTGGTAGATCCTAATGCGGATCCCTCCCAGAAGAAAGAAGTGGCCGTGCCATATCTAATTGGCTATTAACTCTTAGGGGCATGTTTACTCAAGAACGCTTTTTGAGCCGTGTCCCGTTACCGCACGATAAGATACCTTATCGCGTGGTTTATCGCGCGGTAAGGTACCTTACCACGCGATAACGGGACGCGGTGCAAATAGCATTCTTTAGTAAACATGCCCCTTAATTTACTTAGCCTCCAGAAATGTGTCCAAACCTTTTTCAAAATCAGCTGTACTATAAACCTTAACCATATCTTCAGGCAACAACTTCCACAGCTTAATTGTGTGTTCACCCAAACGTTCTTTATAATCTGCTCACATGGAGTGTCCCCTAGTGCTAGTACTATTTGGAAGGGTAAATCACCATTTCCTACTAACTTGTTCCAAACCACTCCGGATTTTATAGACCCTATCCCTTTTTAGGCGTCTCTTCTCTAAGTTAAAGAGCTCTAACCTGTTTACTTTTGTTCGCTAGGAAGCTGCTCCATTCCCTTTATCCTTTTAGCTGCCTTCTCTAAGGCTTTCTAGTTCTGTACTCTTTTTTGAGATGAGGTTACCACAAGAGCACATAGAGAATAATTGTATAAAGTCCCATGCAGTTAATGTGTGTTTTTCTCTGTATATCTTTGTTTATTTTATAAAATAAACTACATGTGTACTTAATAACTAGAGGCAGAAGTTGGTGAAAATTTTAGTTAAATCTAGGTGCAATCAATTACACCAGCTCTATGATTCTCTCAGAGGGATGAAATGCGCTATGCATATGTAGATTTTTTAACCCCCCCAGACCACTCCCTAACCATATCCACAGGATGCTCCCTTGAAATTTCTATGTAGTTAGGAACACTCATGTGTAAACTGAGCCTTTTCTAAAATTCTCATTTATACGTGGATGTCTTTTTCACATGTACAGTAAAATGCCTGATTTTACATGTGGAAATCATGAATAAGGTTTCAAAAAATAACTCTTTTAATGTCATACACTCTAATTCTCCCATCTTATTTTTATTAGATGAGCGTGTATATTTAAGTCTGAAAAGTTAGGGAAGTAAAGAGAGGTGAAGCTAGTGTCGATTTTAGGCAGTAGGTTAATGGTCATTTTATTTCTGCTTGGTATGATATTATTGTCATGTTAAAAGTGTAGCTGGGTTTAAAAAAGGTTTGGACAAGTTCCTGGAGGAAAGGTCCATAAACCATTATTAAGAAGTGACCGAAGATATCAATGCTTGACCCAGTACAAGCATTGTGGAACTTGTGTCTCTTGGGGAAACTGCTAGGTACATATGACCTAGATTGGCCACTGTTGGAAACAGAATACTGGGCTTGATGGACCTTGGTCTGACCCAGTATGGCATATCTTATGTTCTTATGTTCTTAAGTATTCTAAGAACAGCTGAGTTTTGAGTCATTTGTGAAATTCAGCTAGGTCATTGATAAGATGTTAAGGTTTCTTTATGTATCAATAGAGACTTTCCTATTTTATTGTCAAGTAAGGACGTTGTGGAAAAATATTTGCCTTGGATCTGTGGATTGCTTCTTAATGTTTTTTTTGCAACTTGCTGCCTAGTGGATGTACTCTTCAATTGATCATATCTTTGGACTTTCAGTGGACATAAAGCGTTTGGCCAGAAAATTCTTTCACATTGGTGAGTCATTTGATTTGTATCAGATGTGTTTTTTATGTCTGCTGTGTAAATAGGTTTGAGTTTGGGGACAAGGGAGATCATGTATCTGCAGGGTTGTTAGACTATGTGTGGGACAGAAGAATGGGAGGGGCAGAGAGAGATTCTGTTTGTTTTGCTTGTGCACGTGTTTTGATAGTGTGCTTCTTTGAATATCTGGCTTGCAGAATGCATTTGGGGACATGCGTGTTATTGGTCTGTTATATTTAGTTTTAATGGTGAGCTGGGGTGTGTATAATTAATGGAAGTACAGGGGTCACGTAGTCCCCTCAAGTGACAGTGCAATGATGGGAACCTGTCAGGCAATACCCTGCATGGTCCATGGACTATTCTGTGGAGATGTTTAATCTGCTGGAAACACCAGCTGTAGCAGTCTGAGTAACTCTCTGCTCTATTGCTTATTGTGATTCCGGTTATGATTGGCAAAATATGTAGAGCAAATCATATCTTTGGGGAAGATTGTTTGTCTTGGACCTATGAAAATGAGATGACAGTTTTCCCACTTGCTGTTTCATGATCCTACACCAATTGACTAAAGCATCTTAGGATTTGGTTTTATCTGTTTTTCTTTCTTTCTGTGGATAGGTAGTAATTGTATTGCACAGATATCCTATTGGGGGTGCAGTTTGATTTGATGTGTATTGCATATAGAAGTGGTATGGTGTGCGAAGATATTTAGGAGGTTAAGTGGGGCTATGTGTTTGGGTGGGTACTGAGATACGTTTGTATGAGAAGAATGGGGGACATGAAGAGAGGATTTATTCCATTCTGTGTGTGTGCTCCCGGCCTGCATGTACAGTGCTGTTCGTGCTTCTGATCCTGCGGGGCTGGACGTGCCCCACGGGATCAGAATTGTGATCTTCTTTGTAAGTCCGGGTCAGCCCAGACATACAAAGGAGATCTACATTGTGTAATAATGTACACCGTGTTGGAATTACTTTGTGTGGATTTCTATATTTGGGTCCCATCAATTTGAAAGTGAATATACCTGGTGCCCCTCCCTCTCTATCCATTAGGTATTCTCCTTCTTGTTGGTATTGGTTTTGAAGTTCAGATGTTTTTCTCTCTCTCTCTCTCTCTTTTAACATCTTATTTCAATTCATGTTTTAATTTATTTATGGCAACGAGTTGTTGTGATTTTAATATTTGTTCTTAATGTATATGTGTTGATTTATTTAAAATGTACAGATTGAGTTTTAGGGTCCTTTTTTAAGTATAATGTATTTATTTATTATTCATTTTTATGTATTAAGTTATTTAAATGTTTCACTTTATTGCTGTTCTCCATACAGAACCCCCTGAGGAAGGCAACACCAAAATGCGGCTGTGTAGGGTTTTTTTCAGTAAAGGACATTTTACCTACCTTGTGTGTCTCTCTAACTAGGGAGGTGGAAATATTTGATGAATAGTGATGGCTGTGTGTATTTTTGGTGTGAGTTGAACAATGATGGTTGGGGTCGGGGTGGAGAAGGGCATGATCATTGTGTGTCTTGGATCACCATTAGGGTGTGTTTAAGTTTGGAGGGGATAAGGAGTGGGGAGAACATAAATGAGAGGAGGGGTGTGAGGATGGGGAGGAAGGGAAAGTAGGGAATTAGGGAAAATGGTGAATAAGTTACTATAGCCTCCTTCTTGTGTCATTAGTATGGAGCAGATATAGTCTTTGGTATGGATACCACTGGTCAAGGCTGGTGCCCAGCAAGAAAATAAAATTTGGATTGAGATGCATACACTGAAGTACCCTTAGTATTATAGGCCTCTATGACTATGCATTAACTCAGGTAGCTTCTTGGAATGTCTCTGGAATAGGATTGCTGGTGAAAAGATATAAGTTGTTGCAGGCATTATGGATTGAGATGCATATACTGAGGTACCCTTAGTATAGGCCCCATGACTATGCATTAAGAGGATGATGCAGAAAGCCAGCACTGAAGTTGCACGCTATCTACTCTGTATGCCTCTTTATAAAGCACCATTAGTGCATGACTTCATATGCAAATCAGTCTCATGTTAGCCACGCATTAAACGTGGTGCAAATGGCAGTAATAAACTGAGAGAGCAAGCCAAACACATATGAACAGAAGTTGGCACAAGTTTGGCATGCTCTCCCAGAGAAACAGGGGCACTGCGTGACTAATTTGCACATGTGCCCTGACAGTATTTTGATGGCATTCGGGACTTTCCCCGATGCCTGGATCATCCAAGGGAAAGTATCAAACTTCCCCTCAGATGATCCAGGCATTGGGGAAAGCCCTCGATGCCATCAAAATACTGTCAGGTGCCGTGCAAATCCCTGGTGGCCCTGCAGTCCTGATTCCCCCACCCATCCAGCTAATAAAAACCCCTGGTGGCCCATTTGCCCCGATCCCCCATCTGCCCAACTAAAAATAAACCTGGTGGCCTAGTGGCCCTGAACCCCCATCCCCTCCTGTTACCTTCACAAAGGAACAGGAGCACTGTCCCCGTGCTCCCACTTCTGCTCCGCCATCTTGAAAAATGGCAGCACCTAGCCCTGTGTAGTGCATCCTGGGATGCACTGGGCAGGGTCAGACTGCCATATAAGGCATTTTTTACCTTATATGGCAGATTGACTCTGCCCGGTGCATCCCACCAGGCTTATTTTTAGTTGGGCGGGTGGGGATCGGGGCTGCTGGGCCACCAGGGTTTTTTATTAGTTGGGCGGGTGAGGGATAGGGGCCGCTGGGCCACCAGGGTTTTTTATTAGTTGGACGGGTGAGGGATAGGGGCCGCTGGGCCACCAGGCTTATTTTTAGTTGAGTGGGTGGGGGGATCAGGCAACTGGGCCACCAGGGTTTTTTTTTAATTGGGTGGGTGGGGGGATCAGGGCCACTGGGCTACCAGGGATCTGCTTTCCTGACACTTCCCTCAGATGATCGAGGCAGTGGGGAAAGCCTTCGATGTTGTCAAAATACTGTCGTGGGCACACATAAAACATTTAAGCCACTTCCAGACCAGGCATAGAAATATTGGCTCGAAGGCTGTTATGAAATCCTCTACTCATTTCTCTGCATCAGGCACAGACAATATTAGCATGCCATTTTATTATAGCCAGCTCATTTGTCTATAATTTAAATACTCTTGGTGTTAATTGTGCACTAGTTTTTCCTTTGCTGCTTAAGCGCGAGTCCGTCTCTTTTCTGCATTTGGCTGTGACAGTAATTGTGCCTAAAAGAGGCCTTATTTGTACTTAAAGGCCTCGATAGTTTTCTGCATCGGCCCGCAACTCAGGTAGCTTCTTGGAATGTCTCGGGAATAGGACTGCTAGTGAAAATAAGATATAAGTTGTTGCAGGCATTATGCTTGCATGGTGTTCATATTGCTTGCCTGAAAGAGACCAAGTTAAATGATCTGGAATACCAAAAGTCGGTATGGGGTTAGATCGAAGAAGCCAAAAACCACGGCCAAACACAGTTAGGTATATCCAAAAAACTTTATTCGTAGACCCGATTTAACAAACTGATGCAGAAAGCTGGCGCCAAAGAACACATACTATCAACTTTTTATGCCAGCACGTGACTTTAGCGCCAATATGCAGAAAAGGGCTCATATGCAAATTAGCCATGTGCTAGCCACATGTTAAACTCTGTGCAAATGGCAGCGTTAAACTAGGATAGAGAACACAAAAAGCAGCAGTGGGGCAAGGACAGGCGGTGTGGGCAACCCCAAAAATGCCCCTAATCTTTTGCACCCTATGCGGCTGCACTGCTCGCACGGGGCTAGGTACTATGCTGGGTACAGGATGATATGCCTGAGTAAATAAGCAGGTTAATTTGTGAGTAATATCTTAAAAGCAACCATAAGGATATTAAGCTGAATCCTATTACTGGACCAGCAACCAGTGATATTCCCTAAGCTGAGTATGGCATGATGACAAGATCATATCTTCTTGCACTGCAGACCAGCTTTACTGCAGTGTTTTCTACTAGCTGCAATCATTTCATCAAATATGTGGTAATCCCTGCTGATAACCTGTTTACATAATCCAAATAGCAAATAGCTGTTGGATATATTGCAGAAATCAATTTCTTCTGGTCTAAATAATGATGCAGTAACCACATTTTGTATAAATAATAAGAACAGATCCTTACCACTAATGAAACATGTGGCTGATCAAATAGATTTCATTTTATTTATTTAAGATTTGATATATCCCTTAATGTGAGCACAGCAAAGTGGTTTACAATGGAATACAATAAAAACTGAAGCAGAAAATGAAAAGAACGCCAGTATATATAGGACAGACGGGAAAATGAGATGACAAGGCAGAGCTGGAGAGGGGCGGAGAGAGAAGAGGAGGGGGCGGGTAGGAAACATAAGGAAGTCAACTGAGGGAGTCCAGTGGGAGGTAAAAATGTGCATCTAAAGTCACTTCTAATATCTTAATAGAGTTTGTTAAAGATATGAGTAGAGCAAGAGTTGGAGCTAGTGAAGGGTCTATTTCCCTCTGAGTGACCCATAATTATAAACAAACTGAGCACCCTAGGGATGGACCCTAAAGTTACTGCTTGGGTTAGAAATTGGTTGGGTGGGAGGCGACAAAGAGTACAAGTAAATGGAGCTCACTCTGAGGAGAAGGATGTTATCAGTGGTGTGCCGCAGGGATCTGTCCTTGGTCCGATTCTTTTTAACATCTTTGTTAGTGATATAGCGGAAGGGCTTTCAGGTAAGGTTTGCCTCTTTGCGGATGATACCAAAATCTGCAATAGAGTAGACACTCAGGAAGGGATAGATAACATGAGGAGGGATCTAGCTAATCTTGAAGAATGGTCTAGAATTTGGCAGCTGGGATTTAATGTTAAAAAATGTAAGGTCATGCATTTGGGCTGCAGCAATCCAAGGGAGCAATATAGTATAGGGGGTGAAGTTCTTTGTCCACTAAAGAAGAGCGGGACCTAGGCGTGGTAGTGTCTGACTCTGATGATCTTAAAGTAGCTAAACAGGTAGAAAAGGCGATGGCAAAAGCTAGAAGAATGCTTGATGCATACGAAGAGGAATGGCTAGCAGAAAAAAGGAGGTGATAATGCCTCTGTATAAGTCTTTGGTGCGACCTCATTTGGAGTATAGTGTGCAATTCTGGAGACCGCACCTTCAAAAGGATGTGAACAGGATGGAGTCGGTGCACAGGGTGGCTACTAAAATGATTAGTGGTCTTCATTATAAAGCATATGAGGACAGACTGAAGGATCTTAATATGTACACCTTAGAGGAAAGGCGGGATAGAGGTGATATGATCGAGATGTTTAAATACCTCCGTGGCATAAATATTCAGGGAGAGAGCCTCTTTCATTTGAAAGCAAGTTCTGCTACGAGGGGACATGGGATGAGGGTGAAGGGAGAGAGATTCAGGAGTGATATGCGGAAATATTTCTTTACGGAAAGAGTAGTGGATCCGTGGAATAGTCTCCCAGTGGAGGTGGTAGAGATGAGGACAGTAACTGAATTCAAAAAAGCATGGGACAATCACAGAGGATCTCTAAAGGTAAAAAGGGGACTATTGTAGTTGTTATGGCAGGACAGACTAGATAGGCCATGTGGTCTTTTTCTGTCATCATATTTCTATGTTTCTATGTTAATGCTTCACATATCTGTGGATTAATTTTCAATTTATGCCTTGCTAACCCAGCGATAGCATTCAAACAAGGATTCCGATTTGAGAGATTAGTTGATAGGGTTCCATATAATAAACAAGCTGAATATCATCTGCATAGCAATAAACACCAACCCCATGGTCCCAGGGTGACCCAAGAGGCCCAAAAATGGTTAAATAATGTTGGAGCTGGTATAGATCCTTGAGGGACTCAGCAATCCAGAGGCTTAGAGAGAGAGGTCAATGAATTCCAAAGAACTGTGAAAGAACAGGCAGTCCAGCAAGATTCAAAGCACTTTTATGCCAAGTCCCTAATGCCTATTTCATATAAGCAACACAGGAACAATTCATATTCCACAAGATGAAAGGCAGCACTTAGATCCAGTGCTACCAACAATGCAAACTTACTATCATCCAAGAGAATAGCTATAATGTTGGTCAAGGATAAGAGGGCAAGCTCTGTACCTAGATTGCTTAGGATTCAATACAAATGCTTTATAAAAAAAATACTCAATTATAACAGAACTACCTTTTCAAGAACTTTAGAAAAAACAGGGTAAAGTTGGCACTTGCTGATAATTAGATGGATCTCAGCAATCCAGACTTCGATTTTTTAAAGTTGGTCTTATCCTGATCTCCTTCTATAGACGTGGAACCGTACCCGAGGACAGGCTCAAATTCAGCATACCATAAATATATTGACTTAGATTAGGCAAAAGTGTTTTAACAATTTAAGTTAGTATAGGATCATGCGGGCATGCAACAAATGTAACAATGTCATGAGATGGCATAAAAAGTTCTTAACAAACTTTGTCCATGAGAGCCTACAGATATATAGGGTGAAAGGCAGAGGGACACTGATGACAAAACATTTCAGGATAAATTCCTAGTCCCCTATGCTCCTGAGGATAGTGGGCCAATACTAAGATCTAAAGCAGGGGGATTCTGTAAAGAAGAAGGGTTAGAAATGGAATCCCAGCGGCAGGAGGCTTCGTCAGATTCTGAGGAGATGGAAGGGATGGAGAATCTAGAGGTGGAGGAGAATCACGCCGAGACGGAGGAGATGCCGCTGAAATCCTGGCTGACGGTGTTTAAGGTAGAAATGCAAGGTGCGATGAAGGAGATAAGGAAAGACTTGAATGAGGCGCTGGCAGCGATACAGAAAGAGGTGAGCTACATGGGACAGCGCATGGAAGACCTCGAGGCCCACGTGGACCAACAAGAGGAGGAGATGCGGGAAATGGCGGCTGAGCAGGACAAAGCTAAAATGTTGCAGGAAGAGATGCAAGAAAAGCTGGAAGAGATTGAGGACAGATCAAGACGAAATAATTTACGGATTAGAGGTGTGCCGGAAACAGAGTTGTCTAAGGACTGTGAGAATGTGGTGCAGCGCTTGTGCAGCCACATTATGGGCTTGGAGGGGAGGGGGAGACCCCAGTTGAATCTATTGGTGTGGAGAGAGCACACCGGAGTCTCGGCCCCCGGCGAGAGAAACAGGGTAGCGACATTATTGCTTGCCTGAGCCGGTTCCCTGTTAAAGAGCAAATACTCTCTCTGGCGCGGAGGTATGGCCGGATCGCCTGGGAAGGACATGAGGTCGAAGTGTTCAATGACCTATCCAAAGGTACTCTGGAACGGAGGAGAAGTTTGCGAGAGGTCACGGCATATCTGAGAGGAGAAAATCTGCGGTACCGATGGATGTTCCCTTTTGGCCTGCTTCTTTCTGTAAATGGGGCATCTAAGAAAGTTAAAATGGCGGAGGAAGCCTGGGCAGTTTTGAAAGAGATGGTATGTGCGAACCTTCCTCAAGCACAAGGGCGCACGCAGCGGGAACATCAAGTGGCATTGCCTGGAAAGCAGCGCACGAGATCGCAATGGCAGCGAGTGGGAGAAAAGGGGAAGAGACTGAGGAGAATGGCCCAGGAGCAGGAGAACGTGACTGCGGAGGGAACTGATTGAAGAACTGCTTGCTGCTGATACTTGCTGGACCGATGGAGGGATATGGGCGGTAGAGCCCTTTTATCCTGGTACTGTGGACACTGGACTTCTAGGGCTGTGATGGGGGAGGGAGAGGGTGTGAGGGGTGCGGGATGCAGAGGGGAATATGTATTTTCTGTACTGCTTTCTGAACCTTTGGTGGGGGAAGGTGATGGTTGTAGGGGTAGGACATGATGGTCTCGGAAGGGAAGGAGGGTGGTGGGGTGGAGGGGGAGGGATGGGGAGTGAGTGGGGGCGAGGGGAGGAGCGAAGGGGGGGGAGGTGGGAGGGTAGGGGGGGAGAAGGGGGGAGGGGGGAGGTTGGATGCTTGGATATGGGCCCCAGGAGGGGAAAGAGGGCTGTTAGGGGAGGGTTCTCCTGCATTGAGGCATGTGGCGAAGATCTGGGATGCGGTTAGAGGACCAGAGGCTAAAAAGAGGGGGTCTTGGTTTTCAGTGATGACACCATGGAGGGGTTGGCGGGCCTTTAAACCGGGTTGGGAGGGGGGTCGATTTGACATTTGGAGGGGGAAGGGCCTCAACTGTGGGCTTCAATTGCTGGAGGAGGGGGAGCTAAGGAGGTTTGAGGAGGTGCAGAGGGAGTATGGTCTGGATGTGGGGGATAGGTTTGCTTATGTTCAGGCTAGCTCATTCCTGCGTAGGACTTTGGGGCGAGAGGGGATGGAGAGGGAGGTCTCGGAAGTGGAAGCCATGGGAGGGGAGGCTCAAAGGGTATGATAACGGCCCTGTATGCAGCGGTGCATGAACAGCGGGAGGGGAAATTTAGCTATATGGCTGAATGGGAACGAGATTTAGGGCAAATTATTAGTGATCAGGATTGGAAATGTATCTGGGATTTGATAAAGAAGGGGCCGTGTGCTAGCCAGATCCGAGAAAATAGCTATAAAGTGCTTATGCGGTGGTATTACACGCCGGTGAAGCTGCACAGGTTTTTCCCAGAGATTTCCCATCTGTGTTGGAGAGGGTGTGGGGAGGTGGGATCTTTCTGGCATATCTGTTGGGGGTGCACAAAAGTGCAGGGGTATTGGGGAATGGTACAGAAATGGATACAGGTGAATTTGGGGGTGGTGGTGGACCTAACTCCACACATTGCTCTACTATCCTGGTGGGGAGAGGGACGGGGGAGGCAAGGGGGACAGATGGTATTGGCATGTTTATGCGCAGCCCGATGTGAAGTGGCTGCGGCCTGGAAGAAGAGAGAGATGCCACCCATGGAGGGCTTTGTGAAACGCCTCCGGAATGTGACCTTAATGGAAAAGTTGACAGCCATTAGGAGAAAGAGGGGGTTGCGATTTGAGGAGGCTTGGGGAAGGCTGTGCCGGGTGTTGGGGTTGAGCTGAGGAAGGGGGGGGGGTATGGGGAGGGGGGGCTAGGGCGGATTGGGGGGGATGGGGGGGTAGACGTTGGCCAGTCTTTGGGGTACCTATGCTTTTCTCCCGGCCTTGGGTTTCGTTAGGCAGAGTTGGGGGTGGGGGGGTGGGGAATGGAGTTTGTTGAGGGTGAGAGGGACTAGTGGATAATCAGTAGGATAAATGATAATATTCAATACTCAGGATTGCAAGTTGTGGGGGTGGTTTGTTCCATGCTTTGTGCTTAGTCCCTGTTTTGATTTTGATTGACGATAGCTTGGACTGTCTATCTGGTTTAATTTGTGGTATTGCTGTGGCTGTTATGTATCGTTGCAGTTTTTTGTATTATGTGTGTATTGAATAAAACCAATTTAAACAGGAAAAAAAAAAGAAATGGAATCCCAAACAGTCCTAATTTTATCAGTAAAGGACTCTAGTGTGTATCTAGCATTTCAGTGTGTGATGGATCCATGCTAGAGAGCCATTTTTTTTTTGGGGGGGGGGGTTAGTGCTTTTAAGTCAGTACTGACTCCTGATGACCCAGCTGCCCCTGGGTCTTCTTGGTAATGTATCACCTGAAATAGATTGCTAGGCTTTTCCTTCCTAGGCATTAGAGGGTAAAGTGGCTTGCCCAAGGAGTACCAGTGGGAATCAAACCCTTAATACTCTAGGCACTAGTCAGTTGCTCTAACTACTAGGCTACTCCTCCACTCAGGTGTAGAATTAATCAGCTTAAAAAGCTGTCTTGGATGTTGCTTTGATTTTTAGCTAACTATATTGCAGATTTATATTCTGCATGGTGGGCTTAGCATATCATCAAATGCTTTGCAGATAATCTGCTGAGGGTTGTGACATGAATGGATAAAATTTACGAAGGCTGGGGAGAAAGTCACATTTTCTGAAAAGAAATCAAAGCTTTTATTCTACACATCCCTATAAGATACAAGAGTGGGTCTAGAGCACACCTAACTAGTCGGGTTTTCAGAATAACTGCAATGAATATGGATGAAATAGATTTGCATGCAATGAATCTCCACTATATGCAAATGTATTTCATGCAAATTCATTGTGGTAATCCTGAAAGCCTGACTGATTAGCGATACCTCGAAGAGAGGACTGAGAAACTCTTGCCTAGAGGATGGGAGAGCAGTGGAAAGAGGACCCCAGGGAATTATTTTTATATAGTGGGATGACTCTGAATTTTTAAAACTATCGGAAAATGAAAATTGTGCTGTTTCTTTTTTTGTATTAAAAACTGAGAGAACAAATAGGAAATTTCATTGAAATGAAAGCACATCCTTAAGACAATCAGAAAGTGATAGTTTAATATTAGTGATTCTATTATTTTTCTAAGCTAATGCATTATCATGACATTATACAAAGAATGTGAAACACAATGATAATTCCTGCTCTTAATGGAGAAATGAGAGCTGTCGCATTTTGGATTCATTTCCACCTTAATGCAGTTATATTCATAAGCCCAATCAACAGTACTTGTATACTCAATAGAATTTCTGTCATACAAGACATGATATTCACTGTTTTTCAGATTTCTTACAAGACTTTGGTTACAGTGGACAAATTATAATGCAGTGCTTAGATCTAAATATTTTTGTTAACAGAAAGCCATCTTTTCCTCTTGCTGCTTTCCATTCTGCCTTTATCAAGTTGATTTTCTTACAGAAACTCCCCTGCACTAACAAGAAATCAAAACATGCATATTTTCGCTTTCTATCCACCATTGCTGAGCTGGTGCCAAAGCATGATAAATCATTATTCAGAAGTCAAATATGTGAGAACTTCTGTGCGGCAATAATTAAAGTGCTTCACAGAGTCCTAGATTAACCCTTGGAAGGAAGTCCATGCCAACTAGTGATCTGTAAACACATAAACAACAGTTAGACCTTGTATTTTTTCTTTGCCTCATCACCCCATGAGATGCACAATCTGTGTCAACAAACCAATGTTTGTGTTACTGTATTTGTGTAGCACATGCTATTACCGAGGAAAGAAGGTTTGTAGTCTGCTTCTTTAGAGTTTTAGCTAGCAGAGGGCAACAAGGAACTGTATTCAATATAATATACCTGGGAACACTGAATAAGAAGGGAATCAAAAACATTTTTGAATGTTAGTTTCTAGAATAAAATGTAGTACTATTTAAGACCTGTTGAAATCATTTGGGTGACTGGCCATTAAACAACCTACAGTATAATATAATATTGGGTACTGTTGTGGTGTCTTTGATTACAAGAGAAATGAGTGTACGTTAAGATGGTGAATACTTCTCTAAAAAGTTAAGGCATATTAATTGCTTGAGTACTTGTTTAATTCTATACCAGGAAACACCTCCTTAGCTTTTAAAGATGGTTACTCTGAATTTATAAGATCCTAATGTAATTTCTCCCTTTTATGCAATATTAACTCTGGGTAAACTTGCATTATACTTTCAAAAAGTGTGTCCTTGGAAAGCTAAGAAATTTAAAATCTGGACTTTTAACGTTACTAGATCAATTGTCTTGGGCTTGCAAGCTAAAGCATGAACTTGTGTGTGTCTTTCGATAGGACAAAGGAATGTTACCAGCATTAAACGCAAAACTGACATAAGTTCAGTTGCACTGTAGCTTGCTGATCATAGTGTTGACTAATTTCATTTAAGAACCTGAAAAGAAAAAGTGCAAAGCCATGTTTGAAACCACGTGCCATGGAGTGAAAAGCAGTACATAGTTGAACAGGGAGTTTGTTACCTAGCAGTTTATGGTCCAGTGTGACTGAATGTTCAAAGCAGAGTACTTGTGACCTGGACAGGCCACTATTGGAAACAGGTTACTGGGCTTGATGGACCGTGGTCTGACCCAGTATGACATATCTTATGCTCTGTTTCAGACAGCACTGACAGCTTCTAAAAACATATCAACAGTCTCACATAGTTTTTACTAACAACCCAACATTTTAGTAAGATAGGGCCTGATATTGAAAAGAAGATATTTGATTGGCAGGACCTGCTAAGTGGACAAACCCCATGAAGAGGGCTATTCAGCGCACTCTTTGCAGCAGCACTATCTGGGGCGGTCTGTGGGTGGGGCGAGCGCTGTGCAATTTTCAGTCTGCTAATCGGATAAGTAACCTCATAAGGTGGGGCATGAAAAGAGCTGTCCTAACTTTATGCAGTTTTGCTGTCCAGATAGTGGCTGAATGTCATTGCTATCCGGATAGTGCCGAAACTGAACATTCAGCACAACGCCGTTATCTGGATTCCAGTGCTGAATATCTGCTTTCATTTTTAAATGCTGCGGCAAGTGCTTAAAAAAATCTACAGTTGAAATAATCAGCCCAATATTTTTGACACAAGGTAAACGAGGACACATTGCCAAATAAAAGAAACCCACAAGTTTGAATTTGTGCAGCAAATTCATCCTTATTTAGCATGAGGTTAACTGCTGCTTGCATTGTCCCTCTTTTATTTGCTTTGTGTCAGTCTGAGGTGTGTCACCTTGAGAATTGTGGTTCCTTTTGGAATCATACGTTGCCACTGTTACTCTGCCAATTACTACAGTCATAATGAGGTCAATATTCTGAACATTTGCTGGAGTAACTTTGAGAGTGACTCACACAAATCTTAGGTGCCTGTGCACGCTTTTGCAATGTGTGTCTGGGAATGAAAAGCCACAAACACACTATTAGGGACAGCTGTGGGCCGAGGAACCACTGTGGACAGTAAGAAATGTACCTCAAGCACACATACATCTTAGAATAGAGAGGAATGACCGGGAAGAGGCACAACTGGCTGCACAGCTCAGAGCATTGGTGCTAAGCACAAGAAGGTGAGGCATGCAAATCAGCAAGGCAAACACATGCAGCCGACTGTGGGGGATAGGGTGCAAATGTGGCATCTGGAAATGCAGGAGGCCTTGTTTGGGCCTAGGAAGGGTTTCCACAGTGCCCATCATAGGGAACAGGTATATGAAGAGCTCCTCACCCTGAGGCATCTAGGATTCCTTTGCAGGGAACACAGTACAAGGCCCCTGGTGCAGGGAGGATGGTCTCAACCTCTTATTTATTTATTTATTTAACTGCATTTATATACCACTTTTCACCGGGTCAAAGCGGTTTAACAAAGAGGGGGGTGGACAGTAATCATTATAGAGAGGGGGGGGAGAGCCATCACCGGGGGGCCAACATTGATGATCCGAACAGATAGTAAAGACTTAGGGGCTTGTTTACAAAGCCGCGGTAGCGGTTCGCGATCGTTATCGAAGCCGCGGCCCCATTGATTTCAATGGGGCCGCGGTTCCGATAACGATTGCGAACTGCTACCACGGCTTTATAAACAAGTGCCTTAGACAATAGACATGACTCTCTTATAGGGTATTTTGGTGATTTGGAAGAAGGACTGTGGGTTGTCAGTGAAGGTTGTCTGTTTCTGGTCCAAGGTATTCATGAAAGAGGATGTTTTTTAGTTGTTTCCGGAACGCGGATAGATCACCAGTGTTTCTGATTTGGCTCGGTAATGAGTTCCAGAGGGAGGGAGAGTATAGTTCGAAAGCTCTGTTGCAGGTTCGTTGATTATATTTTGTTTGTTCATAGGGGATGGTAAGGATGTTGTTGGCGGTCTGTCGGGTTGGTCTGTTGTGGGTGGGCTGGGGTAGTAGGGAGCGGAGGTGGGAAGTCTGTGTTTGATAGAGGGCTTTGTAGATAGGCAGGGTAGCTTTGTATTTGATCCTTGCTTCGAGTGGCAGTATGTGTAATTCTCTCAGGACTGGGGTGATGTGATCGTGTTTTTTTGCATTCCGGATGATTCTTGCGGTGGTGTTCAAGGCAGTCCGTAGTGGGTTGGTGTGGGTCGCAGGAAGTCCGTGATAGATTATGTTGAAGTAGTCCAGGTGGGGGAGCATCATAGCCTGCATGACAGTTCTGAAGTCCTGTGGATTAATGAGTGGTCTGAGCCGTTGTATCATTTTTGCTTTGTGGAATATTGTCCTGGTAGTCTTTTTAATCTTTGGAGTAAATGTGAGTGCCTGGTCTATATTGATTCCCAGATATTTTATGTGGGGTTGAATCTTTATTTGGGTGGTTCCCAATATGAAGTGTGGTGGTGGGGTGAAGTTTGGGTCCTTTGTTACTATGAGGACTTCAGTTTTTTTGAGGTTGATAGATAGATTGTTCCTTTGTAGCCAGTCGGAGACCTCAATGAAGCAGTCTGACAGGTGGTCATTTGTTGGGTTGGTGTTTGTGATTGGTCCATAGAGCATTATGTCACCTGCGTATATATGGTAGTTGATGTTGTGCTCTCGTATGATCGAGCAGAGCAGTTGTAGATAGATATTGAAGAGCATGGCAGATAGTGTGGAACTCTGTGCTACTCCTTGATGTTGTTGAAAGGGGAGGAGGTTGCTGCGTTTGTGCAGATCAGTTGTTGTCTGTTTGTCAGGTAGGAGCGGAACCATTGTAGTACAGTGTCCTTAATGCCTATTTCCTGGAGTCTGTGTAGGAGAACACTATGGGAGATGGTGTCAAAGGCTGTGGATATGTCTAGGAAGAGCATGGCACATCCAGAGTGTTTGGTCTGTGTGCCTTTGATAAGGGTGTTCAGTAGCATCATCATGAGGGTTTCAACTCCATGGTATGGGCAGAATCTGTGTTGTTGTGGGTCCAATATGTTGTTGGTATCTAGGTGGTCTTGGAGTTTATTTTATTTATTTATTTGCATTCTCTTATATACCATGCTATTCTGCATCAGTGCGGTTTACATTGAACAAACTGAAATTACATTGAACAGGGCATTATAACTTGGAGATAACTATTTTACAGGGAACATGGGCTATGGAGGGTTAAATGGCTTTTGCCAAGACCACAAGGAGCACCTGTGGGACTAGAAACCCCAGTCCTTCCAGCCCAAGGCTGCTGTCCTCTAGTGGGATTTGAACCCCCGACCTTCCGGCCTGAAGTACCTTGCCCCAACCACTAGGCCACTCCTCCACTCTGTTGTCATTGTCGTTAAATTATCTTCTCCATAATTTTGGTGGTGAATGGGAGACTTGCTATTGGTCTAAAAGAGGCTGGGTCGAGTGGGTCTAGGTTGGGTTTTTTTAGAGTCGGACGGATGATAGAGGTCTTTAGGATGTCTGGCATGTGTCCTTGCTTGAGGGATTCGTTGACAATGTGGGTTAGGGGTGTGCTTATGTCTTCTTTGGATTTCTTTATCTACTCTGCAGGGCAGGGATCTAGTGGAGAGGTGGTGGTGTTTAGGCAGGAAATAGTGGATTCTATTTGTTCTGTTGTGATTGTTTTGAATGTGCTCCAATCCGTGACTTTGGTGGCATGGTAGGTTGTTGATGTTGCATTCTGTTGCGGTTTGCTTGGTAGTTGGAGCTGTTTGTATTGGCATGCTAGTAGTTCAGGTGGCATGTTCGGTAGCTGATGGGAGTGGCTGGGTGCTTTTGTTAGCTTCTTGACTATCTCAAAGAGCTCGCATGGTTTGTTTAGTGAGGTATGTATGATTTGTGAGTGGGAGGTTCTTTTTGCTTTATCAGTTTCTATGTGTTATGTGTCAAGGTTGTTTATGTATTTTGCTTTGTCCGCTTCCTTTTTGGTCTTTCTCCATTTTCTTTCGGATCTTCTGAGTTGAGTCTTTAGCTTCCGTAGGATTGGAGTGTACCATCTTGCTTTTGTCACAGTCATTCTTGTTTTGATGCTGGTTGTTGTTGCCCAGGATGCAGAAGCGATTGTGGTGTTCCAGTTGTTGATCAGGTCTTCAAGGTTGGAGGAGTTTGATTGGAGTTTGGGTAATACTTGTGTTAGGAAGTCCTCTTTATTGAATGGTCTGAATCTTCTTTTAGGTTGGTTGTTCTCTCTGATGTTGGTGTGATTGTATATATGGGTAATGTTGATGAGATGGTGGTCAGACCATGGCATGCATGCGGTTTTTGGGTTCATAGATGTAGAGGTGCTGTGGGAGTTCAGGAATATTAGATCAAGTGTGTTCCCTTTTTCGTGTGTTGGGTCATGTATAATCTGTGTTAGGTCCATTGCTTCCATGGCATTGATGAAGGCTTCGGCATGTTTATCTTGTAGTGAGGGAAGGTTGAAGTCTCCAAGGATTAATTGCTCTTTTGTGGAGATGGTGCTCTCTGATACATGTTTTAGTATGTCTGATAGATCGGTGCTTGGTGTGGGTGCTCAGTAGATTAGGCATGTGGAGAGGTGTCTGTTGGTGAGGGTGAGTATGTCCGCTTCGTTGGTTGTTTCTGACGCATGGTTCCTGAGGTGAAGGATGGATCTTGCAATGATAGCTACTCCTCCTCCTCTGGCATGAGCTCTGGAGCAGTTGTGAAGACTGTATCCATTAGATGTTAGTTGGTTCATGATGACCGTATCAGTGTATGTTAGACATGTTTCCGTTATACAGAGGATGTTGATCTTTTCTGTTGTGATCAGGTCCTGGAGCATGTGGTGTTTATTTCTGACTGAGCATGTGTTTATTAGTGTGATAGAGAGAAGTTTGCCATTTGAGGGATTGGGGGTGTGGGTTTGTGTGGGAGGTGTGTGAGTGCTCCTTGTAGGGGGGAGTTGGAGGTGTTTGTGTGTTGGGTGGTTGTGGTGCTTGGTGTGGGCTGGTTGGGGTGTGTGCTGGTGCTAATGAGGTAGTAGTTAATTGGGATTGGGATCAGTGTTTGGGGGTATATTGAATGGTGGCATGGCTTGAGGTGTACCTGGGAGTCGTGGGGGTGTGCTGCTGTGCAGGGCTTCTTGGGCGCCGGGTCTCTTATCTTTTTGCTGCTCAAGATGGGCTCTTCCTCTGCTGGTGCTTAGGACTGGTCTGATGAAGTGGTGAATATGGCTGTTGTTGTTGGAGTCTGTGGGCTGTGGGTTGTCTGTAGGTGGGTCTTTCTGGTACTCGGTGACTCTTTTAGAGTGTTTTGTAGCTCTTGGTGTTTTTTTATTTGCTTCTAGGGTCCTCTCGTGTGGTCTGATGTTGTCACTGTTTGTTGGGCCTTTCTTGAGGTTGTGGTCGTGCCTAAGGGCCACGCCAAAGGCATCTAGGATTCCTGTGCAGGGAACAGAGTACAAGGCCCCTGATGCAGGGAGGATGGTCTCGACTTCTCAGTCACTTCTTTAATATGTCTTGGCCAGCAACATAGCTATTGTGGCGTGTGTCTGCCATGTTGGGAGAAGGGGGTGATAAAAGCCAGGAGAACCAGAATGTACCAGGAGTATGTTTACTAAAGGGTGTTAGGCTTTTGCATCACTGAATCAGCTTTCAGCAGCCAAAGAGGTGGTGTTAGATGCAAACAAAATGTCTGTAAAACATGTGGCTACTGTGCGCTATCAACGTCTGTGGTAACTGCATGGTACAGGCATGTTCACGCTTCACCTATAGCCTGTCTACTCTTGCTACTAATGTGCAATATGGAGTGGAAGAGTAGCCTAATGGGTCACATACTGGCTTGGGAACCAAGCAACTAGGGTTCAATTCCTACTGGCACTCCTCATGTACTTGGGCAAGTCACTTAGCCCTCCATTGCCTCAGTAAAATTCAAGCTATCAGTGTCCTTGTTTAATGTGCATTGCCACATTTAAGTTACAATGTAATCTGCTTTGACTAATTGATAAAGTGGTATAAGAAACCTGATCAATAAATATGCAGCTATTGTAGTAGCTATGTTTGGCCCATGTTAGCTTTCACCATAGTACAATTTACAACACAGAAAAGAGCTCAGCAGCACAAAACAGGGTACTGTGTAGCAGCCCTCTTTTAATAAGTGTTAATTCCCACCCACCCCTGGGATAATCGTAGCTTTATAGGTACTTACACATCTTAAAAAGACAGGAGGTGCTCTCAGGTGAAGCTCATTACCCAAATCAGTCATATAGACTAAGGACCTGAGATTAGTTAAGCTTCAGGTGAACAAGGTATATTACACGTATTAGGTTCAGTTTATTAGTATAAATATCCATAGCAACCCTTAGTAAGTAAAGAACTTAGATCTAAACACAAACTTAAAACTAAGATGCAGACAGCAGTCCAGCAGCGGGATGGGGGCTTTCCAGTCTTTTGCATTGACTGTCACATGTATGATTTTCTCCCAGTTGGTGAGAGGTCTTACGTGTGCACTAGGTGCAAGGAGCTCTTTGCTCTCAGGGAACGAGTCCGTTCTCTAGAGACTAAAGTAGCAGACTTGGAAAGCATAAGACAGACAGAGAGGTACATAGACGAGAACCTACAGGGATATAGTCCTGAAGTCCCACCGCCAGTCTGGCAGCATCCCTGTTGCCATGGAGGAGAGAGGTCAACGTGACAGGAGAGCATCACCCTGTGTGGCAGGAAGTGATCCTGTAATTAGGACCTGTCCTCCAGGTGATGTTAAAACCCTCTCGCCCCGAGGAAGTTTCTCAGGGCCATGTGCCCATGAGGGAAGGGTTAAGGACAGCCGTTATAGTTGGTGATTCGATCATTAGGCATGTAGATAGCTGGTGGCTGGTGGACGTGAGGATCGCCTGGTAACATGCCTGCCTGGTGCGAAGGTAGCGGACCTCACGCGCCACCGAGATAAGGTCAGATAGGCTGGGGAGGAGTCTGCTGTCTTGGTACAATGTTGGTACAATGACATAGGAAAATGTGGTAGGGAGGTTCTGGAGGCTAAATTTAGGCTTTTAGGTAGGAAGTTGAATCCAGAACTTCCAGGGTAGCATTCTCCAAAATGCTTCCTGTTCCACGCGCAGGACCCAAAAGGCAGACAGAGCTCCAGAGTCTCATGCGTGGATGAGGACAATGGTGCAGAGATGAGGGGTTTGGATTGTTAGGAACGGGGAAATTCTGGGGAAAGGAGGGGCTCTTCCGAAGGGATGGGCTTCACCTTAAAGGGATGGAACCAGGCTGCTGGCATTAACCTTTAAAAAGGAGATAGCAAGCAGCTTTAAACTAGATATTAGGGGAAAAGCCGACAGTCGCCCAAGAGCAGATGGTTCGGAAGAAGAATGTATCTTTGAAGGATACTACCAAAAGCAGAGAGGTTCCACAAAAGAGTAAAGTAGCCCAAATACCTCAAGTATGAGCAGACAGAGCTTAAAGATCCCAAATTATCATGTCTAACAGACAAATTAATATGGATAAAAATACATTCTCTTAAAATTGCTTGTATGCAAATGCTAGAAGTCTAAAAAAATAAGATGGGAGAGTTAGAATATATAGCACTAGATGAAAGGTTAGATATGATTGGAATATCAGAGACATGGTGGAAGGACGGACAACCAGTGGGACATGTGATACCTGGGTACAAAACTATATCGTAATGATAGAGCTGATCAAAATTGGTGGAGGGGTTGCTCTCTATGTTAGAGAGGGCATTGGGTCAGAAAGGATTAAAGTTTTGCAGGAAACAAAATCTGCTGTAGAATCTATATGGATTGAAAATTCCATGTAAAAGGGGGGAGGCAATGGCAGTGGGGGTATACTATCGAGCGCCTGGCCAGAATGACCAAATGGATGATGAAATGCTCAAAGAAATCAAGGAAGCTAACAAACGTTACAGCACAGTAATAATAATGGGTGATTTCAACTACCCCGGTATCGACTGGGTCAGTGTCACGTCATCCATTTGGTATCGACTGGGTCAGTGTCACGTCAGGACATGCTAGGGAGATAAAGTTCCTAGATGAAATAAATGACTGCTTCTTGGAGCAGCTGGTTCATGAACCGACCAGAGGGGACGCCAGAGTAGACCTAAATCCTTAGTGGAACACCAGATCTAGTGCAAGAGATAAGGTTGTTGGGGCCACTAGGCAATAGTGATCATAGCATGATCGTCTTTGATTAATTAGTGGAGGCGGGATAGTAAGGAAATCCACAGTACTACCTTTTAAACTTTCGAAAGGGAGACTATGATAAAATGAGGAAAAACAGTCAAGAATAAACTAAAAGGAGCAGTTGCAAAGGTTAAAGACGTACATCAGGCTTGGCTGTTGTTGAAAAATACTATCTTGGAAGCCCTGACCAGCTGTATTCCACGCTTTAAGAAAAGTGGAAAGAAGTCCAAAAAACTGCCAGCATGGTTTAAAGTTGAGGTCAGAGAGGCTGTTGTTGCCAAAAAAGTATCTTTCAGGAAATGGAAAAAAGAGCCAAATGACGAAACCTGGAAACAGCACAAGCACTAGCAAGTCAAATGCAAGGCATTGATAAGGCAGGCAAAGGGAGAATTTGAGAAGAAGCTTGATGCAGAAGCAAAAACGCGAAGTAAAGACCTTTTTCAATACATTCGTAGCAAAAAACCTGTGAGAGAGTCGTTGGTCCATTAGATGATAAAGCGGTTTTAAAGGAGCACTAAGAGGCGACAAGGCGATTAGCGAAGAGACTGAACAAATTCTTTGTTCAGTCTTTACTGAGGAAGATGTAGGGATGTTACCCATGACTGAAGTGGTATTTAAAGGTGCAGAAGAATTGAAGGAAATATCGATACATCGAGAAGATGTATTACAACTATTAGATAAGCTGAAGAGTAGCAAATCACCTGGGCCGGATGGTATACATCCAAGGGTATTGAAAAGAACTGAAATATGAGATTGCAGACCTGCTATTAGTAATCTGTGAACTATCATTAAAAATCATCTCTAATACCTGAAGATTGGAGGATCGCCAATGTAACACCAATTTAAAAAGGCGTTCCAGGGGTGATCCGGGGGAAACTACAGACCGGTGAGCCTGACGTCAATATTGGGAAAAATGATAGAAACCATCATAAAGAATAAAATTACTCAGCATGTAGATAGTCATGAACTAATGAGAGACAGCCAACATGGCTTTAGACAAGGAAGATCTGTCTTACTAATCTGTTATGTTTTTTGAAGGAGTGAATAATCAGGTGGACAAAGGTGAGTCAGTTGATATTGTGTATCTGGACTTTCAGGAAAGCCTTTGACAAGGTCCCTCATGAGAGACTTTTGGCAAAACTAAAGAGTCATGGGATAGGAGGCAGTGTACTATTGTGGATCAGGAAAAACTGGTTAAAAGATAGAAAGCAGAGAGGGTAGGGCTAAATGGCCAATTTTCCCAATGGAGAAAGGTGAATAGTGGTGTACCCCAGGGAACAGTGCTGGGTCCGCTGCTATTTTACATATACATAAATGACCTGGAAAGTGTAATAAAGAGTGAATTTATCAAATTTGCAGATGACACAAAACTATATAAAGTATATAAAACCCAGAGGATTGTGGAAAATTGCAAGAGGATCTTGATAAATTGGAAGACTGGGCATCAAAATGGCAGATGAAATTTAATGTGGACAAGTGCAAGGTTATGCACCCTAGGGAAGAACAACCCAAACTATGGTTACACGATGCAAGGTTCCACATTAGGAACCACCACCCAGGAAAAAAAAGATTTAGGCCGTCATTGTGGATACCATGTTAAAACCCTCGGCCCAGTGTGCAGCGGCGGCCAAGAGAGCAAATAGAATGCTAGGTAGATAAGGAAAGGAATGGAAAATAAAAACAAAGGATATTATAATGCCTCTATATCGTTCAATGGTGAGACCGCACCTTGAATATTGTGCAATTTCTGGTCGCCGTATCTTAAAAAGGATATAGCGTTATTAGAAAAGGTTCAGAGAAGAGCCACCAAAATGGTAAAGGGGATGGAAGGATACTCCTATGAAGAAAGGCTAAAAAGGTTAGGGCTCTTTAACCTGGAAAAGAGACGGGCTGAGGGGAGATATGATAGAAGTCTATAAATTAAATGAGCAGAGTGGAACGGAAACGTAGATCGATTGTTTACCTTATCAGAATATAGAAAAGACTAGGGGACATGCAATGAAGCTACAGGGTTAAACTATTTAAGACTAATAAAAGAAAATATTTTTTCACTCAACGTGTATCAAACTCTGGAATTTGTTACCGGAGGATGTAGTAAAGGCTGTTAGTGTAGCTGGGTTTAAAAAAGGTTTGGGACAAGTTCCTGAGGAAAGGTCCATAAGCCATTATTAAGAAGGGCCAGGATACAATACAAGCATTGTGGAACCTGTGTCCCTTGGGGAAACTGCTAGGTACATATGACCTAGATTGGCCACTGTTGGAAACAGAATACTGGGCTTGATGGACCTTGGTCTGACCCAGTATGGCATATCTTATGTTCTTATGTTCTTAATTTTCCCACATTAGCACTGCAATAACAGCTAATGCCCTTTAATAAACATACCCCTCAAGGTGTAATGGAAGACATAAGAAGAAAGTCAGAACAGAGCACTTAAATCCAAGCTGTTCTATTTTGGGTTTCTTTCTATTTCTTCTGCATTTACAGATTGTAAACCACTTCGGTTTTGAGTACAAGAAGTGATATAATAACCTCAATATGCAAGAACATAAATATAATTATGTAGTAGTATCTGTCATCATATGATTTGGTCAAGACAACCAACATAATAAAATTCAAAATAGGTTAGGACAAGTTCCTGGAGGAAGCATCCATAAAAAATGATTTGTCGCGTAAACTTGAAACGAGACACTACTCATCTCTGGAAATGAACTCTGAGAAACAGATTTACTTTTTGGGATCTCCCGAGTCAGAGACAGGATGGTGGGTTTGAACCTTGATCTGACCCAGCATGTTCTTGTATTCTTAAATAAAAGAAAATACTTTTTCACTTAGCACATAATTAAGCTATGGGCTTCATTACTTGATTTTGAACTTTCAACCCCATCCCTTTCCTTGTTTCTCATACCTTCTAGGCACCTTCTTTACTTTTGCATTGGGCAAGCACCAAGTTGGTGGTTCTTCTCTTTCTCTGCCCTCCTGATGTGGTATGTGTTGGGTATCTTCTCCTTTTCCAGATTGCTGCTGTATTCAGGATGAATCTTTTGGATGATGGACATAAGGATGCCAAAAAAGTTTCAAAACCTTCAGCCACAAAGCAAAGTTTCCTTGTCTCAACAGACAAGGTCCTGCAGGAACTGAAGCCTTCTTCAAGGTCTTCTTCTTGAAAATAGGTCCCTTTAATGCCAGCAAATCAGATTGCAAATAGGAGGTAGAAAGCTGGTGCAGGCCTTCTTACAATGGAAAAGCTCTGACTGCTGCACAACCAGTTGTCACTTCCAGCTACTCTCCATGTACCATTGATATCAGCAGGAGATGAAAGAAACATATGCTTAAGGCACAGCCTGAGCTTTTCAATTTTAAAAATGCCCACTGCACTGGCCAAAGGAGCCAACTAGTGGAATTCCCATCAACTGAAAGCAAATTAATGACAGGTACATTTTTTAGTATTTTTTATTAATTTATTACATTTTTCATCATTTGCTTATATACAAGCAAAAGAAAACACCAGAAATATAACAAAGTACATATCAAAACAAAATACAAAACTATCATAGCCCACATAACGGTAGAAAAGTTTACCCTATCCACAGGGGAGCAATATCAAATCATAAATTAGCCATTTTTCACTATCTCAAAAAGAAAAAAACAAATAATCAATAAAAAAACACACCAGCCAAAATAAAAGAAAAAACAAAAGTAAAAAAGTCCAAGAACCACCCACTATCCCTTCTGAGTTGAAACTACAGTCTTATCCTTTAAGAAGTTCTCCAGCTAAAATGAATCCAGGAAAACACAATGATTTTCCTGACAAGTTACAAGGAACTTACATGGAAACCTCAAAAAGAAACTTGCATCAATAGCTAAAACCCTACTGTTCAGTTAAAAAAAAAGATGCTTTCCTCCACATCTGAGTAGCCCTAACATTTGGGAAATTATAATCCTAGCCCCATAGAACAAATCATTCTTTTTCTGAATGTGTAACTTTAAAATAGAAGATTTATCCCCAATGGTAGAGAAGGTCACCCTTCATATATCAGAAAGAATAACTTCAGCTGCCGATGACAGGCCCACATCAGGAGGCGAAACAGACTGGATAGGCTTGGATATTACAGGATGAGCACAGACAAAAATGGCTGAGCCCTGAAGGTCCACTCCCCCTTTTTAACACCTGTTGGGAAGTAGGGAGTAGATACCAATTTAGGTGTTGATTGTGCAGTAGGTTGAGGTAGTGGAGACCTAGAAACAGAGCTCAATGAAGATCCAAGTGGCATAGGTGAGAAGGGACTACCTGCAGAGGCCAGTTTAGTCTGCATTATAGAGACATGCTTATCCTTCGGGCCTTTAACATCAGATGACCCAGCCAAAACAGTACTCTCATCCTTATCCTTCTGCTTAGCTGCACATTTTGGCACATCAAGTTGTAGACAGAAACATACCTTAACAGCCCAGATCTCACTGAATTAGCACCAAAGGGGCATGTCCCTTAGGTCACATGCCCCTTCGGGCACGCACCCGTGACCACATAACGTTGCTCAAGCTTATCAGGACCATGGGGCACTTTTTGATGACATCAGAGTTTGAAGTGGTCTCTCCTCCAGCACATCCTCTCTCACTACGCCAGACACACCAGGAGCCCTTCAGCAGCAGCACAACACCCACTGGGCCCTTACTCACCACGGACAGTTAGCCAAACCTCCACTCTACATGACAAGATGCTCATATTTATGGGGACCATGGGGCACCCTTTGATGATGTCAGAGTTTGAGGTAGTCTCTCCTCCATCATGTCCTCTCCCTCACTACTCCAGACACACCGGAAGCCCCACAGCAGCAGCACAACCCACGTTGGGCCCTTACTTGCCATGGACAGGTAGCCAATCCTCTCTTTCAGTATTTTTAATGGACTGGCCATAAATATTTGTGTTGTTGGACCCTAATTTCAGACTAAGAGCTAGATGTACTAAGGGGTATTTCCTTTTTTGTATCTATAGGAAAAAGGCTTAGTACATCTGGACCTTTTCCTAACTCTGCAGACATTTGTTAACTAGAATGTTGGCAGCTACTTTAGTCAAGTTCTGTTGTTCAGCTGTTTGTCCTTCAAAACAAGCAAATGATATGGGGGAGAAGGTGGCAAATATAAATAAATCAAACATGTTTTTTCAACACAACTGACTACATTAAGAGCAAAGCTTAAAAAGCTGTAAAGCTGAAAAAAGGTCCCTGCTATTAAGAACAAGTTATTCTTACATGCATCCTGTTGGAGAGCTTTCAGAAAGCTGACAGCACATCTTAAAACATTTTCCATAATAAGAGTTTTATTTACAGTAAAACAAGTTAGCAAAGTCTGCTGCAATTTCTTCTGAATACTTGTATGCTGACAGGGATGGGTATTTTGGGACATCGTCCAAAAAAATACTGGCACAGTCACTCTTACCTGTATATACACAATGGATAGTGCTAAGAAGAATTAGATGGGTCTCTACTTCTTTTCCATGAACAGAGCCCTGAGGGTAAAAATCCTTTGAAAGCAGAAGCCCATCTTGACTGCTATTAAAGGGATGATTGTGTGAATCACAGTTTTGGTAGTATCCTGTTTGGTGAAACTCAAGTTTTCCAGGAAATGGAGCAGAGGCACAGATGAACGTGGGTCCAGCACCAAAGGACGAGAAGGGGAAGTAAAAGATTTTTCAGAGAGAGCTTTGGAGGGAGAGTGGCAACCCCTACGGGGAGAGAGAAGGGGAGGGGCATGTTTCTAGTTACCAGCTTTGGATGGGTCATTAGGAACTGACCTTGGACACTAGAGCAGAGGGCAGCCAGCAGGTCTAGGTGGGGGAAGCACTGTAGCACTCCTACACACCATATCAGTGGGAGGGCAGGTGAAACAGTGCTCTGGTATTCCTGTATGCTGCTTCATTAGCAAAAGACTGCACAGTAACATAGTGATGTGGAGGCAGATTCCAGTGTGTGCATCCCGTCCTCTGTCGGAACCAGACACACAAAGGTAGATGTGATTCTGATTCCATGGGGCACGTCTAGCCCTGACAGGATCAGAATCGCGTCTGGGCCTGTATGTGCAGGCCGCAACCCAATTTCCATCGGCCTGCACGTACAGGCCCCTGCCCAGCTAACTCAGTCAGGCTCCTAAATGGAGCCACGGTGCCATGACATCTGGTTGCCATGGCACCACGGCTCCCTTTAGGAGCCGTGATCCCCAACTGCCAACCACTTTCTCCTTTCCCCGTAGCTTGACCTCCAATCTGGCCTCCCATAGCTAGGGTCAGGCTACGGGGAATCTCCTGCACCCCCTCACCTTTTCATTGCTGGCCGGACCTCCCGTCCCCTACATCTAAGGGGACTTTTTCCACCTCCAGGGTAGAATAAGTTCCCTGTCCAGTCTGCTGGCCCCAGACATACAGAGCCAGCTTCAGCATTGGCCTTGTTCGTCCGGGGCCACGGACCTCCCACTGCCCACCCTAACTCCGCTTCTGCACCGCCCCCTCCTGCCCCTGTTTAAGCCTCCCCATACAAACTTCTTGTTCATATGGGGAGGCTTAGTCGGGGAAGGAAAGGGGGCGAATAGCTATTTGCAGGACAGAATAGACCCTATAGTCAATTATGATAGATAAAGACCAGCAAGGCTCATCTGGTCTGCTCAGTAGGGTGGTTAAGGTTGTAAGTGCCGCTGTGTGCAGGTTACTCACTCTTTTCTTTTCAGACAGATCAACATATGCTTGACAATAGTAGTATTGCATTATGCAAATCATGCTTATAAAAAGAGTTAAGTTCAGCTCTTCCTAGACATCTGGCTTTGGAAATATCCAGCACTTACATGTTAGAACTTCAAAGGACTCGTTTACTAAACCGTGCTAGGCTTTTGCAGTTAACGTAGCAAAAAGTGCAGATAACATATGGCTTTTGTGGCTAATGAGGCATTATCTGTTGGGGAGCATACAGCAGTTCCCCAGCAGATAACGCACCAAATGTGCAGAGAATGAGGTCAGGCAGCATCATGATTGCAGCTAACACCTCCCCATGGAGGAGGCATTAGCTGCACCTGTGCATGTCTGCATTGCAGCACACCCGCTTTCCACCCTAATGCCGTCCACGCCTGCAAATAGTGCAGAAAATAGCTATGTTATCCAAAGTTGCCACGTTACCTGCTATTGAATCCAGATCGCATGAGTAATTAGCCACGTTAGCAGCATCCCCCAAGTGATGCTGCTCTTTTATGAACGTTACATTCTGAAATGGCTCTGCTGAACATGCTGTAGTTTACATGTGTTTCCTGGGGTCCTTACACATATATATACACTGTATATTGTGGTGGCGAAACTGTATTAGAGCCCATGGAAATAGATAAAAGACAAGCATTTACCTTCAAGCAAAGGGATAGCCCAGAGAGCACTGACTTTCAAAGTACAGCCAAAGTGGAAAAAAACACACACGGGGCTGCTGAGCTCACACCACGCCCAAGCTCCAAGGTAACCAAGAGAGGTAATGAGAAGCACCTGGGGGAAGAGTTTGAGGCTGTAGGGCAGCCCCACTCATTTAAGCCTCAGGGAACAGGAAGAAGGGAGACCACCAGGGAAATGGAGGGCAAGGAGACCACCAGGGAAACGGAGGGCAAGGAGATCACGAGGGAACCAGAAGGAAAGGAATCTTTCAGGGAAGCTGAGAGAGAGAGGTGCTCCAAAGACAGCCTCAGAAGGGATTCCCATTGCAGCCAAAACACAGGAGACTACAGCCCTGAAGGAAGCCCGTGTTGTAGAGGAATTACAGCTGACCCTGGATACAGGAGCATGGCCTGAGGAAGCTGCAGACTATAAGCAAGGTACGGGAATAGCCCAGCAGGAGCCTGTGGGGAGAGTTTCACTTCTGGAAAGGCCTGTGAAAAGAACTGTTGCTAGAAAGAAGGTGAGCCCATTAGAAGCCTTGAACAGTTTATTGAAAGATAAGGATCTCCATAGCCCATCAAAAACCCCTGAACCTAGAGAGAGGTCTCGCTGGGAAAAGGTTTTAAAATTGTTAGAAGAAATTAAGCCTACGTTCCCACAAGCTGATTCCAGTCAGGAGACAACAGATCCTGATTATGAGGGCATACAGATAGATAATTATGATTCTGATAATGCCTCTACAGAATCTCAAATGGATTGCTCTTTTTGTATAAAGACAAAATGAAGAAGCTATAGAGTTTAAATGTGGAAAGACCTAGAAGCTATTATACCAGTATGTCTTGTGCCTAGAGTGCTGAAAATGTTTGAAATGAAGTTGCTGGAGTTTTAAAGCAGCTAGAAAATATTCAAAGGCTTGATTTGAATGTTTAAGAAAGAACTATCTGAGTGGGCAGCAGCCAGAAGTAAAATAAGCTTTAATTTGAATATTGCACAGTTTGGAAAAGCAGTTGTTTAAGCCAGAAGTAAAGGAACTATCAAGCTGCATTATGTAACAGCTGAAGAAGCAATACAACCTTTGTCACTGTGAAGTTCTTGATCTGGAAATTCTTTTTCTTTTGTGGGAGAAGTATCCTAATTTTGTTAATATGCGTTTTTGGTGCAAAGGAAGCGAAAAATAAATTTTCTTGTGTTTTTGCCTTCAAACCCTCGGCCTACTCATCATTTCACACAACTACAAGCCCCAGAAGCCTCGGCTCTGGGAACCCATACTAAAAAGGGACATTAGGAGGTACGCCCCTGCCTATAGGCAACCGCCTAGCCAAGTGGGGGCGCTACAATATATACATATATTACCAAGGGTTCCACATTTGTTGAGCTTTTCATAAAATACTTCTGGAATTATGCATGTCCAGATATGGACGCCTCCTTTCCTACCTGGACACCCTGTGCTAAATTAGCCTTTATGTATGGGCTTTTGACAGCAAAAAGGTATGAGTAAAATTGGAATAAGAAGGTATTTAACCCTTTTCAATGGCAAAGAAGGTGATAAAAATCACGAAAGCCTAAGATTAGTACTGAGGAACACTTATTGTGAAGAGGTGAAGGGAAAGCCATAGATAAACTGGAGTATATGACATCATAACAGAAAAAAACTGGCGGACTAGATGAACATTAGGGTCCTTACTTGAAAAGTTTCCCTTTGAAAATCTGGAGATTGGCTGGCATTAGAGATGTTTCCATATCTGTGGAGTTTGCCAGCCTCCCCCCTTCTGCTTTTTAACAGGTACAAATTTGGCACACTAAAGCACCAACAGCAATTTCAAATTTGAAGCCCTGCAGGTTACTTGCTTTGCCCATCAATTCATGGCACAGGTAAAAATAACAGCTCTGTGAAGGTGTGTGGGGGGGGGGGGGAGGGGAGCTGGATAGGGGATGTGATTTTTAGCCTCTGAATTTATTTGGATAACTGCTTAATCACCTTGATAGAAATCAGTCAAAACTTGTCCTCTCCATGAACAAAATTACACAGAACAATCTAAAGCATGAAGAATGACTATTTTTTGTTAAAAGTCCACGTTAAAACTTTCTCATCAATGTTTTTGATTCAGTTTCAAGAGAGTTTTAAAAACAGAACATTCATTAGCTCATTTTAAGTACAGGAAGTGTCTCTGCTGTTATGGTGCATTTACGTGGCCTGAAGTAGTTGGGTTTTAAAAGCTATTTTGTCAAATGGTGGCTAAAATCCAACTATTTTGTTTTGAATGCGTCACTTGTACTTTCATACTCATAGCCATATAGCTGGTGTCATGGTTTATCTGTCCTTTTGCAAAAAAGGCACAGGAAGTAAGACGGCATTAAGTTTAACAAACCACATTCTTTATCTTTCTTGCTCTCTGTTCCCGGCTTGCCTGTGGGAGGTTTTTTCCTTCAGCACTCCTCTGCACAGAAATGTCCTGTGCTTCTGGGTAGATCATAAATGTGACAGATCTTTTTATATTTAACCAATGCTGCCGCAGCAACAACAGCCATATCCACAGCTAAACTTTACTGGCCACTACCCTTACTTCTTGACCCAATTCCACAAGTGAGATTTTAAACCAGTCCTGGATTTCTCACAATCTCATTCTGATGCATTATGGGGCCTGCAGCACTGATTCCAATGGGTAAAATCATGGATTACAGATACCATAAAGCATTGCAATGTAAATTTAAAACCAGAACTGGCAAAAAAAAAATCTCACTCCTGGAATTGGGTAACTTGGCAACTCTGATGTAGTGTGTTTGAGCACTAAATAACGCCTGGAAACATGGTTATCATCATGGAGCACAGATGAATGATTAAATTCACCGCTCTGAACTTATTCAGTGAATCTGGATGATTGACTCCCACCCCAGGGATTTTGGGCTGCACTTCTTCATTTATTACACACTTGATTAGAAGTTAGACATCCTAAGGTAGAATCGCTGATTAACGTTTCTGAAAAGGGGCCTGATATGCTTTACTTTAGAGCTCCAAGAAATCCAATAGCACACACTCAAATATAACAAAAAATATGTAAATTTATAAAATTTTGTGGATCAACTTCTATATCCAAATGTTGCTGTATTTCACACTGGTTATTCTTAGTATAGGAAGGTCTCAGTATTAATGGGCCGGTGTTCACCGTGACACAAGATCACAAACACCAATTCTCAATGCCCTTTTCACATCATACGACCTCCTACACAGAATTCCCAAAACAATCAAAAGAAAAGCCGCAAGAAACCAACTTAGCTTGCAAACAGTTCCGCTTAGCGCGGTCTTTTTAGCCCTTACTTTAGAGCTCGGCAAATATATTCTCAAATATGTTTGCCACTCGGACACAATGCACTTCAAATTCCTTTTGCGAGGGAGCAGGTATGAAGCAGCATGGCAGGCTTCAAGTTGCAAAGCAAGGCCATTGCAAAACAAAAAGAATAGCTTAGAAGTTCTGCGGTGTTTTTGCCTCTGCCCCTCTCTCCTATCTATGGTACAATGCCAGGGAGGAGTCCGTTAGTTTTTCAGGACATGAAAGACTCAGGCTGGTGATCTGCCAGTAGCAAAATAAATAGAGACACACAGGGAACAAAAAGTGCTGTTTAACAGTGCCACACAAACAAATCCAGCAGAGAAAAACCCAAAATTTAATGATTTGGGGACTTAAACATTCAAAAAAATAAATATAAAAGTAACAATTTACACAGATGGTAGTCTGCATAGAAGGGCTGGGATGATTACTATATTCATTTTACGCTGAAAGCAACTAAGTGCTAGGAGACTGACAGTTTACCTGTTTTTAATGAAAACCCAGGGGCTGGGTCGGCAGGAGTCAGCATTCATTTGACAGCGCACACTGGACAATAAAGACATCTCATGAAATTTAGTTCACTTGATTACAAGAGCAGCAGCCTGGTGATCAGAGACCAGGGCTTGAGACTCCTCCTGCTGCTTGTGGCCTTGAGCGAGTCATTTCACCTTCCTTTGCCTCAAATTGTAAGCCCTCCGTGGACAAGGAAATACCACCTGCATCCGAACCTAATGCACCTTCAACTACTACTGGAAAGGTCTGAAAAAGAGTGATGACACCCCACCATTACAACCTAAGACAGAAAGTCCTAATTGTTTTTTTTGTTTTGTACATTTTGGCCAAAAAAAACAAACCTATTAAAGTACAGTGGCTTGTGGAGGGGGATCGGGGCCCACTAGGGTCATCAATGGCTATTCTGTTTGCTGGGGTGAGGATATCAGGGCTCACTAGGGCCACAATGGCCAGCTTGTTTGGTGGGGAGGGGATTGGGGCCCACTAGGAACACCAAGGAAGCTTTTGCAGGGATTCAGGGGACCATGATTGCAGGGGTATCATGACTGGGTGGTCTGGTCATCTTAAGAGAAGTGTTAAACTTCACTTTAAGACAATCTTTGTTTTCCCCGCTGCATCTTTACGCCTGCCTGAAGCTGGTTTAAAGACCCAGTGATAAAAGAAAAGTAAAAAAAAACTATGCTACATCTCAGCAAAATTGTTTACATTGGCAGCAATTTAAAATCCCTTCTTTTGTATGTGATTAGCATGCCCACTGTACTATGCTTTAGCCCAGTAGTTTTGTTTATGATTTTCCCATGCTAGCTTGCTTTCTGCATCAGAGAGAGAGAATAGCGTGGGAAAACCTCTAGCAAAATGCTGCATTACAGCATAACACAATTTGATGCATCAAACTGTAAGGCCGAGGTCTTCTCCTCTTCTGGGGCTAGCAGAGGTTAGATCTCCAACAGCATACTGATGACTCAGCTGCTCTGGAACCCCTTCTCTTCTTATGCCTGTGGGGATTGGGTCTTTGCATACTGGTGACTCAGCTGCTCTGGAACCCCTTCTCTTCTTGTGCCTGTGGGGATTGGGTCTTTGCATACTGGTGACTCAGCTGCTCTGGAACCCCTTCTCTTCTTGTGCCTGTGGGGATTGGGTCTTTGCATACTGGTGACTCAGCTGCTCTGGAACCCCTTCTCTTCTTGTGCCTGTGGGGATTGGGTCTTTGCATACTGGTGACTCAGCTGCTCTGGAACCCCTTCTCTTCTTGTGCCTGTGGGGATTGGGTCTTTGCATACTGGTGACTCAGCTGCTTTGGAACCCCTTCTCTTCTTGTGCCTGTGGGGATTGGGTCTTTGCATACTGGTGACTCAGCTGCTATGGAACCCCTTCTCTTCTTGTGCCTGTGGGGATTGGGTCTTTGCATACTGGTGACTCAGCTGCTTTGGAACCCCTTCTCTTCTTGTGCCTGTGGGGATTGGGTCTTTGCATACTGATGTCACTGCTGCCACAATTGTAGAGTTCCTTCCTTTCTTATGCCATTGGGTCCTTGTGGTACTGGGGGGGGGGGGGGGAGGGTTGTCTGCCATTGCACAAACCTCTTGCCACCTTCTTTTGCTAAACCTTTAGTTTCAGACGTGCATGAACTTTGTTTTTTGTAAACTGCCTTGACAATGGAGAAAGGTGGCATATAAATCTTGCTTAATTATGTAATTAATTAATTAATTGATTAAAAATTCATGCATATGAACAGATGGAGAGACAGACAAATGGTCAATGGTTTCTGGTTTATTTGGCTTACTATATTACATTTTGCCAAGTCTATAAGGCGGTTTAGAATCATAATATAAAATAGATGAGTTGAGAAAAAAGGAAAAGGAACTCCATCAATTGACAGGACAGTGTAAGCAAGGGAAGAAAAAAAAAGTAGATGGGAAAACGTGTGGCAGGTTCAGACACCAGAGAGAAGAGCACTCATTCAAGAAGGCAGACAAACTCCAGTGGCCTTGAAACCAGGGACAACATATGGCTCTCCCCATTTAAGTGTTCCTTATCCTTCAAGGTCAAATACTTGTCTAAAAAGGTGAATTTTCAGATCCTTCTTAAAGCGGTTGAGGGAGGACTGTAGATGGAGATCGGCAGGGAGGGCATTCCACAGTGATGGGGCAAGGAAGAAAAAGGCGGAATGCCTTGTAGCCTCATACCTGGCTTGAGATGGAGAGGGAAGGCATAGCCTGTTGCTATGCATAGATCGGAGGGAATGGGCAGGACAGTAGGGTATGATGAGAGATGAGAGGTACACTGGGACCCTTTGATGTAAGGCTTTATAAGTAAGATGAAGGATTTTATAGCAAATGTGAAATTTAACCGGTAGTCAATGATGCTGAATAAGCAGTGGCATTGCATAATCATATTTGTGGGCCTGGGTAATCATGCAGATAGCAGTATTCTGTCCTGTTTGGAGTTTCTTAATTCCTAGAAAGGACAGACCAGCAAGAGCAGAATTGCAGTAATCTAGTCTGGAGATTACTGTACTGAGGATGATGATAAATTGTGCTGTCGTCTTTAGAAAGGGTCGATTTCACAGGTCTGTGACTAAAAAGCTGTTTGATTATTTTCATCTAATTTCCTTGTATTTTGGTGTGCTGAAAACAAATAAAATATTGAAAAAACTCCTAGACGTCATGATTTGCCACAACATGCAAAATTGTCTTCAAATTTATCAAATTTTTTCAAATTACTATTAATTAATTCAAATTACTATTAATTAATTCACATAAGTGCATTTAAGATATAAAATGCCAGAAAAACCCTTAAAGGGGTTGTCCGAGTTATGTAAAAAAAAATATAGCACTGTAAATTGATGGTCAGCAATATATACATAAGCTAAGCAAGTTTTAAGTCCGTGCTTCTAATGGTAGAAGGGGTTAATCTTTCCTGAAGAATCCAGTGGGAGGGAGACACAAGGCAGATAGCAGCAGCTCCTGTCAGTGCAGGGGGGCGTGGCCAGCACTGTGATGTCTCGTGTACAGACACAGAGCTGCTCTCTCCTGCATGCCACACTTTTGCACGAATCATCATCAGGTTCTTGGTTCTAGGCTGTTCACACTTTTTCATTGTAATTCGTGTTAGCTCATCATTCTTCAACCATTATGTTATGGCTCCGTGAAAGTGTATTAATTCGCCAGACAGTTTCTGTTTCATCTGTGGTGAATATACAGTGTTGAAGCAACAGCAGAATATTACAGACTTTGTGAAAAAAGTATACTTTGCATACTTTGGACTAAAAATTGGAGATCAAGATAAAGTCTGGGCGCCTCATAAAGTGTGCAAATGATGTGTTGAGGACCTCCAAAACTGGTTCAAGGGTAAGAAAAAATCTTTCCATTATGGGATTCCTATGGTATGGCGAGAGCAAAAGAACCATAGTGACGAATGTTACTTTTGTTCATGCGAAGTGAAAGGGTTTAATTCCAAATGGAAGCATTCCATTTCATACCCCAATCTTCACTCGGCAATTCGTCCCATCCCCCATGGCACAGATATACCAGTACCCAAGCCCCCTGCTACCTTGGAAGAGATACCTAGCTCCGATGAAGGTGAAGTCATACCTGAACCAGATGACGAATCAAGTTCTGACTTTGAAGATGATACAAGACCAAAATTGTTTTCTCAGGAGGAGATGAATGATTTGGTAAGAGACTTGAATCTTCCCAAAGATGCCGCTGAGTTACTCGGATCAAGGCTGAAAAGCAGGAATTTCTTGTTGCCAGGAGTGTCATCTTCATGGTTCAGACATCGTGAAAAGGAGTTCGTTCCTTACTTCGCCCAGGAAGACAAGTTGGTTTATTGCATCGATGTCGAAGGTCTGATGGGTCAATTTAAAATCCAATATGATTCAGAGCAATGGCGTCTTTTTATAGATTCTTCAAAAAGAAGTCTCAAAGCAGTTTTACTCCACAACGGTTTTTATGCTTTCATACCTGTAGGTCATTCCGTACACTTGAAGGAAATCTACGAGAACTTGGAATTGGTTCTTCGTAAACTTAAATATGAAGACCATGGTTGGCAAGTGTGTGGGGACTTGAAGGTCTTGTGCATGCTGCTCGGGCAAGAAGCTGGGTATACCAAATATCCTTGTTTTCTGTGTCTATGGGACAGTCGAGACCGACAAAATCACTGGACCAAGAAGAGTTGGCAGCCGAGGGTGCTAACAGTCGGTGAAAAAAATGTCCTCCGAGAAACTTTGGTACCTTCCCATACAGTTCTCCTACCATCTCTCCACATAAAATTGGGATTGATGAAGCAATTCGTAAAATCACTTCCAAGAGATGGAGAATGCTTCAAATACTTGGTCACCAAGTTTCCAGGCCTGTCGGAGGCAAAATTGAAGGAAGGTGTGTTCGTCTGACCAGACATTAGAAGGCTTATAGTTGATCAAGAGTTTGTCAATACCATGACGGATCCTCAAAAAGAAGGGTGGATTGCATTTAAAGAAGTCGTACAGAAATTTTTAGGCAATAACAAAGATCCTCACTACAAAAAGATCGTCGGACGAATGCTGAAAGCATTTCAAACTTTAGGTTGCCTGATGAGTTTGAAAGTGCATTTCCTCCAGTCCCACCTTGACTACTTTCCTGAAAATTTGGGAGCTGTGAGTGAGGAACAAGGTGAACGATTCCACCAAGACATTAAAGAGATGGAAAGGAGATACCAGGGAAAATGGAGCATTACAATGATGGCAGACTACTGTTGGATGCTTCAGAGAGACATTACAGATGCTACTCACAAGCGTAAATGCACTAAGAGGAGCCTCACAAGGAAGAAGAATCAAGTTTAGTGTGTGAAGGTGAGCTCATTTCAGTTCAAAAAAGAATTTTCATGAAAATATTGTAATAAAACTTTAATTTTATAAGTCTATTTCCATTTATTTTGAGGTATTGCCTTATTTAACATAGTTTTCTAAATTGTCAGGAAACGTGATATCCTATGACAAAATGGAGGTCATTTTCGGATTCAGCGCACAAAAAAAAAATAAAAATTATGTGGAATAACCAAAACAGCTCTCGAAAAAAAATTTTTTTTGCAGACCTGTGTTTCCAGGAAGCGGTGCAAGGAATTAAATGAGGACTTGATTACTAGATTGATGTGATGTTTAAAGGATAGGTCGGAATCCATAAAGACATAGTCCAGAAAGACATAGTTCCTGATATAGCCCTGGATTGCTGGGGCTATATCAGGAGCAAGAGTGCCCCCTATTAGCCACATGGCTGTGGATTTTTTTTTTTAACTGTAGACAGTTAGCTTTTAACCAGTCCGAGATCAAGCTCAGACAATGATTAATCAGCAACAGGGAGGACTGCCTAAGCATTTTCCTAATGCCCAATCAAACACATTGAAGAATCCTCACAATAGACACTTTTGCATGAATCAAAACACACCTTAAAATGGATGGGGTCATTTCACAGGGGAAGTATTAATAAAAAAAATGTTCTCATCCTCCTAAGGAAATAGACACACAAAGCAATGTTTTGACTCTGTTCTCCTTTGAATAATCAGATTGTAATAGGGCTGTCAATTATTAGCTGTGATACTGAAAATCTTATAGGGGCTATCACAGTATTGACATTAATGGAACAGGATGGCAACCTTCATCAGATCCACAGGACCCTGCAAATTTTTGGTACTGACCACTCGATAGCCTTGATTGTCCCTCTCTGAATTATACATTGTGCAAAAGAAATTAGCGAACTCAGCTTTCACCATTTGCAGTCTGGGATTCAGGATCTAGGAGCCTCATCCCCAAGCTTTTTATTTATATATAGGATCAGTAATCATGATTAGCATCATGGAATTTAACTGCTTAGACTATGGGCCCGATTCAGAGACATAAATAGTGGGGTTGGATGTCTGATGCCAGTTTTTGGCCTGGCACGCTATTCTCAGTCCAGCCCTCGCTGCACATACAGAGAGTTAGTGCAGGGAGTGCTGGATGGGGGCGAGAGGGGGAGGGCTGGAGGCAAAGAATGTGTGGAGCAGGGGCAGGTCAAAGCACCCAGACATACAGGGCCTATTCCGGTCAGGGCCCTGTACGTCCAGCGGCTGCACTTTGGATGCCCAGCTTTTATCACCTTGGAGGTGGAATAAGTGTTGGGTGCCCTTGAGATCAGAATTCAGCACCCTATGGACAATGGAGCTGTAGCAGGTGATTCCCCATCACTTGAGCCGAGCCCTGGCCGACCCCACCGAGGGTTGGGCAATGCAGGACAGAGCTCCTTACTGCTGTCAGGCCTTAAATGTGCCTGCTGAGCATCCCATTGCCATGGCAACAGGATGCCATGGCACCAGCACACCAGCAGGAGCACTAAGTGGTAGAGACAGGCAGCCTGCTGTACATCACCCTGCTCAGCATACTGTGCATGCTGTCCCGTCCAAACGGCCAGATTCTCTTGCCGTGGGAACATACAGCTCCCGGGGTTGCAGAATCCGGTACAACTGTGCCCCATCCATTATCTGAGTGAGAAAGATCCTGCATCTTAACGGCTGTGCCAAAAATTCACCACACCATTCTAAATATCAAAACATTAACAACAGATAATATTTTTTGTGAATATTTTTTGTCGGAGCTGCTGCACGAGAGAAGGCAAAGCATCACCCCTCAATGAACAGTTGCTGCTTTTAATCATTAAATGAAGGTAGAAGTTTTTCCATAACTAAATTTATTGCACATATATAGCTGTCCCCTCAACAGATCATGGTTTAGGGTGGTCCTGAAGGCTAGAAAGAGTTTATTAATTTATGGGCAGAGGAGTGGCCTAGTGATTGGGGCAGGTTGCCTCAGGCCAGAGGGCTAGAGGTTCCAATCCCACTGTAGGGCAGCAACCTTGGGCCAGAAGGACTGGAGGCTCTAGTCCCAAGGTGCTCCTTGTGGCCTTGGGGAAGCCACTTAACTCTCAGGTGCCTCAGGTAATAAACATAGACTGTGAGCCCTTCAGAGACAAGCAAAAATACAGTGGAGTGGAGGAGTGGCCTAGTGGTTGGGGCAAGGTACTTCAGGCCAGAAGGTCAGGGGTTCAAATCCCACTAGAGGACAGCAACCTTGGGCCAGAAGGACTGGGGTTTTTAGTCCCACAGGTGCTCCTTGTGGTCTTGGCAAAAGCCACTTAACCCTCCATAGCCCATGTTCCCTGTAAAATAGTTATCTCCAAGTTATAATGCCCTGTTCAATGTAATTTCAGTTTGTTCAATGTAAACCACACTGATGCAGAAAAGCACAGTATATAAGAGAATATAAATAAATAAATGCAATACCTGACTGGTAGAAAAGCAGTATATAAGCCTAGTTAAATAAATAACTGGGTCCTTAAGGCAGGGAAAGAATTATTCTTCAAAGCCCATAATTATACTTTTACACTTCCTCTGTCTCACCACTTAACCACCAACACAGACCAGTTACCCCACTGACGGGATACAAATATAGGAAGCATATTCAAAGCCTTTTAGTCAGTTAGCAGATGTGCTAATTAGTTAAAACGTGGCATTCCCAACATTTAGCAGCACTCTCTAGACACTGATTATAACCACAGAATACAGAGAAAATTGGGGTGGTCTGTGCAGTTAAAACTGGGGTAGTCTGTGGGCAGAATAGGGGTAGTCCTGGTTGCTCTCTGGTCAGCGGTGTTATACAGCCACTAATCAGATAACTAAACCAGATAAAGTTAGGACAGGTTAACCAGATATTCAGTGCCAGATGCCAGATAAGGTCAATTGCTGAATATCCGATTTAGATAAAGCGGTGGTGGCTAGGTGCTTCAAAAACACGCTGCTGCTGCTGAATATTAGCCCCATAATTTACTGAGCAAAAACAATAAATTCTTCTGATAACTCACAGACCATCAAGTGGAAGATGGCATTAAAGAAAAGAAAAATCTTCAAAATACTGAAATTCTGAACTAGTGGGTTAAACGTCTTTGCTAGTCTTCCACAGTACTACTTTTTAACTTTCAAAAGGGAGACTATGATAAAATGAGGAAAATAGTTAAGAAAAAACTAAAAGGAGCAGTTGCAAAGGTTAAAGATTTACATCAAGCTTGGGTGTTGTTTAAAAATTCTATCTTGGAAGCCCAGACCAGCTGTATTCCACGCTTTAAGAAAAGTGGAAGGAAGTCCAAAAAACTGCCAGCATAGTTTAAAGGCAGGGTCAGAGAAGCTGTTGTTGCCTAAAAAGCATCTTTCAAGAAATGGAAAAAGGAATCAAATGACAAAAACTGGAAACAGCACAAGCACTGGAAAGTTAGATCTAAGGTATTGATAAGGCAGGCAAAAAGAGAATTTGAGAAGAAGCTTGCTGTGGAAGCAAAATCACATAATAAAGACTTTTTCAAATACATTCTTAGCAAAAAAACCTGTGAGAGAGTCAGTTGGACCATTAGATGATAGAGGGGTAAAAGGGGCACTAAGAGGGGACAAGTCCATAGTGGAGAGACTGAATGAATTATTTCTTTCAGTTTTTACTGAGGAAGATATAGAGATGTTATCCATGACTGAAATGGTATTTAAAGGTGATGCTGCAGAAGAATTAAAAGAAATATTGATACACCGGGAAGATGTATTACCACTATTTAATAAACTGAAGAATAGCAAATCACCTGGACTGGATGGTATACATCCAAGGGTGTTGAAAGAACTGACATATGAGATTGTAGACCTACTAGTAGCAATCTGTGAACTATCATTAATATCATCTGTAATACCTGAAGATTGGATGATGGCCAGTGTAACGCCAATTTTTAAAAAGGGTTCCAGGGGTGATCCAGGAAACTACAAATCAGTGAGCCTGACATCAGTACTGGGAAAAATGGTAGAAACCATCATAAAAAACAAAATTACTGAACGTGTAGATAGTCATGGCTTAATGGGAGACAACCAACTTGGCTTTAGCCAAGGAAGGTCTTGTCTTACTAATCTGTAATGAGAGACTATGGGCAAAATTTAAAAGTCATGGGAAAGGAGGCAGCTTTCTATTGTAGATCAGGAACTGGTTAAAAGATAAAAAGCAGAGGGAAGGGCTAAATGGCCAATTTTCCCAATGGAGAAAGGTGAATAGTGGAGTACCCTAGGGATCTGTGCTGGGTCTGCTGCTTTTAACTGAGCTGGAAATGGGAACAACGAGTGAGGTTATCAAATTTGCAGATGACACAAAACTATTCAAAGTTGTTAAAATCCATGAGGATTGTGGAAAATTGCAAGAGGATCTTGATAAATTGGAAGGCTGGGCATCCAAATGGCAGATGAAATTTAATGTCGACAAGTGCAAAGTTATGCACCTAGGAAAGAAAAAACAAAACTATGGTTACACAATGCAAGGTACCACATTAGGAACCACCACCCAGGAAAAAGATGTAGGCGTTATCATGGATAACATGTTAAAACCTTCCGCCCTGGGTGCAGCAGCAGCTAAAAGAGCAAATAGAATGCTAGGTATCATAAGGAAAGGAATGCAGAATAAAACAAAGGATAATATAATGCCTCTGAATTATTCCATGGTGTGACTATACCTTGAATATTGTGTGCAATTCTGGTCACCGTATCTTAAAAAGGATATAGCATTACTAGAAAAGGTACAGAGAAGAGCCACCAAAATAGAAGGATATCCCTATGAAGAGAGGCTAAAAAGGGTAGGGTTCTTCAACCTGGAAAAAAGCTGAGGGGAGATATGATAGAGGTCTATAAATTAATGAATGAAGTGGAACAGGTATGATTGTTTACGCCATCAAAATATAGAAAGACTAGGGGGCATGCAATGAAACTACAGGGTAACTAATTTAAGACTAATAAGAAAAAATATTTTCTCACTCAATGTGTAATCAAACTCTGGAATTTGCTACTGGAGGATGTAGTAAAAGCTGTTAGTGTGTGTGCCTTTGAGTCAGTCCTGACTCCTAGTGACCCAGAAGCTCCTGGGTTTTCTTGTCAGTGTCACTGGAAGTAGATTGCCAGGCCTTTTTTCTGAGGCAGTGTAGGGTTAAGTGACTTGCCCAAGACCACAAGGAGTGTTAGTAGGAATTGAGCTCTAGTTGTTTGGTTACCAAGCCAGTGTTCTAACCACTAGGCTACTCCTCCATTCCACCAACTGAGGCTGTTAGTGTAGCCGGGTTTAAAAAAGGGATGGACTAGTTCCTGGAGGAAAGGTCCATAAACCATTATTAAAGGGGGTCCAGAATATCCACTGCTTGACCCAGTACAAGTATTGTGGAACCTATGTCTTTTGGGGAAACTGCTAGGTACTTCTGACCTAGATTGGCCACTGTTGGAAACAGGACATTGGGCTTGATGGACCTTGTTCTAACACAGTATGGCATATCTTATGTTCTTATGTTCTTAACTAGACTTGATGTCCAGAGAGGTGTGGTGTCTGCCAGGTGCCAAAATCCAAGATGTTATAGAGAGTTTGCCGAGATTCATCAAGCCTACTGACTATTATCTGATATTGCTCATCCATGTCAGCACAAATGACACTGCTAGGAATCCCTCTAAGCATATTAAAAGTGACTTCATGGCTCTGGGACAGAGTGTGAAGCAAATTAGTGCACAGGTGGTGTTCTCTTCGATCCTTCCTGTTGAGGTTAAAGACAGAGGAAGAGAAGCTTACATCCTGGAGATAAATGCATGCTGCATGGATGGTGTCATCGAGAGTGCTTTGGTTTCCTGAACCATGGGATGATATTCCAAGGGCTGCAGAACAGAAATGGTGTCCATCTGTCCAAGAGGGGTGGAAGTGCCTTCAGCAGCAGTCTGTCTAACCTACTGGAGAGCCTAGGGTCGGGCGGTGGAGTAACAGGTAATGCGGTGGTGAGACCAGCATGTGGGGAAGACGTCACCACAGGGATGCAGGGGCATGCCGGGCCTCTCAGGGCCCGATCCTGCACCCATGGGAATGTCTGGCTCCAGTGGTGCAGAATCAGATCCTAACAGGCTCATCCTGCTAGAGGGCCATCCAGAAGGCCCAGACGTTCCCCTACTGAAATCGGACTCGTAATGTTTATTTGTGTTAATCAAATTTTGCATGCATTAATTTAGAAACAAACCAAAAACTGACCAAAAATAGTTTAAAATATCCAAGTGTTCCAAAAACAAATCAAAAATGTTTTCTATGCATACTCCTAACCCCCCAGTTATACCCTTACTCATACACATTCACAGATACCACACTTAAATGTCCCAAACACACACATACTCCTGCTACAACCTCATGACAATTACACACACATCGCTAACACCCCCTATTATGTACACATAAATACCTCCCCTTACACTTTACCTGATCCTTGCAAACATGATCCACTTATACCGTCCATGACACACATGCACACACACACAAACACCCCGCTTATAAACCACCTCCTCCCACACACACATTTCTGAAAACAATCCCATCCATAGTAAGGTACAACATCATGTAAGATATATATACTTAGGGTCTTGCTCTTGGTCTTGTTGCTGTTACAGATGTAGAACTTTCAAGTTTGGTCTCATTTAAGTTCTTCTTTTGAGTTCATTTTGCCCTCTACAGTTCTCAGTGAAGAGCTATCGAACATAAAGAAAACAAGAAAAACTATAAAGGCAATTTTGAATAGCCACGTTGTTTGCAGTGTAAATGGACACTTAAGCTCACATACATCACAGCTAATTTTCAAAGAGAAAACATCCACAATGTTTCCCTTGCAAAATTATCAGCCTCAAAGTTAACACACTAAAAGTGCCCAAGGACTTATCTCCCCCAACCTATATATACCCATAGGAGCACCCATTTTTAACTTTATTGAAAAGTGGAAGCCCACACATAATTGTAACACATATGCCAGGCCAGCATTTGCCTTTGCTGAAGTGTTGTTCTGTTGTGGCTGCTACAGCCATTGTTAGGCCTGGAACAGCCATAAAGGTTTTGCGTAGGTTCCTACATCACCTCTGTCTGCCCAACATTCCCTAGCTATGGAGTGATTCAGTGCCACTGACAGCCTTTGATTCCTTTTGATCACTGGAGGAGTGCAATGTAGACAGCAGAAGGATCAGGGCAAGTTCCCTTTCACAAGCAGCGCACTCTGCACATGCTCAAGAAAGGCCTGTCAGAATAACTCAACCTGTGGGGGACATGCCCTGAACATAGAGGAGTCAGGCATTGTCCCATTTCATCTCAATTGGACAATCTAAAGATAACTGGCAACTAGTCTTAAAGTCATCTTGCTGATATTAAAAAGAGAGGGACAGCATAAAGACAAAGTACTAATTATTCCAACTTCACAAACAACATCTTCAGAAAAATCTGAGGGAGACAGTCATCACCGCAGTGTGCTGGGACCATCACCACAAGGTAGGTCTCTACAGTCTACCTGTCCATCTACTGCCCCCGCTGCAGCTTACGCCAACCTAGAACTTGTGGCGGATCCTGAATCATCCCTGAGAAAGGAATAGCTTCCTGCCCTGAGGTCTGGTACCATCCTAAGACCTACAGTGCCATTTCTTGAGTACCAGGCAACTAACTGAATCATGAGCAGATCAGACTGCCTTTAAATAGAACATAAATTTACAAAATAGCCGCCTGCCGGTACCACCTGATCTTGACTAATTAGACACAGATCATCTTGGTCTTTCAATTTCACTAATTTTTTTATTTGTTACTTAATTGTAATTTTACACATTTACTAATTTGCTTTCATCCCTCTCCTTTCTCTTTGATAGATCCTCACCCTCCTACACAGTCAGTTGTTAGGTGGATTTTTACCACCTCTTCTTCTTCCAGCTGCTCACTATCTCTTGATCCTTCTCCCTCTAATCCCTTTATCATTTCCTCTGTCTTCTGCTTTCCTCTCTATGTCTTTTTATGGCTCAAAATAATTTCTTCTTCCTTTTATTGACACTCCCTAACCTTCTTCCATCATATCTACATCTTCAAATCTCCCCTCCTTTTTACCATCTCTGTACCTTCCTCATCCCCTCTCCCATCTTGTCTTCCTCCCTTTCTTCTGCTCTTGAACTTTGCCTTTCTCTTCCTCTCATTCATCCCTCTCCTTTCTCTCTGAAGGAACCTTGTCCTCATTTCCACCATGCTGTTTCCTCTCTGCCTCACACTCTTCTGCTTCTTCTCCTTCTATCTTTTGGAGACATTAATCCCAACCCTTGCCCCCCCCCCCCTAGACTTTTCTCTCAGTCCCAAGACAGTTCCTCACTCAACCATCCCAATCTCATTCATATTCCTCTCCTTTCCCCCTCCTCTCTCCCCTTCTCATGTGCCTTGTGGAATGTTCATTCCATATCTAATAAACTCTCCTTTACTCATGATCTCTTCATCTCTAACACTTTCCATCTTCTAGCTCTTACTGAGACTTGAATCTTCCCTGATGACACTGCTTCAGTCGCTGCCCTCGGTCATGGCAGCTACCAATTCTCCCACTCTCCTCATGCCGCTGGTCATGGTGGTGGTGTTGGGTTTCTGCTTTCTCCTTCCTGCCAATTTCAACCTCTCCTTCTACCTCACTCACTCCTTTTCCTCCTTTGAAATCCATTCCATACACCTTTTTAATCCCTTACCTCTTCGGATAGATGCTATTTATAGACCCCCCTGACAAGTCCACCTCTACCTTTCTCACTAATTTTGACTCTTGGCTTTCCTTATTTCTTGATTCTCCTTCCCCTCCCTTATTCTGGGTGACTTTAATATTCATGTTGATGACCCTTCTGACTGCTATGCTTCTAAGCTCCTTTCCCTTACCTCCTCATTCAACTTCCAGCTTTGCTCTTCTGCCCCCAATCATCAGCATGGTCACTGCCTTGACCTTGTTTTCTTCTATAAATTGTTTACACTCTAATTTCCATACTTCAGTCTTTCCCTTAACTGACCATCATCTGATAAACTTCACCTTCACTCCCCACCTCAATCTTGCTCTGCCTCTTCCTACCTATTTAGGAATCTTCATGCTATCATAGTACTGTAACATAATAATATAGTATATGATGGCAGATAAAGATCAGTATGGTCCATCTAGTCTGCCCAGTAAGGTGGCTAGAGTGGTTGTAACTGCAGCTCTGTGAGGGTCACCGCCCTCTGTTAAAAGATATTTCAGTTTGCTTTCATTTTATCCTGTTGCTATAAAGGGATTCATTGAGTCTGTCCCATGACATTTTGAATTCTGTCACTGTATTTGCCCCCACCATTTCTATTGGGAGGGCATTCCAAGCATCTACACCCTTTCAGTGAAAAAGTATTATGATGTTGCCTTTAATTTTGCTGCCTTGCAGCTTCATCGTATGTCCTCTAGTTTTGCAGCTTCCCCGTCTTTGAAAAAGGTTTGTTTGTTCATTAATAGTCCTTAAGTACTTAAAGGTCTGTATCATATTCCCCCTGTCCCTCCTCTCCTCTAGGGGATACATATTTAGGTCTTCAAGTTTCTTCTCACATGTCTTCTGGCACAAGCTCCAAATCATTTTGGTTGCCTTCCTCTGAAATGAACTGTTTCAAAACTTTTTATATCCTTTGTGAGATATGGTCTCCAAAACTGAACACAATATTCCAAGTGAGGCCTCAACAATGACTTGTACAGGGGCATTAATACCACCTTCTTTCTGCTGGTTATTCTTCTCTGTATGCAGCCCAGCATCATTCTGGCTTTGGCTACTGCCTTGTCGCATTGTTTTGCCACTTTGAGATCCTCAAACAGTAGCACTCCGAGGTCCCTCTCCTGGTCCATGCACACCAACCTCTCTCCCCCTATCACATATGATTCTTTTGGATTTCTGCATCCCAAGTGCAAGTCTGCACTTCTTCACATTAAATCTTAACTTTCAAGCATTAGACCATTCTTCCATTGTTTTTAAATCTTTCCTCATGTTGTCCACTCCCTCAGAAGACTTTTCCATTCAGTCCTTCCGCAATATCACTCACAAATACATTAAACAGTACTGATCCCAGGACCAATCTCTGAGGCTCACCACTATGCACTTTCCTTTCTTCTGAGTGAGTTCCATTTATCACCACCTTCTGTCATCTGTCAGTCAACCAATTTCTGGTCCAGTTCACCAACTGGGATCTATTCTCAGGCTGCTCAGTTTATTGATAAGCCTCCTATGAGGAACAATATCAAAGGCTTTGCAGAAATCTAGGTAAATCACATCTACCACATGTCCTTTATCTAGTTCTCCAGCCACCTAGTCAAAGAATTCAATCAAATTTGTTTGGTATGATCTTCCTCTGGTAAAACCATGTTGCCTTGGATCCTGTAATTCTTTGGTTGCCAGAAAGTCAATTATTCTTCCTTTCAAGTGTGATTCCATTACTTTTCCCACCACAGTGGTAAGGCACCGGCCTATAGTTTGTCACCTCTTCCCTATTAAACACTTTTGTGAAGATGTACCAGAGAAACCCTTCTCTAGTCCTGCAGAACTTCTCCAATCTCCAAGAATCTAATAAAAACATCCTTTAAAGGCCCTGTTAGGATCTTTCTGAGCTCCTTCAGTATCCTGGGATGCATCCCATCTGGTCCCATGGTCTTGTCCACTTTCAGTTTTGCAAACTGTTCAAAAACATCATCTTCTATGGGTGTGGTGTGGTATCTACTCCCTTCCCTATATTTGTCAATCTCACATGGTCTTTCTTCAGGATTTTTTTTTCATGAATATAGAACAGAAGTATTTGTCTAGCATTTTTGCTTTTTCAATGTCACTTTTAACAAATATATCCTTGGCACTTTTGAGTCTGCAGATTCCATCTCTGATCTTCCACTTCTCTCGAATATACCTGAAAAAAGTTTTGTCTCCTTGCTTCACATCTTTAGCCATCTTTTCTTCTGCCTTTGCTTTTGCTATCCTTATTTCTCTCTTTATCTCTTTTAGCTTTATCCTGTATTCTTTTTTGTGTTCTTCTTTTTGTAATATTCTGAATTTTGTGAAAACTAAGGGGCTTGTTTACAAAGCCGCGGTAGCAGCTTCCACCCGATATCGGAGCCGCTGCCCCACAATAGGGTCGCGGCTCTGATATCGGGTGGAAGCCACTACCGCGGCTTTGTAAACAAGCCCCTAAGTTTTTTTCCTTTATTTGTGCAGCCTCTTCATTGGTGAACCATATAGGTTTCCTTTTCCTATTGTTTTTAATTACTTTCCTTACATATATATCCACTGCCCCTTTTATTGACTCCTTAAGTTTATCCCACTGCCTTTCCATTTCCCTTAACTCCTCCCACTCTGCCAACTTCTCCTTCAGGTATTTTCCCATTTTATTGAAGTCAGCGTTTTTGAAGTATAGGACTTTGAGTTTGCTTTGATTGGAGTCTACCTTGGCTTTTACCTCAAACCATACTGTGTGATGATCACTGTTGGTCAAGTGAGCTCCCACCCGGACATTCAATATGCTATCTTCATTGGTGAGTACTAAATCCAGCATCAATCTTTTCCTGGTTGGTTCTATCACCAGTTGTCTGAGTGATGCTTCTTGGAAGGCTTCTACAATCTTTTTGCTTATTTCCAGATTTGCAAAGGGATAATCCTATCCACATCTGGTAGGTTGAAGTCACCCAATATGATCACTTCTCCCTTCATAGCTACTTTTGCAATATTAGTTATCAATTCGCTATCTATTTCTTCTGTTTGAGTTGGAGGCCTGTAGACCATACCAGTATGGATGACAATGCCATCTCCTCTTTCCAACACAATCCACAGCGCGTCTTCTTTTCCCCACATCCCCTGCATTTCAGCAACTTTAATATTGCTTTTGACATTTAGGGTTACTCCTCCTTCTTTTCTACTCTGTCTCTTCTAAATAGATTATAGTCAGCTATGGCTATATTCCATTCATGCGACTCCTTGAACCATGTTTCTGTAATGGCTACAATGTCCAAGTCCATTTCCACCAACGAGGCTTCTAGGTCAGGAGCTTTGTTGACTAGTCTATGAGTGTTTGTGCTCATTGCCTTCCAACAATTCTTTGTTGGCTTGCTTGTATTTTGGATGAATTTTGTTGCAGACTCCTCTTCCCTCTTGGATTAATATAATGACTGTAACCAATATTAAGTTCTTTCTGGGAGTGACATCCTGAACTTGGTTTTTCCCATCCGTCACCCCCTTTCCCTAGTTTAAATGCTTGTCCACATATTGCCTGAATTTTTCACTTAGGATCTTTTTGCCTGCCATAGAGAGATATAGTCCATCAACACAGTACAGCCTCTTGTTCCATCTTTTGCCCCAGATATCTAAATCATTCTCATTTACACCAGGTTTGGAGCCACATATTAAAGATGGTTATATGATGCAGTCTCTTTTCCCCCTTATCATGAACAGGTAGAACATCTGACAATGCTATAGTGTTGACAATTGGTTTAAATTTCTCTCCCAAAAGCTGAAAGTCCCTTTGTACTGTAGAGATACTGTTTCTAGCCAGGTCATTTATACCCAGGTGGATGACATCAGTTTTGAAATGCTTACTTTCTGCATTAACTATGCTAACAATTTGGTTTGCATTGCTGCTGGCTGAAGAACCTGGGACCATCTTCTGTCCTTTGGACTGTGTTCCCAAGTTAATCCCTCTGACAATGGAGTCTCCAAGTAATAAGAGTTTCCTGTTTTGTGCATTTTTGTTTATATTCAGGGCATTACCAGATTTATTTATTTAACTGATTTTGTTATGCCATTTTTCTACCAGCCAAAATGGTGAACAATTAACATAGAAAGACAATTAACGTAGAAAGACAGTTAGGGGTATGACAAGTCCAGTCAAAGGGGTGGACATTTGACAGAGGAGACTCAAGTGTGGCGGTATTGGGGTTCATAGAGTTGAATCGGGGAACACGTATGAGAGTAGGTGCTATGGTGAACATAGTCATGAGGACAGCAGTGGGTTAGAGACGTTCAGCAAATTGGAGCAGGAGTCTGTCCGGCAGTCTCTTGAGGGCCAGCATATGCCATAGTGTTCCTGGAAAAGGTAGGTCTTCAGGTGTTTGCTGAAGGCTTTTGTTTCCTGAATACTTCTTAGGGTGGATGGCAGCAAGTTCCAGAGTGTGGGAGCATAGAGTGGGAAGGACCTCAGGCAGGCATATTGGGTGTTCTTGTGAATCTGCATTGGCAGGCTGAGCAGGTTTAGCATGCTCTGTCTGCAGGGCCTGGTGGAGCTGGGGGTGCTAATCGACATCTGAAGGTGCTGGGCTGTGAGGCCATTCCGGGCTTTGTGGATGATGGTGAGGACTTTAAATGTGATCTTGGAGGTGATGGACAGCCAGTGGAGGGATTTTAGGATAGGTGTAATGTGGGAGTGCCTGGGTGTTTGGAAGATTGTTTGTGCTGTGGTGTTTTGAGTGAGTTGTAGTGGGTTGATGGTGTGCTTGGGTAGTCTGTGATATATGAAGTTGCAGTAGTCAAGCAAAGGGGTGTCTGTTGCCTGACAGACTGCATGGAATTCATCGGAGGAGAGAAGGGGGCGCAGGTCGCATAGTGTCCTGTGCTTGTAATAAATTGCCTTGGTGGTATTTTGGACGTGGGCTTGAAAGTCTAGGTGCTGGTCTAAGGTGACTCCGAGGTATTTGAGCTGGGTTTTGACTTGGAGGTCTCCGTCTCCAAGTCTGACTGTTGTAGGAGGCGTGAACTCAAGGTTCCTAGTAATGTGTAAGATCTCTGTTTTTCTGAAGTTGACTTCTAGGTTTCGGTGCTGGAGCCATAGGACAATTTCCTTGAAGCAGACTACCAGATTGGAGTAGTTGGGTGCCATCATAGAGAATGGGGTGTACACCATTATGTCATCAGCGTATATCATATACTTGATGTTGAACTTTGGAGCGTTATGCATAGGAGGAGGATGTAGATGTTGAACAGCAATGATGAAAGTGCAGATCCCTGGGGCACTCCTTGTGGCAGAGTGTATGGGGAGGATGCAGTTTGTCCTATCTTGACCTGATGGGAACTGTGGGAAAGGTATGAGTGGAACCACTGGAGGGGTTTGCCCTGCACTCCCATCTCATAGAGTTGGTCTAGCAATGTTTGATGTGCCACTGTGTCGAATGCTGAGGAGACATCCAGAAAGAGCAGTATGAAGCCCCTCAATCTGTTCTACATTCCTTCAATAAGGGTGGATAGCAGCAAGGTTAGCAGGGATTCTGCACTGTGATGGGGGCAAAGCCATGCTGGTGTTGGTCGAGGGGTGCATGCTGGTTGACATACTCCTGGAACTGGATTTGGGCCGTCTTCTTTATGATTTTTGCCAGGAAGAGTATGCTGGCAATGGGTCGGTAAGTGGTAGGTAATCCGGGGTCTAAGTTGAGTTTTTTTAGTAGGGGGCAGATGGAGACCTGTTTGAGTGGTGGGGAGAGGTAAGCGTGGGATAGGAAAGCTTGCACTATGGCAGAAATGAGTGATCTCTTGTAGTCTTCATCCACAACACCAGACATGGATCCAGTGTGGAGGTTGTGGTGTTGATATGTGAGATGATAACATCAAGTTCATCTAGGGATAGGTCTCTGAATGTGGTTCAGGACTGGGAGGCATCGGTTGGCTTGATCTGGGTGGGTATGATGATTGGGGGGCAGTTGGTGGAGCCATTCTTCATCTGGAGGTACATTGCCCTGTCCTGGGCTTTGAGGGTGCTGTCTTGGCATGGCTGGGTGGGGTCTCTTGTGAGTGACATGACCAGGTTGACCAGTGTTAACTTTCTCATTCAAGGTTACTTCAGTTTCCAATAATTGGGCACCCTCATTTTCCAAGGCAGAGAAAGCATTGTGCATAGAAATCTCTTGATGGAGAGGATGTCTCAGTGATACTGGTCACAACCTACCAGACCCCACTGTGATCCATTTCTTCCTGGGTTGCTTGATTTTTTGTGGGAGTGGTGTTCATTTGTCTTCATTTTGTACCCTAAGGGAAGTTTGTTTCATTGCAGCTAGTTCTTCCTTTAATAGAGTCAATTTTTTATTCATAGCAGCTACCTTGAGACATATAGGGTAATCTCTATCCTTTGGCTGTCTCCACTATTGCCTCTTCACCTCTTTCCTCCACCTTGTCTTCTAAGTCTGTTGATGAGGCTATACTTTCTTATAATACTCTCTCTCCTCTGCTCTGGCTGCTCTTGCTCTGCCCATACCGCATCCTTTAAGGTGCACTAAACCTCAGTCCTGACTGTTTGCAACGACCCACTATCTACACTCCTCTGTCTGCTCAGCCAAGGGCATTTAGCTCAAATCCCAATTTCTTTCTGACTTTCTTCAATTCAAATTCATGCTTGCCTCCTTCCAGTCAGCTATAGTACTTGTCAAGCAAAACTACTGTGTCCATCTAACTCTTTCCTCTAAAACCACCGTCAACTCATCTTCTCAACTCTCAACACTCTCCTCAAGGCAGCTCCATCTCTGACTCCTCCTTCTCTTTCTGCCCAAACCCTAGCTGACTATTTCCATGACAAAGTCCACAAGATTGCACTCCAATTCCCCACTAGATCAGCTTCTTCCCCTCTTCCCCCTATTCAGTACCAACCTTTCCCCTCAATTTCTGTTACCCTTTCATCCTTTTCTAAGATCTCAGAAAAAGAAACCTCTCATCTTTCTTTCTCCAAACTTACTACCTGTTCTTCTGATCCTATCCCCTCTCATCTCCTTAACTCCATCTCCTCCTGTCACCCTTTCCATCTCACATATTCTCAACCCATCACTCTCCACTGCAACTGTCCCTGCAGCCTTCAAGCATGCTGTGGTCACACCTCTTCTCAAGAAACCTTCACTTGACCCTACTTGTCCTTCTAATTATCACTCAATCTAAGGTCTCTTCTAATTATCAACCCATCTCCCTTCTTCCCTTCATTTCCAAACTTTTTGAACATGCAGTTTTCTGCTGCTGCCTTGAATTTCTCTCCTCTCAAGCCCCACTAGATCCATTTCAATCTGACTTTCATCCTTTACACTCTACTGAAACGCCTCTTGCCAAATTCTCCAGTGACTTGTTCCTGGCTAATTCCAAAGGCCTTTAATCAGTCCTTATTCTCCTTGACCTTTCTACTGCTTTTGACACTGTTGATCACCACCTTCTCCTCAATACATTGTCCTCACTTAGATTTAGGGGTTCTGTCCTGTCCTGGTTCTCTTCTTATCTCTCCCATCTCTCTTTCAGTGTTTGTTCTGGTGGTTCTTCATCTATTGTTATCCCACTCTCAGTTGGTGTACCCCAACGGTCTGTTCTGGGCCCTCTCCTCTTCTCTCTATGCCTAGTCCCTTGGTGCTCTGATCTCCTCCGATGGCTTTCAGTAATATTTTTATGCTGATGACTCTCAGATCAATCTATCTACACCTGATATTTCTCTGACACTCCAGGCCCACATTTCTGCCTGCCTATCTGACATCAATGCTTGGATGTCTCACTGCCATTTGAAATTGAACATGGCCAAAACCAAACTTTTTCCCCTAAACCCTTCCCCTCCCTTCATACTTTCGCTATCTTACTTGATAACACTCTTTTTCTTCCTGTTTCCTCAGCCCACAACCTTGGGGTCATTTTTGACTCCTCCCTCTCCTTCACCATACATATCCAACAGATAGCTAAAACCTGTCATTTCTTTCTCTATAACATTAACACAATTTTTCCCATCCTTTCTGAACACACTACTAAAAACTTATGTACTCTTTAGTCACCTCCCATCTCAACTATTGCAACCTTCTCCTTGCTGGTCTCCCTCTGAGTCATCTCTCTCCCCTTCAATCTGTTCAGAACTTTGCTGCATGGCTAATCATCTGCCAGCCCTGATATATGCATTTAACCCCTCTTCCAGGTAAACCAAACAGAGCAACAAAGTACCTGCAAATTGCTACTAAGGACCAAAAAAGCAGGTACAAAGACTATCAGATTTCAGGTTTTTAGAACCCCTTCTAAAAACCTGAAACCTGAAATCTGGCAGTCCTTGTACCCACTTTTTTGGTCCTTTTTTAACCCCTCTTCCTAAATCATTTTATTGGCTCCCTTTCCATTTTTGTATCCAATTCAAACTTGTCCTTCTGACCCTATAAATGCATTCATTATATTTTCCTATTTGTATTTCTTCTTCTTAGTTATTGTATTGTCTGTTTTGATTAGATTGTAAGCTCTGATGAGCAGGGACCATCTTTTATATGCATTTGTACTGTGCTGTGTCCTCCTTGTAGCGCTATATAAATGATTAATAGTAGTGGTAGTAGTAACCAGGCAGGCACATTTACCCTGAAAAATGGCATTTAAAATCATTTTCCTAATGTCTAAGTCTGAAAATCTAATTCATAATGTATCACCTGTCTCTCCCCTTTCTCTCTGACTAGCTGTCCATATATGATGGGTGATGGTGCATTGCATCACTGACTGATTTAATGCTGCATCTGACTGTCTTCTGCTGCTGTACAGTACACCCAGACTGCCAACAGCATCCCACTAGGATACATATAAACAAAAAATCATTAGGGACAATTTTATTGTGGAAATGCAGAGACTGTCTGCCTCACTGTTACCCAGATGTACATTGAATGACAAATGCTACACTGTGTCACTGACTGTACTTGTCTCTTAATTACTGCTGCTGCATACCTTATACACAACTATAACTTATTTTATGCAGCAAATCCAAAACCACAAAATCAAGCAACTGTTTCCACAGTTTCCTCAAATGTGAAATTCAGATTTGTTAGACTGCAAAATTTGGTACAAGAAACAGTCTTTGACATTATGTAACACTGAATCTCCTCACAACTACAGTACATTACAACTGTACCCCATTAAGATACATGTAAAAACAATTATAACTAATCATTTTGTATACAGGATAGGATTGGGTTCCGTTTTTTTTAATACTGTAGAGTACTTACTTAATATAGAGTTTCCTTTCTTTACTTATATTTTCTTTATTTACATTTTCTTATATACCGCGCTATTTTCCATCAGTGCGGTTTACATGGAACATTTTACATACACATTTCAAATGACTTGATTTGTGTTTACAAATAACAGGAATAGGAACTTGGAAAGAAACAGGGGTAACTATTTACATCTGTACAATGCGAATTGATTGGACATTTGCGTAGATTTGCCTAGCTGGATGGTGAGTGATCAGTGGTGCTATCATCCGGGTAATGTAAGAGGAAGAGGTAATGTTTCACGGCTTTTCTGAACTGGGTTAGATTGGTGATATCATGGATGCTGTGTGGAAGGGTGTTCCAGCATTTAGGTGCGGCGAGCTTAAAAGCCCTGTTCATTGTGCTTTGGCAACACTTGGTCGTTTCTTTTGGGATTACTAGTTTATTGGCGGCATGAGATCTTCTAGATCTATTAGGGGGGGGTTATCAGTATGAGATCGGATAAGGAAGATGGGGTGAGTCCATTTATGATCTTGAAGGTCATTAGTATGGTCTTGAATGTGATCCTGCCTTTTATAGGGAGCCAGTGTAATTGTTTCAGGATGGGTGTCATGTGTTCCCTCATGGCAGCGCCCTGGAGAACTCGTGCTGCTGAGTTCATTGCTAGCTGTAATGGAAGCAAAGTGAATTGTGGTAGACTATGGAGTGTTGCATTGGCATAGTCGATATGTGGTAAGACCAGAGCTTGATACACTGTCCGGAAGTCATCTGGTTCAAGTAGGGAGCATAGGTGTCTGAGGGATCGGATTTTATGGTATACGGCTCTTGCTACATTGCTTATATGGGTCTTCATGTCTAGTCGCTGGTCAAGTGTGACTCCAAGGTATCTGATGGAGGGTTTGGTCAGACGTTCTGCATCTTGGACCTTCAAATAAGGAGGAGTGATGAAATTTGGGTTCCTTGTGATGAAAAGGACTTCGGTTTTCTTATGTTGTATCCAAAGATTTTGCGTTTGGAGCCAGCTGGATACTGCATCGAAACAGTCTGTCAATGGGGAAAGGTCAGGGTTCTCAGTAGTGAATGGCATATATAGGAGAACATTGTCAGCGTACAACAGACAGTTCACCTTGAAGGACCGGATGATCTCGCAGATAGGTTGTATATATATATTAAACATGAGTGCAGAGAGAGATGATCCTTGCGGGACCCCTTGACTCTGGTGGAAAGGTTCTGATGTTGTTTCTCCTAATCTTACGTGTTGCCATCTATCGGAGAGATACGACTTGCACCATTTAAGTGTAGAGTCACATATCCCCTTCTCCTGGAGGCGGTGTAGGAGGAGATCATGGCAGACTGAGTCAAACGCGGCTGCAATGTCTAAGAAGATGAGCACATATCCCTGACGTATGTTATCAATTCCTGTTATTATGGTACTGAAGAGGATGGTGAGGAGAGTCTCCACGCCGTGAGCAGCTCTAAAACCATGCTGATATGAATCAAGTGGGGCAGAAGCATCAATATGTTCTTGGATTTGTGTTTGAACTTCTTTTTCGATGATTTTCGCCAAGAGTGGGATGCTTGATATCGACCTATATGAGTCTGGCTTCTTAGGGTCAAGCTTACTGTTCTTTAGTAGTGGCCTGATAGAGGTATGTTTGAGGGCTTGGGGAAAGGTCCCATTTGTGAAGGAGCAGTCCATTAGCTTGGATAGAAAAGGGCTGACAGTTGATCGTATCCAGAACACCGGCAAGGGTCGGTTTGTGCAGTGGTTGTGTTGAATCCGGCAATTATATCTTCAATTTGTTTTTTAGATGGCTTGGAAAAAATGGACAGTGGTGCTAGTGATCCTGGTTTGATTGGAGTGTTGGGAACAGTGAACTTATTGGTCTGGCACAGCTTGTAAGAGATCAGCGAAGACTTGAGGATGGATCAGGCTAGGTTTCTCAGGTGCTGGCTCTTTTGTTAGGTTCTTTACAAAGGTGAATAGGTCGTGTGGTTTGTTTAGGGACCGCTTTAGTGTGTCTGTGTGGAATCTTTTTATGCTCTCGGATATTGCTTGGCGGTGTTTTTCCAGTTGCACATTGTATACTTTTAGATCATCCGTGGAGTGGGTTCTGCGCCAGCATCTTTCCATTTTTCTTAGGCAGGTTAATGACGCTCTAAGTTCAGCGGAGTACCAGGCTGCAGAGCTTCTTTTCTTAGTTGGATTGTTTGATGGTGGTCGCAGAGCAATAGCAGTGAACCTTTCATTCCAGGCAGATACCAACTCATCAGGGTCGATGGATGTCAAGTCGAGGAGTGAGCGAGTTTGGTCGAGGATCGCGTCTTTGTCAAAGGCATGGAACTTATGTGGTGCTGCTTTTGTGGTATTGTTGTGTGGCAGGTGTAGGCCTGTGACCCATGGTGTCTGACATAGGCAGGCCAGCATGGCTAGCTTGACCTGTAAATGAGGCCTGTGGAGAGGCATATAGGATTGCACATCCCCCAACATGCTGCTATTGTAAGAAAGAACTCAGTAGAAATATTGAATTAGCTTAGATAAGCAGAATTGCAGAATTAAGAAATGGAAAAATACAGAAAAGATGTGTTTTAAAGTTACTGATAAGAAAAAGTACATTTGCAGAGAAATATTGAGGAGTGCTGACAGATGAGTTACAGAACCTTGCTCATCTGCACGCACAAATGGTCCCAAAGCCTTGAAAGTGTGAAAGTAACAAGTTGATGAACTGACCATTGTAATTGGGACTAGAAGGGGGGCAGGCAGGTGTCATGCCCACAGAAGCCCACAGAAGGAACATAATTGGAGAAACTTATCAGTACCGGGACCAATAGAAGGGCTACGGGAGGTACGGGAGAGTACCGGGACCAATGAAATGTTTTTCTATACCTAGAATGGAACAGAAGTCTATAAAAGTTGTTGTAATGCTTGAAAACTTTGCTCAGCCATTTTGAAATTGCCTTGCTTGAGACTTGTGCACAAATAAATGATTTGGACCTTCTGAACAGACTCCTGGTATCATTGGTTTGTCTGCGCTTTGCTGCTACATATTCCTTGGTGCGTTGGCCGGGAAGTTGTGGAATCAAAGTGTATATAGGGCAATATACCACGACTTTCCGCCTCTATAGGCTTGGTCCTGCCGGGATCGCGCCCTTCCGACGAGGGCCGCTCCCTGGCGCCACCGGTCCCTTGTATCGGAGGGAGCTGGTCAGACCTCGGCGGGTGCCGGGCCCGGTCGGAGCCAACGCCTCGAACCCGAGTGAGGGGAGTCCGAGGTCCAACTCATGCGCCTGCTTGGGAAGTTTTGAGGACCGGATCCGGTGAGTATAGTTTTGATTTTGGGTCTAGACAGAAATAGAAAGAGCAGTACTGCCATTGGAACTTGGAATTTGGAATTTGTAATCTCGAGATATTGGGAATTGGTAAGAGAGCTTGATCACCTCTCAAGGAAGAGCCGAGTAGCCTGGCATGGGAATTCGCTAGGTGAAACCCTCATCCTTTTTGTAATTGGGAAAAGACTAGTCAGAATAGATAGAAACGAATGCATTCTGGGAATACGTTGCTAGCATGATTGTGTGAACGAAGTGTGAATGAGAGGTCTGGCAGCACGGACCAAGTGAAGGCGGACCCCTGATTAGCGCATTTCCTGACCGGGCGACCGCGTTCAGGTCGCGAAAAGGGGGAAGCGATTGTCGTCTTGTCTTGTTATTTGTATTCCCTATACGTTTCCAGGACCGTGAGGACCCCTTACCCACGGTCCGCCTTCCTTTTCCCTTCTGTCTGTTGTTGCGCGCACACATCGAAATGGGAGGGGCGGAGTCTACTAGAAACACTCCATTAGAATGTATGATCGCACATTTTAAAGAGGGATATTCAGGAGATTATGGTATTAAAATGACAGCAGCCCGTTTGCAGATTTTGTGTACTAGGGAGTGGCCCGATCTAGACCCCATCTGGCCCCGAGAGGGAACGTTCACCGTAGAGATTATTCAGTCAATACACCGTAGAGTGCGGGTAGCGCACCCCGATCAGTACCCCTATATAGATTCCTGGTTAAGTATTTGTGAAGATCCGCCCTCCTGGGCGCAGCGCTGTTATGAGGAACAGTGCAGAATAATGTTAGCTAAAACAGATTCTAGACAGAAAAAGGAACAGCCTAGAATGAAAGAGCAGGATAAGAAAGCCAAGAAGAAACCCATCTTGGCAGATCCCGATTCCCCAGAAGTAGTCCTTAGGCAGCCCCGAACCCCAGGTCCAGTAAGAATAGCCCGGCGGCGTCCTGCCCCAGATCCCCAGAGACCGCCAGAGCCGAGGCGAGACCCAACCCCTGACCCCCCTCCTCCTGGAGGAGAGAAAGAGAAAGAATTAGCGGGAAGAGAAGAGGAGGACGTAAAAAGTGAGTCAGAAGCGGAGCTAGAAGAAGAAGGAGGGAATCCCCCAGAAGAAGAAGAAGAGGACAGTGTACAAATAATTGAGAAAGCCAGCGCTAGCACTAGCAAGCCAGTGAAAGAAAAACCCAAAGCAAAACCAGTTGAGAAAAAGAAAGCGACTCCTGCAAAGACAACGACAATAGCCCTTAGATCCCAGACCCAAATGACGCCTGGGACAGCCAAACTGTTTCCCTTAAGGCAAGTCCCGGGGGTGCCCGTAAAGAATGATAATGATGAAGTGGTAGCGGGACCCTTAACTTATGTGTATATTCCCTTCTCTACAACTGATTTATTAAATTGGAGGTCGCATTATGCCTCCTATACTAGCAAGCCCCAGGAGCTGACAGAATTAGTAACTAGTATTATGGAAACTCACCAACCCACTTGGCCAGATTGCCGTCAGCTCCTGACCACCCTATTCACTACAGAAGAACGAGCGAGAATTAGAAAAGCAGCTATTGAATGGATGGCAGAAAACCCTGCCGCTCCGGCGCAGGGGCAGAATATAATAGATCGTAGAGAAGCAGCTCAGAGAGAATTCCCGAATGAAGACTCCCAATGGGATCCAAATACAGATGAAGGATCCACAGCCCTAGCCCGTTTTCGCCAAGGCTTTTTACAAGGCCTGAAAAGAGGAGGCCAAAAAGCTATGAACCTTTCCAAAGTCGCAGGAGGTATCCAAGGAATAGATGAGAGCCCAGCAGATTATTATGAAAGATTGACTGAAGCTTATAGAATGTATACTCCCTATGATCCCGAGGCACCAGGAAGTTTATGCATGGTGAATTCTGCTTTTGTAAACCAGTCTCAACCAGACATTAGACGTAAATTACAGAAATTAGAAGGGTTTGCGGGCATGAATGCAACACAGTTATTGGAAGTCGCTCATAAAGTGTATGTGAATCGTGATACTGAAAGACAGAGAGAATGTGATAGAAAGATGAAGAAGAAAGCTGATTTTTTGGCTGCGGCCATAGTTGAAAAGAAAAGGGGAGGTGTCCCTAATCGAAGGAGCAGAGGAAGAGGGCGGGGTCAAGGCGGAGGCCGGACCCAGAGACTAGGCGTGAACCAATGCGCCTACTGCAAAGAAGAAGGACATTGGAGAGATACTTGCCCGCAACTCGAAGACGCCCAGCAAGATGACGACAACGATCATCAGTGGCGAGAAGAAAGACGAGGCCGTCCCCGAGGCCGAGGAGGAGCCAATCGAGAACAATTCCAGAGAGAGAGGGGAGGAGGAGCCATCCAAGCATTGGCCACACAGGCCCATGATGAGGATGACGTGGATTAGGACAGACCGGGCTCCAAGTTTGCTTTAGGTCTCCAGGAGCCTATGGTCGAAATACAAATAGGAGACCAATTTATGAACTTTATGGTTGATACTGGAGCAGAACATTCAGTAATAGACAAAAAGATAGCCCCATTCACCAAGAAAGCAGTCACCATTATAGGAGCAACTGGTGCCAAAGCCACAAAGTCTTTTCTACAAAACCGAATATGCAGTCTAGGAGGACAGCAAGTAACTCATCAATTCCTTTACATGCCCGAATGTCCAGTACCCCTACTGGGACGAGATATGCTAGCCAAGCTTCAAGCACAAATATCTTTCTCCGAACAAGGAGAAATGCAAATGACAGTGAATTCCCAAGCCAAACCAGCAGGAGTAATGCTGCTGACAGTACCCCGAGAAGAAGAGTGGAGATACTACATTGATGATTCGATTCAAGATACCTATTTTGAACAAACTTTAAAGAACATTCATGCACCACTTGAAGTGTGGGCAGAAGGCAGTCCCCCAGGCCTAGCCAAACATATAGCTCCAGTGATTGTAACCCTCAAGCCTAGTGCTACACCAGTGCACGTCAAACAGTACCCTCTCCCAAGAGCCGCAATTGAAGGCATTCATCGCCACCTACAGAGATTGCTCGAGTATGGCCTACTAAAAGTATGTCAATCCCCGTGGAATACCCCACTTTTGCCAGTAAAGAAACCTGAGACAGATGATTATCGCCCAGTGCAAGATTTGAGAAGAGTGAATGATGCAGTTGAAACTATACACCCAGTTGTACCCAATCCCTACACTCTACTAGGATTGATACCCGCTGAAGCTACCCATTTCACTGTACTGGATTTAAAAGATGCATTCTTTTGCATAAGATTAGCCCCTGTAAGCCAAATATTGTTTGCATTTGAATGGCAGGACCCCATCTCTGGAAGAGGGGGCCAACTTACCTGGACAAGATTACCCCAAGGATTCAAGAATTCACCTACCATCTTTAGTGCTGCACTAAATCAAGATCTTTCAAGCTATCCAGTAGCCCCGGGGAAGAGAGTACTTCTCCAGTACGTGGATGATCTGTTGATAGCTGCCGTATCAGAAAAAGAATGTATATTAGCCACCCAAGATCTCTTGCAGTTACTAAATGAAGCTGGATATAAAGTTTCCAGAGCCAAAGCACAACTATGCCAAACAGAAGTGAAATACTTGGGTTTTCGTATTACCCAAGGAAGCAGAAGATTAGGCAGAGAAAGAAAAGAAGCAGTATGTAGAATTCCAACTCCAACAACCAGAAAGCAAGTTAGAGCCTTTCTGGGAGCAGCAGGATATTGCCGAATCTGGATACCCAACTTTGCCCAAATTGCCAAACCACTGTATGAAGCCACAAAAGGAGAAGAGAAGTCACCACTGGAGTGGGGACTTGAGCAGGATACAGCCTTCCAGAAGTTAAAAGAAGAATTGATGTCGTCACCAGCACTTGGACTACCAGATGTCCACAAACCTTTCCGCTTGTTTGTACATGAAACACAGGGAAATGCCCTAGGCATGTTGACTCAGAAATTAGGAAATTGGGAACGACCTGTAGCCTACCTATCGAAACAATTGGACCCTGTGGCCAAAGGATGGCCACCCTGCTTGAGAGCAGTTGCAGCTACAGCACTATTAGTGAGTGAAGCAGACAAACTCACACTAGGACAGAACATACGAGTCACTGTGCCACATGCAGTCCTTGCCCTTATGGAACAAAAAGCAAATTATTGGCTCACCAATTCCCGAATGTTGAAGTACCAGAGCATGTTATGTGAAAACCCACAGATACAACTTGAAGTGAGCCATGCCTTGAATCCAGCTACCTTGATACCCATCAGTGAAGAACTCCCAGAACATGACTGCATCGAAGTCATGGAAACTGTGTTCTCTAGTCGACCTGACCTAACAGATGTGCCCATAGACAATCCCGACCAGATCTATTATGTTGATGGGAGCAGTCTCATCCTTGATGGACGACGCTGTGCCGGATATGCAGTCGTCACTCAACACGAAGTAGTTGAATCATCAGCCCTAGCCTCAGGCACATCAGCCCAGAAAGCCGAATTGATAGCACTCACCAGAGCTTTGTTATTAGGAGAAAAACTTGTGCTAAATGTATATACAGATTCCAAATATGCTTTCACTACCTTGCATGCCCATGGAGCTCTCTACAAAGAAAGAGGACTCATCACATCCGGAGGAAAATCAGTCAAGTATGGTCCCGAGATACTGATGTTACTTGATGCAGTCTGGGCCCCAACACGTGTAGCTGTCATGCATTGTAGAGGACATCAAGCAGGAAAAGGAGAAGTTGCTCGAGGAAATAGATTCGCAGATGCCTCAGCACGACAAGCAGCTATGACAGGACAGATTGCCCCACAAGCTATGCCAATGCAAGCAGCATTGTTTCCAGTACCCTTGAATCTATGGACCCCACGATATACCACCAAAGAATTGGATTACTATTGTGACAAAGAAAATGGAGTATTGAAAGACGGGTGGATTGAGCTGCCACCAGAAGAGGGCAGTCAACCTCCGGGAAGAATAGTAATTCCTGAACTGTTAGGACCATCCTTTGTCAAAGCTTTCCACGAAGCCACCCACTATGGGAAGAGTGCTATGGAGAAAGCACTCAGACCACATTTCTACATCCCTCTGATGACAACCATATCAGCCTCAGTAGCACGACAATGTCAGATCTGTGCCAAGAATAATGCCAAGCAAGGCCTTATTACAGCACCCCGAGTTCAGTCAAGAGGTGTGACCCCCATGCACAACCTCCAAGTTGATTTCACCGAAATGCCAAAAGCCAATGGATACCATTACCTACTAGTATTAGTTTGTACTTTCTCTGGGTGGGTAGAAGCATTCCCAACCAGAACTGAGAAAGCCCGAGAAGTTACCAAAGCCTTAATGAGAGAGATTGTCCCCAGATTTGGAATCCCAGCAGTAATAGGGTCAGACAATGGACCCTCATTTGTCTCCCAAGTTACTCAGCAGTTAGCAAAAGCTTTGCAGATACAGTGGAAGCTCCACACTGCATACAGACCCCAGAGTTCAGGGAAAGTTGAGCGAATGAATCGTACTTTGAAAGCCCAAATGTCTAAGCTTTGTCAGGAGACACACTTGAAATGGCCTCAAGTGCTTCCCATAGCTTTACTCAGAATACGCTCAGCCCCTGTAAAGTCAACAGGATTTTCCCCCACCTGCCACAGTTGGACTTATCGGCATTGTTCTGGGGTTTGTTTTGCAGTAATATTTCAAAAATGATTAACCTGTGGTCGGACCAGGGGACTGCAGTGTTGGAGAGTATAGTAGTGTTTATTGTGTTGCCTGTATTCTGTGGGGCAAAGACAAGGTCCAGTGTACCACCTTTCACATGGGTGGGCTCGTGGATCAGCTGTGTGTATCCTAATTTCTTGAGGGCATCAAGGAAAGCTGAGGCTTGTGCCTCTGGCAAGGATGGTAAATTGAAGTCTCCTATAACCCAGCTTGGTGTGTTTGGGTGTTGTGAGTTGGATGTGAGATCAATTGTAGTTGCAAGGGAGTCGGGGTCAGTAGATAGGGCCCTGTATATTAGGTTGATGGAGCAGTGTTTGTTGATAATTGTGATTGCATCTATGGATGGTGTGTTGTTTGCATGGCTCAGGTGGAAATGGAGGTCAGTTTTGGTGATAGCGAGTGCACCTCCACCTCGTTTACCGCTCCTGTGGCATGTGTGTATTGAAATGTTGTTAGGTAGTAGCTGATTGAGGAGGACGTTATCATCATCAGAGAGCCATGTTTCGGTTATGAAGAGTATGTCTAGGCAATGGAGGGAAATCATGTCATGTATGACTGGCCATTTCTTTCATATAGATCGTGCATTTATGAGGGCACATTTTATATTTTGCGGGTGAGTGGGTATTTCTTTTTTAGTTTTCGTGTTGTGTTGCAGTACTATATGTAGTAGGTAGGGTTGACGAGGGTGCGCCTCGCCATCGGATGAGTGGTGGGGTGTGCTTGCCCCCCTCCTCCTGTGGTTTTGAAGGATGGGTATTTGGTTGTAGCTTGTGGAAAATCCTTCGGTATTACCCAGCCAGCAGGCTACGAGGTATAGTGTTACTATGTAAAGGCATGAGAGCGCCATGTTGTGTCGCTGCTATGTATTAATAGGGTCACTACCTTTCTGCGTTAGCTTAATTGTGGGCTAGGGGTTAGGTAATGTAAGTTGATTGCCAGGCTGGCAGTATGGGATGCAGTGATACAGCAATGCAGTGTTAAAGTAGCTGGTGATGTACGGAATATACTAGGAGTAGGGCACTAATATAGGCAATACCATGAATATATGCAATAATATAGACAATACCACTTACTGCAGAATTTCCTTTCTTTAGATAAAAATAGTGTTGTTGTCACATTAGTCCACCTAGATACATAAACAATAAGTTCAACAAACAAATGGTATATAAAATGGGATTAGAGGCCTAAGATTTCACTCCCAGAGCTTTATATTCTATTGCAGGTGTGTTTTGCCTTCTTTTTACCTGGTTGTGTTTTCTCCTGGGCCACAATGTGGAAGAAGGTGGTTCTCATTTACCATATTCCATTAGAGTACTCTCCAGCTAATTAGTCTAGAATTTGTTAGTATACTAGTCAGAACAAAGCAACAAACTTGGGACTGGAGCTTTTTGTTGCTTTGCAAGAGGAGGGAGCCTCCACCACCACTCCTCCCCCCCCCCCCTTACTATCAAAACTCTGCATTTAGAAGAGAAACAGACACAATTACTGTTTTGCGTGCCTCTGGGGGTGTTTGGCTGTTGGTGTGGGAAGCCCACAGAAACCACAGAATGAGGTGTGCCCCATGCAGAAAACAACCCAAAAAAACAGAGCATGGGAAGCCATAGATGATGTGAAAATGTGGATTTATTACAGCCCAAATAAAACTGACTAACTGTCTTGTCTCTGACCTTCATCATCTCTTTGCTGCTCTTAACTCTCTCTTCGAGGTCCCTCCTCCCTCTCTCCATCCTTTACTTTCTGCCCAGAAATTGGGTGACCATTTCCATTACTAAGTCCAAAAGATTAGCCTTCAATTCTCCACAAGTTCACCTCCACCTCCCTCTCCCCTCTTCAAACTCAAATCCTTCCCACATCTTCTGTCACCCTTTCTTCCTTTTCTTAAATCACAGAGGAGGAAACTGCAAACCTTCTCTCCTCCTCCAAATTGACTACCTGCTCCTCTGATCTGATTCCCACCTGTCTGCTAAGGTCTATCTCTTCCACCGTCATCCCTTCCATCTGTCATATTCTTAGCCTACAGCTTTCCACTGCAACTGTTCCTGTGGCTTTCAAGCATGCTCTGGTCACACCTCTCCTCAAAAAGCTCTATCTAGACCCTTCCTGTCCTTCCAGCTAGGGTCTATCTCTCCCCTTCCCTTTGCTTCAAATCTACTTGAATGAGTGGTTCACCACTGCTGTCTTGCCTTTCTTTCATCTTAAGCCCTTCTGGATCCAATGCAGTCTGGCTTTCATGATCTACAGCCACAGAAATGGCTCTTGCCAAAGTCTCCAGTGATTTGGACCTTTACTACATCCTTCTTGACCTTTCTGCTGCCTTTGACACTGTTGATCATCACCTTCTCTTTGATACTCTGTCCTCACTTGGATTTAGAGGCTCTGTTCTGTCCTGCTTTTCTTCTTATTTCTCCCAGTGCACTTTTAGTGTATGTTCTGGCGGATCCTCCTTTACTGCTATCCTGCTTTCAGTTGGTGTACCTCAGGGCTCTGTCTTGGGGCCTCTCTTTTTCTCTCTCTATACTCAATCATTTGGTGCACTTATTTCCTCTTATGGTTTTTTTGTACCATCTTTATGCTGATGACTTTCAGATCTATCTCTCTGCACCAGAAGTCTCTCCAGGAATCCAGTCACAGATCTTTGTCTGCTTATTTGACATTGCTGCTATGGCCAAAACTGAGCTCCTTATCTTTACCCCTAAACCTACCTCTCCCTTTCCACTCTTCTCTATTTCTGTGGATAACACTATATCCCTCCCCATTTCCTACTCTCTCTTTCTCTGCACACATCCAACAGATAGCTAAAACTTGTCACTTCTTTCTCTATAACATCGGCAAAATTCCTTCCTTCCTTTCTACTCACACTACTAAGGCCCTTATCCACTCACTAGAAACTCCCCATCTTGTCTATTTTAACCAGCTCCTCATTGGTCTACCTCTGAATCATCTCCCCTTCAATCTGTTCAAAACTCAGCTGCATGGCTTATCTTCCTCCAATGTCACTATGCTCATGTAACCCCTCTTCACTGTCTCCCTATCAGTTTCCGCATCCAGTTCAAACTTCTGTGGCTGCTCACTACCTTTCCTTTTTTATCTCACTCTACACCCCTCCTCAGGAATTCCACTCCTCCAGCAGATCCCTTTTATCTATGCCCTTTTCTGCAACTACCAGCTCCAGACTTCATTCATTCCATCTTACTGCTCTGTATGCCTGCAATAAACTACCTAAGTGTGTATTGGGCCCCTAATCTAGCCCTATTCAAATCCAGGCTAGAAACCCACCTATTTGAAACCACTTTGAAGAGAGAATTTGAAAAAAAAGTTTACCTTGAAAACAAAAATGCATAATAAACTTTTTTCAAGTACATTCGAGACAGTCAGATGGACCACTGGGTGATAGAGAAATAAAAGGGGCGCTAAGTGAAGACAAGGCTATAGTGGAGAGACTGAATGAATTCTTTGCTTCGGTCTTTACTACTGAAGAAGATGTAGGGAATTTACCCGTGCTTGACAAGGCATATAAAGGTGATGTTTCGGGGTGATCCGGGAAACTACAGACCTGTGAGTCTGACATCAGTACTGGGCAAAATGGTAGAAATCATTATAGAGAATAAAATTACAGATCATGTATAGTCATGATTTAATGGGAGAAAGCCAACATGGATTTAGCCAAGGAAAGTCTTGTCTTACTAATCTGTTATATATTTTTGAAGGTGTGAACAGGACCGTACCGAGCCCTGTGCAAGCGGTGCAGCCGCACAGGGCGCAAAGACTTAAAGGGCGCATTTCGTCTCTCTGCCGTTGCCTGCTGCCGCCACTTTTTCGGTGGCAGGCAGCAGCAGAGAGACGAAATGCGCCCCTTAAGTCCGCACCGGCACACTAAGCAGGTCTGGTCTCTCCGAGAGGCACCAAACCTGCTTAGCGTGCCAGCGACTTGCAGATCGGTCGCACACCCCCCTCCTGCACCCCCATAAAGTGTCTAAATGGAGGTGCGAGAGGGGGCGTGTGCCCGATGTGCAAGTCGCACAGGGCGCATTTCAGTCTCGGTACAGCCCTGGGTGTGAATAAACCGGTAGACAAAGGTGAGCCAGTTGAAATGGTACATCTGGATTTTCAGAAAGCTTTTGACAAGGTCCCTCATGAGAGACTCCTAGCAAAATTAAAAAATCATGGGATTGGAGGCAGTGTAGTATTCTGGATCAGAAACTGGTTAAAAGATAGAAGGCAGAAAGCAGGGCTAAATTTTATTTATTTATTTATTTATTTATTTAATGGTATTTATATACCATTAAAATGGCCAATTTTCTCAATAGAGAAAAGTAAATAGTGGAGTACCCCAGGGATCTGTGCTGAGCCTGCTGATTTTTAACATATTAGTAAATGATCTGGAAATGGGAATGATGAGTGAAGTGATCAAATTTGCAGATGACACAAAATTATTCAAAGTTGTTAAAACCCAAGAGGATTGTGAAAAATTACAAGAGGACCTTGATAAATTGGAAGACTGGGCGTCCAAATGGAAGATGAAATTTAATGTGGACAAGTGCAAAGTTATGCACCAAGGAAAGAACAACCCAAACTTTGGTTACACGATTCAAGGTACTACCTTAGAAACTGGTGAAAAGATAGGCTAAGGGGAGATATGATAGAAGTCTATAAATTAATGAATGGAGTGGAATGGGTTAACATAGATTGGTTATTTACACCATCAAAAAGTAGAAAGGCTAGAGGACACACAATGAAGCTACAATGTAACCCATTTAAGACTAATTAGAGAAAATATTTTTTCATTCAGTGTGTAATCAAACTCTGGAATTTGTTACTGCAGAATGTAATAAAAGTTGTTAGTGCAGCTGGGTTTAAGAAAGGTTTGGACAAGTTCCCGGAGGAAAGGTCCATAAACCATCATTAAAGAGGACCTGGGAAATCCACTGCTTACCCCAGGACTAGCATTGTGGAAGCTTTTGGACTTTGGGTACCTGCCAGGTGCTTGTGACCTGGATTGGCCACTGTTGGAAACAGGATACTGGGCTTGATGGACCTTGATCTGTCCCAGTATGGTATTTCTTATGTTCTTGTGATTCTGATGCTCCTCATTCTCTTGTCCACTACTTATGTGTATTTTACCATACTCTAGTCCCCAGTTTCACTGTTTTTTGTCTTGATTATGTTGTAAGCTCTGATGAGCAGGGACTGTGTCCTACATCTATCTGTACAGCACTGTGTACATCTTGTAGCACTATAGATTAGTAGTAGTATTAGTAAAACAGGTGGTGAAATTCGAGACATTACTGAGAGTTTGCGGAGATTCATCAAGCCTAGGGATTGTTATCCAATGCTGTTCATCCATGTTGGTAAACGATACTGCTAGGCAGTGGTGTATGTTACGAGGGGCACCTAAGCAAAATTTTGCTGAGAGCCCTCCATTGTCATGGCAGTGGTGGTGGTGTTGCAGTGGTAGTGGTAGCATCCCCCCCCCCACATTGTGTGGACCCTCTTTGTGCCCCTGCCCACAATGCAGTGGCAGCAGTGGCGGCAGCGACAGCAGTGGCAAACTTTCTTCATTCTGTTTGCCGTGCTGCTCCACTCTTGTAAGTTTGCTGTGGGCCTGGTGGCTGTTCCCCACAGGGACAAAGTCTCATGGTGTCGGTGTTATCACAAAACTTTGGTCTGGCAAGGAACAGCCGCCAGACATATGGGAACTTGCAAGAGCAGAGCAGCATGGCAAATGTGATAAAGTACGTTTTCTGCTCTGTTGCTGCCACCACTGTGTGGGACCCCTTTCTGCATGGGCCCCTTCCCCACATTGTGCGGGCTGCTTGGGCAGAATTTATGCCACTGTTGCAAGGTATCCCTCTGAGGATATCAAGAGTGATGTCATGGCTGTGGAAGAGAGGGTGAAGCAGAGAGATGTGCAGGTGGTATCCTCTTCAATCTTCCCTGTTGACCTGTTGAGGGTAGAGGCCAAGGTGGAGAAGCTTGCATCCCGGAGATGAATGCATGACTGCATGGAAGGTGTCAGAGAGCAGTGATGTCATCTAGACCATGGGTTGATTTTCTAATCTCTGCTAAGCAGAGATGGCATCCATCTTTCTAAGAAGGGTCAATGTGTTTTCTGCAACCTACTGAAGAAGTGATGGGTGAAGAAAGCCACTGGGTAAATAAAAGCTCTCAGGTAAGTAAAGCATTAAATACTGTTGTAGAAATGGAAAACAGAGACAAAATCTGGAAAGTGGTGTGTGCTAATGCCTACAGTATGAGAAATAAGATACTGGATTTGAAGGCTATGATGTCTTGGATTTACTGGCAGTCACTTGGCTCATGGAGAACCATGGTTCATATATAATTATACTGGACTATAATTTATTCAGGAAGGACAGGGTAGGAAGAAAGTGGCACTATATGTATAAAATAATTTTAAAGCAATTGCAGGACATATAGGGTAAGGAGGAGGTATTGTGGGTTAATCTAGGAAGAGGTAATGGAACATTCTTTTACATTGGAGCCTTCTACACAGACAAAAGAAATGGACAGAGATTTAATTGAAGACATTCACAGTATTGTTATGAAAGGAGAATTGCTATTGATAGGTGATTTCTATATTTTGTTGTTAAGTGCTGTTGAGTTGGTGTTGACTCATGGCAACCCTCTGGATAGTTTTCCTAAATTGTGTTTGGTCCTCAGTCAGGTGGCTCTATATACCAGATGTTGATTGCAACATCTCTGCTGCAGTGTTTTATTTATTTATTTTATTTACATTCTCTTATATACCGTGCTATTCTGCATCAGTGCGGTTTACATTGAACAAACTGAAATTACATTGAACAGGGCATTATAACTTGGAGATAACTATTTTACAGGGAACCTGGGCTATGGAGGGTTGAGTGGCTTGTCCAAGACCACAAGGAGCACCTGTGGGACTAGAAACCCCAGTCCTTCCAGCCCAAGGTTGCTGTCCTCTAGTGGGATTTAAACCCCTGACCTTCCAGCCTGAAGTACCTTGCCCCCACCACTAGGCCACTCCTCCACTCAGTGTTATCTAGAAGTAAGAAGATTCTGGATTTTCTACAGGGAGACTATTCAAGCAACTGGTATTGGAACTCAGGCTGGATTGGGTGCTTAAAAAAGGGGGGAGTGTGTCTGATGTTATTGTGGGCGATCATCTAGCATCCAAGGATTACCAAAAGGTTTGGTTTAATATTAAACAAAGCCGGAGATGCTCATTTGAAAGTGAGGATCCTAGACTTTAGGAAAACTGTTAAAATGGGGGATACCTCAAGGAGCATTATCTAGATGGGAACAGCTGGTAGATGTTGAAAAGCAGTGGACAAAACTGAAAGGGGATCTCTTATGGGCAATAAATCTTTTTATTAGGAAAGTAAATAAATGTAAAAGGAAACAAGGTCATTATTGTTCTCAAAAGAAATAGCTGAAAAAGTAAGAAAAATATGGTGGTCTTCACAAAATACAAGAGATTACAGAAAGAGGAAGACAAGTAACAATCTTTGGAAAAAGCTAGGAGAAACTTGGAAAGTAGTCAGGAAAGTAAAGATGCAAAAGGAATTAAAAATAGACAATGCAGTAAAATGGAGGAAAGGAACATTTTTTTAGATACAGAAAGAAGTATAAGAGTGGCATTGTCAAAGTCAATGGTGAAGGGGGACAGATATGTAGAAGCTGATGAGTATAAAGTGGACTTGCTTAAAGATTTCTGTTCTGTGTTCATAGATAAAGGGCTGGAAGCAGGAACTCAGAAAATACCCCAAATAGGAACAGAAGTAAGGCAGGATCTCAACTGATTTTCAGAAGGCTGTGTTTGTGAGGAGCTAGCTAAACAAAAAGTAGACAAAGAATTGGGGCTAGATGAGATACATTTGAGAGTATTGAATGAACATAGGGAAGTTCTAGTAACAACATTGTCTGATCTTTTCAGTGCTTCCTTGGAGTCTGGAGTGATCCCAGAGGAATGGAGAAGGGCACACATGGTCCCTCTACACAAAAGCAAAAATAAGGAGAAGGTTGGGAACTACAGGCCTTTTCATCTGACTTATGTGGTGAGTAAATTAATGGAAACACAGTTAAAGAAGAGGATAGTGAGGTTTCTGGAATCCAATGGATTGTAAGATCTGAGACTGCATGGTTTTACTAGAGAAAAGTCTTGTCAGACAAATCTGATTCATTTTTTTTACTTGAGAGAGTTGGATCAAGGGAGAGTGCTAGATATGGTATATTGAGATTTTAGCTAAAACTTTGACATGGTTCTGCACAAACAACTTTAAACTGAGAGCCCTAGGAATGGACCCTACAGTGACTGACTAGGGTAGAAATTGGTTGAGTGGGAGGCAACAAAGGGTACTGGTAAATGGAGTTCAATAAAGTGTGTCACTGTTGATTTTGCTCCCTCACTCTTTGCTTTTCTTTTTTTCTTATTTGCTGTGGGGCATCCCTTTTGTTTTTACTATAAACAGGATGGAGTCAGTGCAGAGGGTTGATACCAAAATGGTCAGTGGTTTTTGTCATAAGGCATATGTTGAAATATTTAAGGATCTCAATATGTATGCTTTATAAGGAAGATGGGAGAAGGGAGTTATAATAGAGATGTTTAAAAACCTCCATGGCATAAATATACAGGGAGAGAACTGCTTTCAAATTGAAAGAAAGTTCTGGAATGAGGGAGCATGGGATGGAGGTGAAAGGAGATAGACTCAGGAATAATCTGTGGAAACATTCCTTTAGAGAAAGAGTAGTGGATGCATAGAATAGCCTCCTAGTTAAGGTGGTAGAGACAAGGACTGTATCTGAGTTCAAGTAAGCATGGGAAAAACACAGAGGATGTCTAAGGGAATAGAAGGGACTATAGAGCTTAGTAGTTGGTATGGATGGACAGAATGGATAGGCCATATGGTCTTTGTCTGCTCCCATTTTTCTCTGTTTCTGTTAAATAGCTCAATTAAAATTACTCAAAAGAACCATGTTTCAGCTGCTGCCTGCAACAGGGGTCCATAAATTGCATCATAAATCCTGAAAATAAATGTCCAAAACAAATCTTGCAAAAATTATCTAATCATAATTGTATATTGAATACCATTGGCAAGAAAGTCATTGCATACCACAGCTGCTGCACATTCTAAAGGAGCAACGTCGGAACAGTCAACACTTCTTAAATGCTTTCAGGTAGAAACCACAAATATTCTAAGAAGGTTGACTTATTAAAAGGGAATCAGACATAATTACTACTTTGGGTGCCTGTGGAGATCTTGTGGTGGTGTTGTGTGAAAGCTTATATTGATTCCAATAGAGACTGGAATAAGAGTTTGGAGATGTGCTTCTATGGGTCCTTTGGAAATTTCCTTCAACTAAAGGTAACTGTAGTCCAGCACAGGAAAAATTAAAATCATTTTAAGGACAATTTCTATCCTGTTAAAAAAGACTTATTATTTGGGGGCAATCTCTTATTACAATGTAAGTTGGAAGTGCTTAAAAACAGGGCAAAATGTCCTAATTTTAAGGTGTTCAATTTCCTTCAGGTTGGGTCTAACTCCTATTGAGATGTTCAAGAAGTAACTGAGGGAAATATTAAAAGCCCCAAGTGAAGTTTTGATACCCTTGAACAGCATCTTCTATCTCCCCTCTAAAAAAAACATGCTGAGGGGACAATATTCCCTAATGAAAATGTGGTGATTATGGACAGTCTGAACTTGTCAGTATTACTTGAGGATTCATCTGAAGAGAATGTTCTATGTTTCATTCTTGGTTTCTTTTATCTTTGAATTGGATAAGAGTTCCAAAATGAGATTTTATTTCAACCCAAGAACAGTTTGTTTATGTGTATTGTTTTTGGAGCTGCATCAGGAAATTATTTTTATAGGTGGAAAATTCTATTTGAGATGTTCCTGTAAATATTTAATTGAGTTACCTAATGCTGTTTTATTTCTTTGATACTCAGAAGATAGGAAGTTTTCTTAATGCAAAAATTGCTGTACAGATTGCTGACAGTGAGGATCTGGATGTTCAAATGTGTTTTCACTATACACACATGTTACATTGACACCATCACCACCACCCTCCCCCACCCCTATACCCTCAACGACCCTCCACCAGAATAAATGATATAGCTCTTTCGACAGAGATTCATTCTTAAATACTATTGTACCACAGCTCGACACCACTTCATCTGACCTTAATGAAATGATAATAACCTGGAATTATTCAATTAAAAACATGGTGGCCAGGGGGGCGGAGCCTGATGCCGAGCAGGACGGACGGATAGAGCGTGAGCTCCAGGGTGACCCGCCAATAAATCCGAGATTAATTTGAGGTATTGTGCTGCAAATCCATCATACTGTACCGGAGGTCCTATAGAGATGTCCGTAATAAAACCAGCCAGAATAGATTTCTCCTCGGGGCAAACTGCGAGTGCTAAACGATCTAAGACCGAACCTGCATCACCGCAAAAGATGGCGGCGCGGCTAGACGGGTCGGAGGCCCTGCAAGAAGTGTTGGCTGAGTTGAGAGGGATAAGAGAACTAATTGCGGCTAACGGAGAAGCACTATCGGTGGTGCGTGAAGATACTGCGGCTCTCCGGTCTAATCTGGAGGGGTTATCCCTTCGTCAAGATAAAGTTGAGCAAATAGTGGCAGCGCATGAAGAAAAACTAAAGTCAGTAGACAAGCACACCCAGCAGATCCGGGCCTTACAAAGAGAGGTCGAAGAGGGGAATAACAGAGCACGACGTAATAATGTGAGAATTGTTGGGGTCCCGGAGGGAGCTGAGGGCGGAGATATGATTTCTTTTCTAGGCAAAATGATTCCGGAGACTCTGCACATCAATTTTATGCACCCCTTTGAGATAGACAGAGCTCATAGGGTGCCTTCTCAAGTGATTCAGGGCCATAAAAGACCGCGCCCAATAATCCTACGAGCTCTACGCTATCAACACGCTGTACAAATTCTTGAAGCAGCCCGCCTGCGCCCTAACGCGGAATTTGAGAAATGCAAGCTTCATTTCTTTCCGGATTTTGCTAAAGCCACTGCTGATCGGCGTCGCATTTCCTCTCGTTGAGGCCGCGCTTGGTCCAACTCCAAGCCAGATTCGGCCTTCTCTATCCAGCGCGCATGAGAGTCACGCTTCACAATCACACTAAAACTTTCGATGACCCAGAGATGCTTCAGCAATTTTTGGAGGACAAAGAACGTATGCATATGCGCTGAAATTGTATTTCATTCTCATGTGTAGTGTTTGCATAACCTCTGATTCTACGTTTATGTAGCATGCTGGTCACAATACCTTTTCCTTTGATATTATCGCATACTCATTAGTAGATGACATATTGCTAGCTATTCTCCTGAACTTAAACCTTCTACACTCCTGGTTAAATTCAGTACTTTGAGTTCTGTACTAAGTTGTATTGAGCATATTGTGGATATACTGTTAGTGGTGGGTCCCCCCTGTACCGTCCCTGTTCCCACTGGGTTCACCATGTAATGCGGGGTGGGGTATAGTCCTCTGGAGTCTAAGGGGGAATTTTATTTGTTGCGGTCTGTGTCAATGGAGCCAGGGTTACAATGTGCCTGTAATGCGGAGCTTCGGGGCAGAGGCAGTTTCACCCAATCTAGAATCGTGGGAGTGGGCCTGAGGTATCTTCCTAATTTCTCAGCTGGCTGGTGTGATTAAATTACTCTCCTTGAATGTCAAGGGATTAACAGTCCAATAAAACGAAAAAAAATCTTACATTATGCGCACCTAGAGAAAGCAGACATACTCCTGCTACAGGAAACACATCTGAACAATCAGGAATCTCTGAAGCTAGGAATTAAGCCCTTTGAACTGGTGGCCTATTCTGCTGCGATTCATAAACATAACGGAGTGGCCATCTTGGCTAAGAAGTCTCTTAAGCCAACTATTTCACAGACGCTCTCAGATAAACAAGGCAGATGGACGAGTGCTGTTTTAACAGTGGGGAGACTATCGTTCAGTCTGGTTAATGTGTATGCTCCAAATGCTGATCATCCAGAATTTTTCATTCCCTGGCTCAGGAATCTTTTCTTGGGGACGGCGAACCAGTAATCTTAGGTGGTGATTTTAATCTCTTTCTTGATCCACTGGTAGACAAAAGCCCTCCGAAGCTCAGCTCGGTCTCCAAATCGCAGGCCGTCCTCAGGGAGTTGATGAGTGACAAAGGTCTGGTAGATATTTGGCGCCTCTATCATCCAAATGATCTCGAGTTCACCTTTTTTTCCAACCCTCATCGGTCCTCGTCACGCATCGATTTTTTTCTGGCTTCAAAATCCCTGATATCGTGCTGTACCAGTGCGAGCATCCAGGCGATGCATATATCAGATCATGCTGCTATCAGTCTAGAGCTACAAAACTTACCTGCTGGTGCTAAGTCCGTACATTGGGCTTTCGATAGATCCCTTTTAGGTGACGTGAAGTTCAGCTCCTGTATTCAAGCAGCTATAAAGGAATATTTTCAGTTTAATCTTCTGCAGGACACCAAGGGTTGGGCCTGGTGGGAAGGCTTCAAGGCCTCCACGAGGGCTACCATCACGAGTAACATGATCGTCAGGTCTCGGAGACAGAAAGAACGCTTAGCGAAACTAGAAGATCAGATCAAGGCGGGGGAGCGACTTCTAACACGACGCTCTGAACAAGTCATCTTGATGCGTCTCCAAAAACTCCGTTTTAGTTATAACCAATTGCTTACTGACAAAGTGACAAAAAATATCCAAGCTCAGAGTGGAGCCTACTATTGGGAAGGCAATAAAGCGGGTAGACTTCTGTCACACGCTCTAAAGGGTCAGCAAGAGGCGCGGCGAGTGGAAGCCTTACGCGACCCTGGTAACCAGTGCCTGCTGACCAAAGACGAGGAACTTGCGGAGCCTTTGGCTCTTTTTATGCACAGCTATACTCCTCTGAGATTCAGAATCCTCAACTGACCTTTGAAGAGTTGACTGCTGGGGTGCAGAGACCTACCCTGGACGCAGAGACAGCTGAGATGTTGGCGGCCCCCATCTCCCTTTCTGAAATACAGCAAGCCATTCAAACACTGGCTTCAGGCAAGGCTGCTGGTCCAGACGGTCTTCCCATTGAATTCTACAAAGCTTTCTCTAAGGAGCTTGGCCCACCTCTCCGTGTCTATTTTCAGGCTCTCCTACAAGAGGCTCCTTTGGTAGGGAGTTTCGCGTCAGCGAGTGTGATTGTATTGGAAAAGAAAGGCAGGGACCCCCAGCTAGTCAGTAATTATCGACCGATATCCTTGCTGAACGCTGACTATAAGATCTATGCTACGATACTGGCTAATCGACTTGCTGGCGTCATGACACATTTGGCGCACCCGGACCAATGTGGTTTTATCGAAGGGAGATAGACAGCGGACAATGCCCGTCTTTTATGTCACGTTCTAGCGGCCGGGGAAAGCCACAATTGCCCACTAGTAGGGCTATCCCTCGATGCCGAGAAAGCTTTTGACCGGCTGGAGTGGTCCTTCATCTTTGATGCTCTGCAATGGTTTGGAGTTGGCGATGGCTTCATCAGTCTACTGAAAGTGTTATACGCTCGGCCACTGGCCCATGTCCGGGTTAACACGGCGCAGTCGATGGAGCTGAGATTATCACGAGGAACTCGCCAGGGTTGTCCTATATCGCCATTACTGTTTAATCTGGGCCTTGAGCCTTTATTGCTTCTGCTGCGGCAACATGCAAGGATTTCAGGGGTGCCAATAGCGGGTCGGACAGTGAAGCTGTCGGCTTACGCGGACGACCTTCTCCCTCTTTACTTCCCCAAGCGTCCGTACCGGCGATCTGGAATGCATAGAGCGTTACTCGCAATTATCCGGTTATAAAAATTAACTGGGATAAGTCAAGTGCCTTCCCATTGAATGCTAAGACCTACAAAAGCGGATATGGAACGTTTCCAATTCGTCTTGGGAGCCTAAGATGTTTAAATATCTCGGAGCCTATTATGGTTACCCCTTGATCGAGACGGTGAGATATAACGAGAAAATGCTCCTAGAAAAATCTCATTTACTGACTACTAAATGGCTCCCACTGACTTTGTCATGGTGGGGGAGACTGGAAACAATCAAGATGACGATAGCCCCGAAAATTAACTATGTATTGGAAATGATGCCCTCTCCTACTGCCACCCACAGACATATCAGCAAATTGAGAGAGTGTTAGTGAGATTTTTGTGGAATAACAAAACGCCCAGGATCGCTCTTAAAAAACTTAAAGCTTGTAAGGAATGGTGGAGGAGTGAAATTCCCGGACTTTCAGCAATACCACAAAGCCTTCCTGCTAAGACAAGGGGCGCAATGGCTGACTTCGGAAGCCGCACACTTTCCTGCGTGGGCTAGAACTGGAACAAGCAATTGTGGCACCTTTTCCCTTGCCGCTTCTCTTCTTACTCGCGAAGATGCCGCCCCCGATAAAGAATATCCTCCTATGATAGTTGACACACAAAGAGCCTTCGCGGCCCTACGGGACTCGCTCGATGGTGCTAATTGCCTTACTCGTCGTTGGCCACTCTGGTACAAAACCCTCACCTTAAGATCCAGCACCGGCCCTTCGCAATGGGGGGGTCTCTGGTATTCTAAAGGCATCTGGACAATTGATCAGCTGCTGGCGCGGAATGATTGGAAGAGCTTCACGCAATTACAGCAGGAATACAGCCTACCAAACTCTTGCTATTTTCAATGGCTGCAACTTCGACACTGTATATCCAAATCGATGCCACATTTTCGGTCCCTGGAACACAGGGATCCTTTTATGCGATGTAGTAAATTCTTCTACTAGGGCATCTCATTTCTACAAATTACTGCTTTTCTGGTATGCAGCTTTGGTACAATTGGTACTCAAAAGTGTGGGAGCATGACACAGCGCGTTGAGTATGTCGCCCCAGCAATGGTGGAACAGTTTTGGGCAAAACAAGTCCGTTTTTCAAAATCTGCCTCTGTTACCCCAAGCTCTATTTTTCTTGGCACATCGTGCTTATCTTACCCCGATCAAGATGGCTACTTGGGGTCCGGTACTGATGGGCACTGTTGGTCATGTAGGCAACAATTAGGACTTTTGTTCAGATTGTTTATCAGTGTCCCTGGGTCCTAATGTACTGGGAACACGTCTGGAAGCGAATCCCACAGATACTGAGTGTTCATGATCCTCTCTCCTGGGGCATTGTTAGTCTTCGTTCAGCGAGTAATATACCCTCACTGTCCTAAACGACATTTCTTTCTGTTGGATTTCATGCTCGGAATTGCAACCTGTACCTTATCTCTCGCTACTGAATCACACCTATGAACCTTACCCCGCAGAATTGGTGGAATCACGTTTGCTGTTACAGCAAGTTTGAGCAGCTGCCAAGAAGAGGTGTGTCCAGATCACCATCCGGTCTCTCCAAGTGGCAGATGTTAAATGAGCACATGTCTCTGGCCCCTAAGTAAGCCTTCGGTATATTTTTGCTGCCCTCAAGGTACATTGTTTTGTCCTCGACTAGAGGTCTCTGTCCTTTCTCTTTGGGCCGTCCGTTGGCACAGACATGCCTTTCTTGGTTTTCTTGTTGACTCCAGAGGATTGGGAGGGTGTGAGGGAGGGTGGGGGGGGGGGTAATAGGGGTTGTGAGGTTTTAAGGTTTTAGTTAGTATTTTGTTTTGTTTAGTCAGTTGCAGTCTTGGGTGTAATGCTGTATGATTTGTTTTTGCTTTGATATGCTGTTTTCCTAAGACTGTATAAAACGCAATAAAAAAATATTAAAAAAAAAAAAAAAAAACATGGTGGCCAAACTAACTCTCACATCCTCAAAACCTCCTTGTAAACAATTTGAGAAATGGTACAACCCTGAAATAGCTAAGGTAAAAAAGGAACTCAGAAAATCTGAATTTAAATGGAGAGCTAAGAAAACCATGGAATGCAAAACACACTACTTGTCAACTTTGAACATGTATAAAGAAGCTATAAGCAATGCTAAAAAGAACCACCACACAAAAATCCTAAACAAAGCCATTAATCGCCCAAGTGAACTTTTTGAAATCGTTAAATCACTAACCAAATCACCGTAAGGTGACTCTCACAAGACATCCATTAACCTCCAAAAACTTGCCGACTACTTTGACGGCAAGCTAAAACAAAAGAACCCAGCTCCAAGATTTTATAGAGATAAACACACCCTTAGACAAACAACATTATGGCTTTTGATCATTCCATGGGTCGAAACACTTCTTCTAGCAGTATTCGACATCCTCATCCAAGGAATGGACAACACAAAACAAGCATTCATCCTTGTCTTTTTAGACATCAAATCTGCATTTGACAATGTAGATCACAATATCCTTCTATCTAGACTTAACCACATAGATATTAAAGGAACAATTCATAAGTGGTTCAAATCATACAACTCTGACCATGCCCAATATGTCCAAATAGAACATGAAACATCTGCAACCTTCCCGCAAGGACAGGGTGTCCCCCCAAGGTTCAGCCCTTTCAGCTCTCCTGTTTAACTTACAGTATATCTCCAACCCATATGCTCCATATTGAAAATGCACAAAATTGGATTTCATATATATGCTGACAATATCATGTTGTACTTTCCTTTAAACATGACAAACCCCAACTATGGCAACCTCTCAGCATGTCTCAAAGAAGCATATAACTGGTTTCAATCAAATAATATAAGCATCAACTTCAGTAAAACTGAAGTACTATTTACATCAACAAATGAAAACTTCATCCTCCCTCTCCCCAACAATCAGCCTTCACAACACCACACTCCCAGTAAAACAAGAATTAGAATATCTAGAAGTCATCCTTGACAAAACCCTTAGCATGTCCTCGCACATAAAGCAGACAGCCAGAACCATATTTTTCAAGTTAGGGATTATTCAACAGCTCAGACCCCTTATAGACTTAAAAAACTTCAGATTAGTAGTCCAAGTCCTTATCACACCACACTTTTGACTACTGTAACAGCATATTACAAGGAACAACCAAAAAGAGCCTAAATATTCTTCAAATGGCCCAAAACGTTACAGCCAGGATTATACTTAAGGCTCGTCTATCAAACCACATCCCACCCATCTTGTACGATCGACACTGGCTTCCAATTGCCAGTAGAATAAAATACAAATCCTTAATGACCACCTTCAAACTAATTAATAATATAGCACCCTCTTACCTCACATCCTTAATCCACATCCATCAAGACACCAGATCCAGAAGAAGAACCAATCAGGACACCATCTCAGTTCCAACATCATTCCATAAGACTAAACAAACAATGAGTAACAGGGCCTTCACTTATGTTGCCTCAACCCAATGGAACGCCCTCCCAGAAGCAATGAGAGATATTAAAGACCTCCAAACTTTTGAAAAGAATTAAAAACATTTATTTTCATTGAATATCTGTTAAATCTGTTAATATTATGACAATCCCAATCCCTTCTGCAATCAAAACCAACTACACCCTACCATATAACACCCTAACTCCATCACTCCACCAATCTATCCTCCACCCCCCCATCCTATATCAGAGTTCAATATAAACCAACATTCAGACTTCTATAGATATCTAAGCTATCTTATACACACATTATTACTCATAATGCTGTGCAAATGTTTTATAGTTGTTCTGTAAGTGAAAGGCCGCGGGCAGGGTGCCGGCAGCCGGCCATAACTGGGTGCGCGGCCTGGTGTGGGAACCCTGCGTGTGGGCGCGGGCGCGCTATGTGTGGGGGAGGCAAGAATTTTAAACTCATTGGCTCCACGTGGATGCCAGCGTGAGGGAGCCAATGAGAAAGAGGAGCAGCGGCATGGGGAGAGAGGAGTCTAGATGGCGGCACTTGCCTGTGCGGGAGCATCAGCTGGGGCTCCAAATGCCTTCTTGTGCTGGTGCGCCTTCTTGTGAGGAACTGCGAGGGTTTGGCTGGCTGCCAGTTGGAGGAGAAGAGCCAGGGCAGTCAGGGGTACGGCACGGTGAGAACGAGCCAGCAGTGGGAGAGAGAGAGCAGAGACAGGAACAGAACAGGAGTGGAGAGTAGTAGTGGTGCGGGACCAAAAGGGGAAGTGAGATGGACTCCGGCCGTTATCGGCATTGTAGAAGTGATGGAAGGACAGAAGGCAGTTGAGGAGACAGTTTGGTGGCAAGGCAAGTGGTATAAAAAATAGATTAAATTAATAAAAGAAGAGCTTGTCTGGAAAAGAGTGGGTGTTTTTGTGGTTGTAGGCTATTTCAGGAAGGGTTCATAGGCTTCTGAGGTTGCTGGGAGTTAAGGTGCAAGGGGCTAGCCATCAGGTAATGATAACTCTCACGGCCAATTGTTGGGACCTTGGGGGCAGTCAATTTATTACTTAAAAAAAAAAAGCCTGATGCCGCCATGTAGAGGACGGCAGGGGTGACTTGGAGGGCCTGGCAGGGCAAGTAGAGCAAGGGGACAGACTGCCACATCTTCGAGAGTGGATTTGGGGGGTCAAGTGGAGGAAAATGTTGGTGAAAGGAATTTCGGTGAGGCGGAGAGTGATGAAAGTGTTAGGGGATGGCTGGGTCTTAGGGCCATCCATAGGAACCCCTCAAGAGTTCAGCAGCCGGGACGAGGGCAAGGGGGTCAATACCAATGCAAAAGGCAGGTAGGGGCGGAGGCAGGTTATGTGGGGCTTGGGCTCGGGCTTGTGGAACAGAAGGGCCCCGAAGAGGTGGGTCGGGGTCACCTCAGAGTGTTATGAGGCCAAGCTGTCTACAGAGTGGTAGTGAGCGGGTAGGGCTGGAATACCATGGCATGTTTAGAGGAGGACCGGGGGTTGGCAGCGGAGAGGCCTCCTCCGACAACCAGAGAGGATGTGCAAGGGATCAAAGGCAGTTGGAAGTTATGTATCCTGGTGGGGGACAAGACATACAGGGAGAGGGACGGGGCCTGGCTGCGCAAGTGGTTCCCAATTTGAGAGGGCAATGTACATCATCCCCTGCTGGCTGGACGGCGGTTCAAGGTGGCTATATGCCAGGAAGGGGACCTGCAGCGTGGGAACACTGGCTTTGGGGTGGCCAAGGTTCATCCGGAGCTGAGTGGTTAGGGGCCTGGCAACCTTCGTGGTCTCCGGCTGTTTCCCCCACCCCCCTGTTTTTTCCTTTATGTCTCCACAAGTACATGCAATGAATCAGCACACTGCGGGACATGAAGTGAGAGGTCAAGGAATAGCGGAGAATTGGGACGTAGGAGCAGCATTAAGGCGGGGTTTCGCTGAGGAGGCAATCAATGTGGTGTGGAACGTGCAGCTTCAGCAAGTAGACGATGTCTGCCAGGCGGAGACCGGTACAGCGATGGCATTGACATCATAGACAGTGGCGATAGGTGAGTGGCAGGCTGACCAAGGAGAGGTGTCGCAGCGTGGTTACTCGCATGAAGGGAAGGGGGGTAAAGCGCATAATAAAAGGAAGCATTCTTGTCTGCGATGTCATAGCTCGGAGTCATCCTCATCCTCCACCTTGGACTTTTCGTTGTTGTCAGCCAGAGCGGAGGGCAAGAGGCAGGGAGCAAGCGGCAGTGCTGGGGCGGGGAACAGGTCGGGAGGAGGAGCTCCTACCTTAGTGTCGTTTTCGGAGTTATGGGAGGGAGTTCCGAAGAAGTTGTGCCGTAAGATTAGAAAACAGCGATATATAGATATATTCTGCCTGCTAGAAGGCAGGAAGCAGTCAGGTGTGAGTAAGAAAAAGAAAAAAGAAGATGAAAAGGTGGGCCGAATCAAAAAAGTCTCGCGCAATGTAGTAAATTGGACGCAAGCATTTCTGCGATTAGCAAGTGTTTGGGGTCATCACTCACCGGAACATTATGGGATGCTGCTAGCATACGCGGATTCAATTTTGGAGGCGGCACAGATGCATGAGGGATGGGCATGGTTAAATTATGACAAGAAGTTTAGGGACAAAATCGAGGAAAACAAATTATTGTCTTGGGGCACACAGGATATTAACCTGTGGCTGACGCAAATGTCAGTCAGGGTGGGTTCGGGGGAGGGGGTGGGGCAAGAGGAGGGATGATGGTCAATGCAGGGGTGGGTCGTTCCTTTCATCCAGGAGGGGTCATGCCGCAGCCGAAATCGGGAGTAAGCAGAGTCGGGGATGTCTGATGGAGGTTCCATAAGTCCTCCTGCCTGTTTCCAGATTGCAAATTTAGATATGTCTGCTCTGTCTGAAGCGGAGGACACTCGGTAACAAAATGCATTATAAAAGGTGCCGCTCTTGCCCCTGGGCCAGCCCCCAAGCAATAATGATGAGGTTGGCCGGGCCCTGACTCCAATACGATTGGAGGAATTGTGGACCTGGCTTCGGCAGTACCCGAAGCGAGGAGATAAGGAGTTTCTACAGTTTGGTTTTCTGTTGGAGTTTATTATACCAGTGCAAGGTAAAGTATTATCGTCTACAGTGAGAAATTTGCCTTCAGTGCAGCATTTTGTTCCCATAGTCAGGGATAAGCTGACAGTAGAGCTGAATTTGGGCAGAATCGCAGGCCCGTTTTGGGAGCCTCCTTTCTCGGAATTTCTGGTTTCAACGTTGGGAATCATACCAAAAAAAGAGCCAGGGAAGTTCTGTCTAATTCACAATTTGTCATTTCCGCTGGGAGCATCAGTAAATGACCATATCCCGCGGGAGAGGTGTATGGTTCAATATGCGTCATTTGATCATGCAGCAGAGTTGGTTAGACGATCGGGTCACAGGGCGCTAATGGCCAAAGTAGATATTGAATCTACGTTTCATTTGTTGCCAGTGCACCCGTCAGCTTTTCATTTGCTAGGTTTCCGCTTTGAGGATGGAATTTATTTTGACAAATGCATGCCTATGCGCTGCTCAGTCTCTTGTGCCTACTTTGAGAAGTTCAGTACTTTCCTGCAGTGGGCATTGGTACAGAAAGTTGGCTGTGCGAAAGTGGTTCATTACCTTCATGACTTTTTGTTCATTGGATCAGCTCAGTCATCGGAGTGCCAGGAGCTCTTGGAAGGTTTTGTTGATCTATCTCGGGAATTGGGTGTGCCATTGGCGGCGGGTAAGACAGAAGGCCCGACGACAAATATCACTTTTTTAGGAGTGGAGTTAGACTCAGTTGAGATGGTGGTTCGCTTGCCTTTAGAAAAGGTATACAGATTGCGGGTTTTAGTCACTAACGTGTTGGCTTCATCTAAGTTATCATTAAGGGAGATGCAGGCGTTAATAGGCTTGCTGAATTTTGTGTGCAGGGTCATACCGATGGGCAGGGTGTTTCTGCGGCAGTTGTCGGCTTCAACAGCTGGTGTGCGTAAACCGCATCACCATATTAGAGTCTCTGAAGTGAGGCGGATGGATTTGCGGATCTGGAGCAGATTTTTGTCGGACTTTAATGGGTCCTCGGTGTTGATGGAGGTGGAGGTATCCTGTGAGGATTTGCAGCTATATACAGATGCAGAGGGGGGGATTGGTTTGGGAATTTATTTTGGAGGTGCGTGGTGTGCAGATAGATGGCCACAGTCATTGCATGAGGCTAACATCACTGGCAACATAACCTTCTTGGAATTGTTTCCCATCTTGGTAGTTTTGGAGTTGTGGCCGGATAGGTTTCGCAACTGCAGGGTGGTATGGCGGTGCAATAATGCGGAAGTGGTCAGTGTGATCAATCATTTTATACCAAGATGTTTGCAAGTAGCGACACTAATGAGGGAAGTGGTGTTAGCATGTTTGCAATTGAATGGGTCAGTAAAGGCCCGGCATATCCCAGGTTGTACTAATGAGATTACTGATGCTCTTTCCTGTTTCAAGTGGGATCGATTTTGGACGTTGGCTCCAGAAGTGGATAAAGAAGAATTCGTGGTCCTGGGAAATTATGGAGCGTTGGCCAAAGGAGATGCTGAATCTATTGCGCAGTTCGGTGTCGGTGGGGAGATGGTCAGCATATCAGCAAGGGTGTGACAAGGTGGTCGAATTTTTAGCGGCTCATGGATGGCAGCCAGGTTTGGTGCCTGATCAGTTGATGGGTCAGTATATACTAAAGGCCAAGAGAAACGGATTCTCCAGATCATCAGTGCGTACCCACAGCGGGATTTACCTTTTTCACGAGAACGGTGGGTTGGGGCTCATCTGCGGGGGGATTCCTAGCCCGCTGGCTGCTGCAAGGGTGGGAGCATTCTAGGCCTACACCTCGAGACTCCAGGAGGCCTATAACACATGAATTGCTGGTGAGACTCTGTGCGGCTTTACCAGGAGTGGCTTCGTCACAGTATGAAGCCTCTCTGTTCCGGGCAGTTTTTTGTCTTGCTTTTTTCAGTTCGTTCCATATAGGAGAGTTGATAGCGTACTCTGGTAGGCCTGGAGTTGAGGGCGGTATGCAATGCCAACATGTGCAAGTTGAGGAGGGGGAACTATGAATCTTATTAGCCAAATCTAAGACAGACCCGCAGGACAGAGGATTGTGGGTGGTCTTGAGAGAGAGTGTGGGCTTAGTTACCTGCCCAGTGGCAGCATTGAGGAGGTACTTGCAGGTGCGTCCTGCGCCAGAGGGAGGGCTTTTCATACACGAGGATGCACAGGTATTGACACGTTTTCAGGTTTCTGTGGATGGTGCTGCAGCACGTAGGCGAGGACCCGCATCTTTTTGCTGCACACTCCTTCCGCATTGGTGCAGCAACCAGTGCGGCTGCAGCAGGATTGCCCGAACAAGACATATGAAGCATTGGCAGATGGCGTTCTCGGGCATTTCTGGGTTATGTGTGGCTGTGAGGAGAGAAAAGGCTGACAAGGTAATAGATTCTAACTGCTAATTTCTTTTGCAGATGGGGGGGCTGAATCCTTGGGGATGTTGGCTGATTGGTCACTCCTTCGTTTATTGGGCGGGACAGCGAGCTGAGACAAGGCCGGTGGGCCCTAATCTGGGTCTTGAATCCTGCGATGGTGCCTGTGTTATGGCTGGGTGAGTGCGGTCTACGCTGGACACAGCTTATGCCTTTGTTGAGGCACCACGAGCGAATAAGAAAAAGCCTGCATTAATACTTGTACACTTGGGGGTAATGACCTGGTCTCATGGACATGCAAACAACTGATAAGAGCAGTAAAGAAGGATTTGGCTGTGGTTTTGAGAAGGTTCCTAGATGTGGTATTAATGTGGTCAGATATTATTTCAAGGCCTGCTTGCTGGAACCAACGGCGTTGGTCATGGGGTCTGACAAAAATTAATCGTCAGATTGGTCGTTGGGTCTATTAGCAGGGAGGTTATCAAATCATGCATTCCTGGGCAGAAATAGCTTGTGCAGGGTTATACAGGAGTGACGGAGTGCATTTATCCCCAATTGGTGTTGATTTGCTCCTGAACGACTGGCAGGAGGCCTCGGAATACGTTCTTAGGCAGGATGCTCGCTGGTCGCAGCTTGATGGTGGGGGGGGCGGCGCAGGGACAGTGACAGTGATGTCACCTGTGCCGGTGGCGGGATCCCGGAGGTTTCCGGGGTCCGGAGCCCGAGGTTAAACTTGGGGCGGGGGTGGTGTGCCCCTGACCCGGACAACCCCTGACTGACTTTTGCTAATTACATGGCGAAGTCGGGAAAAGGGGGTAAGAAGCTTGCCGTTTGCAGGACTTCAGCAGTAGCGGAGGCAAGGTCACCTTGCTAATTGCATGGCTGGTGAGGCATTGCTCCACTATTTGGATTGTTAATGGTTTATTATTACAATGTATGGTTAAAGTGTTATAAAATTAATAAAGCTGCGACCAGTTAATTTCCAAGAGCATTTGATGTTTGAGTAGTTTGTGGATAGGGGGGGAGGGAGGGGGGGGAGGTAGAGGAGGGGGAAGATAATGGATATTAGTGGGGCCTGGAGCACCGGGTCCATGCTGCCTCGGTTAATAGTTATATGTTTAACCTCAACTACTATGTTCAATGTACAGGGTGGCCCAAAAAAAGTGAGAACATCTCGTAAATTAAAAGCTTAAATAGTTTACTTATTTACCTTTTTTAGCTATGTAATGCCTTTATTTTGACAATTTCCGGTTGCCATCTTTTTTTTTTAATTTGTCAATCATTTACATCTGTCTTTTTGAATTTTTAAATAACTTATATGCTATGAGATGTTCTCACTTTTTTTGGGCCACCCTGTATATTGTTAAGTTTCATTGTAAACTGTCCCTGATCACTGGAAGGGGCAGTATAGAAATACGTTCCAAATAAATAAATAAAAAGTTATAAAAGTCTGCTACCACATTGGTACGTACTTGTATATAGTCACCTAATCGTGTAAATAGTTGCCAAGCAGCCACTGTCGCCACTGCATATCGGTGGCCGACTCCGTAGCCTGTATATAGTTACTTAAATGATCTGCCAAGCTGACCTGCTGCGCAGCCTGTACATAGTTACCCCAGTTAGTCCAAGTTGCAAAACCTGTTCATTGTAAGTATAATACCGGCTTGGCCTGCACTGTACAAATTTGCTGTTGACTGTAAACCGAGCTGATTTTAAAGAGTGTGGTATAGAAAAGACTTTAAAAGAATAAATAAATAAATAACATGTCTTCATGCTATTAATGCAAATTTTTAGTCAATAGATACCACTGCATCAAATGGGACCTGGGGTAAACAATATGCATTAACGTGTGTAGTGCATAGTTACATATTATGATAAATCTAGGGAGCCTTTTTCTTTTCCGTAAGAATGTAAGAAATACCATACTGGGTCAGATCAAGGTCCATCAAACCCAGTATGCTGTTTCCAACAGTGGCCGATCCAGGTCAGAAACCTCCCCTCAGCCATCTCTTTTCCAAGTTCAATAGCCCTAACCTTTTAAGCCTTTCCTCATAAGGGTATCTTTCCATCCACTTTACCATTTTGGTGTCTCTTCTCTGTACCTTTTCTAATTCCGCTATATTCTTTTTAAGATACGGCAACCAGAATTGCACACAATATTCAAGGTGCAGTCACACCATGAAAGATGCAGAGGCATTATTATATCCTTTGTTTTATTCTCCATTCCTTTCTTTATGATTCCTAGTATACTATTTGCTTTATTGGCTCACACTGCACACTGGGAGGAGGGTTTCAACGTGTTATTCACGATGACACTTAAATCTTTATTTTGGGTAGTGCTTTCTAATGTGGAACTTTGTATTGTATATCCATAGTTTGGGTTATTTTTTCCTAGGTGCACTTGTCCGCATTAAATTTCATCTGCCATTTGAATGTCCAGTCTTCCAGTTTATCAAGGTCCTCTTGTAATTTTTCACAATCCTCTTGGGTTTAACAACTTTGAATTATTTTGTGGTATCTACAAATTTGATCACCTCACTTGTTATTCCCCTTTTCCAGGTCATTTATGAATATGTTTAAAGCAGAGCACCCAGCATAGATCTGGGATGTTCCGCTATTCACCTTTCCCCACTGAGGAAATTGGCCATTTAGCCCTACCCTCTGCATTCTATCTTTTAACTAGCTTCTGATCCTCAATAGTACATTTCCTCCTATTCCATCTCTCATGAGAGATCTTGTCGAAGGCTTTCTGAAAATCGAGATACACAATATCAACTGGCTCACTTTTGTCTACCTGTTTATTCATACCTTCTAAAAAATATAACAGATTAGTAAGACAAGACTTTTCTTTGCTAACTCCATGTTGACTTTCTCCCATTAAACTATGACTATCTATATGTTCAGTAATTTTGTTATTTATAATGATTTCTACCATTTTGCTCGGTACAGATATCAGGCTGATTGGTCTGTAGTTTCCTGGATCACCCTTGGATCCCTTTTTAAAAATTGGCATTACATTGGCCATTCTCCAGTCTTCAGGTACTACAGATGATTTTAATGATAGTTTACAGATTATTAATAGTAGGTCTGCAATCTCATCTTTCAGTTCTTCTAACAGATGTATACCATCTGGTCTAGGTGATTTACTGCTGTTAAGTTTATCAAATACTTGTAATACATCTTCCCAGTTTATCAGTATTTCTTTCAATTATTGTGATATATCACCTTTAAATACCATTTCAGGCATGGTTAACTTCCCTATAGCTTCTTCAGTAAAGACCACAGCAAAGAATTCATTCAATTGCTCCACTACGGCCTCTTCTTCCCTTAGCACCCCTTTTGCTCCTCTATCTTCCAATTGTCCAACTGACTCTCTCACAGGATTTTTGCTGTGAATATACTTCAAAAAGTTTTTATTATACATTACAATCTCTATCATTGTTGTAATCCCCCTTCCTCATTTGTAAGCTTGATAGAGTATATATTTTTTTGTTTAACAGTTTTTCTATACAACTTTATGCTATGGTCAAAGTGGTTTACATTGTACAGAATATTATACATGGAACAGGGAGATCAACTTGTAAGTAAGTAGCTTAGGTTTGTAGGTCTAGGGTAACATTAATGACTGCAGGTTGTCAAGGTGGGTGGAAAGTGTGGGGAGGAAACTTGGAGGGGGGAAGGAACAAGGGGAGAGGGTTACATAGCTGGTTGGTTGATGGATTAGGTGATGTTGTCAGAGTATTGAATACTATATTTAATTACTGCCTTTTAAAATCCCACTACAAGGTAAGTTGTGGACAGGGGCACAAATTATTTCCCTTTCCAAATGGACATACAATCTAGATTGTACCTGAGTCAATGGAGGGTGAAGTGACTTGCCAAAGAGCACAAGAAGAGCCAGTAGGAGAAGTTGGATTTGAACCTGGTTTTTCAGCCTGCTGCTCTAACCAATGGGCTACTCTTCCATTCTTTCATGTGGTTATGTCAGTTGTTATAATGTATTTAATGTTCATTTTTCTCGCTTAATACCTGATTGTTTGTTATCCTAGTTTCTGGTGAACATGTATTTGCAACTTATTTGTGAAATTTCTATAAATAAAAAGTAAAAAAAAAAAAATAAAGTGTAGGTGATACTTTTTATTGGATGTTACCTAATACTAATAAAAAGGTATTATGATGACGTATTTGTTAATCTTTCTTTTGATGTACAGTTGTCTGACTGTTGTCCTGAGAGGATATCCCTGCAAAAAGGAATAGATCTGTCGAAAAAGCTATAGAAGAACATTAGTTTCACCCTGATTGCACGGAGTTAACTATGATTTTCACCAGTTATCAAATCCTAAAGTGGAGGGAAAGTATCGACAAGCAACCTGAAAATTGTAAATCACTTTTGCTCACCAGATTTGTACCTTGAGTAACCAGGACTGTGGCAAGGCTAGAGTGCACCCTAGGAGGTATTTGTTAGGGAGTGCAGGACAATCCCTTGTAATGGTGTGCCAGGGGGCAACACCCCCCTCTGATGATTTGATTGTGATGGTATGGTGCTAGGCAATTACCCATCTTGCTTGCCCTTGCTGATGATCCGGAAAATAATTTTTCTTCCTTGTTCAGTCTCTCCTTGGTTCTCTCACCAATGAAATACCCTTATTGTCTGATTTTGTTTATCTCAAGCTGTTTTCCACTGAAAAATAAATATACTTATACAGATATTGGATAGAAGGTAACAAAAACAAAAAGGAGCTGAGTTTGAATCTTGAGAACAGTAGCACAAAGTTCTCGAGGTTTCAACTCTGGTTACTGTCTGTGCACTTTTAAAATGATATCTTTGCCTATGAGTTGCTGCCACTTCTGAGAAGGAAGTGGCTATTAATGTACATCTACCAGAACTATAGAAATGATAGCTAGTGATAGGGTGGTAGTGCTACTGTTCAGCTAGCAGCATCTTGAGAAGGAGAAAGCAACAGAAGAGGAAAGGGAAGTGGTTTCTTATGCTTGTCACTGCTTGCTAAGAAGAGTCAGGCCATGGGACTTTTTTTTATTTTATTTTTTTATTAATGAAGTTTGCTTTATTACAAAAAGTAAATATCAAGAAAATACAGGGGGGGAAGCCATATAGCAAAACAAGTAATGTTACAAAAAATGTTTGTTAGTCTTAAATTTGGGGGCATGTTGAATTCCATAACGAATCCCTAGTAACTGAACCATACTCAGAAAAAAAGAAAGGAGAAAATTACAACAAAAGGCATTTCCAGAGAAGTCCAGGCTCCAACAGGATGGACAAGAAATAGGAAACAAAACAAATCTATTTATCTTTAAGGACATTTTCTAATTGAATTGGATCAACAAAAATTCATCTTACACTCTAAAAAAACACCAAACATGTACAGGGAAATCTTATTTATTTATTTATTTATTTTATTTATTTAAAGTCTCTTTTATACCGCGCTATTCAGCATCAGCGCGGTTTACAATAAACAGTGAACATACACATTTCCAATAGTACTAGGAAAAAAGAGGCACCCACTTCCAAAACCCGAGACTTTAAAAGGAGGAAGTTCATCCTTCTCAATTGTTTGGCCCTAGCCACATCAGGAAAAATCATAATCCTCTGACCACAAAACAGAAAATCTTTTTTTGAGAAATTAGCTTCATAATACTTTGTTTATCTAACTCTAAGGAAAAGGAAACTACCAAGGTAGCTCTAGATGAAATTTCATCCTTGGGAGAGTCCATAAATCCAGTTAAATTAAAATCTGTGGATTCTGCAACCACCTGCAGTTTTCCTCCCTCAGCAGAAGTTAGAGATCTAGAAGGAAGATAATACAAATTAGAAATGTATTATCTGTGCTATGAATAGCAGAGATGGACGGCCCAACAGGACATCTAGCCCCGCTATTCGTGGCATCTCCTGCCCCTAAATACCCCCCCCCCCCCCCAGTTATGTGGGGAAGTTAAATGGGGGCAGGGAATGGGTGGCCCGGGGGCGGAGTATGGGCGGGCAGTGCAGTGGTCGCCGGCCCTGGACATATAGGGCCGATTCTAGGGCAGAATCAGCTCCAGGGGGATCTGCAGTGGCAAATCAGATCAAGGAAGTGCTGCAACAGTGGATCAGCTCAAGAGAGAGTACAGCAGCAGAGATTCCAGAAGCTACTAGGCCCAGGAAGGGCCCAGCAGCAGATCAGCTCATTGGGAGCTGCAGCAGGGCATCAGCTCAAGATAAACCTGCAGCAGCAGAGAATCCATTAGAGACTAGGAGCCACAGGATACAGTGACAAATCAGCTTAATAGAGAGCTGCAGTGGCAGAGTCCATTCCAGACTAGGAGCCAAAAAACCCAGAGGAACCTATGACAGATTAGCTCAAGGGAGAGTTGCAATATTTGTTCTGGATTGGGCAGAAGTGCAAAACCCTTTCCAGATTGGAGGAGATCTTGGAGTAGGTGGAGCTAAGTCTACAGCCTCAGCAATTGGACAGAACTACAAAACCTCTCTTTTCACAAGCAACCATTGGTCCAGAGCTCCAGCAGTGTGTGAGACTTAGAAACATAGAAACATAGAAATATGACGACAGAAAAAGACCACATGGCCTATCTAGTCTGTCCCTCCATAACAACTACAACATTCCCCTTTTTATCTTTAGAGATCCTCTGTGTTTGTCCCATGCTTTTTTTAATTCAGTTACTGTCCTCATTTCTACCACCTCCACTGGGAGACTATTCCATGGATCCACTACTCTTTCCGTAAAGAAATATTTCTGCATATCACTCCTGAATCTATCTCCCTTCACCCTCATCCCATGTCCCCTCGTAGCAGAACTTGCTTTCAATTGAAAGAGGCTCTCTCCCTGAACATTTATGCCACGGAGGTATTTAAACATCTCAATCATATCAACTCTATCCCGCCTTTCCTCTAAGGTGTACATATTAAGATCCTTCAGTCTGTCCTCATATGCTTTATAATGAAGACCACTAATCATTTTAGTAGCCACCCTCTGCACCGACTCCATCCTGTTCACATCCTTTTGAAGGTGCGGTCTCCAGAATTGCACACTATACTCCAAATGAGGTCACACCAAAGACTTATACAGAGGCATTACCACCTCCTTTTTTCTGCTAGCCATTCCTCTCCGTATGCACCAAAGCATCCTTCTAGCTTTTGCCATCGCCTTTTCTACCTGTTTAGCTACTTTAAGATCATCAGACACAACCACGCCTAGGTCCCGCTCTTCTTTAGTGGACAAAAGTACTTCACCCCCTATACTATATTGCTCCCTTGGATTGCTGCAGCCCAAATGCATGACCTTACATTTTTTAACATTAAATCACTTACATTTTTTAACATTAAATCCCAGCTGCCAAATTCTAGACCAGTCTAGACTTGGGACTGGTGGGCAAAGGAAAAGGGAGAGGAATTAGGAGACAGGTTATTAAGGTCAAATCCATAATCTTTAAAGGTTTACTTAAGTCATTACATAATTGGTTGTTTGAATTGCCTTATCTCTTATCCTATATTGCTATTTCACCTTACCTGCTTGAACCACTTATCATAATACAAGCTGTACATACTGCATTATTTTATAACAATACTTGATGTATGTATTTTGTAAATAAATTGTAAATGCTATTTAAGCCAGCCTTGTTCACAGCAGTGTTTTTGAGAGGTTTTCCTGGGGTGAAAGGAGGGAAATCCTACCCACTAACACCTTTTTTCCCAAGGTGGAGGCACCAACTGCCAAACTGACATGAACCAACGGCTGGTCCCAGACCCAGAAGCACACCCAAGGAGGCGCTACATATAAAACTGGGACATTGCTAAGACATGATTATTCTAATCAATTACATTTTTGTTGGAACGCACCCCATGAAGACAAACCATTTCTTCTCGCAGTGTTTTGTTCCTTTTATCTTTTTAAAATGGGGACTCAACCCCTACAAGTGCTAAGGAGGCACAAACCCCTTAGTACATACCGGTATAACCATTCTATCAGATTTAACTGTATTCTTGAATCAAGGAAAAGTCACTTAGCTGATCTCCGTTATGGGGAACCGATCTGGGGTTTGTGTCTCCTTAGCACTTGTAGGGGTTGCATCACCCTTTTAAAAAGAAAAAAGGAACAACACACTGCAGAAGAAGTAATCCAATCCACATCAGGTAGATTAAAGTCATCCAATATGATCGCTTCCCCCTTTATGGCTATCTTGGCAATATCTATAATCAATTCGTTATCTATCTCTTCAATTTGTGTCAGAGGTCTGTAGACTACAGCAGTATGGATGACAGTGCCATCTCCTCTTTCCAACACAATCCAGAGCGCTTCTTCTTTTCCCCATGCCCCCTGCATTTCAGTAGCTTTAATATTGCTTTTGACATACAAGGCTACTCCTCCTCCTCTTCTGTTTTCTCTGTCTCTTCTGAATAGATTATAGCCAGGTATGGCTATATCCCAATCATGCGATTCGTTTAGCCACAGTGTTCCTGTAATGGCCACAATGTCCAAATCCATTTCCACCATTAGGGCTTCTAGGAACTTTGTTGGCTAAACTTTGAGCATGTGTGCTCATTGCTTTCCAGCATTTAACTGGCTTGCATGTGTTTAGCATTGATTTTGTTCTGCCTATATCTTCCCACAGAGTGGAGGAGTAGCCTAGTGGTTAGAACACTGGCTTGGTAACCAGGGTTCAATTCCCACTAGCACTTGTCAGCACGCCTCCCTGGTGGCCAGTGGACGCCAGGGCAGGTGGGACATAAAAATTTTAATATTAAGATAGGAGAGTCTTTTAAGGGCCAAAAGGCACTTGGTCCTTGTAGCTTTTAGCTCCAATCTTTAAAGAAACCATTAAAGCAGAGTGGTGGGAAAAAGAAGGCTTTTACTCCCTTTACACAGTGGTTCCAATTGTTGGGTTATAACTCAAAGTAAATGTCCTTAATTCAGGTAAGAAAGAAAACTCAGGGTTTAAAGCAAAACTGTCGAATTTCACAGGAATAGCAGTGCTCAGTCAATTAAAGAATGCTCGGTTAGCAATTCAAGCAATTCACAAGTCTGGCAAAGACTCTATGCTACCAGATACACAGAGAGTACAATCCATTTCCTGGTCTGATAATTCTCCTGCCAGTTCCACTTGCATTGGCTCATAATCAGATATGTCTGACTCTGTATCCCTAGTTTCTTGGGAAACACCTCCAGGGGTTTTGTATATCTCTTGCAGTACTTGTCAATGTCCTTGGCCTAGCCTAGGGCGTCGGCCACGTGCTGTATTAGGATTAAATGTGTTTTCTCTTCTTAGAGGTTTTATAGCAGCTTTACCATAGTCTTTAACATTTATAGCTTTCTTCATGTTAAGTGCCGTCGAGTCGGAGTCGACTCATGGCGACCCTCTGGATAGCTATCCTAAATTGTGTTCGGTCTTCAGTCAGGCGGCTCATTGATGACAGACTGGTACCCGTAGCTGCTGTTATTGTAGCGATCCATCTCATTGCTGGCCTTCTCTTTTGCGTTGACCTTCTATCTTGCCAAGCATGATGTCTTTCTCTAATGATCTCTCTCTTCGCATGATGTGTCCGAAGTATGAAAGTCGAAGTCTTGTCATCTGAGCTTCTAAAGAAAGCTTAGGTTTGATCTCCTCTAGTACCGACTGGTTTGTTCTTCGGGCAGTCCATGGTATACACAGTATTCGCCGCCAGCACCATAATTCAAAGGCATCAATTTTCTTCCTGTCTGTCTTTTTCACTGTCCAGCTTTCACATCCATATGATGTTATTGAAAATACCATGGCTTGAACAAGTCGAATCTTTGTATGGAGAGACACATCTCTGCTCTTGAGAATCTTATCTAGGTCTTTCATAGCCATTCTGCCAAGAGCAATGCGTCGTCTGATTTCTTGACTGCTTGTTGCTTCTTTATTGATAGTTGATCCAAGTAGGTTAAAGTTGTTCACAATTTCAATTTCTTCTCCTTCAACGATGAACCTGTTGATTATGCCAGTTGTCATGATCTTTGTCTTCTTTACATTAAGGTGCAGGCCCATTTTGAGACTATGTTCTTTGATTGTGAGAAGCAAATGTTTCAGATCATCTTCGCTTTCAGCCAATAATGTGGTATCATCAGCATAGCGAAGGTTGTTGATGAGTCTTCCACCAATCTTCACACCTCTGTTGTCTTCATACAGTCCTGCTTCTCTGATGATTTGTTCTGCATATAAATTAAACAGGTAGGGGGAAAGTATGCAGCCTTGTCTTACACCTTTGCTTATTTTAAACCATTCTGTTTCTCCTTGTTCCGTTCGAACTGTTGCTTCTTGATCAATGTACAGATTACGCAAGAGAACGATCAGGTGTTCTGGTATACCCATGCTTCTTAATGTGGCCCAGAGTTTCTCATGGTTTACACAGTCAAAAGCCTTGCTATAGTTGATAAAGCACAAATAGATATCCTTTTGGTATTCTTTAGTCTTTTCAAGGATCCATCTCACATCCGCAATGATGTCTCTCGTTCCTCGCCCTTTCCTGAACCCTGCTTGCACTTCAGGTAGTTCTTGTTCTAGGTATGGCTGTAGTCTCTTTTGAATAATCTTCAGTAGAATCTTGCTGGCATGTGGGATCAGAGCGATTGTGCGATAATTTCCACAGTCAGTTGGATCACCTTTCTTTAGTATTGGTATAAACACAGATCTTTTCCAGTCAGTTGGCCATGATGTTGTCTTCCATATTTCTTGGCAGAGCCTTGTAAGTACGGTAACAGCTGCATCAGATTGCTGCAATACTTCTATGGGAATGCTATCAATGCCTGGTGCTTTGTTCTTTGATAAGGCTTTCAATGCTGCTTCAACTTCTTCTTTCATCACCAATGGTTCCTGATCATAAGGTATAGGTTGAAACGGCTGTTGGTCCACTTGATCTTTATCATATAAAAACTCTGTATATTCCTTCCACCTTTTCTTGATCTTCTCAGCATCATTCAACATAGAACCTTGAGCATCTTGTAACATTCCAATTCGAGGCTGGAACTTTTTCTTTAACTCTCGCAGCTTTAGGAAAGCCGATCTTGTTCTTCCTCTAATAGTTTCTGCTTCTATTTCCTTGCAAGTGTCATTGTAGTACTTTTCCTTGTCCTGTCTTGCTGTATTGCAGCATCAAGCAGGTAAATGGCTTTCTTCAATTGCTTGCCTCTCACAGTCAGCAGCTTGATGAAATCCTTTTCTTTGAAAGTTTGGTTTACCTTGCAGCCTTTGAACCCATTCTCCTGGTAAGCGCCTGCTTCTGCATAAGCCCAGATCCTGGCTTTCCTTCTCAGCGTGGCTTAGCTTCCCCAGCTGATGCTCCTTTTGCTTCTGCTTGCAATTAGTGCAGTGCTTTTGCCTCTTTGGGCAAACAGCTCTCTCTCTAGCTTGAGCTGGTCCCTCCTTGGGTCCTTCCTCAGCTCCTAGTGAGTCACCTCTCACTCCTGGTGATCCTCTAGCTCCGGAGAAATCAGGCTTCCACTTCAACCTCTCTCCCTTCCAGTCTTCCACTCTCCCCTTATAAAGCACTCCTGCCTTTGAGGATTGGGAGCTGGTTGTTAGTTCCTCGTGACCAGCTGGGCGTGGCCCTTCAGTCTCTCTGAATGCCCTCCTGCTCCCTCTAGCTGGTTCCTGTGAATATTGCAACTTGTGCACATCTTTTTTTCTCTGAAAAACAGCTTCTTTTTTTCTCCTCTGGGCTTTCATCAGCCCTCGCTGCATTACACACTCCTTGTGGCCTTGGCAAGTCACTTCCCTCCATTGCCTTGGAAGAAAGGCCTGGCAATCTACTTCCAGTGACACTGCCAAGAAAACCCAGGAGCTTCTGGGTCATCAGGAGTCAGAACTGACTCGAAGGCACACATTGCTTGTACATCTTCCCACTTGTTTTTGATGTGTGGCTGTTTCTAATTTTAAGCTGCTTTTGCAGGGGGTGATGTCCAGAGCTTGACCTTCCTCATCCGTCACCCCCTTGTTCTAGTTTAAATGTATATCCACATATTTCTTGTATTTTTCACTTAGGATTCTTTTCCCTGTGACAGAGAGGTAGTCCATCAGCACAGTATAGTCTCTTGTTCCATCTGTTTCCCCAGTCGCCAATAAATCTGAATCCTTTTTATTTGCACCAGGTCTGGAGCCATGTATTAAAGCTGTTGATGCGATACAGCCTTTTTGCCCCCTTACCTAGAACAGGTAGAACCTCTGAGAATGCAACAGTGTTAACAATGGGCTTGAGTTTCTCTCCCAGAGATTGGAAGTTCTTTTGGACTGTAGAGGCACTGTTTCTAGCCAGGTCATTTGTGCCCAAGTGGATAACCACATCAAGTTTGGAGTGTTCACTTTCTGCGCTAAGTATTTCAACAACGTGGTTTGTATTCCTGGTGGCTGAAGAGCCTGGGAGGCACTTGACTATCTTCTCTCCTTTGAACTGTGTTCCCAAGTTGGTGCCACTGATGATGGAATCAGTTTGCTGTTTGGTGAGAAATAAATGATTCATGTTAGTTGTAGTAGTAATCTGTATTATTTTTTTTTCTATTGTATCTAATGTCTCTTAGTTTGTTCCTTCAGTCATGGTTCTTGTCACCCTCCTGGTGCTCAGCCACTGCATTTACCCTGCACCCCAGCATTTTAGTCTTATGAATACCAAGCAATTTCAGCTTTTGACAAATTCAGAGATTAGACCTCCTTATGGTGCCAAGAAGAATTTGATCACATCACACCACTTCTGAAGGAGCAGCACTGGCTCCCAGCCATGGCCAGAATTAAACACAAAACTGTTAGGATCACTTTCAAGGCTCATCTTGCTAGTCTATCACACTATGCTATCTCTTTACTGACTCCTTATATACCTTCATGTTCTCTGAGGTCTCCTCATTCCTTCCGCTGAATGAGTCCGTTTAAAATCAGCTTGCTGCTTTCTCCTATTTCTCCTTGCTGCTTTCTCCTATTAGTTCCTTTTCTTTGGAATTCCTTGCCTTTTGATCTAAGGATAGAAATCTATTATAAAAAGTTGAAGGTTGAAGTTAAAGCCTGGTTTTTCATTTATGTGTTTGATGCAGAGAGAGGTGGTGTGTCTTGATGGCTGTTGACTGTTCATTGTTCGTTCCCTCCTTTGTCTCATTCCATATTCCTATTGCATTGTAACTATTATATACTTGTGTCTGCTTGTCCTTTGTTTTGAATATTGTGGTATTATCTGATTTTATTGTGCTTCTTCTATATTGAGGGGCATGTTTACTAACATACGCTAATGCCTAGTGCAGGGTATACTGTGCGTTAATCATGCTGCTCTGACTTAGCACAGGGTAACACGGTAAACAGCCCATTCTAACTGTTGATGGGTGAAGGGACAGAGACTGGGCGGGTTAGAGGCAGAGTGTGGGCAGTGACGGCATCTTGTGGCTAGCACAGGTGTCATTGGCATGTGCCATTAGCGTGAAGGAACTTACTGCCTCCTCAGTAACTGCAGAGGGACATGCCAGACATGCTCACCACAGTCAGCACAGGTCTCCGTGCTAACCTTTGCAGCTTAATGCTCTAATATAGCGCATTTTGGTAAACAAGCTCTGAAATAGCTATGGTTCACGTTGGGGATTTTAATGTAGACAACCTTGATGTCTTATATGAGGGGTGGTATAGAAAATGCTTTAAATATAGTAAATAAATAACTCTAATTGTTTGACATGTGATTCCATGACATCAGGCACTTGAAATGTTCTTGCAGCAGCATTGCGCCTTTTGAAATTTTATAAAAAGACTTCTTCAAGTCTAGAGTCCAAACTTGCTATAATCTTGGTGAATAAATTGCTCATTACCTCTTTTATCACCTCCCTGGCACTCATGGAGACTGGGATCTTTGGGCCCATTTCAGCATCGGATGTCCTCTGGGGCTTTATGGCTCACTTGTTTCATCTTAGAAGTCTGCACAGCCCACACAGTAGGTATAGATCTTGTATTTCTTTCTTTATCCATATACAGATTCAATGACCTTGAATCTTTGGGGTCTGTTTACTAAAATGCTCTAATGCTTTTTCACCAACTGCACGGCACATGTCAGAATGTGGTGGGTCCATAACTTGTGCAATAAATGCAGGGGGAGTGGTCAGCATCTGCCTTGCCTTTAGTGTACAAGTCGGGCAATTACTGTACTGGGCTGTGTTCCCTGCACCAGGGAGCAGGGAGAAGAAAAACCAAGAAGTCTCTCTGTGCTCCCTGATCCCCCCCTTTGGACTCCCTTCTGGCCCCCTCAAGCACAAATACTACTGGTGCCGCGGATCAGATGATCTGCAACATCGACACATGTCCCCCCCCCCCTCAAACCCCTCCTTCAGTCCCCCTCCCCCCAGATATCATCCAACCTTTTGGGTCTTACTGTCAAGGACCCTCCAACCCTGGCAGTAATGATCTGGCCCAGATTTCCCCCCTAGCAAGCCTGGACCTTACTGGGCTGTCCCTGGTGGTCCAGCAGTGTATGGGGAAGGAGTGATCCCCCTCCTCTCCTGCCCCATCTCCGGTACTCTGTAAAATGGCACTAACTTGTGATGCTGCTCCTTAGCAATAAGACATCTACTATATGACATTTAATTTCCAAATCAAATCAAGTGGAGATTCCCAAAAACCTGACACTCAAAGCAGGCTAAAATCCATATAGTTCCAATAAAACCAAGAGCTGTTTGCTCATCTCTGCTCCTAACAACCGTGCACACTAATATTGGATGCCCTGGACAAGATATCTGCAAAGTAATAGCTCGCTGCATGATTTACTTTATAGACTTTATCGGTGAAGTAGCAAACGGCTTTTCTGTTATCTGTGTTACTTCCTTCTCTGCAGTTTTTTCCTTTTGTCTACAAAGGAAATATTAACCACTTGTTTGAATCAGGAAGCACAAACATGCTAAATAGCTGTTGTCTGTCCTCTGTAACAAAATAAGGTTCATTTTGAGACATACACCTTTCAATGTTTTTATGGGATTTATGTTAGGAAGAGAGGTAGTGCTTTTGCTTCAAGCACTATTACAAGGATATATAAAGTTTTGGCCTCTATAGCGGTGATAAGCAGAAAGAAACAACAGCAAATGCCATAAAGGCAAATATTTGGTAGATATTTGTCATTATAAGGAAGATATTTGTCATGGCTCAGAAAAGAATTTTGAGCCTTTTTAAAAGGAGGAACAACCATAGATAATTCATTAAAACCTTAGACTTCACCCACTGGGAAATGCACTGCTTGCCACAATACAAGCATTGTGCAAACTGTGTCCTTTGGGAGGAGTGGCCTAGTGGTTAGGACAAGGTACCTCAGGCCAGAGTTCAATTCCCACCTGGGGACAGCAATCTCAGGCTGGAGGCACTGGGGTTTCTAGTCCTATAGGCACTCCTTGTGGCCTTGGGTAAGCCACTTAACCCTCCATTGCCTCAGGTACACATAGATTGTGAGCCCTTTGGGGATGAGGGAATATATCCAGTACCTGCTTATAGTGATTGTAAACCACTCTGATGCCCTTCAGCCTGGATGGTATATCAAGAAATTGCATAAACATAAACATAAAACTGCCAGGTACTTGTGATCTAGATCGGCCACTGTTGGAAACAGGATACTGGGCTTGATGGACCTTGGTCTGACCCAGTATGGCATATCTTATGTTCTTATATTCACCAATATGCCCATAAACAACCATTCATCCAAATGCATATGAACATTAGAACATAAGAAATGCCATACTGGGTGAGACCAAAGGTCCATCAAGCCCAGTATCCTATTTGTATGGGAAGGGAGCCAGATATGCAGCAGCACAAAATCAGAGCATGGCCTCTCCGTCCAGGCCCTTTGCACCTGATTCTGATCTCACTGGAATGTCTAGCTCCCGCGGGTGCAGAATTGGGTGCAGATACTGCCCATCCAGATTTTGGATGTCCTGATGGGTCTGATGGACCCCCATTCTACATCAGACTCCACATCATCCGGCTCACCTTATTAATCTTTTAATAGGCTCTACAAGTCCCCAAGCACAAACATATTTATTCCTTCTTCTTGAAATGATATGATGCTGGAGAAGTAATTTGCTAAAGATGCTGTCTACTTTGCCTGGATGTCATCTTGCAGTAACTTGGTTGCTTACTCATCTAGACATGACACTAGCATAGAAAGAAAAAGGAAGAGGATGAAGAGAACCAGAGTGCTGCAGAGCTAAGTCACAAGACCATCGTTGTCTATGTTGTGTGGTGGAAAATAAATTATTATCTCTCTGGTACTTTGACTACACGTCTGGGCAATTCCTGTGGAAGGCAATGGATTTGGAAGATGTACAACTGGCAAGATTTCTTCTTGTGAGAGAGATATAGCCCATATGTGTCCAACATCTGAAAGCCATCTATATGATTTCAGAAGTTCATTTGCTACAACATCCTTGGCATATCCTAAGCAATCTACAAAAAATCCCATGGCTGTTGAACACTCCATTATATCAGTCTAAAATAAAAAAAATATGTAGAAGGTACAAATAGGTAAAGAATGAACTTCTTCCTTCTAAACCGTTTGGTAACCATGAATACCTTTCAGATGTTTTGGCTTTGACGTCCTAGATTGCACTTGGACATCCCATTGTAAAATGTGCCTTTAACTGAATGTTTATTTACATATTTCCTTATAACTGAGAGCTACATATTTACATATTTCCTTATAACTGAGATTGTAACTTGCCTTGAACTAATACTGGAAAGGTGTGAGCTATATACAATTAAATAAATAAATGCTAACATAAAACTTTGCTAAAGCGGTAGCAAGGATTTCCTTAAATATAGGGTTACTGTAGGAGGGAGTTTATTTATGTGAAGGGTAATTTTGTAATAGTGTTGCCTACACAAGGCTCATAGGTACATGTGTTGGACTTTATATAAAGGGCTTTGGATCCCCTTTCTGGGTAGGAAGGCAGTATATAAATCTATAATAGAATATATTGTTTAATCATTTCTCTGATGGATTGATTTTGTTAAATCCATGAATGAAAGTTCAGCTGTGGGGAAAATTTTCAAAAAGATGGAGAGTGCCTGACAGGATGAGGTATAAGAGTTTGTCCCATTTTGTGTCTATGAGAAATACCTGCTAGGTTCAGAAGCAAGTAGGCAGAAGGGTGACAGAAAACAGGGAAACACAAAGAGGAACCCTTTATCTTGGTATGCCAGGTGTGTATCGATCCTCCCATGTTAGTTGACAATACACAATAAACTTTTGAGATTCACAAATAACATGTAAGAAGCCAGAGTCTCAGCTATAAGGAAATATGTAAATAAATATTCAGTTAAAGACACGTTTTACAATGGGGCGCCCAAGTGCAATCTAGGACGTCAAAGCCAGAACATCTGAAAAAAAGCAGGCATGTGCAAGTTCAGGCATGATTTCAGAAATGTGGACATGCCCAATATGGACGTCTATAGAGACATCTAAAGAGCCATCTCCAGAATAGCAGCTCAGACTGTGAGCTTCTACTAGTGTAATGGAAAAAGGAGCAGGGATGGCTAGAGTTCAAATCTCAATGTGGGTCTTTGAATTACTGAACTCTATGCTTTCTGGATGTTTTAAGGCCAAAACAAGCATAGTGCCTCCACTATGCCCCCTCGCCTACTTGGATGTCCCTGCAGTAGAGATGTGTGTAAACATCCCTGCAGTGGAACGACTGCAGGGACATCTCTGTGATTTCAACATCCACAGGCACATCTTCAGATGTCTTCATCACAACTAAGCCTTTTAAAATGACCTTCTTAGCAATAGCATGTCTAGACAAGGGAAAGGGGACACCTATTAGTAAAGTCCTGTTCTGACAAAGGCAAAACTGCCATTTTTATACATTAGAAAGTAACTGGCATAAGCATTGTGTTTTTTAGCTAACAGTAAACATTTGTGAGACTACCGCTAGGGGATCTCAGGCACAATTTTGTACCCATAGCTGGCATCAGCAGGAGAGAGAAGGGATCACTTCTGCTGGCCTACCCTAATAGAATTCCAGGGATAAGTAAATTGGCCCCAGTGGCCTTCAGGGACCCCCAGACTACTAATTGAATGTTTTTGCCATGGGCCCTATAATTTTGTGGCCTGAAGCATTAGGTCACGTGCTTTGAGCTGGCATTATTTTTCTATGAATGTTGTACCTTGTGGTGATTATCGCAAGCTGCACTGTTCAATTTGAATAATAATGAAGTGTTTTGTATGCATTTGCATGCTTTGCATCTCAATAGTTAGGGGGTTATTCTGAGCCATGAACAGCAGGGATTGACGTCCCAATAGGACGACCATCCCTGCTATTCGTGCCAGCACTTGCCTCCGACTAACTTCCCTGCCGGTTGTGCGGGGAAGTTAGACAGGGTGGGGAAGGGGCGGTCCAGGGGCGGAGTCTGGGCAGTCTCTGGCCCTGGACATACAGGGCCGATTCTAATGTCAGCTGTGTATGTCCTGGGCTGGCGACATGTGCGGAAAAGTTATTACACCTCCAATGTGGAATAACTTCCTTGCACATTTTTTTTTTTTGCTGCCGGGGCACGGATGGGGCCGGGGGGCTGGAGGACATTACCTGCAGCCTGACCCTGGCCTTAGGAGGCCAGATCGAGGGTCAGACACTGCAGGGAATTAACTTTATTCTCTGGTGGCTGGCATTGCAGCTCTTCAATGGAGCTATGGTGCCATGGCAACATGACGCCATGGCGCCACGGCAACATGATGCCATCACGCCGCGGCTCCATTGAAGAACCTTAACTGAGTTAGCTGGGTGTAGTCCTGCATATGTAGGCCAGACAGAATCACAGTTCCAACCTGCACATGCAGGACTGTTCACAATTCTGATTCCGTGGGGCTAGACATGTCCCGCGGGATCAGAATCGCAATGCCCTCTGTGCGTCCGGTTCAGACCAGACGCACAGAGGGGATCTACGTCTGGAACAGAATCAGGCTCTTACTGTTCAGTGGGGTGCAAAATTGTGCATTACTGTCAAATAACACACATTTTTGCCCTATACCTCATGGTAAGGGGCAAAAATCATGTGTTTATTCCTGTATCATAGTTTGGCAACTGCCCCCCTTAATTCTCTTCAATCAATTTGACTGCAACATGTCATCTGAAATTTTTATAGAGAATTCATTCAAGATCCACCTATATCACTTATCTGCAAAAACCCTATTTAGTGAGATCATTTCTACAAATAGTTGATGCAATGTTACACTTCAATAGTCTATCTACTTCAGGGATAATGGCCCTATTCATTCCAAATTCATGTCCACAACCAATTTTAGTGAACTGAGACAACTCACTTCTCACAGAAAATATAAAAAATAGCATCCACACATCTCATTTTAATATGCAGTCAGGCTGGGGGGGTGGAGGGGAGGAGGGTTGATATTCAAAGCCATTTAGGCAGGTTACATACCTGAAAACTTCCTAAATGGCACTTAGTGGGATATTCAGTAGCTTAGTGGAGTGGAGGAGTAGCCTAATGGTTTAAGCACTGGCTTAATAACCAAGACACCAGGGTTTAATTCTCCTTAGCAATTCTTGTGGCCTTGGACAAGTTACTTAACCCTCCATTACCTAGGAAGAAAGGGCTGGCAAACTACTTCCAGTCACATTGTCAAGAAAACCCAAAAGCTACTGGGTCAGCATTGACTTAAAGGCACATATTGCAATATGGTTAGTGTTGCTGAATGACCCCAAGTGCTCTGATGCTAGCTGGCTAGCAATGAGATGTTTCAGGGTCAGAATGGAGGTGGCATCCAGTGATGACACTAGCAGTGACATTCTTCTGCTCATTGGTTATCTCAAAGTGGTTAAAGTTAGACTGTCTCAGCTATAGCTAATCTGCTGGCATCTGAATACCATTGCTAGCCGGTTAGCTAGCTTGCTATCTGGCCAACCTGGATATTCAATGCCGGTAGCTGGATATGGCTCTTGCATTGAATATCCAAGTTCAAGTTCCAGCAGCAACAGCTTGCCGCTTTATCAGCATTAGCCATCACCGCTGAATATTACCCCATAGCTTCCTCAGCCAATCAAATTCAGATTAATGTTATCCATTCTTGAAGTGTAATTGTTGCTCATAATTCCTCCATAAATAGAAAAAAACACTCCCTTTTTGAAGGAAAGTATACATGCAATATAACCCAAAACTCCTTCACCACTATTTACATGTTGTGAGGGTGCCAATTGAAAATGACATATTTACCCAGCAATAATAATAGCAAAAATACTAAAGATGTAAGGATACATACTTTCCCCCTACCTGTTTAATTTATATGCAGGACAAATCATCAGAGAAGCGGGATTGTATGAAGACAACTAAGATGTGAGATTGGCGGAAGACTCATCAACAGCCTTCACTATGCTGATGATTCAACATTCCTGGCTGAAAGTGAAGACTACCTGAAGCATTTGCTTCTCAAGATCAAGGAACATAATCTTAAAATGGGCCTGTACCTTAATGTAAAGAAGACAAAGATCCTGACAACTGGCAAAATCAATAAGTTCGTTGTTGCTGGAGAAAAAAATGAAATAGTTGAGAACTTTAAACTACTTGGATCAATTATCAATAAAGAAATGGCAAGCAGTCAAGAAATCTGATGATACATTGCTCTTGGCGGAATGGCTATGAAGGACCCAGACAAGATTCTCAAGAGCAGAGATGTCTCTCTCCATACAAAGATTTGACTTGTTCAAACCATGATATTTTCAATAACGTCATATGGATGTGAAAGTTGGACAGTGAAATAAATAGACAGGAAGAAAATCAATGACTTTAAATACTGGTGCTGGTGATGAATACTGTGTGTACCATGGATTGGCCAAAGAACAAACTAGTCAGTACTAGAGGAGTTCAAACCTAAGTTTTCTTTAGAAGTTCAGTTGACAAGACTTTGATTTCATACTTTGGACACATCATGCAAAGAGAGAGATCATTAAAGAAAGGCATCATGCTTGGCAAGGTAGAATGTCAACACAAAAGAGGAAGGCCAGCAATAAGATGGATCGATACAATAACAGCAGCTACGGGTACCAGTCTGTCAACAATGAGCTGCTTGACTGAAGACCGAACACAATTTAGGACAACTATCCAGAGGGTCGCCAAGAGTCGACACCGACTCGACTGCACTTAACAACAACAAACGAGTGTCACTCTATCAACAGTGAGTTGCCTGACTGAAGACTGAACACAGTTTAGGACAACTATGCAGAAGGTTGCCATGAGTCAACGCTGAGTAGACAGCACTTAACAACAACAACAAGTTACCATCAAAATAGGCCATACACTTTTTATAATATGTACATTTTACACACTTCTAGCTCCTCATATCAATCATCAGTTCCTTTTACACCAATGACAAGCCCTATCAGGTCTATTAATTCATATATTCTTCTCTAATATTTTTTATACCTATATGTCTTTTTACTATAAATATAAAATTCACACCTGCCTCTCATAAATATTGAGTACTGCATTCATGTTCACTTTGCAAGCATTGCTGATGAGAACTTTTACAAGCTGCATTATATCCGTTAAGCGCCCACATAACCCAGTTCAGTTTTCAACTTTCAACTTCTTTGAAGCTGCTTTTGGATCCTGATGCTCCTCGCTCTCTTGTCCACTATTTATGTGAATCTTATCATACTGTAGCCCCTAGTTCCACTATGAGGCCAATTCTGATCAGGGCATGTCTGGGCTGTCCGGACGTCCAAAATCTAGATGGGCTGGATTTGCACCCGATTCTGATCCCAGGTGCAAATCCGGTGCAATCAGAATCAGGTGCAATGGGCCTAGATGGGCAGGACGTGCCCCGATTCTGCCCTGCAGCATGTCCAGGTACTTCCCCGGCAAGCTCAGCCTAGGCTCCTGCATTGAGTCATGGTGCCGTAGTGTCCTGTTGGCATGGCACTGTGGCTCCATGCTGGAGCCCCAATCACCAGCGCTGCATTAAATGGCTTGTTCCCTGCCTACCGACCTCCAATCGGGCCTTTCAAGGCTGCGATTGGGCTGTAGAAAACCTCGTGCCCCCCGTTCACCTTCTCTCCTGGGTCCTCCGCTATCCACTGGGAACCTTGGGGGAACTTATTTCACCTCTGATGTGGAGTAAGTTCCCTGTGTAGATGACCAACTCTGGACATACAGAGTCAACATCAGAATCGGCTCTGTATGTCCGGGGTCAGGGTCATGCCTCCGGTCTGCCCTCACTCCTCCTAGGTCCGCTCCCTCCCGCCCTCGTACAGAGCTTCCCGCACATTTCTGCTGTACATGCAGGGAGTTCATTTGCCGGCATAGCACCTGGGTATTAGCGGGGAATGTATGTCCGCCCTGGACGTATATCCCCACTAAACATGGGTCAGAATGCTGCCCTATGTGTTTTAACTTGATTATTTTGTAAGCTCTGAATAGCAGGGACTGTGTCTATATGTACAGAGTTGTGAATGCCGTATAGTGCTATACAAATGATTGGCAGTAGTAGTAGTAGTAGTAGGTTTGCATGTGCATGTGATGGAAAACAAAGCATTTTAAGAACACCCAAGGAGAACAGTGACCATGGAGGCATTCAAGCATTGCTGCTCAGAACGTTTACAAGCTGCTTTTTATCTGTTACGTGGCCACATAGCACAGTTCAACTTTCAACATACACTGCTCTAATTTTGTGTTTCCCAAAGCTACAAATGTTACACTTATCTGTTCAGCCAGTATTCATCTATTAGGACATTGTCCTTTGCATCCAGCTTTAATGTCTGACATTTTGCTGCACCATTGTATACCCAACCTGATCACAGGTTTTGTTGATCTGCATCAGTAGGTTTGACATCCGCCTACAAAACAGAAAGAACAGCAGCTAGCTTCAAAGTTGTGCAACCATTGAATTCCAAAAACAGCTACTCTTCCAAAGGGTCTGGGTGCCCATTCAGCTGACCCAGTGCCAAGGAACACACAATAATCAGAACAGACTAAACTGTGGGGCACTAAATAATAGTGTTCCATTCAATGGCATCATTGAGGCCCCCTAGGTAGACAGTTTAGTCTGTTCTGATTATTGCACTTTTTGGATAATAAAGCTTGTTATGCCCTTCTGATGTCATCATGTTCCTTAGCACTGGGTTAGACAGTTGGGCATGGAATTTAAGCAGCACCCACACGCATTGGAAGAGTAGCTGCTTTTGAAATTCAATGTTTACACAACTTCAAAGCTAGCTGCCGTTCTTTCTGTTTTGCAGATGGATGACTAACCCCCTGATGCAGATCGACGAAGCCTGTGACCAGGTCAGATATAGTGCAATGAGACGCCAAGCAGTAAAGCTGGATGCAATGGTCAATGATCTAGTACAGACATGTCCAACTTCGAACAGTTCGTGATCTACTTTTTCCGGTCAAAAGGGCCGGTGATCTACCACCATGAAAATTAAGTTTCAAATTAGTTTCAAATTAAATTTTAACCAAATAAAGTTGGAGGATCCCCCCCCCCCATTTTTAATGAACCTTCTGTCATTTACTTGGATGTGATCAGCTGTTAAGCAAATTAAGCAAAAACAAAACAGAGAGACAAAGATCCAGTAAGAACTGCGAGGGGAAATGGAAAGTACATTTTTTCTTAAAATTTTATTGAGTAATAACTTTCTTTAACTGTCTTAACTTTCTTTAACTTTTATTAATTTGTGTTAAATTTAGGTCAAGTATTGATCCAGGCTGATCTTGCACAATCTTTAATATTTTGCTCTTGCTCATTAGTGAGACGTCTGAGCCTGCATTTCATCCACCAGCTTTTTGAAGTTGGATGAATATTGTGTGAGGGTCAGTCTCAGGGGAATCCTGGAGATGTTCATCTATCATGTTGGAATGTTGTGTGCTCTTTGTCATTTTCAGATGGGAAAATGCAGATTCACACAAATAAGTTGAACCGAAACAGGAGTGTACAGCTTCACTGCATCTTCTCGAGTTGGGAAATTTGTCTCTAGGCACTAGCTTCCAAAAGGATTCTTGCTCAGCATGGGTCTTGAGAAAAATGTTATTTTTTAAGGGTTAATATTTCGTTTTCAAGAGATGGCTTGTTCAATGAGTCATTTTTACTGATAGCAGTTGCAGTTTCTTTAATGTCCACATCTAATTTGAATGGGTATGACAAGTACTCCACAACTGTTCCAATTTTTTGGAAGTCACAGAATCTATTTTCAAATTCCTGTATAACAGTACAGATTTCTGTCACATACTTCTTGTTCTGAAAAACAAAATTTGGATATTGTCCCAGATGGTCCTGCGTATTAGGAAAATGATCAAAAGTGTTGTTTGCAAGGTCAGTTATCATTAGCTCAAATTTTCTCTTGTAGGATGAAACCGTACTCATCATCTCACCAATGCATTTGTTTTTACCTTGTAGTTCAAGGTTCATATCACTTAGTTCGCCTGTAAAATCAGCGAGAAATGCCAGATCACATAACCACTCCTCATCTTACAACTCTTCTTGGTCATCTCCCTCTCCTTCAAAAAGCTTCTTATTTTATTCAGCAAATCACAAAATCTTTGCAGAAATTTGTGTCTACTTAGCCACCTTATATCTGTGTGCAAAATGATTTCCGCTGCCCCTTCATCAAGAATAAGATTGAAAAGCCATCTTTGAAGTGATCTTCCACGAACTAAATTTACAATTTTGAAAGTGATGTCCATGACAGTCTTTGTATTGAGTCTCTTGCTTGCCAAAACCTGCTGGTGAATGATGCAGTGGTAAGAAAGGAAATCTGGGATGTTGTAATGCTGTCTACAGAGGGCTATGATGAAGAAGTAGTCCATTTCCCATTCATCATGAAAGTGGTAGGTTTTGCTCTTCTTTGGAACACTCATATTCGTTATACTGTGGTGGCTGTCACTGTCCCAAAGTATTAAAGATCAGCAGGAACTGAAGACCTCTGGATGATGTGCAATACAAGGACTAGAGATGCCAAAACCACACATGCAGTTCTAAAAGTAAAAATAAGAATTCATCATACTGGCACCAATAATCAAATACCACCAAACAATCATCAAAAAACCTCGAACCCCTGTCCAGCAAACCAGATAAAATCAAATACCACCAAACAAGTTCAAATACCACCACACGCGATTTAATAAATTCTGCACACAGTGTAGAATCAATGCAAAGGCAAGGCAAAATAAAATTGCAGTGTAGAATCAACGCAAAGGCTAGGCAAAATAAAATTGCAGAGGCAAGCAAAAGTCACAGTGGTTTGAACCAATTTGAAGGCAAGGCTTAGGCAAGTTAGAACAAAATTGGAAAAGCCTGCCAAAATCACCAAATTCTTGACACTTTGTTGTGTCTGCCCGAAAACGTTTAATGAAAGCAAACTATAAAGCGACCAACAACCAGCACACAACACAACTAATACGGTAAGTGTATTCAGGTAAAGCCCAGGCGAATGGATATCATCTGGTATATAACACACTTCTAAGGGTGTTGGGGCGGGGGCAGGAATGGGTGATTCTGAGAGGCAGGAGACCAGGTACGATGCTGGGCCTGTGGCGTCTTGTCGCGGGGCGTGGGCGGCGGCCCCTTGGGGTACCCACAAACTATTGGCACAAAAACAACAAGCTCCCCCAATACACCTGCAGACAAGATTCCCACAGGCAGGGAAAAAAGACAGACAAAGGATCAGCAGCGGCGGCAAGCCCTCGGCAGATGATCTGCCAGCACGAGCTCTCTTCTATCAATGGGGCGAGCTGCTGGAGAGATGGAGCCAAGTGGGGCTGGTGATCTACCTCTGACCCCTCTGCGATCTACATGTAAATCGCGATCTACCTGTTGGACATGCCTAATCTAGATGAACAACAGACAAACAGTTAAGTGCAACATTTGTAGTTTTGGAAAATACAGTATTTGACCAGTGTAGAATATATTGAAAGTTGAACTGTGCTATGGGGGCAATTAACAGATAGCAAACAGCTTGTGAAAGTCCTGAGCAGGAATTCCTGAATGCCACTGCTCCTCGTGGGTGTTCTAAACATGCATGGCCCTTTGTTTTTCATCACATGTGCATGCAAATCCTTCAGCCGGGGACAAGTATATGTTTGGAGATGGGGAAATATTGATTTTAGAAGGTCTGTGCGTGTACATGGCACCTTTTCTGAAATCACCATTGCATTCCACATGTTCTGATTTGTACATCCCCGCTACCACCTGGACAGCCTTTCTAAAATGTGTTTTCTTCTGGGAGAGGGGGGCGGGACGACCGGGACGACCCATTTCAATTTTGGATAAATCAAAGATGTATCACACATAGATGACTTGATGAAGTGATCTGGTCAAATGGATTGAACAGAGTTGAATGATTAATATTTTTAGAACTCTTTATGAACTGCTATATAAATGGACCAATGACAAAATAGAGGAGACAATGTTTCAGTAAAATATCCACTATTGAGCTTCTATGGGACAATATTCAGGCATGGTATCCAGCATTTTTAAAGTGGTTGGCCACCCTGGCTAAAACTGAAATCATATATTCAGTGCCAGAACCCAGAAATCCTCCAGCGCTGAACATCCACTTTCAGTGCTGATCACTATCACTTTGGCTGGCATTCTGTCCCACGAATAGCAGGGTTGGACATCCTGGTTGGATGTCAAATCTTTGCTCAGTCCTGGAATGTGTTTCCGTTCCCAGCATTCCCCACATGTACACAGCATTAGTGCAGGCAGCGCTAAAGATGGGCAGGAGGGGTCAGAGTGGGGAGCGGAGTGGGGGTGGGGGAAGGTGCCAGGATGTACAGAAGCCATTCAGGTCGGGCCTCTGTACGTACCCCAGTGCTGAGTTACATGCCTGGCTTATTCCATCCTGAAAGTGGAATAAGTTGCAGGTTCTGTGCTGTTCGTGGGATGCAGCCCCCCATAACCCAGGCCACAACTACAGGACAGCACCCACCACCCGATCAGGCCTTGGGGGCCCCACAGAGGGTTGAGTTGTGGTGTGTCAAGGTCTGCTCTAGGACCGGCCATTCTGCAATGCAGACTAGACATTCCGGTGCCATGGCGACAGGACACCATTGCATTGGCACACCAGCTGGAGCGTTGTGCGCACTGGATGGGAAGATTGCAAGACGGCTCCCACCATGGAATCGGGTGCATACCAGACCATCTAAGTGCCTGATTCCACAATCACGGAACGTACAGATCCCACAGTTGCAGAATCAGGACAACTTGGCCCGATTCCAAGATCAGGTTTTAGGCGTCCCGACGGCCCGGCTGTGCACCATTTGGTATTGGCAGTGATATTCAGTTGCTCTCCAGATAACAAAAGAGCCATTGACTGTCCTAACTTTATAAGGCCACTTATCTGGTTAGAGGACTGACTGAAAATTGCCACTAATCAGATATGTGCTGTGCTCACCCTCACCCCCACTCGCAGACCACCCCTGAAAGCCAAGTTCGCATCAGATGCATTCATGGTGCTGCAACATCATATCCCACCTATAGGCTAAAGGTTAAGTGCCTGGGGAAACAAGAGGAAGTCCTGTTAGCAGTGGTGCCTAGGCTACCCTTTGATTTGGTTCTAGGAAAGGACTGGCCAAGATTTAAGCAGGGTCTAGTGGAAGGGCTAGGAAAGAAGGAGGGAGAAGGAATAATGGAAATAGCTCCCGGGCCTTTCTTTGGAAGTCCTCAGTCCCTAGATAAAAAGATGGTTAATCTTCCAGAAGGCCAAACTATAGGTAATAAGAGGGGCCTTGTATCCACCTGCTCGCAGGCTAAGGTAGAGAGCCAGCGAAAGGAGGAGGGGGAGCAGGCAGAGTTATTAGGAGACTTACCCTCTCATGATGATTTAATAACTCCATCATCTGGTAAAGTAAGAAAGTTCAAAGCAAACAAGCGGCATGAGAGACTTTGCAGAGCACAGGGTAGGGCTGAGATGTTAGCTGGTCAAAGTTTACCCTGGGTGCCAGCTGAGTTAGTGGCAAAGTTTCCTAACTTTCCACAAGAGCAGCGAGCTGATCAAGCTGTCACCCGAGCTTTTAAGTATGCTCAGGAGGTCAGGGAGGAGTTGCCCAGATTCAGACTAGATAATGAAATATTATATAGAGAGAGTCAGGACCCCAGGAATGGGACCATACGTAAACAATTGGTGGTACCCACAACTTTCAAAGGGCTAGTACTTAGATTAGCACATGATCATCCAGTTGGAGGTCATAAAGGGATGCAAGGAACGCTGGATCAAATACTTATGCGTTTTAACTGGCCAGGTATTTTCAAAGAAACTGCCCAGTTTTGTGCTGCGTGTCCAGCGTGTCAGCGAGTTACAGCGGCTCACCCACCGGTGGTGCCATTGATTCCCATGCCAATTATCACAGACCCAATTGGTCGCATTGCCATGGATATTGTAGGCCCATTAGTCAAAACGCCCCGAGGTTTCCAATACATCCTAGTTATGGTAGATCAGGCAACAAGGTTTCCCTGGGCCATACCATTGAGGACTGTTTTCTGCAAAAACAATAGCTTTAGAGCTAGTAAAATTGTTTTGTGAAGTGGGATTCCCAAGAGAGGTGTTTGACTGACCGAGGGTCCAATTTTGTATCCAAAATATTTGGCCCAGGTCTGAGATGCCTTTGGCATTCATCACGTGAAAACCTCCGCCTACCATCCACAATCAAACGGTTTGGTGGAGAGATTCAACCAAACTCTCAAACAACTGGTGAGAAGGGGGTTAGCAGGAGAGGTAAAAGAATGGGATATGTTATTGCCCTTTGCTTATATGCTGCAGGGAAAGAATTCAGGTGTCCCTAGGTGTAACTCCATATGAATTGATGTATGGTAGGGCTCCACGGGGTTGTTAGATATTTTGAGGGAACAATGGATTGATCCTGAACCAGGAAGTCAGGAGGTGCCACAGTTTCTACGTGACCTGAGAGCACGTTTGAAAAGGACCTCGCAGGTTGCTGAGAGGAACCTGCAGGACAGTCAAGTGCGCCAGAAAGGGTGGGTATGATAGGAAGGCCAAAAGCCGCCAATTAAGCATTGGTGAAAAGGTTTTGGTTCAAGTAGCAGGAACTGCCCCAAAATTTGAAGTTACAGTGGAAAGGGCCATGGAAGGTTGTTAAACAAGTGAGCCCAGTGTCTTATATGGTAGAAAATGCAAGAGGGTGTAGGCAGACTACCATATTAATGTACTTAAGTCTTGGAAGGAGAGGCCTGTAATAATAATGACCCTGAAGCCAGTCAGGAAGTAAGTGAGCTTCAAAAAGATAAACACTCTCGTAGGTATTACGGACTGTAGGAAAGAAGTTTCACCAGTTAAACCAGTCCGTAATAACTTAAGCAGGGGGGTATGTGATAAGGAAGCTTATCATAGCTCAGGAAGGAGCTATAGAAAAGGTGAAGTGACTCTGAACAAGCAACCTGTCAGTTCTGGTAGAAATAAGAAAACAGAATTTTCCCATAAAAGACTACCAGTCCCAGAATGCACCAGGTTTCCACCAGCCATTAGTGGAGCTGAAGTGGGGAAACGTGTGTTCAATCAGGAGGGCTATGAGGTAATCCCTAAGCACTCATCTCAAAGGGCAGGGCCTGATTCAGCACGGCTGCGCTGTGCTAGGGTGGAGCACTCATTAAAGCAGAATAAAGGTAGAGTTTATTCTACAGAGAATTATCCTCATCCTCAGTTTCATCTGGGAGATCCTCAGAATTATCCTCAGTTTCATCTGGAGGATCATCAGAAGCAGAAGCCAGTGCGGACGGACAGAGAGGGCAAGAAACCCTTTGGAAGAAAGAAGAGAAAAGCATTTGGGAGGTCTAAAGGAGTCCAGAGCAGTACGTATACTGGGAGACATTCAAAAGGCCAGCGTACACCATTGGACTGGGGAAAACCAGAGGAGTGGTGCTGCAGAGCTAGGCATCTCCAGACGGTACCTGTGAGGGAAACGGCTGCACTTGGAAGGGACCCTAGGACCCGTGCCAGAAGGTATGTGAAGAGAGATCCAGTGTCCAGGGATCTGGATTGGAAGGCTGGACATAAGAACTGGACTACATACTGGCCAGGCTATTTAGAGAGGAACTCTAACAGCAATGGAAGCTCAGGTATGAACACTGATCTATGCCCTAGCTATAACCTTGAAAGACAGCAGGGAAACAAGTATTCTCCTGAGAGTGCTACATTGAGAAATTCCTCTGTGCCAATCCATGATATTGAACCCATGATTGTTGAAGAAGGGGGAGCGGTCTTAGATACAGGCTGTGAATATATGGATTGCTCTCTGTCTAAACTCCTTTGGTAATTTTCTGTTATAAAGTACAACAACCATCACAAAGAAATACAAACTTGTTCTTTAATCTACTCAGAAAAGCTCCTGAAGTAGGATTTGAGCCATGCAGTAGAAAGCAAGCCAGCTATGGGGTTTCAGCTGGGTAACTGCTAGCAATTGAGCCTTACCTAATTGCTTGTGAGCTCTGAGGGAATCACTTCTATGTGGGAAGATATAAGAAGTTAACCTGAAAAGAATAGTTTTTCCCTTCTTTGTGGGATTTGCTTGTTGTTTGATGCACTGCTAAGAAATTATTAGCTAGAGCCTACAGAAAAGACCAGTTTGTTACCAACCAGGTCTTTATTCTTTTGTTTTGATTGCCTGACAAGTTCAGCTGTTTTTCCTGATTTTGTTTTTCTAAGTTTAACACTGAAAGCAAGTATCCTGTTTTATGTGCTACCAAGCATATCTGTGTTGGGAGAAATAACCCCATAAATAAATATCTTATTGGCTTTACACTCAAGCACAACTAATTATTGTGAGCAGCTGTGTCTGGTGTGAATGGACTGCATTTCCCACAATCCCTTGCAAATCATATTGATATATGCACTTGCCAAGACTGTGAACATTCTCACCCAGGCAGCCGTCTGACACTATGCACAAATACACAGCAGCATTATTTTAGAAAAGCCCCTTAAAAGGAGTTCTCCATTCAGAACAACCTTTGTAAAATGACTCCCTCAGCTGCTTACCAGGGTCAAATTTTCGTTCTGTGTTGTCTAACCAGCTAACTCCTTACTTAACCATCTAAATCCTCCTGAAAAACGGTCTCCCTGTTTTGAATGATACTAAAAGAATCAAGAGTCAAAATGGTGCACTTCATTTGTCATGAAGCAGAAAAGCAAAATTCAGAAGTTTGATTGGTGGGCGTCTGAGTTTAAAGGAATATAGAACATACCAGGGATCAACAAAATTTTCAAAAATACTGGTTGATTTGAAGATCTTTTAGTATAATACTAGACTGATTCAAACATTACAGGCATAATTTCCAAAGATTTCCTTGGGCTTTTTCTCAGCCTAGTCAGAGTTATTCTTCACAACAGATACCCTCAAAGGAAAAGCAAGCCGGTAATGAATAATAGATGGGCAATGGATCATTATGTCATTGACAGAAATGACACATAGCCCACAAGATAATCATTGACGTGGACAGACTGCACAGTGCTGAAGGCTGCTAAAGTATCCCTTCTATCTGCCACTAAAAAAGCCTGACCCTATCTCTTCTAATATCGCATTACCAGTTAAGATAAAGAGATAAGATAACTAAAAAGAACAGGGAGGAAATAAAACAAATGCAGGTTCCCAAATTCAGACAGATTACGTTAGGAACACAGCAAGTCCTCCAAATGTTCTGGGTCAGTGCTTTTAAGTATTTGCAGTCTTCCTCCCCCTCCCCCTTTTTAAAAATGTAGAACTGCAAGTTCCATAACATAATGAGCAGTAAACTACAGAAAACAACTATTGGGTCTTAGTCTCCTAGACCACAAGAAGAGAAACTTTTTCCAATAGCAGCTGTTACAAGTGAGCCTATCTGGGATTTCATCCTGTTCAATACCTATTTAGCATGGTGAAAAATAAATAAAATGTGTTGGGGGGAGGGATGCAAGGAGCAAAATCACCATATATGTTCTTTTAATATCCTCAATTTTACATCCAAACAAACCCAAGAAGGGTTATTCATCTCTATAGTATATCTGTGTTTTATTTACCTCTATTTACTTTTATTTCTATCTTTTTTTATTTAACTCTAACCCAAATATATCTAGTTCCCTCCCAACCCCCAACCCCCCGAAATCCCACCCACCCCATGTGAGCCTCCCCAATTAGCTTCACACAGGGACTTGGAGCAGCACATTTAGAACACACATAAAAGAGATTTAACTGTTTTTTTCTCTGAAAGGACAGCTGGGAAATCGACTGGTACTTTGGTAGGTCTCTCTCTCTTTTGCTTCAATGGGTACCTAAGCTTGACGAACTGAATAATGGCTAGGAAAAATTGTATCACCAAAGCTGTTGCCCCAATTACAACTTCTTCCTCTGTCCAGACAGAGGTCCCAATGACAGATGAAGGAAGGTTCCATGTGCAGGATGCCTGCATGCTGAAGCTCTCAGGAAACAAATGGAGGAGGTCAGAGAAGAGGTGGCAAGGCTGAGGAACATTCAAGACAGTGAGAAGTGCATTGATGAGATGCTTCTTAAAACATCCAAGCTCTCCAGCAGAGGAGAAGATGGGAACCTACGGAATGATGAAGGTTGGACATGAGTTACCAGGGCCTGCAAAATCACCAATCCAATTCCTCTAGCCCTTGAATTGAAGAACCATTATGCAGCCCTGGAAGTGGAGGAGGTGAAAGCATCTCTGGAAAGGGAAGAACCACAGCTCAAGCACCCCAAAGTTTCAAAATCAGTGACCACAAGGAAGCAAAGGTAGCGGTGATTGGTGACTCTCTTCTGAGGGGTACCGAGGCGTCCATCTGCTGACCAGACTTGATGTCCAGAGAGGTACTGTATACTGTCTGCCAGGTACCAAAATCTGAGATGTTACAGAGAGTTTGCCGAGACTCATCAAGCCCACTGACTATTGTCCGATGTTGCTCATCATAAGAACATAAGAACATAAGATATGCCATACTGGGTCAGACCAAGGTCCATCAAGCCCAGTATCCTGTTTCCAACAGTGGCCAATCTAGGTCATATGTACCTAGCATTTTCCCCAAGGGACACAGGTTCCACAATGCTTGTACTGGGTCAAGCATTGATATCCTGGGTCCTTTCTTAATAATGGTTTATGGACCTTTCCTCCAGGAACTTGTCCAAACCTCTTTTAAACCCAGCTACACTAACAGACATTACTACATCTTCCGGTAAGAAATTCCAGAGTTTGATTACACGTTGAGTGAAAAAAAAATTTCTTTTATTAGTTTTAAATAGTTTACACTGTAGCTTCTTTGCAAGTTCCCTAGTCTTTCTATATACTGATAATGTAAACAATCAATCTATGTTTACCCATTCCACTCCGTCCATTAATTTATAGACTTCTATAATATCTCCCCTCAGCGTGTCTTTTCCAGGTTAAAGAGCCCTAACCTTTATAGCCTTTCTTCATAGGAGTATCCTTCCATCCCCTTTACCATTTTGGTGGCTCTTCTCTAAACCTTTTCTAATAACGCTATATGCTTTTTAAGATACGGCAACCAGAATTGCACACAATATTAAAGGTGCGGTCTCACCATGGAACGATATAGAGGCATTATAATATCTTTTGTTTTATTTTCCATTCCTTTCCTTATGATACCTATCATTCTATTTGCTCTCTTGGCCACTGCTGCACACTGGGCCGAGCATTTTATCATGTTATCCACAATGATGCCTAAATCTTTTTCCTGGGTGGTGGCTCCTAATGTGGAACCTTGCATCGTGTAACCATAGTTTGGGTTGTTTTTCCCTAGGTGCATAACTTTGCACTTGTCCACATTAAATTTCATCTGCCATTTTGATGCCCAGTCTTCCAATTTATCAAGATCCTCTTGCAATTTTCCACAATCCTTTTGGATTTTAACAACTTTAAATAGTTTTGTGTCATCTGCAAATTTGAAAACCTCACTCATTATTCCCTTTTCCAGGTCATTTATGAATATGTCAAAAAGCAGCGGACCCAGCACAGATCCCTGGGGTACACCACTATTCACCTTTCTCCATAAGGAAAATTGGCCATTTAGCCCTACCCTCTGCTTTCTATCTTTTAAAAAGTTCCTGATCCCCAATAGTACACTGCCTCCTATCCCATGACTCTTTAGTTTTGCCAAACGTCTCTGATGAGGGACCTTGTCAAAGGGGTATGTTTACTAAAACCCCGCTAATGTGCGGGTGCCATATAAGGAGTGGGCGTTCCCCGCTAAAGAAGAAACGCTGGAATTTACATATGCGCTAAGGTGCGCGGCGCCCTTGTGCGCCCCACACCTTAGCGCATCAGACAGCTGCACGGGAGGCATATGTGTCACGCTGATGGATAAGCAAAAGAGCAGAGCCACAGCACAATGGTTAAGGCACATACCAATAGTGCAAGAAGCTGGGTTTTGATCCCCCACAGAGCCCAATAAAGACAGCTGGCTGAGGCATTAATTTATGAGGCAGTGAAATAATGGGCAGCATAAGGCGACACGCTAATGTGTTTGGAGGCATATGAATGATGGGCGGCATAAGGCAGCATGCTAACTTTCTAGGAGGCATCTCAATATGGGGCGGCATAAGGCTGATGAGTAAACAGCAGAGCAGAGCCACAGCACAATGTTTAAGGCATGCACCAATGGTGCAGGGATCAGGGGTTTAATCCCCCACAATGCCCAATGAACAAGGCTGGCTGGGGCAATGCGTGTTATGGGGAAGATTGCTTTATGAGGCATTTTATTTATATTTTAATTATCAATAATAGCAAACGTACTCTCAAAGCGTGTCAACATAAGGCGTCCTATAAGACACATAGTAAAGTGCACTGTCCGCCACGGCACCCTAACATGTCCCCTATAGGGCACCCTATAAGTTCCGTCACAGGATAATGTATAGTGCACCTTATATGGACGGGAGCCAGAAGGTGCCCTATAGGGCGCCCTATAAAGCACCCTCAGAGGCATCGTATGGGTACAGTACGCTGAGGGTGTTTTTGCTGGCATCAAAAATGTACATAAAAAAAAAATGATGCTATGGCCAACCCTATCAAATAACCCCACTGTAGGTTTGAACCCATGACCTCTTGTTTTACAGGCAGTGATGCAACCATTGGGCTACAGCTCCATAGCTACTAACAAACCCCTGGCTGGCTGTAGAGAGCCTGCACATCACCACACAGACAGTCTGCTTCAGCCACCAGGACAGGGTTAGCCCACCCGTACCCATGATGCACTGCACATGCAAATCAGCTGTCCACAGATGAACACAAGATGGGGAATGCACCCCCACAGCACCTCAGCCTGGTAGGGGGGAGTGACCGGGTGCACCCCCACAGCACCTCGGCCTGGTAGGTGGTACTGACCGTGTGTTTTACTAGCACAGAGTAGCTACACACCGTCACATTGTGCGGGTACTGTGCTCACCCTGAGTGTGCGATGAGGCGGCCAGACCAGGTCCACAACACCTTCCATTGCTGAAAGAAGCCATGCTGGAGGTCCAAAGCAGTGTTAAAGTTTCAGATATGTAGTTTCTGCACAAACACCTTGGATATCTCTGTCTGTTTCACTCAGGTGTAGCCCCTATGGACCCCTAGGTGGGCCATGCACCCCCCCCCCCCACACTCCTCCAGGGCCAAGGGTGGCAAACAGGGTCTCCTATCAATAGATCTACCTTCTACCTCCCTGCAAAGTTGGCAGTAGAGGGGACCATCAACCCCAGTCCTGCTGAGGGACATACACCCCACAGGGCAGTCAATGCAGCTCTATACACATCCATAACACAATAGCAGACAGACATTAGGCCTGGATATGGTAAGCTACACCCCCAACACTATTCTGATATTCTCCTGCAGCAAGGCATCAGCCACTGCATCCTGCAAGCCACTCCATCAAGACACACACCAGCTGCAAACAGCCTGCTAGTTAGGCCATAGTGCATGTTCCCAGTGGAGATGCATGCACCCAGAACTGGGATGTCAGCATATATAGCAAGCAGATAAATCAGTGACTGGGCCTCAAAAGGAAACCCATATCTATCACATTAGAGAAAAACTATAATAGCACTATGGCGGTGCCTAGCCATGCTGTGGTCACTGCACAGTCAGGGTGAGAGTGAGCTCTCAGCAGGACATACTGAGGTCACCCTGTCTGTGTAGGTGGTGGCCGGGCAGTAAAATGTCCCAGTCAGTACCCTATGCCCTGTGCAGACGCAGCCTGGCCAGGCCACCCTGTCCGGCCTATACCCATGGTACCTTGCTCCTCATTATGCACATTGGCAGCACAATACTGGCAACAGTGCTGGCAGTGTGGGCTGTGGAAGGTGTTTGCAGCCACCACACACTGGATAGACAGACAGCCAACCCCACACCTATGCCAGCATTGTGCCACTATAGAGGGGTTCAGCAGCCATACCCACCACACCAGTCCTGGGCACAGTACAGGCATGGATATGGTACGCAATACTGTTGGGGGTCACTCCCCAGGGGGGTTAACACTGTTGGAGACCAGACCTGCAGCACACACCGCAGACATCAGAATGATTGTTATGATGGAGCTCAATGAGCAAAATGTGCTTAACGTAGGACTTGCTATCTGCCAGTTATCATAGGAGACGTCTGATAGCTGTGTACCGTATACCCAGGTGTAGGGTGGCATTGCTAGGGTATGCATGTGGTAGTATTGGGAGATGCACGCAGGGCCCAATGTCCTGCCTCTCCAGGAGGCATTTTCCAATGGGGCCTGTGGGTGTGGGTGTGTCTGCCCCTGTTGGCTGCTGCTTTACGGCAGAGGTTCCCAACTCCAGTCCTGGTGTGCCAAACACTGTTCGGGTTTTCATGCTGTCCCTCATAAATATGCATGAGCTACATCTGCATACCATGGGGGTGGTGCATAGATATGCAGCACAGGCATCTTTAGTAGAGGCAGCATGGAACCTGAATGGTGTGGGGCCCTCCAGGACTGCATTTGGGAGACTCTGCTCTAGCTAATGCGCTTGTGTATGGTGTCTGTGTTTGGTGTGGTAAAATATAGGTGCATTAACCATGCGTATGTTCTCAGCATTAAACGTTTGTCCTTACTATCACGGTTTAGTTGTGGGAAAAATATGTGGACAAGATTTGCAGTAGCCCCAGCTGGCCTTTGAACCTGTGACCTTCTGTTCTTGCACACACTGTCTGTGTGCACTGCACCACCATGTTGCCACAGATATGCTGTGGTCCCTGGGGAGTCCATGACTGTACATCCACCAGAGCCTGTCTGTTGCGGTGGACAGTGCCAGCCTGCACAGGCCTAGGCCACTGTCTGCTGTGGCTTGCAGCCACTGCCCCCTCCACCACCGGTACCCTTCCGCCAACATGCAGACATGTCCTTATCTGGGAAAAAGCATATGACCTGATTGAGTTGTGGCACTCCAGGACTGACTGTGGGGTACTCGGCTGTAGGTAATGCCCATTGTTATGGTTTGTGTACGGTGTAGGGTAAAATATGGTTGCTTGAACCATGCTTATGTTCTCTGCAATAAAGGAGTGTCTGTACTATCACTGTTTAGTGGTGGGTAAAACTATGGGGACTGGGTTGGCAGGAGCCCCAGCTGGGATTTGAACTTGTGATCCTTTGGTCCTACAGGCACTGGCTGTGTCTGCTGCACCACACTGTGGCCAAAGAGACAGTGCAGTCCCTGGAGATAGGAAACCTGGCCGGATGAGTCAGAAACCTTGCTCTGCACAATTTTACTGTGGGCTCATTTACCTTGTATGGAGACAAATGGGCAAATAAACCTCATAAAAAACCTCAAAAAAAGGGGCAAACACCCATAACCAAGCTGGGCAACAGTAATAGCAAAGGGCAACAATAAAAAACACTCCCAGGAAAGCTCCAATAAAATGAAATGATTTTTGAAAGGGTCTACGGAGCGTAGACCCTTCCAAAAATCATTTCTTTTTTTTGGAGCTTTCCTGGGGTGTTTTTTATTGTTGCCCATTGCTATCACTATTGCCCAGCTGAATTGTAATTTTTAACATTTTTGTTGTGCTCATTTTTTATTTTTACTTGCGAGTTTGTTCTGTGCACATTTATCACACTGCTCACGTTTTACGGTTTCTCCGGTTTTGCTGTACATTGCTGATGGAAATGGTTTCTCTTCCCTTTAAATCGGCTCTAACGCGAGGTTTTCACTCGCGGTATTTTTATAGCCGAAATTCAGCCCCGCTCCTGTGTGGGGAGCCTCTCCCCTCCCACTCTCCACCCATTGACCCCATCCCCCCGCCCCTCGGGAGCCTTCCTCCGCCCTCGAAATGCCTTTCCACGCCTCTATCGCACATCAGCGCGCCCCGCACTTGTGCGGGCGGAGCGCACTTCTGCGGGGGGCGCGCATGTATGTGGGGCACCAAAACGCACTATTAGCATGCGCTAAGGTACCTTAGCGCATGCTCAAGTGCGCCCCGCACATTTGCGCAGTTTAGTAAACATAACCCAAAGGCTTTCTGAAAGTCCAGATACACTATATCAACTGACTCACCTTTGTCCACCTGTTTCTTCACACCTTCAAAAAAACATAACAGATTAGTAAGACAAGATCTTCCTTGTCTAAAGCCATGTTGGCTGTCTCCCATTCGGCCATGACTATCTGCATGATCAGTAATTTTGTTCTTTATGATGGTTTCTACCATTTTCCCCAGTACTGACGTCAGGATCACCGGTTTGTAGTTTCACAGATCACCCTTGGAACCCTTTTTAAAAATTGGCGTTACATTGGCGATCCTCCATTCTTCAGGCATTAGAGATGATTTTAATGAAAATTCACAGATTACTAATAGCAGGTCTGCAATCTCATATTTAAGTTCTTTCAACACCCTTGGATGTATACCATCCGGCCCAGGTGATTTGCTACTCTTCAGTTTATCTAGTAGTTGTAATACATCTTCCCGATGTATCGATATTTCCTTCAAATCTTCCACACCTTTAAATACCACTTCAGTCATGGGTAACATCCCTACATCTTCCTCAGTAAAGACCGAAGCAAAGAATTCATTCAGTCTCTGCACTATCGCCTTGTCGCCTCTTAGTGCCTCTTTAACCCCTCTATCATCTAATGGACCAACTGACTCTCTCACGGGTTTTTTTGCTAAGAATGTACTTGAAAAAGTCTTTATTTCACGTTTTTGCTTCCACAGCAAGCTTCTTCTCAAATTCTCCCTTTGCCTGCCTTATCAATGCCTTGCATTTGACTTGCCAGTGTTTCTGCTGTTTCCAGGTTTCGTCGTTTGGCTCTTTTTTCCATTTCCTGAAAGATGCTTTTTTGGCAACAACAGCCTCTCTGACCTCACCTTTAAACCATGCTGGCGGTTTTTTGGACTTCCTTCCACTTTTCTTAAAACATGGAACACAGCTGGTCTGGGCTTCCATGATAGTAGTTTTCAACAACACCCAAGCTTGATGTAATTCTATAACCTTTGTAACTGCTCCTTTTAGTTTTTCCTTAACTATTTTCCTCATTTTATCATAGTCTCCCTTTCATAAGAACATAAGATATACCATACTGGGTCAGACCAAGGTCCATCAAGCCTAGTTTCCTGTTTCCAACAGTGGCCAATCTAGGTCATACGTACCTAGCAGTTTCCCCAAAAGACACAGGTTCCGCAATGCTTGTACTGGGTCAATGCTTGTACTGGGTCAAGCATTGATATCCTTGGTCCTATCTTACTAATGATTTATGGACCTTTCCTCCAGGAATTTGTCCAAACCTTTTTTAAACCCAGCTACACTAACAGCCTTTACTACATCCTCCGGTAACAAATTCCAGAGTTTGATTACACGTTGAGTGAAAAAATATATTTTTTTATTAGTCTTAAATAGTTTACCCTGTAGCTTCATTGCAAGTCTTTCTATATTCTGATAACGTAAACAATTGTTTACGTTTACCCGTTCCACTCCGTTCATTAATTTATAGACTTCTATCATATCTCCCCTCAGCCGTCTCTTTTCCAGGTTAAAGAGCCCTAACCTTTTTAGTCTTTCTTCATAGGAGTATCCTTCCATCCCCTTTACCATTTTGGTGGCTCTTCTCTGAACCTTTTCTAATAACTCTATATCCATTTTAAGATACGGCGACCAGAATTGCACACAGTATTCAAGGTGCGGTCTCACCATGGAACGATATAGAGGCATTATAATATCTTTTGTTTTATTTTCCATTCCTTTCCTTATGATACCTAGCATTCTATTTGCTCTCTTGGCTGCCACTGCACACTGGGCCAAGGGTTTTAACATGTTATCCACAATGACGCCTAAATATTTTTCCTGGGTGGTGGTTCCTAATGTGGAACCTTGCATTGTGTAACCATAGTTTGGGTTGTTCTTGCCTAGGTGCATAATTTTGCACTTGTCCACATTAAATTTCATCTGCCATTTTGATGCCCAGTCTTCTAATTTATCAAGATCCTCTTGCAATTTACCACCATCCTCTTGGGTTTTAACAACTTTAAATAGTTTTGTGTCATCTGCAAATTTGATAACCTCACTCGTTATTCCACTTTCCAGGTCATTTATGAATATGTCAAAAAGCAGCGGACCCAGCACAGATCCCTGGGGTACACCACTATCAATGCCTTGCATTTCATTTGCCAGCGCTTGTGCTGTTTCCAGGATTCGTCATTTGGCTCTTTTTTCCATTTCCTGAAAGATGTTTTTTGGCAACAGCAGCCTCTCTGTCCTCACCTTTAAACCATGCTGGCAGTTTTTTGGACTTCCTTCCACGTTTCTTAAAGCGTGGAATACAGCTAGTCTGGGCTACCAAGATAGTATTTTTCAACAATACCCAAGCTTGATGTAAGTCTTTAACCTTTGCAACTGCTCCTTTTAGTTTTTTCTTAACTATTTTCATAGTCTCCCTTTCCAAAGTTAAAAGGTAGTACTGTGGATTTCCGTACTATCCCTCCTCCACTAATTAAATCAAAGGCGATCATGCTATGATCACTATTGCGAAGTGGCCCCAACACCCTTATCTCTTGCACTAGATCTGGTGTTCTACTAAGGACTAGGTCTAATATGGCTTCCACTCTGGTCGGTTCATGAACCAGCTGCTCCAAGAAGCAGTCATTTATGTCATCTAGGAACTTTATCTCCCTAGCATGTCCTGCCGTGACACTGACCCAGTCGATACCGGGGTAATTGAAATCACCCATTATTATTACTGCGCTGTAACTTTTGTTAGCTTCCTTGATTTCTTTGAGCATTTCATCATCCATTTGTTCATTCTGGCCCGGAGGTCGATAGTACACCCCACTGCCATCACCTTCCCCTTTTTACATGGAATTTCAATCCATAGAGATTCTACAGCAAATGTTGTTTCCTGCAAAACTTTAATCCTTTCTGACTCAATGCCCTCTCTAACACAGAGCGCAACCCCTCCACCAATTTGATCAGCTCTATCATTATGATATAGTTTGTACCCAGGTATCACAGTGTCCCACTGGTTGTCCTCCTTCCACCATGTCTCTGATATTCCAATCATATCTAACCTCTCATTTAGTGCTATATATTCTAACTCTCCCATCTTATTTTTTAGACTTCTAGCATTTGCATACAAGCATTTTAGAGACTGTATTTTATTCATATTAATTTGGCTATTGGTAGACATGGGTAATTTGGGACCTTTAAGCTCTGTCTGCTCCATACTCGAGGGCATTTGGGCATTTGGGCATTTCATACTGCCAGGCATCTCTCTGAACATGTCAAAGGTGATGCCACGGCTCTGGGACAGAGGGTGAAGCAGATATGGGGACAGGTGTTGTTCTCTTCAATCCTCCCTGTTAAGGGTAAAGGCCAAGGCAGAGAAGCTCGCATCCTGGAGATAAATGCATGGCTGCATGGATGGTGTCATCAAGAGTGTTTTGGTTTCCTGGACCATGGGATGCAGTTCCAAGGGTTGCAGAGCAGAGATGCTGTCTATCTGTCCAAGAAGGGTCAAAGTGTCTTCAGTAGCATACTGGCTAACCTACTGAAGAGGGCTTTAAACTAGATTCATTAGGGATAGGTGAAGAAAGCTCCCAGGTAAGTGAAAGCCCCCAAGTAAGTGAAATATTAAATACCTTTATGGAAATGGGTAAAAGGGGCAACATATGGAAAGCGGTGTGTATAAATGCCCGGAGCATGGGAAATAAGATCCCAGATGTTGAGGCTTTAATGGGAGAGGCTGACTTGGATTTAGTGGCAATAACAGAGACATGGTTCACGGACAATCATGACTGGGATGTAACTATACCAGGCTTTACTTTATTCAGAAAGGACAGGGTAGGAAGAAGGGGAGGAGGAGTGGCACTATATGTAAAAAATAATACTCAAGGGTGAAGGGAGGAAAATGTAGAGACTTATGAGGATAAAGCAGAATTGCTTAACAAAAATTTCTGTTCTGTGTTCACAGATGAAGAACCAGGAGCAGGACCTCAGAAAATGCCCACAAACAGGAACAGAAGCGAAGGGTATCTTGAACAATTTTCAGAAGACTGTGTTCATGAGAAGCTAGCTAAACTTAAAGTAGACAAAGTGATGGGACCGGAAGGATACACCCAAGAATACTGAGGGAACTTGGGGACATTCTAGCAGCTCCACTGCCTCGTTGGAGTTGGGCATGGTGCTGCTAGAGGACTGGAGAGAGGCACATGTGGTCCCTTTACACAAAAGCGGAAGTAAGGATGTGATTGAAAACTACAGACAGGTTAGTTTAAACTCTTTGGTGAGTAAATTGAAAGCGCTGCTGAAAGAGAAAATAGTGAGGTTTCTGGAGTCCAACAGATTACCAGATCTGAGGCAGTATGGATTCAACAGAGGCAAGTCTTGACAGACAAACGTGATTGATTTATTTGACTGGGTGACAAGAAAGATGGACCGAGGGAGAGCCCTAGATGTGGTGTATTTAGATTTCATTAAAGTTCTCAATGTAAATAGTTTGTGTTTGATTTCCTATACTATCTTTGCTATGTACATAGTTCTAAAATGTTATATGTAACTGCTGTCCTTGCAGAGTTAAATGTTAAAATGTAAACCGCTGCTGATCACTGAAAGGAGCGGTATAAAAAATGGAACCAAAGAAAAATAAATAAAGCCTTTGACACCGTTCTGCACAGGTGACTTATAAACAAGCTGAGCACCCTAGGGATGGACCCTAAAGTTACTCCATGGGTTAGAAATTGGTTCAGTGGGATGTGACAAAGGGTACAGATAAATGGAGCTCACTCTGAGGAGAAGGAAGTTACCAGTGGTGTGCCCCAGGGATCTGTCCTTAGTCAGATTATTTTTAACATCTTTGTTAGTGATATTGTGGAAGGACTATTGGGTAAGGTTTGCCTCTTTGCGGATGATACCAAATTCTGCAGTAGAGTAGACACCCAGGAAGATGCAGATAACATGAGGAGAGATCCAGCTAAACTTGAAGAATGGTATAGAATTTGGAAGCTGAGATTTAATGTTAAAAATGCAAGTTCATGCATTTGGGCTGCAGCAATCCAAGGGAATGATATGGTATAGGGGGTGAAGTACTTCTGTCCACAAAAGAAGAGCAAGATCTAGGTGTGATTGTATCTGATGATCTTTAAGTAGCAAAACAGGTAAAAAAAGGCAAAGGCAAAAGCTAGAAGGATGCTTGGATGCATAGGGAGAGGAATGGCCAGCAGAAGAAAGGAGGTGATAGTGCCTCTGTATATTTATTTTATTTATTTATTTATTTATTTATTTATTTACTATTTCTTCTATACCGCACTATTCGTTATCAGCGTGGTTTACATGGAACGAAACAATCAGACGGGTACATAAGTCTGAGTTTACAAATAACAGGAAAGTCAACTTGGATAACTAGAGATAACTATTTACAAAAAACATTGTCTTTGGTGCAACCTCATTTGGAGTATTGTGTTCCATTCTGGAGACTGCACCTTCAAAAGAATATAAACAGGTTGGTCGGTACAGAGGGTGGCTACTAAATGGTTAGTGGTCTTCATTATAAAGCATATGAGGACAGACTTAAGGATCTTAATATGTATATTTTAGAGGAAAGGTACGATAGAGGTGATATGAATGAAACATTTAAATATCTCCATGGCATAAATACACAGGAGGAGAGCCTATTTCGATTGAAAGCAAGCTCTGCAATGAGGGGACATGGGATGAGGGTGCGACCTAATTTGGAGTATTGTGTGCAGTTCTGGAGACCACACCTTCAAAAGGATATGAGCAGGTTGGAGTCAGTGCAGAGGGTGGCTACTAAAATGGTTAGTGGTCTTTATTATGAAGCATATGAGGACAAACGTAAATATCATAATATGTATACTTTAGAGGAATGGCGAGATGGGGTGATATGTTAGAGACATTTAAATATCTCAGTGGCATTAATGCACAGGAGGCAGCTCTGCTACGAGAGGACATAGGATGAGGGTGAAAGGGGATAGACTCAGGAGTAATATGCGGAAATATTTTTTTATTGAAAGAATGTTAGCTCCGTGGAATAGTCTCCCAGTGGAAGTGGTAGAGATGAGGACAGTGTCTGAATTCAAAAAGGCATTGGACAAACACAGAGGATCTCTAAAAGAAAAAAAGGGGACTGTTGTGATAGTTGATATGGAAGGGCAGACTAGATAGTCCATGTGGTCTTTTTCTGCCGTCATGTTTCTCTGTTTCTATCTATTCATTTATTTACTTATTTAACAGTTCTTTTATACTGCTTCATCCAGTAGCTGAGGCGGTTTACAAGGGACAAGAACAGAACTTTACATAGAACTTAAGGTTTAAAATATGGCTAGTTACATTACAACATTTTTACAATTAAAGAACTATATACAGTGAGAGGAGTTAACGTGAGAAACAGGTAATAGGGGTGGAAGGAGGTAGGACTGGGTGACAGAGCTCTAATGGGCGGGTTAGATCTTGGAAGCTTTTTGAGGTTAGATGCCTGTGTTGAAATGGTCTTTGAACAAATGTGTTTTGAGGTTTATTTTGAAGTCTCTGATGGAATTGATGAGACGAAGATCCAAGGGAAGGGAGTTCCATAGTTTGGGTGCATAAAGGAAGAAGGCTGTGGATTGATTACATTTGGTTATGGTCTTTGGCATTCTCAATAGGCTCTGTAAGGTCGTTCTTCTTGCTCTTGAGCTGTGATCAGTTTAAATGAGAGTTTGGTTGCTGGGTGCAGAGAAGTCATGTAGGATCCTGAAGGTGGTTAGCAAAGCTTTATATTTTACTCTCATATATATTGGAAGCCAGTGATTTTTTTCTAGGGAAATTTGTTATGATCCTGGCCACTGTATTCTGTGCCATTTGAAGTGGGTAGAGGGTTGCTTTCAGGAGTCCTTGATATATGATGTTGTAATAGTCCATGATCAGAGTAATTAGAGATTGGAATACATCTCTGAAATCTGTAGGATCAAGCAGTCAGAGGTTGTGTAGGGTTTTTGTTTTTTAGTACTACATTACCTAACCGGTACCAAGATATCCAGATCCAGAAGAGTCCTGAATTCCTAACATCTCCATCCTAATATGGTACCTGTGGCACTGAATTCAGTGGGTAGGACCAGAGACTATAAATGCTACATTGATATGGGATATAATTTCAGAACTAGGACTGACCAAAAAGTGTCTCCCAGAATGGAGTAATTTGGTAGCTCTGTTCCTAGGGCAAAGAAAAAATATGAACTGCCTCCTAGTTTTCCATTCAGTTCTCATTACATTATAGGTCAGTGGTTCCCAAACTGTGGGTTGGGACCCCAAATAGCGTCAGATCATCAGTGGATGGGGTCAGAGAAACAGGTCTTCTCCCCTTCCCTCAACTATATCTATTCCCAGTAGTGACAGTTGCGACAACATAAGAATTGACCTAATGGGTCAAACCAAAGGTCCATGAAGCCCAGTATCCTGTTTCCAAGAGTGACTAATCCAGGTCACAAGTACCTGACATATCTCAAAAGTAGCCAGTTCCATGCTACTCATCCCCAGGAGTAAACTGTGTTTTTTCTGTAGGTCTACCTTACTAACTCTTAATGAATTTTCCACCAGGAATTTGTCTAAACCTTCTTTAAACCCAGCTACACTACCTGATTTTATCACATCTGCCAGTAATGAGTTCCAAATATAAATTATATGTTCAGAGAAATTCCTTTTCAAAATGTAAAGCTGCCCTGAAAACTCATCATTTCCAGCTGGCCTTTGATCTTAAGATTGGGTCTCTTTAGGATCCCCCCTTCCTAATTCCCTCCTCCCTCTTTCTTACTTTCTATCCTATTAAATTTTTGGCATTCTTTTCCAGTTTCTATTTATTGTATTTCTGATGTTTATTGTAAACCGTTCTGATTGTCAAGAAAGATGGTATATCAAGTGCTTAAATAAACCCTAAACCAAAAACTTTGTAACTTAATGAAGTGTCCCCTAGAGCTTGTATTTTTTGAGAGTAAGCAATCAACTCACATCTACCCATTTCCATTCCACTCAGGATTTTATAGACCTCTATCATATCTCCCCTCAGCCAACTCTTCTCCGGGCTGAAGAACCCTAAACTCTTTAGCCTTACCTCAAAGGAGAGTCATTCCATCTCCATTATCATTTTGGATATCCTTTTCTGTACCTTTTCTAATGCTAATATATCCTTTTTGAGATGTGGAGACCAGAATTGTACACAATACTCAAGGTGCAATCACACCATAGAGCAATACAGAGGCATTATGATATCTTTTGTTTAATTTTCTATTCCTTTCCTAATGATTCCTGAGATTCTGTTTGTGTCTTTGGCCACTGCCAGACACTGAATAGAAGAGTTTAATGTATTGCCTACTATCAGACCCAGATCCTTTTCTCAATGGCAACTCCTAATGTGGAACCCAGCTTTTTATGTCTATAGTTTGGGTCATTCTTCCCTACATGCATCACTTTGCACTTGATCACATGAAATTTCATCTGCCATTTGGATGCCCAGTTTCCCAGTCTCACAAGGTCTTCTTGCAATTTCTTATAATCCACATCCACTCTGAATATTTTGATGTCATTGGTAAATTGAATCACCTCATGTGCTGCTCCAAATTCCATATCATTTCTAAATATATTAAAAAGCACCAGTCACAATACAGATATCTAGGGTACTCCACTATTCACCTTCCTTCATTAAGAAAATTTGCCTTTTATCCCTACTCTGTGTTTTCTTTTTTTTTAAACTTTTATTTTCATTTTGCAACAAACAAAAGGAACAACACACCAAAGGAGACAAAACAAGTATACAATAAGGAAAAGTAAACCCAATTACCCCCCACCCCCATGCTTCTTCTCTAGCCGATTATGTCAGCATGTGAGCGCTTCCAAACAACAGTGATTGTACATCAAAACGATCAAAAGAGTATCTACGATACAGAATGAGCATGGGACAGAGATATATACAAATTTAGACAGTCAGATGAGAGCATTTAGCAGAATGTACATAGTCATTGAGCAACTTCCATTTAGACCGATGATGAGGAGTCTGAACGGGGGAAGCAAACATACGAGGTATTTGTTCATATTTACTGTAGAGACAGACATGATTCCACCATTCGTTGGGGCTCAGATGAGAGCTATTTTTCCAGTATTTCGTAATTAGGGAAATAGCAATGCCAAGCATAAAGTCCAAAAGGAAGTAAGCCGTTTTTGGAAGAGAGGGGATCCCCGCAGCTGAGCGAAGTCCCACTATCCTCCAAGAAAGGGGCTCTTGAAAGTGCAAAATAGACTGGATACGACCCAGACCCGACGCCAGTAATACTGTAGTGCGGGACATTCATACATAACATGAGGTAGTGAACCAATGGCCGCATGGCATGTCCAACACTATTGCCCTGAGTAGTGTTCCATTTGGCTAATCTGTCAGGAGTGTAAAAACACCGGTGGGCTAGAAAGAAGAGTGTCTGAGTGAGGGAGGCGGATCGGGAAAACCCGTGTCACTCTACTCAGACAAGGCTCCATTGCTCCGGGGTCAAAGTCACATGCAATTCTCTCTCCCATGCTTTCTGCGCTATAGGGGTATCTCTAGTATAGCATTACATAGGTTTTGTAAAAATTGGATGCTACACCCGGTGAACTACCGATAGATCGGATAGTCTCCGACCAACCTTGTGTAGGGGGATGCCGATGGCGGGAGCACCTTAGCACTCCGAAGGCAATGCTGAAGTTGCACCAACTGAAAGTAGTGTTTCGCTGGGAGACCAAATTCAATTTGCAATTCACTAAAAGTTTTCCAGCGACCATCATGGAACAACTGGCTAGGAATCCAAATGCCCCTAGTGTACCAGGGGGCTCCACGCCATCGGCTTATTTTGTATTCGAAATCGAGTATTGTACCAAAGCGGGAGCCTGTCTAACGGACAGAGTCGGGAGTCTAAAGATTGCATAAGAGTATTAAAGGCACCTAAAGTGTCTAAAAGCATTGGTGGATAGTGGGAGTCTGATGGGAGAGTCATACCAGGGAGAAAAGTAAGAGGAATCGGTTTGCAAAGGTCCTCTTCTATGTCTAGCCACACAGGTTACTCGGTACTAGATCTTCCAGCCAACGAGCGCCTTGTTTGAGAAGAAAAGATTGATGGTACTTCAGGAAATCTGGGAATCTGACACCCCCATTTTCCTTATCTGCTTGCAGCTTATGTTTCGCTATCCTAGGTGTCTTGTTTTGCCATAAGTATCTAGTCAGAAGGCCCTCTATATCTTTATATGTACGTCGAGGTAAGAGACAGGGCAACATTTCTAAAATATAATTCACTTTCGGAACAATCATCATTTTTATGGTTTCTAAGCGTACCCACCAGCTAAGTGTTAAAGGAGTCCAGCGGTGAGTAAGCGCCCGGACTTTAGAGGTTAAGTCTTTGGCATTGAAGGAGATAGTGTCTTCCAAAGGAGAACAATAGTGAACCCCAAGGTATTTGACCATGCGAGGTTGCCATAAAAAGGGGAAGGGTTGCATATCTGCCTGATGAAGCAAAGGATTTAATGGAAAGGCTACCGACTTGGTCCACGTTATCATATACCCGGACAGTTGTGAGTATTTACCAATTTGCTCTAGGACAGCCGGTACTGAGTCTATAGAGACAAAAAGCATAAGGTCATCAGCATACGCTGAAATTTTGATTTCCCTATGGGAGAAGGGGACTCCATGAATCTCCTCCGATTGCCTGATTAGTAAAGCCAAGGGTTCGAGTGCAAGATCGAAAAGAAGTGGAGACAGCGGGCATCCCTGGCGAGTACCGCGTTGAAGGGGAAAAGGCTGAGACTTTAAAGCATTGGCACATATACTGGCTGTAGGCTGTGCATACATGGTGCGGAGACAACGGAGAAAACCTTCCCGAATCCGTACCAGCGGAGGACTGCAAACAGGAAGGGCCACTCTAAACGATCAAAGGCCTTCTCAGCATCAAGTGAGAGGCCAACAAATGAGCGATCAAGATTAACTGCGGCAGTCAGTACATGACATAGAGTCCGAGCATTGTCAGCAGTTGATCTACCAGGAATGAAACCGCATTGATCTGGGTGTATTAAGGTAGACATCCTATCAGAGAGCCGGGTGGAGAGAATGGTGGCAAATATTTTATAGTCCGCGTTTAGGAGGGAAATTGGACGATAATTAGCTGTTAGTTGCGGGTCTCTCCCCTCTTTCTCAAAAACTACTACATTTGCCATTGAAAAGGACCCAGAAGGAGAACCCTCCTCGGCCAGAGCAGAAAAATAAAGTTTCAAAACTGGAGCTAAGTCAGCGTGAAAGGTTTTGTAGAATTCAGCAGGGAGACCGTCTGGGCCTGCGGCTCGACCTGAGGCACATTTCTTGATAGCAGAATGGATTTCTGATAAAGTAAATGGTTTGTCCATGGCCACTCTATCTTCGTCAGATAGGGTCGGGTCTTTGTACCCCTGAAAGTAAGCGTTCAAATACTTCTGGCTCAAAATCACATTCAGATTGATAAAGCCGAGTATAAAAATCACGAAAGAGTTCTAAGATTTCTGTATCTTTAGTGACCAAGTCCCCCCCCGACGGATTACGGAGGGCGGTAACACGCTTGGCTTCTTTTTGACCTTTTAGGGCATTTGCTAATAATTTGCCAGCACGGTTATTTTCCCGGTAATATATCCCTTGTTGTGATTCAATATTTTTAACAGCAGCAGTGTACAAAAGCTGATTGTATTGAAAACGCAAGCGTTGTAAACGGAGTAAAATACATGGGTCAGTACGTGACGTGAGGAGACGCTCCCCAGCTTGTATCTGCTGCTCTAGAATCAGTAAATGCTGCTTTCTTTGTTTCACCTGCCGAATTTGATAGCTAGTTATAGTTGCGCGGATAGATGCTTTAAAACCCTCCACCAAGCCCAGCTCGCTGTGTCATGGGGTGAGTTAAAATGAAAATAATCTTGGATAGCGGCCTTTATATCAACCTGAAAATCTTTTTGACCTAGTAGGGATCTATCAAAAAACCAAGCTCGGGGAGAATCGTCCCGCGCAGTGACATGTAATGATAAAGATATGGCAGCATGATCTGAAATATGGAGAGGATGAGTCCTAGCCGTGTCCACTTGAGAAATCAGTGCTTTGGAAATGAGAAAGAAATCTATTCTAGATTGGGAGTGATGGGGGGCAGAAAAAAAAAAGTAAACTCTAAGTCGGAGGGGTGAAGCAGCCTCCATATATCTACCAGCGCAAGATCTTGCATCAGAGCTTTAAGGGTAGCAAGACTCTTGGGTGGACTACTCGTTCTAGGCGGCTGTCTATCTATCAAAGGATCTAACACTTGATTAAAATCACCACCAAGTATTAATGGAGCATTGGCAGAGGCCTGTGCCAACTGCGCAATACTTGCATAGTAAGCAGGGCTGTCCACATTCGGGGCATAAATGCAAATACACGTAAATTCACTATCTCCAACCTTAAGGTGTACACGGGCCCATCTACCCTCCTTGTCAGCGCTAGTGTCAATTACAGTAGCTTGCAAAGACTTCTTAACCAGAATGGCTACCCCGCACCGTTTGGAAACGGCGGGAGAATAGGCAGCCACCATGTAAGGCTTAGCATTGAGTTTCAGTGTTTCAACAGAGTTTAGATGCGTTTCCTGAAGAAACACTAAATCAGCATGCTCATGGCTAAGATAGCTAAGGATTTTCTTTCTTTTGATTGGACTATTAATGCCTTTTACGTTGAGTGATAAGATTTTACATAAGGCCATTCAGAAAATTTAAAAATTCTGAGCATGATAGCGCACATAATTTCACAATGTCCCTCATATTGACTGTATCTGGCTGTACACATGACATAAAAGAAAATAAGCTAATATAATACAATGAAGCGCCCCACATTAAAAAAGAAAAACCGCAGTGCGGTAGAGAAGAAGCAGAACCCCAGAAAATTACTGGCGACCATGTGTCTGCGGGGAGAAACCCCAGAGAAGGCCGCAATTGAAAAAACACATAACCTGTAGGACTGTGCGTGCTCCGAATCCGACCGAGGCACACATCATGGAGGGATAGGAGACCAAAAAAACAAAAAAGTCATATAGAGAAAGAAAGAAAGTCCAGGTAGTCTCTGTGCTTGACTATGACCGCCGCATCGGGCCCTTCAAAATGGCGGACAGAGCCGGCAAATAAAAAGTCCAAATTTTGGATTAGCGCATCTGCTCTGCTTCTTTGGAGTCTAAAAAAGATGATAGTAGATCAGGATCTTCGAATGTCCTGGTTTGGTTGTGGAGAGTCACTCGGAGCTTCGCTGGATACAACAGGCCAAAGCGAGCCTGTAGCTGTTGAAGTCGAGGGCGAAAAGCAAGGAGTTTCTTCCAACGGTCAACGGTAGGCTTTGCCAAATCAGGGAAGAAGGAGACTTTGTGACCTTTAAATTCCAAATGATGATTCGCCCGGGCAGCATTTAAAATTTGTTCCACTTGTTGATATCGTAGCAAGCGAAAGATAATAGGCCGGGGGGTCGTTCGGTTGAGCGCCATGTGGGTAGGAACACGGTGTGCACGATCGATTTCCAGTTCTTTATGAAAAGTGATCTTCAGCAAGGAGGGAAGAGTTTTGAGCAGGAATTCTCTTATATCTCCTGCTTCCACCCCCTCCGGTATTCCAATGAGCCTCACATTGTTGCGACGGGCTCGATTATTGCTATCTTCTAACTCCTTTTGAAGATTCTGTATCTGGCGCTCAGCCTTGTCCAGTTTGCCCAAGCGCACCGCGTGCGAGTCGAGGACCCCCGCCATGTTGTCCTGCCGTAATGAGAGACTTTCAAGTCGGTCCTGGAGCACTCCAAAGTCTTCTCGCATGGCTCGAAGCGCTTCTCCATTGGACTGCACCAATTCCTTCACGCCGCGTATTTCCTCTAAAATCTCCAGGTGCATTTCGGGGTTTTCACGAAATGGAACCATCTTCTGTGGGGAGGACACCTCTGTTTTGGAGCGTTTTCCGTGAGAAGAAGAAGGAGACCCGAAGTCCAAGCGCGCTGGTTTATGGGCCGCCATCCCCCCCGAGGTACCCCGGTCAGCTCGGAGCGAAATAGTAAGTTTGTAGAGGTATTAAGTCAGGATTCTAAGTAGGCCTCTCGGGAGCTTCAGCGCAAAGCGTCTTACCCGCTGGACATCAGGCTCCGCCCCCCCCTACTCTGTGTTTTCTATTTCTCAAGAACTTTCCATTCCACAATAGGACATTGCCTCTTATGCCATGATTTTTTAACTTCTTCAGGAATATCTGATGTGTGACTTGGTCAACTGCTTTCTCAATGTCAAAATACACTATATCAACTGGCTCACCTTTATTCATATGTTTATTCATGTCTTCAAAGAAATGGTGGAAATTGGTGAGGTAAGACTTCGATTGGATAAATCCATGTTGACTTTGCTTCATTAAACCATGTCTGGAGCTTTCTGGTTAAATTTAGAAGCCAGCAGAGAGCTTGTAGTTTAAATTTCATAATAAGTCAGAGCCTAGCAGCAGCAAAGAGCTATATTTTAAATCAAATCAGAATATAGCTTAGCATAAAAGGCAAAACAGGGTCAGTACTCTTTGAGCAACAAATAAAGTCTTCTAGAGACCTTTACAAAGAGGCCTTCTACCTAGGGGGCAAGAGACCTGTGAAAAATTTTCAATAGGTGTTAAAACCAGGTGGCAGGTCAAAAGGCCATTTTGAAAGACTCCTTCTATGCAAGCAAGGACTGTTAATCACCCAGGATGTTGGTCACAGCTTACCTCAGCAGCACAGGACAGGGTACTGTGTAGCAGCCCTCTTTTAATAAGTGTTATTTCCCACCCTCCCTCCCCAACACCCAACCACCGCTGGGATAATCGTAACGTTATAGGTATTTACACATCTTAAAGGACAGGAGATGCTCTCAGGTGAAGCTCATTACCCAAATCAGTCATACATGAAGGACCTGAGATTAATTAAGCGTCAGGTGAACAAGGTACTGTATATTAAACGTATTAGGTACAGTTTTATTAGCATAAATATCCATAGCAACCCTTAGTAAATATCTAAGCACAAGCTTAAAACTAAGATGCAGACAGCAGTCCAGCAGCGAGATGGAGGCTTTCCAATCTTTTGCATTGAGTGTCACATGTATGATTTTCTCCCAGTTGGCGAGAGGTCTTATGTGTGCACTAGGTGCAAGGAGCTCTTTGTTCTCAGGGAACGAGTCCATTCTCTAGAGGCTAGAGTAGCAGACTTGGAAAACATAAGAAAGACAGAGAGGTACATAGACCAGACCTACAGGGATATAGTCCTAAAGTCCCACCTCCAATCTGGCAGCATCCCTGTTGCCATGGAGGAGAGAGGTCACGTGACAGGAGAGCATCACCCTGGTGTGGCAGGACGTGATCCTGTAACTAGGACCTGTCCTCCAGGTGATGTAAAACCATCTCGCACCGAGGAAGTTTCTCCAGGGCCATGTGCCCATGAGGGAAGGGTTAGGACAGCTGTTATAGTTGGTGATTCGATCATTAGGCATGTAGATAGCTGGGTGGCTGGTGGACATGAGGATCACCTGGTAACATGCCTGCCTGGTGCGAAGGTAGCGGACCTCAAGCACCACCTAGATAAGGTCTTAGATAGTGCTGGGGAGGAGTCTGCTTTCTTAGTACATGTCGGTACCAATGGCATAGGAAAATGTGGTAGGGAGGTTCTGGAGGCTAAATTTAGGCTATTAGGTAGGAAGTTGAAATTCAGAACTTCCAGGGTAGCATTCTCCAAAATGCTTCCCGTTCCACGCGCAGGACCCAAAAGGCATACAGAGCTCCGGAGTCTCAATGCATGGATGAGACAATGGTGCAGAGATGAGGGTTTGGGATTTGTTAGGAACTGGGGAACATTCTGGGGAAAGGAGGGGCTCTTCCGAAGGGATGGGCTTCACCTTAACAGGGATGGAATCAGGCTGCTGGCATTAACCTTTAAAAAGGAGATAGAGCAGCTTTTAAACTAGATAATAGGGGAAAGCCGACAGTCGCCCAAGAGCGGATGGTTTGGAAGAATGCATCCTTGAAGGATACTACCAAAAGCAGAGAGGTTCAAAAAATAGTAAAGTAGCCCAAATGCCCTCGAGTATGGAGCAGACAGAGCTTAAAGATCCCAAATTACCTATGTCTACCAATAGCCAAATTAATATGAATAAAATACAGTCTCTAAAATGCTTGTATGCAAATGCTAGAAGCCTAAAAAATAAGATGGGAGAGTTAGAATATATAGCACTAAATGAGAGGTTAGATATGATTGGAATATCAGAGACATGGTGGAAGGAGGACAACCAGTGGGACACTGTGATACCTGGGTACAAACTATGTCATAATGATAGAGCTGATCAAACTGGGGTTGCGCTCTATGTTAGAGAGGACATTGAGTCAGAAAGGATTAAAATTTTGCAGGAAACAAAATTTGCTGTAGAATCTCTATGGATTGAAATTCCATGTAAAAAGTGGAAGGCGATGACAGTGGGGGTGTACTATCGAACGGCTGGCCAGAATGAACAAATGGATGATGAAATGCCCAAAGAAATCAAGGAAGCTAACAAAAGTTACAGCAAAGTAATAATAATGAGTGATTTCAATTACCCCGGTATCGACTGGGTCAGTGTCCCGGTACATCAAGCTTTTGTGTTGTTGAAAACAACTATCTTGGAAGCCCAGACTAGTTGTATTCCACGCTTTAAGAAAAGTGGAAGGAAGTCCAAAAAACTGCCAGCATGGTTTAAAGGTGAGGTCAGAGAGGCTGTTGTTGCCAAAAAAGCATCTTTCAGGAAATGGAAAAAAGAGCCAAATGACGAAATCTGGAAACAGCACAAGCACTGGCAAGTTAATTGCAAGGCATTGATAAGGCAGGCAAAGGGAGAATTTGGGAAGAAGCTTGCTGCGGAAGCAAAAACGCGAAATAAAGACTTTTTCAAGTACATCTGTAGCAAAAAACTGTGAGAGAGTCAGTTGGTCCATTAGATGATAGAAGGATTAAAGGGGCACTAAGAGGTGACAAGGCGATAGCGGAGAGACTGAATGAATTCTTTGCTTTGGTCTTTACTGAGGAAGATGTAGGGATGTTACCCATGACTGAAGTGGTATTTAAAGGTGCGGAAGAATTGAAGGAAATATCGATACATCGGGAAGATGTATAACAACTATTAGATAAACTGAAGAGTAGCAAATCACCTGGGCTGGATGGTATACATCCAAGGGTGTTATAAGAACTGAAATATGAGATTGCAGACCTGCTATTAGTAACTGTGAACTTTCATTAAAATCATCTGTAATATCTGAAGATTGGAGGATCGCCAATGTAACACCAATTTTTAAAAAGGGTTCCAGGGGTGATCCGGGAAACTACAGAACGGTGAGCCTCACGTCAGTACTGGGAAAAATGGTAGAAACCATCATAAAGAACAAAATTACTCAGCATATAGATAGTCATGGCCTAATGAGAGACAGCCAACATTTATTTATTTATTTATTTATTTTATTTAACATTTCTTCTATACCGCGCTATTAAAATCAGCACGGTGTACATTGAACAAAACATACTGCAATGCATACAGGCAACATTGAGTTTACAAAGAACAGGGAAAAATAACACATGGGATAACTGGGAGAACTATGTACAGATTAACTTTATACTATATACTTTAAACTATATACAATACTCTAAACTCGTTTGGATATTGTAAGTGATTTCATGTGGATGGTGCAGGTTATCATGTGGGCTATCATGTAGGCTAACCATTTTCTGGTTGCATTAGGTTGCTAAGGCATCTGGGGTACATGGCTTTAGACAAGGAAGATCTTGGGGCTTGTTTATAAAGCCGCGGTAGCGGTTCGCGATCGTTATCGGAGCCGCGGCCCCATTGATTTCAATGGGGCCGCGGCTCCGATAACGATCGCGAATCTCTACCGCGGCTTTGTAAACAAGCCCCCTTGTCTTACTAATCTGTTATGTTTTTTTGAAGATGTGAATAAACAGGTGGACAGGGAGAACCTACCTGACTGGGATACAGACGCGGCAGTGTTTCGTGCCGCGGGAGCAGCTAGCAGGTGCCTGGAGGCCCTGCTTGGATTCGGCCAGGCAGAGCGAGGGCGGTCCCCGGCTGAGGAGGACCCCTCTTCACTCCTCCATTTAAACCGGTGGCTTCTACACGCGGCCGCGTGTCGCGGCCTGCGTGGCGTGCTCTAAGGGGCGTGATTCAAGGGGCAGGACATGCCCCTTTGGCGCCCCTTCGGCGCATCTGAGAAGCCGAGACTATCATTGTTTATTGCCATGGGGAAACGTAAAGTTAAAATTATTAAATCTGGAGCTAAGGCCCAAGGAGATAAAGTAGTGGGGCCCATGGATAGACATTTGATCTCCCAGCTATCTGCTGCATCGTCACCTGAGGGAGTCTCGTTGAGCCCCCATTCCAGGACACCACCGCCTTTTCCTCTTCCACCCCTTTCATCTACGGTGTTGGAGTTGTCTCCGGAGCTTGTTCCACATATGCCACAACCTGTTTTGCCGGGGAATTTAGAAGGGACAACCAGGAGTCCAGGTTCTGGTGAGGTAACTCTAAAGGACATTTGGACTGCTATTAATGGCATTGATATGCATTTAACTGCCACTGTGTCTTCCCTTTGTACATTTACCTCTGATGTTGTCAGTAAAATGCAAAGCACTGATAAGCAATTGGGAGCTATAACCAGATCATTGGCAAAGACAGATTCTCAACTCCAATCTTGTTTGGAAAATAATTGTGCCTTGATTCGGGACTTTTCGTCCTCTAATTATCGCTTAGAGATGCTTGAGAATCAGTCTAGGGCCAAAAATCTACGTTTCCTAAATTTTCCCGTTACCCACTTGTTGTCACCTGATATTTTACTTAAGAAATATCTTACTGAAGTGTTAAAGTTAGATGGAAACATTGAGGCTGCATATCTGTATTATTTGCCTTTGCAATCCGCCCCTCCTATAACTCAGGATGTGGACGACGCTTCTTCTCCTTTAGATGTCATGGCAGGTCAGGACCTAACTGCTTTTTTAGAAGACTCTGCAGATATTATCTCCAAACGTAATACATTGGTTGTTACTTTTGGTTCCGAATTTACTAAAATGAGTGTTCTTCGTGCCTATTTTAAATATCGGGAGTCCCTTTTTTGTGGTCAAAAGCTGCACGTTTTCCCGGATGTAAGTAGGGCTACCCAGGTCCGGCGTAGGCAGTTCCTGGTGCTAAAATCGCGTGTGTTGGCTGTAGGAGCTTTCTTCTATTTAAAATTTCCCTGCAGGTGTGTAATTACTTTTGAGGGTCAGTCATCTGTGTTTACGGATGTGACCCAACTTAAGTCTTTTTTGAATCAGAAGGAGGTAGTTAAGAGTTCGGGTGGTGAGATTACTGGTCCCCATAGTGGAGTTTGATGCTTCTGTTTTCCTTAATTTTTCTTTTTGGATACTGGGTAATGTTCTCCCTTGATGTGGTATGCTTTTGTGATGTATAATTTCTTTCTTGAATATTGTAAAGACTTGGATGATTGTATTGCTTTATTTTCTGTTTGTTATTCAAGAAAACTTAAATAAAAAATTTAAAAAAACAAAACAAAACAGGTGGACAAAGGTGAGTCAGTTGATATAGTGTATCTGTACTTTCAGAAAGCCTTTGACAAGGTCCCTCATCAGAGACCTTTGGCAAAACTAAAGAGTCATGAGATAGGAGGCATTGTACTATTGTGGATCAGAAACTGGTTAAAAGATAGAAAGCAGAGGGTAGGCCTAAATGGCCAATTTTCCCTATGGAGAAAGGTGAATAGTGGTGTACACCAGGGATCTGTGCTGGGTCCGCTGCTTTTTGACATATTCATAAATGACCTGGAAAGGGGAATAACTAGTGAGGTTATCAAATTTGCAGATGACAAAAAACTATTTAAAGTTGTTAAAACCCAAGAGGATTGTGGAAAATTGCAAGAGGATCTTGATAAATTGGAAGACTGTTCATCAAAATGGCAGATGAAATTTAATGTGGACAAGTGCAAAGTTATGCACCTAGGGAAGAACAAACCAAAGTATGGTTACATGATGCAAGGTTCCACATTAGGAACCACCACCCAGGAAAAAGATTTAGGCGTCATTGTGGATACCATGTTAAAACCCTCGGCCCAGTGTGCAGCGGCGGCCAAGAGAGCAAATAGAATGCTAGATATCATAAGGAAAGGAATGGAAAATAAAACAAAAGATATTATAATGCCTCTATATCGTTCCATGGTGAGACTGCACCTTGAATATTGTGTGCAATTCTGGTCACCGTATCTTAAAAATAATATTGCGTTATTAGAAAAGGTTCAGAGAAGAGCCACCAAAATGGTAAAGGGGATGGAAGAATACTCCTATGAAGAAAGGCTAAAAAGGTTAGGGCTCTTTAACCTGGAAAAGAGACGGCTGAGGGGAGATGTGATAGAAGTCTATAAATTAATGAACGGAGTGGAACGGGTAAACGTAGATCGATTGTTTACATTATCAGACTATAGAAAGACTAGGGGGTACGTTTACTAAACCGCGCACACATGCGCGGCGCACAAGAGCGGACGCTAATGATGCACTTAAGAGCTCTTAAGCGCCGCGCACGCGTATGCATCACATTAATGGGCCGCCGCACGTGTGCGGGGCGCTGATGTGCGATAGAGGCGGGGAAACGCTTACGGAGGGCGGAGGAAGGCTCCTGAGGGGCGGGGGGACGGGGTCAATGGGTGGAGAGTGGGAGGGGAGAGGCTCCCCGCACAGGAGTGGGGCTGAATGTCGGCATTAAAAATACCGCGAGTGAAACCCTCGCGTTAGAGCCGATTTAAAGGGAAGAGAAACCATTTACGTCAGCAATGTACAGCAAAACCGGGGAAACCTGAAAAACGTGAGCAGTGTGATACATTTGCACATAACAAAACAGCAAATATAAATGTAAAATCACCACAAAAAATTCCAAATAAATTACACCCCAGCTGGGCAACAGTGATATTAATGGTAAACCATAAAAAATAATCCCAGGAAAGCTCCAGAAAAAAGAAATGAGTTTTGGAAGGGTCTACGCTCCGTAGACCCGTTCAAAAAGCACTGCATTTTAATGGAGCTTTCCTGGGAGTGTGTTTCATGTTGCCCATTAATATCACTGTTGCCCAGCTTGGTTTTGTTTTTTTCCCATTTTTTGGAGGTCATGTTTGAGGTTTAATTGCACCCCTGTCCCCAGACAAGGTAAACGAGCCCACAGTAAAATTGTGCAGAGCAGGGTGTCTGACTCATGCGGCCATGTTCCCTATCACCAGAGACTGTACTATCTCTGTGGCCACAGTGTGGTGCAGCAGACAAAGCCAGTGCCTGTAGGACCAGAGGGTCACAGGTTCAAATCCCAGTTGGGGCTCAAGCCAACCCAGTCCCCATAGTTTTACCCACCACTAAACAGTGATAGTACAGACACTCCTGTATGGCAGAGAACATAAGCATGGTTCCAACACCTATATTTTACCCTACACTGCACACAAACCATAACAATGGGCATTACCAACAGCCGAGTCCCCCAAATTCAGTCCTGGAGTGCCACAACTCAATCAGGTCATATGCTTTTTTCCAGATAGGGACATGTCAGCATGTTGGCGGAAGGGTACAGGTGGTGGAGGGGGCAGTGGCTGCAAACCACAGCAGACAGTGGCCTAGGCCTGTGCAGGCTGGCACCGTCCACCACAACAGACAGGCTCTGTCGGATGTACAGTCATGGAGTCCCCAGGGAACACAGCATATCTGTGGTAACATGGTGGTGCAGTGCACACAGACAGTGTGTGCAGGAACAGAGGGTCACAGGTTCAAAGCCCAGCTGGGGCTACTGCCAATCCAGTCCACATATTTTTCCTACAACTAAACCGTGATAGTACGGACAAACCTTTATTGCTGAGAACATACGCATGGTTCATACGCCGATATTTTACCACACCAAACACAGACACCATAAACAGCCGCATTATCTAGAGCAGAGTCTACCAAATGCAGTCCTGGAGGGCCCCCACACCATTCAGGATCCATGCTGCCTCTAATAAAGATGCCTGTGCTGCATATCTATGCACCACCCCCATGGTATGCTGATGTAGCTCATGCATATCTATGAGGGACAGCATGAAAACCCGAACAGTGGTTCGAACACCAGGACTGGAGTTGGGACACTCTGCCGTAAAGCAGCAGCCAACAGGGCCAGACACACACACACACACCCCCACAGGCCCCATTGGCCAATCCCTCATGGAGAGGCAGGACGTTGGGCCCTGCCTGTATCTCCCAATACTAACAGTTGCATACCTTAGCACTGCCACCCTACACCTGGGTATATGGTACACAGCTATCAAACATTGCCCATGATAACTGGCAGATATCAATTCCTACGTTAAGCACATTTTGCTCATTGATCTCCACCATAACAATCATTGTGATGTCTGCGTTGCGCGCTGCAGGTCTGGTCTCTGACAGTGTTTACCACCCTGGAGAGTGACCCCCAACAGTAGTGCGTACCATATCCATGCCTGTACTGTGCCCAGGACTGGTGTGGTGGGTATGGCTGCTGGACTCCTCTATAGTAGCACAATGCTGGCATAGGTGTGGGGGTGGCTGTCTGCCTATCCAGTGTGTGGTGGCTGCAAACACCTTCCACAGCCCACACTGCCAGCAATGTTGCCAGTATTGGGCTGCCAATGTGCATAATGAGGAGCAAGGTACCATGGGTATAGACCAGACAGGGTGGCCTGGCCAGGGTGCATCTGCACAGGGCATAGGGCACTGACTGGGACATTTTAGTGCCCGGCCACCACCTACACAGACAGGGTGACCTCAGTATGTCCTGCTGAGAGATCACTCTCACCCTGACTGTGCAGTGACCACAGCATGGCTAGGCACCCCCATAGTGCTATATGGTATTTCTTTCATGTGATAGATATGGGTTTCCTTTTGGGACCCAGTCACTGATTTATCTGCTTGCTGTGTATGCTGACATCCCAGTTCTGGGTGCATGCATCTCCACTGGGAACATGCACTGTGGACTAACTAGCACACTGTTTGCAGCTGGTATGTGTTGTGATGGAGCAGCTTGCAGGGTGCAGTGGCTGATGACTTGCTGCAGGAGAATATCAGATAGTGGTAGGATGCAGCTCACCATATCCAGGCCTAATATCTGTCTGCTATTGTGTTAGGGATGTGTATAGAGCTGCATTGACTGCTCTGTGGGGTGTCTGCCCCTCAGCAGGACTGGGGTTGATGAACCCCCTCTACTGCCACCTTTGCAGGGAGGTAGGATGTGGATCTATTGATAGGAGACCCTGTTTGCCACCCTCAGCCCTGGAGGAGGAGGGTGGTGTTACATGGCCCACCTAGGGGTCCATAGGGGCTACACCTGACTGAGTCAGGCAGAGATATCCAAGGTGTTTAGTGCAGGAACTACCTATCTCACACATTAACACTGCTTTGGACCTCTGGCATGGCCTCTTTCAGCCAAGGAAGGTGTTGTGGACCTGGTCCTGGGCACCTCATTGCACCCTTATGATGGCCAGTATTTCTGCGCCTCATAAATTAATGCCTCAGCCAGCTGTCTTCATTGGGCACTGTGGGGGATTGAACCCCTGATCCCTGCACCATTGGTCAGTGTCTTAACCATTGTGCTGTGGTTCTGTTTCTGTGCTTGCACATCAGCGAGCCGCCATATGCCTCACAATATTAAAATGCCCCCAAAAACATCAGCGCGCCGCCTTATACCACCCATTATTTATATGCCTCCTAAAATAATGCCTCAGCAGCCAGCCTTGTTTGTTGGGCACTCTTGGGGATAGAACCTATGATCCCTGCATCATTGGGCAGTGTCTTAACCATTGTGCTGTGGTTCTGTTCCTGTGCTTGCATATCAGCGAGCTGCCTTATGCCTCAAAACATTAACAGCGCACCGCCTTATGCCGCCCAAACTGCCGAAACTTCAACGCACCGCCTTATGCCCAACATGTACAGTGCACTGCCTTATGATGCCAAAACTTAACAGTGCACCACCTTATGACGCAAAAGATTAACAGTGTGCCGCCTTAGGCCTCACAAAATGAATATGCCTCCTATAGCACTTTTATAAAAATGTCACTACCTCAGCCAGGCTATTTTGTTGTGCACAGTGGGGATTGAACCCTTGATCCCTGCATCATTGGGCAGTGTTTTCACCATTGGGCTGTGTTTTGGTTTCTGTCCTTGCACATCATCAAGCCGCCATATGCCTCAGAATATTTTATATTGCCCCCAAAAACATTAGCATGCTGCCCATTATTCCAATGCCTCCTAAATTAACACCTCAGCCAGCTGTCTTTAATGGGCTCTGTGGGGATTGAACCCCTGATCCCTGCACCATTGGTAGGTGCCTTAACCATTGTGCTGTGGCTCTGCTTTTCTGCTTGTATATCAGCACGCCACTTATTCCTCCCGCGCAGCCATCTCATGCGATAATGTGCGGGGCGCATATGGGCGCCGCGCACCTTAGCGCATATTTATATTCCGGCTTTTCTTTTTCAGGACGAACCGCCCACTCCTTATATGGCACCCGCACTCTACCGCGGCCCGCACTTTACCGGGGTTTTAGTAAACATACCCCTAGGGGTCATGCAATGAAGCTACAGGGTAAACTATTTAAGACTAATAAAAGAAATGTTTTTTTCACTCAATGTGTAATCAAACTCTGGAATTTTTTACCGGAGGATATAATAAAGGCTGTTAGTGTAGCTGTTTTTAAAAAAGGTTTGGACAAGTTCCTGGTGTAAATGTCCATAAACCATTATTAAGAAGGGACCCAGGATATCAATGCTTGACCCAGTACAAGCATTGTGGGACCTGTGTCTTTTGGGGAAACTGTTAGGTACATATGACCTAGATTGTCAACTGTTGGAAACAGGATACTGGGCTTGATGGACCTTGGTCTGACCCAGTATGGCATATCTTATGTTCTTATTATGCCCAAGTGTCTAGTAATTTTGTTCCTAATAATGGTTGCCACCATTTTGTATGGCACTGAAATTAGGCTCACCAGTTTGTAGCTTCCCAGATCTCCCTGGAGCCCTTTTTAAAAATAGTTTGGAAAAGACACAGCTAAGCAGAGATATGATAAAGGTCTATAAAATAATGAGAGGCGTAGAACAGGTAAATGTTGATTGGTTCTTTATTCCTTCAAAAAGTGGAAAGACTAGGGAATATGTAATAAAGCTACAATGTAGCATATTTAAGACTAACTAGGGAAAAAAAATTCAGCCATTGCATAATTAAACTCTGGAATTTGTATATATATTAAGATCTTTAAGTTTGTCATCATATGCTTCATAATGAAGACCACTAACCATTTTAGTAGCCACCCTCTGCACTGACTCCAACCTGCTCATATCCTTTTGAATGTGTAATCTCCAGAATTGCACACAATACTCCAGCTGAGGTTGCACCAGAGATTTATACAAATTTATACCTCCTTTCGATGGTGATTCCCAGATATTTTACTTCCAGTTTGATTTTAATTTCTGTGTTGTTGAGAGTGATGGAGAAGAGGGGGGTGGATGATTCATTTTTGGTGATGAGTAAGGCTTCAGTTTTCTTGAGGCGTATAGATAAGTGGTTTGTGCATAGCCATTGTGAGAGTCTGTGAAGTACTGGTGGAGTTCATGGTAGGAATTTTTGTTGAGGTTGAGCGATGTGTAGAGCACAATGTCATCTGCTAGATAAGGCAGCTGATGCTGTGCCATTGGATGATGTTGCAGAGGGGTTGCAGGTAGATATTTAAGATGCGAGCTGAAAGGGTAGATCCTTGGAGGATGCCTTGAGTCTGAATGTATGGGATTGATGATAACGGTCCAATTCTTATCTGCTGTGTCTATTGTCCAGGCAAACTTGGAACCATTTAAATACAGTGTTTTGTATTCCAATTTACTGGAGGCACTATAGGAGGATGCTGTGGTTAATGGTGTCAAGAAGGCTGAAATATTGAGGAATACGAGGATGAATCCTTGCTTATGAATTCCCTTTAAGACGTTCAGAAGTGAGGTCAAGAGGGTTTCTACTCTGTGCTGACGTAAAAAACCATGCTGCTGAGAATCAAGCAGAGTATGGGTGTTGAGGTGTTATTGTAGCTGGATTTGGACAGTTTTTTTCAATTATTTTGGATAAGAATGGTAGGCTTGCAATTGGTTTGTAGGAAGAGGTGTCGAACAGGTCGAGGTGGAGTTTTTTAAGGAGAGGGTGAGTTGAGGATTTAGGCAGGTTGGTAAGTAGCCATGATTTAGGGAGTATTGAGTGAGTTTTGCTAGGAATGGAGTGAGGTCATATTTGATAGCTTTGATCCAGCTAACTGGATAGTGGTCAAGGGGAGAGGTGGTGGTGTTGAAGGATGAAATAATGTTTTCCTTGTTTTTCAGCAGAGACCTGTTCAAAGATGGTCTTTGAGTGCATCGGTCTACTGAGTTTTGAGGGTGAGCTTGATAGAGCTGTAGGTGGGGGACTGCAGGTTGAGAAATAGTCTGCTAATTGTTATGGGGTGATGACATTTTTGGTTGTATTGTTGGAGTGTGATTTTGTAAGTTCTTTTACTAGAGTGAACAGTTATCTTGGTCAATTGAGTGATCTTTGAATTTATTTTGTATGGTAGCTTTGCTTTTAGCGGTTCGTAGCTTTGTTGTATTCTCTTAGAAGGGTCATGTAGTGGGTTTGGTCTGAGGAAAGTCGTGATTTTCTCCATCTGCATTCTTGTTTCCTTAGTTGGGGTTTGAGCTGTCAGAGGTCAGGAGTGTACCATGGCATCTGTTTGTGAGCAGAACAGTTTGTTCAATGTAAACCGACTTGATATCATGAAAGGCGGTATATAAGAAATGTTAAATAAATAAATAAATAAATAAATAAGATGAGCTGAGGTTGAGGCTCATTCACTGATAAGTTCATTCCAGGTGTTGATAGCAGAGTCTAGCTCTTGTATTTCTATGTTGAGAATTAGAGAGATGTGAGCAAGGAAGGAATCTTTGTTGAATTGTCGGAAGCAATTCTTGTGCAGTTTAGGGAGTGTAGTTTGTTTGTGGGGGTGCTGAAAGAGTACTATCTTGTGATTGGACCAGGGTACTGGGAAGGTTTGGATTGTTGGGGGAAAGTCAATATGGATAGGGTTGTTGCTGGTGAAGATGAGGTCAAGGATGTTACCTTTGCAGTGAGTGGGGGAGTTCACGATTTGTGAAAAGTCCATTGCTGTCATTGCTTCCAGGAAGGCTGCCATTTGTTTGGATGAGGTTGACTGGAGGTTGAGGTTTCCTAAAAGGATGAGGTCTTTTTTTTTTTTTTTTTAATTCTTTATTTTCGTTTTATAACAACAAAGGAAAAGGAAGACATACAGCTAAAAGACAGATACATAAAGTGTAATACATACACCAAAGTAAACCCCTGCCACCCCCCTCCCCCCTGCTTCTTCTCTAGAGAACTAATCATTCCCGAAGCGGGCGTGTACTTACATTATTGTGTTACAAAACCTAACGGTGATCTGAAACATGATGAGTGCACATTATACAGGCATGTTGGAGCAATGAGCAGATTGTACATAATCATTAAGCATCTGCCATTTAGACAAGCGAGAGTGAGGTTGGGCATGGGGAATTGCTCTCCGAGGTATCTGCTCATATTTACTATATAAGCAGACGAGGTTCCACCATTCATTGACAGTAAGTCGAGAGCTATCCTTCCAATTCCTCGTGATTAAGCATATGGCTATACCCAGCATGAAATCAAGGAGAAAGCGACCCTTCTTAGGAAGAGAGGGGACCTCCGCCACAGAGCGGAGTCCCACGATCTTCCAAGAGAGAGGTTCGTGAAGGTGTAAGATAAATTGAATACATCCCCAGACCCGCCCCCAATAAACCTGTAGTTGAGGACATTCATAAATAACATGAGCGAAGGTTCCCACAGCAGTATGGCAAGACCAACACTGGTCCCTAGCATTTGTATTCCATTTGGCTATTTTTTCTGGGGTATAAAAGCATCTGTGTGCAAAAAAGAAGAGAGTTTGGGTAACAGAGGCAGACCGGGAAACCCGCACTACTTTGCTCCAGAAAACGCTCCATTGCACAGGGGTTAAAGTGGTTTGCAGTTCGCGCTCCCAGGCTTGTTGAGCTCTAAAAGTGGCCGTGTCTGTACCCTGACATAATATTTTATAAAAGTTAGAGGCTACCCCATGTGTACTACTAATAGAGTGAACTATCTCTAATAGCCCGTCCTCAGTAGGGGCAGAGGGCGGCATGATTCGAGCACTTTTGAGACAGTGTTGAAGCTGCAACATTGAAAGTAGTGTTTCGCTGGTAACGCAAATTCCTTTTGTAAATCAGAAAAGGTTTTCCAACGAGCTGCAGAGAAAAGCTGTTGGGGTGTCCAGATCCCCCTTGAGTACCAGGGTTTCCATGCTATCGTTCTATTTAGGACTTGAATTCTGGGGTTATTCCATAGCGGGAGTCCGTCCTGAGGACATACGTTCGGGCCCAGTGATAGAATGAAAGTGTTAAAGGCCGCAAGAGTATCGACAATCATTGGTGGATGGCGGGTGTCTACTTGATAGGACATACCGGGGAGATGGGTCAACGGAATTGGACTACTAAGCTCCTCTTCTATGTCAAGCCAAACTGGTCTGCTGTCTGTTGAGGCATCTAGCCAACGGGTACCTTGCTTAAGTAGGAAGGCTTGATGATATCTAAGAAAATCAGGAAATCTGGTACCCCCTCTTTCCTTTGCAGACTGTAGTTTTTATTTAGCTATCCTTGGTGGCTTGCCCTGCCAGAGATAACGGACGAGAAGGCCCTCAACATCTTTATAAGTATGTAGCGGGAGTAAGCATGGCAGCATTTCTAAAATGTAGTTCACTTTGGGGACTATCATCATTTTCACAGTTTCTAAGCGGCCCCACCATGTAAGAGATAAGGGAGACCAACGATTCGTGAGCTCACGGACTTTGGAGACTACCTCTTTGGCATTAAAACTGATAGTGTCTTCTAAGGGAGAACAGTAATGGACCCCGAGATACTTCACCATGCGGGATTGCCAAAGGAAGGGAAAGGCCTGCATGTCAGCCTCATGTACCCAGCGGTTCAGTGGGAATGCTACAGATTTGGTCCAGTTAATTTTATAGCCCGATAATTGTGAGTATCCGTCAATCAGATCCAAGACAGCTGGAACCGAATCGAGGGATACGAAAAGCATAAGGTCATCTGCATATGCAGAGAGTTTAATCTCCCTATGACTGAAGGGGACACCTCGAATACGTGCGGACTGTCTAATAAGGAGGGCTAGGGGTTCAAGAGCTAGATCAAAGAGCATTGGTGATAGGGGGCAACCTTGACGCGTGCCTCTTTGGAGATTAAATGGCTGAGACTTGATGGCATTTACACAAATACTGGCAACGGGTTGAGTATACATGAATTGGAGATATCGGAGGAAGCCCTCCCCAAAGCCATACCATCGGAGAACTGCAAATAAGAAGGGCCATTCTAGGCGGTCAAAGGCTTTTTCGGCATCCAGGGAAAGACCCACCCATGGATGATCTAGATTGGCAGCACTGGATAGCACATGGCACAAGGTCCGAGCATTGTCAGCAGTTGATCTGCCGGGTATAAAACCGCATTGGTCGGGGTGAATTAGGGTGGCCATCCTGTCAGATAGCCGGGTGGCCAAGATCGTTGCGAAGATCTTATAATCGGCATTAAGTAGGGAGATTGGACGGTAATTGGCGGTTAGTAGCGGGTCTCTGCCTTCTTTCTCAAATACTACCACATTAGCTGCAGAAAAGGATCCCAAAGAGGATGTATCTACCGCAAGGGCAGTAAAATAGAGTTTTAAATAGGGAACTAAATCTGCACTGAACGTTCTGTAGAATTCGGTCGGGAGACCATCGGGCCCTGCGGCACGGCCCGAGGCTGTTCGTTTTAGGGCAGATTGGATCTCTGAAGTAGAGAAGGGTTCATCCATCGCATCCCTATCATCTTCAGAGAGGGTCGGCCGCTAAATGCCAGAAAGCAATCGCTCGAATGTCTCTGACGAGAACTCACATTCAGATTGATATAGGCGAGTATAGAAATCCCGAAAGAGCTCTACAATGTCGGAGTCTGTGGTCACTATGCCCCCTCCCTGTGGAGCTCGAAGGGCCGCTACGCGTTTGGCTTCTTTTTGACCTTTCAAGGCGTTGGCTAAGAGTCGACCGGCTCGGTTATTTTCACGATAATATGTCCCTCGCTGAAGCTCAATACTCTTAGAAGCTGCAATTGAGAGGATTGAATTATATTGAAAACGGAGACGCTGTAATCGAATTAATACACATGGATCAGTACGTGAAGTTAGAACTCGTTCGCCTGCTTTTATTTGTTGGTCTAGTATGAGTAGCTGCTGTTTGCGTTGTTTCCGCAGGCGGATTTGATAGCTAGTGATCGTTGCTCGAATGGCCGCTTTGAAGCCCTCCCACCAAGCCCAATTCGCAGTATCCTGGGGTAGATTAAAATGGAAGTAATCCTGTATGGCTGCTCGAATTTCTAACTGGAACTCTGGCTGAGTTAACAGGGCTCTATCAAAGAACCAGGCCCCCGAATTCCCTTGGGGTGCAGTAGTGTGTAATTGAAAGGAAATGGCAGCATGATCTGAAATATGTTGGGAGTGAATCTTTGCAGTGTCCACCTGAGGAACTAACAGTTTTGATATTAGAAAGAAGTCTATGCGAGACTGGGATTTATGAGGGGAAGAGAAGAAGGTGAAGTCAAGCTCATTGGGGTGTAGTAACCTCCATAGATCAACTAAAGCAAGATCTTTGATCAGGGAGGTAAGCGTGGTGTGACTCTTGGGGGACCACTTGTCCTAGGCGGCTGTTTGTCAATCAGGGGATCAAGGACTAGATTGAAATCCCCCCCAATTATCAATGAAGTATTAGCAGAGGCCTGCACAACCTGAGCAATGGTAGCAAAAAAGGCAGGGTCATCCACATTAGGAGCGTAAAGGCATATACATGTAACTTCAAGGCTACCTATCTTGAGGTGAACTCTGGACCATCTACCTTCGGTATCTGAGCTAGTCGCAATAATAGTAGCATGCAAAGATTTCCTAACCAGTATGGCAACCCCACATTTCTTAGAAACGGCTGGGGAATAGGCGGCCACCATGTAAGGTTTAATATTGAGTTTAAGAGTTTCCTTCGAATTTAAATGCGTTTCTTGGAGAAAAATCAGATCCGCAGCGTCCTGACTTAGGTAGCTTAGGATTTTCTTCCGTTTTATCGGATTATTGATTCCTTTTACGTTCAATGAGAAAATCTTACATGGTGCCATCAATCAGTAATAGACATTTTAGGTAAGGGCGCTTGAAAACATACAACATAATCAGAATCTGTGCAACAATGACATAATCACCGAGTATTCTGGCTAATACACCCCATATTGAAAAGTATGTACCAAAGTATCTTAGAGAAGAAGCAAAACCCCCAAAGAATATGGCGACCATATGTCTGCGGGAGGAGTCCCTAGAGAGGAAATAGAAAGACATGAAAAAAAAAAAGAAAAGAAACACCAGAGTCCATAATTAACACTGTCTCTGATACTCATCGAGGCTACTGTGGGTAGATGGAATCGGGTCACAGATATCATCAAAAGTAAGGCAACAAACTGCCCTCGCCAGACTCTTTGCTGGGCTGCGGCAGATCCAATATGGCAGGTACAGCGGATATGAGAATACATGCAGGAATATTCTGGAAGTCAGCGCATCAAGTCGGCTTCTTTGGAATCCAAAAACTCCGCTAGTAGATCAGGGTCCTCAAATGTTCTTGTCTGATTGTGAAGCGTGACTCGGAGCTTGGCCGGGTACATCAGGCCATAGCGTGCTTGTAGTTGTTGAAGCCTCGGCCGGAATTCCAGAAAGCGCTTTCGGCGGTCGACCGTGGATTTAGCCAAGTCGGGATAGAAGGAGATCTTGTGGCTCTCAAACTCCATATGGCCCTTTGCCCGAGAGGCATTTAGAATTTGCTCAACGTGTTGATATCTCAAAAGTCGAAAAATGATAGGCCGCGGGGTCTTCCTGTTGAGCGTTATGCTTGTGGGTACACGATGAGCGCGATCGATCTCCAAATCTTTGGTAAAGGTGATTTGGAGCAGGGAAGGGAGGATTTTGCATAAAAACTCTTTCATGTCTCCCGATTCCGCTCCCTCCGGTATGCCCACGAGTCGTATGTTGTTGCGGCGCGCTCTATTATTGCCATCTTCCACTTCTTTCTGCAAGGCCCGCACCTGACGTTCAACTTTGTCGAGTTTGGACAACCGGGCCGCATGGGAGTCCAATATGCTCGCCATTTTGTCCTGACGCGAAGAAAGCCCTTCTAGCTTGCTTTGCAGCACACCAAAATCTTCCCGCAGCGCTCGGAGTGCTTCACCGTTTGACTGCACGAGGTTTTTGACCCCTCTAATCTCTGCGAGGATTTCCTGCTGCATTTCGGGGCCCTCGCGCAAGGCCAGCCCCTTCTGCGGGGACGGAGGTTCAGTTTTGGAACGTTTGCCGTGAGAAGCCGCTGGAGATCCAAATTCCAGGCGCGTGGGTTTGGTCCCCGCCATCTCACCAATGTGCCCCGGCAAGATCAGAGTAGAAGTTCCAAGTATGTACGGTGTTAATTCAGGATTCTGAGTAGGCCTCTCAGGAGCCTCAGCGTTATGCGACCATCCCGCTGGACATCAGGCTCCGCCCCGAAGGATGAGGTCTTTATGTTTGGTGTTGTTTTTGAAGGTGGTATGAAGCAGTTTGGAGAGGTCATTGCTTGGTGCTGATGGGGAGTGATAGGCAAGGCAGATGGTGAGTTATTTGAGATGGTGAGTGTATCCAGGGTGGCAGTGGATTCAGCAGCTTTCTTAGTGAACTTTAGATCTGATATTGTGAGGATGAGAACTCTGCCCCCTTTTCTGTGAGTGTGTGGGGAGTGGAAGAGACTGTAGTCTGTGGGTCAAATTTGATTTAGGAAGATTGTGTCCATTTCTGTGAGCAATGACTGAGATAGAGAGGATGTCCAGGTTTTGGGTGAAGAGGAGATCTCTTATGGGAGAGATTTTGTTTTTCATTGAGCATGCATTGATGATGGCACAGTTAAGGGATATTGAGGTGAGAGGTTTGTTTATGAGAGGGTGGGAGGTGTTTGGGTGTTGGGATTGTGATGAGGTGTTGTACGGAGGGGGGCACTACATGTTATTTTGTAGGGAAAGGGAGGGTAAGGAATGATGAGGAAGGGGGAGGGAGCAAAGGGGGTTAGGGTAGGAATGTAGAAGGGAGTTTGCGGAGGTGAGGATGAATAAGAGCTAGGAGGGAGTAGATGGGGGCGTACAGTTGAAGTATGTTGTTCAGCTCATTAAGTTTGTGGTCAGAGGAGTTGTGTTGAGTGATTGGGTTGAGGATGAAATGGAGAAGGAGCTCAGCTAACTGTTTGCCATTGTCTCGTTATGCTGTTCTTGCCGGCAGATCGGTGCAGTAGTAGAGTTGCTTGGTTGGTATAGTGATTGCAGAGTTGTCCCTTGCAAATTGATCGGTGGTGTCTGGCTTGTGTCTGATGGGCTGTTTTGCTTTGGTAGTTTGTTGCCTCAGTCCATGCCTAAAGGCCATGCCAAAGAGCCCTCTGGCGAGGCCCTCAGGTGCAGGCACGCCATGCGCAGGAGCACCTGAGTGTGCTTTCTTTTTGAACCTGAAGGTGATGTGGCCTGATTGGCTTGGTGGTGGGGAGCGAGGAGGAGCTTACCTGCCCACTCCCTTCTGATGCCGATCGGGCTGGGATGCAGTAAAAGCTGTTAGTGTAGCTGGATTTAAAAGAGGTTTTTCAAGTTCCTGGAGAAAAACGTCATTGTTAAAGGGGACTGGGGAAATCGATTGCTTACCTCTAGGATAAGCAGCATGGACTGTGTACCTTTTGGAAACCTGGACTGGCTACTGTTGGAAACAGGATACTAGGTTTGATGGACCCTTGGTCTGACCCAGTATGGCATATCTTATCATGTAAAATGTGGACTTGGTTCTTTGGAGCGCGGTATTCTGCAATCAGGCAATGAGGGCCTGTAGCATTCTACCTTCCCCACTCTCCATGGACCACCTTTAACTAAAAGTAATCCTAAAGGGGTGACCAAACAACCCCTATTTGGGCCCACATTAACATTCCAGTTCATGTATTATATATTCAAACAGATTTTTTTTAATTTCCAGCAGCCAAGGAAGTCAGAGCAATTAAAAGAGCACATCATCAAGAACTGGTAGGAGATACCAGCTGAAGTGCAGGAGGCAATGGTAAGGTGGGAGGAGTGGCCTAGTGGTTAGGACAAGGTACCTCAGGCTGGAGAGCTAGAGGTCCCATTCTCATCTGGGGACAGAAATCTCAGGCTGGAAGGACTGGGGTTTCTAGTCCTATAGGCACTCCTTGTGGCCTTAGGCAAGCAACTTAACCATCTGTTACCTCAGGTACACATAGATTGTGAGCCATTTGGGGACAAGGGAATGTGTCCAGTACCTGCTTGTAGTGATTGCAAACTGCTCTGATGCCTTTCAGCCTGGGTGGTAAAGCAAAAAAATTGAACAAACATAAGAGCAGAGGAGGCAATGGTAAAAACAATGGAGGTACTGCAAGAGCAGAAGAGAGTGGTCAATATGCTGTTCACCCTAATCATTGCCATTGATATATGGGCAGGGGTGCTGTTAAAGAACACATCTGTCATCCACCCTTCACATAAGATTTGCAATACTGGGTCAGACCAAGGTCCATCAAGCCCAGTATCCTGTTTCCAACAGTGGACCATCCAGGTCAAAAGTACCTAGCAGTTTCCCCAGAAGACACAGGTTTCACAATGCTTGTACTGGGGCAATCAGTGGATTTCCTGGGTCTCCAATGGTTTATGGACCTTTCCTCCGGGAACTTGTCCAAATTATTTTTAATCCCAGCTACACTAACAGCTTTTGCTACATCCTCCGTAAACAAATTCCAGTTTGATTATGCGTTCAGTGAAAACATATTTCTCTTATTAGTCTTATATGGGTTACACTGTAACTTCGTTGCATGTCCCCTAGTCTTTCTACATTTTGATGGCATAAACAATTGATCTACATTTACCCGTTCTACTCTATTCATTAATTTATAGACCTATATCATATATCCCCTCAGCCTTCTATTCCAGGTTGAAGAGCCCTAACCTTTTTAGCCTCTCCTCATGAGAGTATCCTTCCATCCCCTTTATCAATGTGGTGGATCTTCACAATGACTATCTGTGTCTCCTCTCCTCCCTCCCCCTTTACTTGGTGATACAAATGATTTGCTCAGTATGTGGTGGGATTAGTTTTGAAAGCTTTCTGAATTTATGCCCATACTGATGTTCTTTTGTGATAGTGTATGCCACTCTGTCCTGGTCTAGTTTCCACAGGCCAAATGTCTCCTCTTCTCATCCCTGCTCATCATTTGTTGTTGTTGTTGTTAAGTGCCATTGAGTCCGTGTTGACTCCTGGTGATTCTCAGGAGAGTTGACCTAAACTTTGTTTGGTCTTCAGCCAAGTGGCTCATTGTTGATAGAGTGGTATCCATAGTTGCCATTATTGTATCAATCCATCTCATTGCTGGCCTTCCTCTTTTATGGTGACTTCTACCTTGCCAACCATTATGTCTTTCTCCAATGATCTCTCTCTTCGCATGATATGTCCAAAGTATGAAAGCTGAAGTCTTGTTTTCTGAGCTTCTAATGAAAGCTTAGTTTGATCTCCTCTAGTACTGACTGGTTTGTTCTTAGGGCAGTCCATGATATACACAGTATTCGTCACAAGCAGAATAATTCAAAGGCATCAATTTTCTTCCTGTCTATCTTTTTCACTGTCCAACTTTCACATCCATATGACGTTATTGAAAATACCATGGCCTGGACAAGTCAAATCTTTGTATGGAGAGAGACATCTCTGCTCTTAAGGATCTTGTCTAGTTGATGTACTTAATATTACAGCTAGTTACAGCTTTTGATTTGTACTTAAAGAGAACTGGAGTAACCAATTCAGTGTCAAGTGCTTTTGTGATCTGGAGCCTGACAGGAGTGTCCTGCTACCCAAGGAAACACCGGGGAGTTACACAAGGCCAACCCATCCACTAGGCGAGCTAGGAGGCCGCCAGCAGCAGCACACATGACTAGCTGTGCCGCATCCCCAGCTGCCGCAATTCCATTTGGAGGGGAGGTGGGCAGTGGCAGCAGCAGTATTTCCAAAAGCAGCTGCTTTTTGCCACCACTTTTTGAAATACTGCCACTGCCACTGCCTACCTCCCCTCTCGAGACAGAATTGGTGGTTGCTGGGGGGGGGCGGTAGTGGCAGTTGGGAGGACCAGTAGCAGCTGGGGGGGGGGCATCAGCAGCTGGGTGGGACAGCTAGGCTGGGGTTTCTGCCTAGGGCAGCAGAACCCTTAGGCCAGCCATGGGGTTACATATAATAAACCCTAAACATACCCTATCCTTTCTTTTATTTATTTTTTTTTCAGGAGCAAGCTGAGACTTTCTGAGGGAGGGAGTGGGCAATTATGCATGCTAGAGTTAAACAAGTCACAGGAAAGAAATTGACCATGGCAAATGAAGTCCACTTCTGCGTCTTCAAGTCCAACATCTGCAACCACATCTTAACACTGTTTTCCCCCCTATATGGCTAATGAACACTGGGGAATTTTTAGTCCCTTGATAAATTACTTTGTTTAGTTGTATTGTCCAATCTTTCGTTCACATCAGCACTATCTTCCTTTCCCTCCATACCTCCTGACATCAACACTATTTTCCCTTCTCTTCCATCAACCTCATCTTTTCTTTCCTCCCCCATCTTGGAATCAGTACTATCTTCCCTTCTGTTCCTTCTATTCTTTCCCTGGCATTAATAACATCTTTACTCTCAATGGCAAGAAGAATTAGTCAAGCCACATCCTAACCTGCTGCTGTTTGCTCTTCTGTTAGCTTCCTTCTGAAATTAAAACCACATAGGGCCCACAGACTCAATGGCCTTGCACAGTTCTGGCTTCAACAGCTAATCAACAGAGGAACAAGCAGAGGCATGAAGGAGCTCTCCTTTGACTCTCCCTGCTAGTAGGAGGCCAAAGAGAATGGGATGGGAGGGGGCAGAAAGAGTACAACTATTGTCAGCAATTGATGTAACCTTTCATGGTCTTTTATCTGCAAGGAACCAAATATTCACAACACAGTGGATCACAATTTATTGGAAGTGGAAGTAAATTGGAAATCTCCTCTCAACTGCAGACGTGGAGAGAAAAAAAAGGAAAATGTGGGGAAGTAATTGAGCCAATGGTGGTTCATTCAATGCTGGCTTTGCCACTAGCCCTCGCCATACCAAAAATAGAAGGCAAAGGAGGCAGCTGCTGTCACTTCCTTTCAAGCTCAACCAAGCCTGCATCTCTAACTTAATTTAATTTAAATTTAATTTAAAATCACATGTTATACTGCTTATGCCAGAAAACAAGTTCAAGACAGTCTACAATCACAAGATAAAAATATTAACAATAAAATTACAGAAAATACAATTTATACAGTGACATATTAAAATATATACTGTACATAATTGGGGTCATTCCGAACCGTGAATAGCGGGGATGGATGTCCCTTTGGCCCCCCTCTGCATCCCTGGCTAACCTCCCTGTACGAACAAGGTGTTTCTACGGGAAGGCTAGACAGGGGTGGAAAAGGGGTGGCGCGGAGGTGGATTAGGGCAAACAGTGGGCAGTCCACGGCCTCTGACGTACAGGGCCGATTCCGATGTCAGCCCTGTACATCCGGGGCCGGCAGACTGAATGGAAACTTATTCCACCTCTAAGGTGGAATACGTTCATCAAGACGGCGAGGGACGGCATGCCCGGGCAGCAGAAGGGATCAGAGGGGTGCAGGTGATTCCCCACAGCCCAACCCTGGCCTTGGGAGGCCAGATTGGGCATGAGGCTGCTGGGAATTTAAAAACAGGTCAGCGGCCGGTGATCGCGGCCCCTGAATGGAGCCATGGTGCCATGGCACCGTGGCTCCATTCAGGAGCCTTGACTGAGTTAGCCGGGTAGAGGCCTGTACATGCAGATCGATTGGAATTAGGTCCCGGCCTGCACGTATAGACCTAGTCCCAATTCTTATCCCGTGGGGCTAGACATGCCCTGTGGGATCAGAATCACGTCTGCTCCTGTGCATCCAATTCTGATCGAGAGCACAGGGGCATGAACATCCTGATCAGAATGGGGCCCAATACAAATAACATCCCAGCACTTCTGATACTATTGCCTTTCTCCCTCTAAACTACATCACTTACTCCCGTCTCTTCAAACCACTTTTCAAAAAAAGCCAAATTTTGAATTTATTTTTAAAGCCTAAATAACTACTCTCACTTCTAAGCTCTTCAGAAAAAGAATTGCTAATTGAAGGGGCACTGCCCCTCAGTGACCTTATTCTAGTGCTCATAAGTCTAACTTAATTTGGTGATAGAAGAGCCAAATGAATTTAACTCTGTAAACTTATGCACTTAGTATTTGGATATGTATTTATGGGCGTAATCAGAAAGGTTCAACATTTTTTTAGAGCCTTATAAATCAGTGAAAGAAGTTTAAACTGGACTCAAAATCTAATAAGTTGCCAGTGTGTTAATAAATAAAGTGGCTGTCTGTGAACAATGTGCACATCTTAAAAAATCCAATCATGCCTCTAAGACAGCCATTACTGCTACTAAGGCTATTACACACACTTTTCACTGGTAAAGCAGGCTTTTGTCCTCTCCCATTCCTATGGTACCATCTGTTCCTTAATGCCATTGACATGATGGTTTTCTTAACAAAAAGATCACCAGTGCTTTCTGGTCTTTTTACTGTTCCAGTTTACACACGTCAGGGAACAGTACTGCAGTACATTGTTAACTATTGAACTAGTCTGTCTACTACTGTGTGCTGTGCTGTGAATCATGTCACGTTCACATACACAGGGCCATTGCAAGGAATGAACATAAGAAATGTCTTACTGGGTCAGACCAAGGTCCATCAAGCCCAATATCCTGTTTCCAACAGTGGCCAATCCAGGTCACAGGTACCTGGCAAGTTCCCAAAAAGGCAAACAGGTTCCATAATGCTTGTCCCAGGACAAGCAGTGGATTTCCTCCAGGAACTCGTCCAAACCTCTTTTAACTCAGCTACACTAAACAGTTTTTACTACATCCACCGTAATGAATTCCAGAGTTTAATTACGCATTGAGTGAAAAAAAATATTTTCTCTTATTAGTCTTAAATGAGTTACATTGTAGCTTCTTTGCATGTCCCCTAGTCTTTCTACTTTTTGATGAAGTAAACAACCAATCTACATTTACCCATTCCACTCCATTCATTAATTTATAGACCTCTATCATATCTCCCCTCGGCCGTCTCTTTTCCAAGTTGAAGAGCCCTAACCTTTGTAGCCTTTCCTGATAAGGGTAGCCTGCCATGCCTTTACCATTTTGGTGGCTCTTCTCTGTAGCTTTTCTAATCCTCTCATAACCTTATTAAGATATGGCGACCAGAATTGCGCACAATATTCAAGATTCTATCACACCATGGAAAGAAACAGAGGCATTATAATATCCTTTATTTTAGTCCCCATCCCTTTCCTTATGATTCCTAGCATTCTATTTGCTTTCTTGCTGCTGCTGCACACTGGGTGGAAGGTTTCAATGTATTATCCATGATGACGCCTAAATCCTTTTCTTGTGTGGTGGTTCCTAATGTGGAACTTTGCATCGTGTAACCATAGTTTGGGTTGCTTTTTCCTAGGAGCATAACTTTGCACTTGTCCACATTAAATTTCATCTATCATTTGGATGCCCAGTCTTCGAATTTATCAAGATCCTCTTGCAATTTTCCACAATCCTCATGCGTTTTAACAAGTTTAAATATTTTTGTGTCATCTGCATTTTGTGTCATTCCCATTTCCAGGTCATTTATAAATTTGTTAAAAAGCAGCGGACCCAGCACAGATCCCTGGGATGTTCCACTATTCACCTTTCTTCATTGGGAATTTATCAAGATCCTCTTGCAATTTTACACAATCCTCATGGGTTTTAACAACTTTAAATAATTTTGTGTCATCTGCAAATTTGATCACCTCACTCGTTATTCCTATTTCAAGGTCATTTATGAATATGTTAAAAAGCAACAGGCCAAGCACAGATTCCTTGGGTACTCCACTATCCACCACCCTAGGTTGGCCTCCCGTCCTGCTGCCCCTTCCACTGCCACCCACCCCCATTGAGGCCACTGCTGCCCCTCTCTGGAGCCTGAAGCAGTGACAATGGCTCAAAAACCACAATGTAGAGCTTAAAGGCTTCGGGCCTTCATCACAGTTTCCATGTGCTTCTTCCTGCCACTTCCAGCCTTCTCTGATGCAGACTTCTGGTTCAGAGGAGGGCAGAAGCAATAGGTAGGAGGATGTAGAAACCACAGCGCCGTGCTGAAGCCTTTAAGTAAGCACTGCATCATGGTTTTTGAACCATTGCCACCACTTCAGGACCCCGAGAGGAGCAGCAGTGGCTGCAATGGTGCCCCTGGAGGGCCAACAATGTAGGCACCCACCTGGTAGAACCAGTTCTGGACATACAGCAAGCAAGAAATGGATAGATATTCACCCACAGCTGCCCTAGATCAGATTGTCCCTCTTCGCCCTTGTCGCAAGGCCTCCAAGCCTATCCAGCCTTGTTGCCACCCCCTTCTTCATTTTCTTCAGTCCCATCTTCACTGGGCCAAGTGCCAGTGGTGAAGGCGTCCTATCTTTGACTACTTTCAGCGCTGCAAGGATCTCCACCACCACTATCACCTCTGTATCAATAATGCTAAATGGTCATTTTATGATAATCTTACTTCCTCTGCGTCTAACTCTTCTCACCAGCTCTATTCTGTCCTCTCCTCTCTCTCATGTACCAGGACCTCAACTCTTCCACCATCATCTGCCCCACGACTTAGTCCCCCTGTTCTTGCCCATTTTCAGTCCAAACTTCAGACACTCCGTTCCACCTTTGCAATTTGCCCACGGCCCTTGTCCCCACTTCCCCCCTCACTTCCCCCATCTCCTCCAAATCCCTCTCCTGCTTATCCTCATATCTGGTCCACCTTTCATGATGTCTCCTCTGCTGAACTTCATAAAACTCTCTCTTCATCCCACAAGACTATGTGTCCTTCTGACTCCATCACCTCAGTGTGGCTCTCAGAATCTTCTTTGGCCCTTTACCTAATATTCTTTCTATTTTTAAACAAGTCTGTCCACTGCCACTTTTCCCTCTGCTTGGAAGCATGTCCAGGTTAGGCCCCTTCTGAAGAATTCTTCACTTGACCTCTCCACTTCTGCTCACTACCGACCTGTCTTCACCTTCCCTTTTCTGTCAAAGCTGCTTGAGAAACTGCTTTTTCTCAATTCTCTGCCCACCTGGACACTACTGTACACCGCCGACAGTCCGGCTTTCACACAGATCATAGCACGGAGATTATACTTCTTTCTTTCCTGAATGAGATTCACCAGGCTCATGACCGCAGTGACCTTTCCCTGGCCATTTTCCTAGATCTTTCATTGGCATTCAACCTTGTTGACCACAGCACTCTTCTTGCTTGTCTGCATGATCTGGGAATCTGAGGCACAGTTTACTGTTGGGTTCACTCCTTTCTTTGTTGCTGATATTCCTCTGTCTTTGGTGGCTCTCCCCTCTTGTACTTCCCTCTCTCTCCCACTTACCTGTGATGTCCTTCAGGGCTCTGTTCTGGCCCCCCTCTCGTTTAATATTTTCTTAATCCACCTCACTGTGCTTATTCAACAACATGGTGTTTCAGCTTACTATTACATGGACGATATTATCCTTCTCCACCACATGGACCCTTCAGCCCCCCTCCCTTTGAACATTTGCCTTTTGAACATTGATGTTTGGTTTTCGGACAACTTCTTGCATCTTAATCCCTCTAAAACTGCAGCCATCTGGTTTTCCTTTTCTGCTCCCCTCCTCTGCTGGCTCCCACATTCCCCTCTGATCTCATCCCTGTGGTTGACACCCTCCACTACCTTGGGGTAGTTCTTGACTCCTCTCTAATTCTTCAGGTGCATCTCTTGTCTCCTATCCATCAGACGTTTTGTTCTTTTTACTGTATCCTTGCTGTTCGCCCTTTTGTGTCCCCCTTCTTATCACACTAACCTTCTTCTGACTTTGGTGATAGTGAAACTCAGCTACTATAATATTATCTACCTTGATGTCCCACAGTACTCTACAGCTCAACCAAAACTCTGCCACCTGCCTTGTCTTGCACGCCACCCGCTTCGACCATGTCACCAAAAGAAAGAATTGAAAAGAACAAAGAACAAAAGAAATGCCATTCTAGGTCAGACCAAGGTCCATCAAGCCCTGTATCCTGTTTCCAACAGTGGCCAATCCAGATCACAAGTACCCCTTTCTTGATTCACCTTCATTGGCTCCCCCTCAAATACCACCTCCTATATAAGCTTCTGACACTTGTTCACAAGGCCCTTCATACTGCTATCCTCACTTAGCTCTCCAATGTCCTCTACCTTCATGCCCCTCCTCAGGCTCTTTGGTCACTATATGCCAATTGTCTCCACCTGTCCTGTACCTCACATGCTTGAATCCACATGCTCCTTAGCTTTCTACTTTCTCTGTCTCTGCCCTCTGGAACTCCTTACCCTCTGACCTCTGCCTGGAACCTTCCTACCCTTGGTTTAAGACCCAGTTCAAGACACATCTGTTTTGTACTGCTTTTGATGTTCCTCAACCCCACCCCTGACCTACACTCCTGCCCTATCTTTTCCCTCTTTTGTTGGTATGAGTGTATAACTTTCCTATCTTACAATGACGTTCTGTTTCTCCTTGTAACTTTTTTAAATTTGTTCACCGCCCTGCTGTATTGAAGGCATGGTATATCAAGTAACAGTAAACATAAACATAGTTGAAGACATTCACAAAATTGATATGAAAGTGTTGATGCTACTAATAGGTGATTTTGATCTTTGGACATTAATTGGGGCACTTTGGCTAAGGTGCCATCTAGAACCAAGAAGATCCTAGATTTTCTACAGAAAGAACTGTTTTGGGAGCTAGTAACAGAACCCACATAGAAAGGAGTGTTACTGGACCTAGTGCTTACATTTATTTATTTAGCTGTATTTATATCCTGCTTTTCACCAGGTCAAAGCAGTCAATTGGGAGATACATTTAACACAAGGAGATATGACACACATATGCTAATACTTACAGGGAACATGGGCAATGGAGGGTTAAGTGGCTTGCCCAAGACCACAAGGAGTACCTATAGGACTAGAAATCCCAGTCCCTCCGGCCTGAGATTGCTGTCCCCAGGTGGGACTTGAACCCCCAGCCCTCCAGCCTGAAGTACCTTGTCGCAACCACTAGGCCACTCCTCCCTTGGGAAGAATGTTTCTGATGTTGTAGTGGGTGATCATCTGGGATCCAGGGATCACCAGTTGGAGTGACTGAGTATTAGAGTATAGACAGTGATGGTTCCTTCAAAGGTAAAGGTCCTAGACTTCAGAAAAGCAAAATTTGTTAAGAAAGGAGATTACTTGATCTAAAGGGAAAATCTAAGCCAGTGAGTAAAACTAAAACAAGATACTGTAAAAGCAACAACACTTTTTGTTAGGACAGTAAATAAAGGCCACTATGGCTTTCTAAAGAAGTAGCTAAAAGATAAGGCGAGAGAGGTTAGTTTTCATAAACTACAAGGGAATGCAGAAAAAAGAAAGAGCAGCAATATCTAAAAAAGGAAATCTGGGAAAGCAGTCAGAATAGAGATGCTAATACAATATAACAGGGGAGAAAACATTTATAGATATGTAGTGACAGGAGGAAGTATAAAAGGGGCGCAAAATCCAGAAGAGGAAGAATTTGTAGAGGCTGAGGAAAAATTATATTTGCATAACAAATATTTCTGACGTCTACTGAGGAAGGGCCAGATTTAGGAGCACAGAAAATAGGTAAACCTCAAACAATCTGCAGAAGACTATGTTCGTGAATAGCTAGATAAACTAAAAATAGAAAAAGTGACTGGTCTAGAAGTAAAATATCTGAGAGTATTAAGGGAAGTTGGGGAAAATATAATAGTTCCACTGTCTAAGCTTTTTGTTATTTTAGAAACAGTGTGAAAAAGTGGACTGGAATGAATATCCACACTAAGTACAGTAGGCACCTATAGTGGTTCATCTGGGGTACCCACAGACACTATTTATTTATAACTCACTAATCCAAAGTCCTAAGTGGCTAACAGACATGTGAAATAAACATGCAACGTGGACTTTTACAAATGGCGTCCAAGTGCAATCTGGGAAGTCCAAGCCAGAGTGTCTGGAAAACAAAAATAGGCATGTCCAAAATCTGGCACCATTTTACAAATGCCCGATAAGAACATCTGTAGGGGCATCTAGAAAGACTTCCCCAGAATAGTGTTCTAGGCTGTAGATGCCTAGGGATAGCCTAATGGTTAGAGTAGTGGGCTACAACCAGGCTTCAAATCCCACTGCTGCTGCTATCGTCTTAGTTGTGCAAAGTGTAGGGGATGATGCAGTGGCCAAAACAAATACTTTCCTGATGCCTAGATGTTTCTGAGATCAGGCAGATTCTTGAGAATGCCCTGGTCACATCTCCATCATGCCCCCATTCAGACTTGGATGTCCACAGATCTGGTTTCTAAAAGGCCTCTGGAGATGTTTCTGTTGGGAGCAATTTCTCCAAATGGGTGAGTTTTGCGCATACCATGGCAGTGATGAACCTAACTTTCGGTTTCTAAAATAACCCCCATAATCAAGGGGTGTAAATGTATATATGAATATATATATAAATATACCAAATGGGACACAAACAACCATATTAAAACATCCTAAAACAAGTCTTTAATACATATTGGCAAGAAAAGAACAAATTAGGGACCAAAGCCTTCTCTTGATAACATTGTCTTAAGAGTCTTTTTTAAAAAGTGAACAAATGCATTTGAAAATGTAAATTCAGGAGAAGAGTATTCTAATGGAGGAGCCAGGGACTGTAAAAACTTAAACATGCACTTACTCAGACCCATGAAATCACATTTTAGATAGCATTTGGCAATCAGAATTGAGACTCTGAAGTTGGGATATGAGCAGTTATGATGGTACTTTAGACACAGCTCTGCTAAATGTGGAGCCGATTCTAAAATACACAGAAGAAAGTGCAGGGATTTGCACATCCAGGCCAGCAGGAGGAGCCCTTGCAAAAATAGACACTTGGGATCAAAGAATGAAGGACAACTGGCAACTTATGCACATGTAAATGCCGGTATTCATATGTTTATGTAAACCATTTTGCAAACCTCAACTGAAGATGCTGCTACTTAACTACAGAGGACTCTATTGTTGTATTACTTCAGTTTGGAGGGTGGTAATAAATATTAGGTGTTAAAGGGGATCCAGATATGGACAATTTTGTGCTTACACATTCATTTCCTATCTGAAATGGGGACTAGACATGTAGGGCCTGATATTCAAAGGCATTTACATGGTTTGCAGATCTGTAAACCAAGTAAATGCCTCTAAGCGGGATATTCAGCAGCATTAACATGGTTAGTGCTGCTGAATGTCCCCAGATACCACCACTACACTATAGGCCCCAATGCTAAGTGATTAGCATTGGGGCGTTCCGGGGCAATTACCCATCGCTAACCGGTCAGCATCGATATTGAACTGCTGTCCGGTTAGCGACTCATGGGTAAAGATAGGCATGGGAAAAGCTGGCCTATCTTTAACCTTAAGAGATAACTGGACAGTAGCTCAATATCACTGCTGCCTGGTTAGCTTCCAGACCCTGTGGCTGACCTGGATATGTAATGCCAATGGCCAGATACAGTCCTATGATTTAGGCACTTGATATACCACCCTTTACTATGTCCATCAGAGCAGTTTATATATATATATATATATATAGTGATAAGGAAGCTTATCATGACAGAGGAGAAAGGGATAAAGGAAAGGAATTCACCCTTATAAAAAGACCTATTCTACAAGGTCAGAGAAACATAAACCCAATCACACCTAGAAAGCAGGAAATTCCCAGATGGGATAGGTTTCAGAGTTCCCCTAGTGGAGACAATACAGACCCAGGGTAAAGGACCCTTATGTCACTGAGTTCCCTAATTACCCAGCTGCCAGGAGGCAAGCTGATCTCCGTCACCTGAGAGGAGAAGAGGTGGGGCTGGAGCCTTGGGGATTTAAGTCTAGAATAGAGAAAGAAGCAGAAAAGAGGAGGAGGAGAGTCCCAGAGAGAGTCTCAGGGAGAGACTCAAGCAGAAACACAAGCTGGAGAACAGGACGAGGAAGCACAGGAGAATGGTGGCCAGAGCATGAGGGAGGAGAAGCTGCTACAAGCCCAGGCCCAGGTATGAGCCTTGAAAGCTTGTCTAATACAGAGCAGTGCAGAGTTGCAAGGGATACTCTCAGCTCTAACGGAAGGCAGTCAGCTGAACCCTGTGAACTGGAAGGAGAAGTAGAGCCTATGCAACTAGGTGAACCAGACCTAGCTGTGAATGACGAGGACTCATACATGGATTGCTCTTTGTGCCAATCCTTTACTGCAGAGGGATTGAAGGAAACCCACCCTTAAGAGAAAACCTTCAGAGTCAGGTAACTTTGAAAGCTAGTAGATGGTTTTGTGCATGTCCTGTGTTAAAGAAGAAATGCATTTGCTGAGAAAGCCAGAGCAAGCTGAAGCTCTCTGATTGGGCTTATTAAACACCTGCTATCCAGAGCAGTGCACCGGCAAGAAGCCAAGCTAATGGTGAAAAGGAAGTAAAGTTGGGGGCGGAGCCTGATGTCCAGCGGGATGGTCGCATAACGCTGAGGCTCCCGAGAGGCCTACTCAGAATCCTGAATTAACACCTCACATTTTGGAATTTCTTCTCTGATCCTGCCGGGGCACATTGGTGAGATGGCGGGGACCAAACCAACGCGCCTGGAATTTGGGTCTCATGCGGCCTCTCACGGCAAACGTTCCAAAACTGAACCTCCGTCTCCGCAGAAGGGGCCGGCCTTGTGCGAGGGCCCCGAAATGCAGCAGGAAATCCTCGCAGAGATTAGAGGGGTCAAAAACCTTGTGCAGGCAAACGGTGAAGCACTCCGAGCGCTGCGGGACGATTTTGGTGTGCTGCAAAGCAGGCTAGAAGGGCTTTCTTCGCGTCAGGACAAAATGGAGGGCATACTGGACTCCCATGTGGCCCGGTTGTCCAAACTCGACAAAGTTGAACGACAGGTGCGGGCATTGCAGAAAGAGGTGGAAGATGGCAATAATAGAGCGCGCCGCAACAATATACGACTTGTGGGCGTACCGGAGGGAGCGGAATCGGGAGACATGAAAGAGTTTTTATGCAAAATCCTCCCTTCCTTGCTCCAAATCACCTTTACCAAAGATTTGGAGATTGATCGCGCTCATCGTGTACCCACAAGCATAACGCTCAACAGGAAGACCCCGCGGCCTATCATTTTTCGACTATTGAGATATCAACACATGGAGCAAATTCTAAGTGCCTCTCGGGCAAAGGGCCCTATGGAGTTTGAAAGCCACAAGATCTCCTTCTATCCTGACTTGTCTAAACCCACAGTCGACCGCCGAAAGCGTTTCCTGGAATTCCGGACGAGGCTTCAACAACTACAAGCACGCTATGGCCTGATGTACCCGGCCAAGCTCCGAGTCACGCTTCACAATCAAACAAGAATATTCGAGGACCCTGATCTACTAGCGGAGTTCTTGGATTCCAAAGAAGCCGACTTGATGCGCTGACTCCCAGAATATTCTTGCAAGTCTTCTTATATCCGCTGTACCTGCCATATTGGATCTGCTGCAGCCTAGCAAAGAGTCTGGCGTGTGCAGTCTATTGCCTTACTCTTGATGGTATCTGTGACCCGACTCCATCTACCCGCAGTAGCCTCGATGAGTATCAGAGACAGTATTAATGGACTCTGGAGTTTCTTTTCTTTTACATGTCTTCTATTTCCTCTCCAGGGCCTCCTCCTGCAGACATATGGTCGCCATATTCTTTGGGGGTTTTGCTTCTTCTCTAGGATACGTTGGTACATACTTTTCAATATGGGGTGTATTAGCCAGAATACTCGGTGATTATGACATTGTTGTACAGATCTTGCTTATGTTCTATGTTATCAAGCGCCCTTACTTAAAATGTTTTCTACCAATTGATGGCACCATGTAAGATTTTTTCATTGAACGTAAAAGGCATCAATAATCCGATAAAACGGAAGAAAATCCTAAGCTACCTCAGTCAGGAAGCAGCGGATCTGATTTTTCTCCAAGAAACGCATTTAAATTCGAAGGAAACTCTTAAACTCAATATTAAACCTTACATGGTGGCCGCTTACTCCCCAGCCGTTTCTAAGAAATGTGGGGTTGCCATACTGGTTAGGAAATCTTTGCATGCTACTGTTATTGCGACTAGCTCAGATACAGAAGGTAGATGGTCTAGAGTTCACCTCAAGATAGGTAGCCTAGAAGTTACATGTATATGCCTTTACGCTCCTAATGTTGATGACCCTGCCTTTTTTGCTACCATTGCTCAGGTTGCGCAGGCTTCTGCTAATACCTCATTGATCATTGGGGGGGATTTCAATCTAGTCCTTGATCCCCTGATTGACAAACAGCCGCCTAGGACGAGTGGTCCCCCAAGAGTCACGCTACGCTTACCTCCCTGATCAAGGATCTGCTTTAGTTGATCTATGGAGATTACTGCACCCCAATGAGCTTGACTTCACCTTCTTCTCCTCCCCTCATAAATCTCAGTCTCGCATAGACTTCTTTCTAATCTCAAACTGTTAGTTCCTCAGGTGGACACTGCAAAGATTCACTCCCAGCATATTTCAGATCATGCTGCCATTTCCTTTCAATTACACACTACTGCACCCCAGGGAAACTCGGGAGCCTGGTTCTTTGATAGAGCCCTGTTAACTCAGCCAGAATTCCAGTCAGAAATTCGAGTAGCCATACAGGATTACTTCCATTTTAATCTACCCCAAGATACTGCGAATTGGGCTTGGTGGGAGGGTTTCAAAGCGGCCATTCGGGCAACGATCACTAGCTATCAAATCCGCTTGCGGAAACAACGTAAACAGCAGCTGCTCATACTAGACCAACAAATAAAAGCAGGCGAACGAGTTCTAACTTCCCGTACTGACCCATGTGTATTAATTCGATTACAGCATCTCCGTTTTCAATATAATTCAATCCTCTCAACTGCAGCTTCTAAGAGTATTGAGCTTCAACGAGGGACATATTATCGGGAAAATAACCGAGCCGGCCGACTCTTAGCCAATGCCTTGAAAGGTCAAAGATGCCAAACGCGTTGCGGCCCTTCGAGCTCCACAGGGAGGGGGCATAGTGACCACAGACTCCGATATCGTAGAGCTCTTTCGGGATTTCTATACCCGCCTATATCAATCTGAATGTGAGTTCTCGTCAGAGACATTCGAGCGATTGCTCTCTGGCATTCAGCGGCCGACCCTCTCTGAAGATGATAGAGATGCGATGGATGAAACCCTTCTCTACTTCAGAGATCCAATCAGCCCTAAAACGAACAGCCTCGGGCCGTGCCGCAGGGCCCGATGGTCTCCCGACCAAATTCTACAGAACGTTCAGTGCAGATTTAGTTCCCTACTTAAAACTCTATTTTACTGCCCTTGCGGTAGATACATCCTCTTTGGGATCCTTTTCTGCAGCTAATGTGGTGTATTTGAGAAAGAAGGCAGAGACCCGCTACTGACCGCAACTACGTCCAATCTCCCTACTTAATGCCGACTATAAGATCTTTGCGATGATCTTGGCCTCCCGGCTATCTGACATGATGGCTACCCTAATTCACCCCGACCAATGCAGTTTCATACCCGGCAGATCAACTGCTGACAATGCTCGGACCTTGTGCCATGTGTTATCTAGTGCTGCCAACCTCGACCATCCATGGGTGGGTTCTTCTCTGGATGCCGAAAAAAAGCCTTTGATCGTCTAGAATGGCCCTTCTTATTTGCAGTTCTCCGATGGTATGGCTTTGGAGAGGGTTTCCTCCGATATCTCCAAGTCATGTACACTCAACCCGTAGCCAGTATTTGTGTAAACGCCATCAAATCTCAGCCATTTAACCTCCAAAGAGGCACGCGTCAAGGTTGCCCCCTATCACCAATGCTTCTTGATCTCGCTCTTGAACTGCTAGCCCTCCTTATCAGACAGTCCGCACGTATTCGTGGTGTCCCCTTCAGTCATAGGGAAATTAAACTCTCTGCATATGCAGATGACCTTATGCTCTTTGTTTCCCTTGATTCGGTTCCAGCTGTTTTGGATCTGATTGACGGATACTCACAATTATCGGGCTATAAAATTAACTGGACCAAATCTGTAGCATTCCCACTAAACCGCTGGGTACATGAGGCTGACATGCAGGCCTTTCCCTTCCTTTGGCAATCCCGCATGGTGAAGTATCTTGGGGGTCCATTACTGTTCTCCTTTAGAAGACACTATCAGTTTTAATGCCAAAGAGGTAGTCTCCAAAGTCCGTGAACTCACAAATCGTTGGTCTCCCTTATCTCTCACATGGTGGGGCCGCTTAGACACAGTGAAGATGATGATAGTCCCCAAAGTGAACTACATTTTAGAAATGCTGCCATGCTTACTACCGCTACATACTTATAAAGATATTGAGGGCCTCCTCGTCCGTTATCTCTGGCAGGGCAAGCCACCAAGGATAGCTAAACATAAACTGCAGTCTGCAAAGGAACGAGGGTGTACCAGATTTCCTGATCTTCTTAGATATCATCAAGCCTTTTTACTTAAGCAAGGTGCCCGATGGCTAGATACCTCAATAGACCGCCGACCAGTTTGGCTGGACAAAGAAGAGGAGCTTAGTAGCCCAATTCCGTTAACCCATCTCCCCGGTATGTCTTATCAAGCAGACACCCGCCATCCACCGATGATTGTCGATACTCTTGCGGCCTTTAACACTCTCATTCTATCACTGGGCCCGAATGTATGTCCTCCGGACGGACTCCCGCTATGGAATAACTCCAGAATTCAAGTCCTAAATAGAACAATAGCCTGGAAACCCTGGTACTCCAGGGGGATCTGGACACCCCAACAGCTTTTCTCAACAGCTCGTTGGAAAACCTTTTCGGATTTACAAAAGGAATTTGCGTTACCAGCGAAACACTACTTTCAATTGATGCAGCTTCAACACTGCCTCAAAAGTGCTCGAATCATGCCGCCCTCTGCCCCTACTGAGCATGGGCTATTAGAGATAGTTCACTCCATTAATAGTACACATGGGGTAGCCTCTAATTTCTATAAAATACTCTGTCAGGGTACAGATACGGACACTTTTAGAGCCCAACAAGCCTGGGAGCGCGAACTGCAAACCACTATAACCCCTGTGCAATGGAGCGTTTTCTGGAGTAAAGTAGTGCGGGTTTCCCGGTCTGCCTCTGTTACCCAAACTCTTTTCTTCTTTGCACATAGATGCTTTTATACCCCAGAAAAAATAGCCAAATGGAACCCAAATGCTAGGGACCTGTGTTGGTCTTGCCATACTGCTGTGGGATCCCTCGCTCATGTTATTTATGAATGTCCTCAACTGCAGGTCTATTGGGGGCGGGTCTGGGGTCGTATTCAATCTATCTTGCACTTTCATGAACCTCTTTCTTGGAAGGTCGTGGGACTCCGCTCTGTGGCGGAGGTCCCCTCTCTTCCTAAGAAGGGTCGCTTTCTCCTTGATTTCATGCTAGGTATAGCCATATGCTTAATTACGAGGAATTGGAAGGATAACTCTCGACTTACCGTCAATGAATGGTGGAACCTCGTCTGCTTATATAGTAAATATGAGCAGATACCTCGGGGAGCTATTCCCCATGTCCAAACTCACTCTTGTTTGTCTAAATGGCAGATGATTAATGATTATGTACAATCTGCTCATTGTTCCAACATGCCTGTATAATGCGCACTCATCATGTTTTAGATCACCATTAGGTTTTGTAATGCAATAATGTAAGTACACGCCCGCTTCGGGAATGCTTAGTTTTCTAGAGAAGAAGCAGGGGGGAGGGGGGTGGTAGGGGTTTACTTTGGTGTATGTATTACACGTTATGTATTTGTCTTTTAGCTGTATGTCTTCCTTTCCTTTGTTGTTATAAAACGAAAATAAAGAATTTAAAAAAAAGAAAGAAAAGGAAGTAAAGTTTTTGGCTTTGTTTTTGAATATTCCTAAAGCCTGGAATAGAGCATTATTTGCTTATGAGAAGTTTTTGTTCCTGTTAAAAGTTTTACTTTGTTTGTAAGGAGACAAACAGCCTAGAAGTGTTTGGGACTATGAAAACAGAAAACTGCCATTGAGAAATGCTGTTTTTGTTTGCTTTAAACAGCAATGCTAGCCAAGCTGGTAGCATTGACTGTTAGAAGGCTTTATCTTTGAGCTGAAGAACACTATAAGCTGAAAGTTTGCTTTGAGTTTATTTATGTCCTGATGTATATTGTGAAGAATCCTGGAGAAAGAATCCAAGGGTAGTATTTGTGAACCTTTGCATTTGAGTCAATAAATTCTGTCATTGCCTTACTATTCGAGCCAACTACAAGTGTTTTTACCTGAAGCCAAGTGACTTGTGACTGAACTACCTTTCCCAAGAGGCATTGCAAAAGAACAAGTCAGTTAAAGGCTAAAAGGTGAAACTTTCTATGATAACCACGTTCTTAGTACAGACACTACAGAGCTTAATGAACTAGTACATATCTGGAAAAAGACCCTAAGAATGGCCTCACTCCTACCACACATGTTGAATCCTGCCAAGAAGTGCCACACAGTGAAATGGTACACTGCAGAACTACGAGAATTATGACTCAGGAAGCTGGAGCAGAAATGGTATCACTCAGGATGCTCCCAGGACCAAGCTATTAACTTGGCAAGCCTACAAGAATACCACAAAGCAATTGAACAAAAACATAAAGAGTGCCACACCAACATCTTGATGCGCTCCTTGCACAAGCCTCATGAACTCTTCAGAATCATTGAGTCCCCAATGAAAGACCCAATGAAGCAACACTCTACGAGCTCCCCCCACCCACAGATATTTGCTGACCACTTCCAAAGCAAAACCAATGGACATTACACTCACCAAGTAAACTCTCCAACAGACAACAGTGATTCTATTACCAAGATATCATCCTTTAGCCCAAGTACCACAGAACATACTGAGGACATAATAAAAGGGATCAACACTACCACTTCTCCCAATGACCCATGCCCCACCCACTGTATCAAGCTAGCTCGGGCAGACTTAAGCGCGACCATTGCCAGATTTTTACAACTCTCCCTCACCACGGGAGTTGTTCTATCTGCCCTGAAGACCATCTCCATTAGACCATTACTTAAAAACATTAAACTGAACCCATTCAACATAAGTTCCTATAGACCCATATCTAGTCTCCCATTCTTGGCGAAGATAATGGAGAAAATAGTCCAGCAACAGATTCAACACCACTGACACTCATGCTCCACTTGACCCACAGCAGCACTGTGTTGAAACTCTCCTCAACAGACTAATCCTTGGCATCGACAAAGTGAAGCAAGGATTCATCCTAATCATTTTGGACATTGCTTTGACTCTGTCAACTACAACCTATTACTCTGTCAACTACAGAAGAAAAAAGTACAAAACTTAGCACTGGACTGGTGCAGATCCTATTTAACAGGTCGCCAGCAACAGGTACGAAGAGGCGCACAAACATCAAACACAAACCTGCAAACACAAGGAGTCTCTCAAGGCTCATCACTATCTGTTCTTTTCTTCAATGTCACATTCAGTCAATCTGTTCAATAATACAATCATATGGTATATAATACCATATTTATGCTGATCATGCTCTATTATATACCCCATTCTCTTCAGACAAGCCAAATCAAGATAACAGAATTCCTCAATGCATTCTCAAATTGACTCCTTATACACAACCTTAAAGTGAACTGCAAGAAGACCGAAGTGTTGTTCATAAAAAAAAAAAACAGATCTTCACCCCACCGACGTCTATTAGGGTAAAAGATGCCTAACTGACAATAAAGCAGGAAGTACACTATCTTGGAGTCACCCTGGGACAATGACTGAGTATGCAGACTCACATTTATTTATTTAGCTGCATTTATATCCTGCTTTTCACCGGGTCAACATAAACAATGTTACCAAGGCAATATATCATAAAATGAAAACCCTCCGACACTTACATCCTCTTCTTGAGGCACTAGACTTCCACACCATTTTACAGGCACTACTCTTCCCACACTGACTATGCCAATATCATACTCCAAGGCATACCAAGATGTATACTACAACCACTCCAAATGGCAATGAATGCTGTAGCTTGAATCTTGCATGGAGCATACAGATATGAGCATGTCACACCCATCTTAAAGCAATTACACTGGCTACCAATATCATGCTGCTTGAAATATAAAACTTTACTGCTTACAAGTAAAGTATTAAATAACCTATCCACAGACTCTCTCTCAGCTATCATGCACACGACTCCTCGTAACAGAGTTATGAGAACCGGAATGGTTAATACAATCGTAACCCCTTCATCAATAACAAAAAAGTACCCAATCTGCTAAGAACCATGCATTCTCATTATGCGCACCAACTCTATGGAACACTCTCCCTTCTCCGATCCGAACAATCTCGGACATGTCAACCTTTAGAAAGGCAATAAAGACTCACCTTTTCCATCTCTATTATGACTATGTAACATAACCATATATCATCACAGGCTGGCCAGTCTCATGGCACAGTCTACCCTCATGCTAAGCCCTTAGGAAATAAGTATTATTATGTAATATAGTTCTCCCAGTTACTCTCCAAGCTGACACCCCTGTTCAATGTAAAACATTATAGTTCTTGTTCAATGTAAACTGCTCTGATTTCAAAAGAGTTTGGTATATAAAATTAAATAAATAAATCGATAAAATATTATTCATCAAAGATGGCTAGGCGCTGTAATAGTGCTATCCGCCGCCGCTGCTGAATATCGGGCCCGTAGATTTTTGTTCCACACAGGCCACATCCCAACATGCCCTTCTCGACCTTTGAAATGCTATAGGCATCCACATATAAAATGTAACTTTTCCAAAAAAGGCCATTTACATGTGTATGCGGTTATCACATGGAAGTGGTCAAATTTACAAGTGAAAATCACAAATAAGGCTTCTAACAATTCCTTTTATGGATGGAATATCAAGTAAAGCCTTTTAAGAACACAGTATTGCATGAAGACTGAAAGACAGACAAGGCACCTTGAAATGATTCAGTGCTGAGTATTTCAAAACCTTAAAAACCATCATATAAAACTTAAATTTAACTTGTTGGGTAGGCAGCCAATGCAAATTGTCAAGACAGGGGGTAATGTGCTCATGCTGTTTATACCTAGAAAGAAGATGTACTTTTCACATATAGAATATAGCACAGGGCAGGCAAGGAGCATAAACATGCAGATTTCCTTTGCTGGGAGGTGACCATGGCAGATAGAGGCAGGCTTTCAACCAGAGAAGTATGAAATACAACACAGGACAGTTCTCTGTTTTCACCTTTAATCTTACCAGCTTTCCATTTCCTATTCTTACCACCTATCCTCACATTTCTCACCTCTCATTTCATTCTCAGCCTTCTACAATATTTCAATTGTCTTTCACCTTATTTCTAGTCTCCAGTTTCCACCCTTTGTATTCATCCCCTCCTCAACCTCATCTATCTTCTTTTGACTCTTAGCCCTCAAAAGTCCCAGGTGCTTCCATGTATCTCATCCCCTCTCCATCTTCAGTTCCTTTCTTCTGCTTAACCCCTATACAGGTTCCCATTCCCTCTTTTACCTCTCCCATTTCTACTCTCTCTTGCCTCCTTCAAAGACCTATCCCTAGTTTTTGTCTCTCATCCTCTCCTTAGCCCTCTCTCTTTCAGCTACCTTCCAATCCCTTCCCAAATATTCCCTTCCCTTCACATAATCTCTCCTCCTCATCTTTCTGCCTTCAGTCCCACAAGCCTACTCATACCCCTCACCCAGTCACCTAGTCTCTGTTGTCCTCCTAATAAAATTCTCAATATGCATTTTCCCCTACAAATATCTATGTGCCAACTCTTCCAATCTACCCAGTCCCCGAGTCTTCACTCAAGCCTTAAGTTAGTATGCCAGGCTCCTTCTCTAGCCCTATTCCAATCCAGGCTAAAATCCCTACCTCTTTGAGGCTGTGTTTAGATCCTGATCCCCCTATTTTCCTACTTATCACCGATCTGTATCTTGCCATTCCTCCTGAATACCCCAGTTGTTGTGTGGTCTCTCTTGATTTGATTGTAAGCTCTGATGAGCAGGGACTGTCTCTTACTTGTACATGTATAGTGCTGCATATGCCTTGGAGTGCCATACAAATGATAAATTGTAGTAGTAGTAGTATTCCCAATACATAGCCAATCTTTGAGTCTGACTTCTTATGACCTTTAACTCACCCACAGAGTCTCAGACTAAGTATAAGTTCCCATGCTCCTTGTCCCCATGCCCACAGTATCTTACTCCTACATCTTTCTCCTCCTTCCCCAGCATCCATTCTCCCTACTCTTCCCCCATACTTCTTTCTTCCCATCCCAAGCATCCATCTATGAAACAGCATGGAGGAGTAGCCTAATGGTTACAACACTGGCTTGGGACCCAAGAGGCTAGGGTTTGGTTCCAACTAACAGTCCTTGTGTCCTTGGGCAAGTCACTTAACCCTCCATTGCCTCAGAAAAATTCAAGTTATCAATGTCCCTGTTTAATATATATTACCAAGTTTAAGTTACAATGTAGACTGCTTTGACTGAAGTGAGAAAGATGTATAAATAAATCTGCCTACATCCTTCTTTAATATTCACTTATCCTGTTTTCCTCTGCATTCCCTATAGTGGTTAAAAATTGAATACATTTACTTGCCACCTGTAAATGTGCAAATTTTAATGGATGCCATTGAGTCAGTGCTTACTCCTAGCAACTCAGCAGCTCTTGGGTTGTCTTGGCAAGGTGTGATCAGGAGTAGAGTGCCAGTCCTTTCTTCTGAGGCAATAGAGGCCAAGTGACTTGCCCAAGTCCACAAGGAATACCAGTGGGAATCAAACACTGGTTGCTTAGTTACTGGACCACTGCTCTAACTACTAGGCTACTCCTCCACTACATGCAGTAGGCCTCCACCTAGGCTGGCATGATTTGGGGAGAAGAGGCAATGGCACAGCAGGACAGTATCTGTGTCCTCCCCTCCTCCACTGCTGCTGCCACAGCCACCACCCTAGTTCTACCTGGGCCATTCTGGAGCACTGTAAAGCAGCATGCATGGTGCAGGTCCTTTGAGTACAAATGCATGCTTGTGCTTGAGTTCTTCTGGCTCCTGTCCCTTTTGATGCCCTGCTGGAGGGGCAGAACCCTGCAGGGCTTGAGTGTGTGCTTGCACTCTGTGGCCCCATACCCTGCATGCTTCTTTATAGTGCTTCATGGAGCCCAGGCAGAAGAGTGTGTGTGTGTGTGTGTGTGTGTGTGTGTGTGTGTGTGTGTGTGTGTTTGTGTGAGGGAGGGGATTCAGCCCTGCATGGGGCAAGGATGATGAGGGAGAGAAGCTGGACATGCTTGGAGAAAGAGAGATTCTGGACACCTGGTGGGAAAGGGAAGGGAGTTCCAAAAGGGGGTGAGGAAGAAGAAAGCAGAACAATGGGTTGATTTATGCTGAACTAGAGGGATGACCAACATGTTTGTGCCTTATGAGTGAAAAACATGACTGGATTGATAGGGTATAAGAAAAGAGAATAGGTAAACCGGGAAACCGAGGTAAAATGCCTTATAAGCAAATAATAGGATCCTGAAGCATTAGCAATAGGATAGTGGGAGCCTTTGACTGTGATGAAGCAATGGTGTAATGTGATCATATTTAGAAGAACTGCAAAGTAGACCAACTTCAGCATTTTGGACCGACTTTTGAATTCATAGGTGATTATACTATAGTAAATTGAATTGCAATAATCCAGTCACGAGAGAATAAGGGAATGCATCCATTTGCATGGCATGAGTGTTGATGTACTGTAGGACTTAACAGTATGCATACATCTGAGCGCATAAAAAGAAGCCTTAGCTATCATAGAAATATGATCATGAACATTAAATTGGAGTCAAGGTTGACATCCAGGGAAAGAAGGGAGGTAGTGAAAGTAATGGGAGAACCAGCAATAAGCAGGGGGAGCACAGAGCAGATAGATCTACCAGATATCCAGAGGGCTTGAGATTTAGATGAATTCAGTTTGAGGTGATGTGCAGAAATCTATGATGAAATAGCATCCAGACATTAATTAACTGGATTGAGTTGGTGTAGAGAAGTCTGTATAGGGCACTAACAAGATATCATTGGCATAATAGTAGGCACTGATGCATATATCTTGACTAATAGTGGTGAGAGGTGCTAATATGAAGCCTTAGGGTATTCTACTAGGAGAAGTGACCCAGTATGAATAAGAATCATGCCTTAAGAAGATATGTGATGTGTGATCATGAAGGAAGAAAACCATAGGAGGACATCATGGATGTAAAAGGAGATCATGGTTAATTACATTAAAAGTGTATGTGAGATCAAGAGAGATTAATAAGGCAGCTCATCTGGAGTCAATGAGAGTAGTAATAGTCATCTCAGAACTATGGCTGTTCTTGAATCCTGATTGTCAGGGATGAAATACATTACTTTTGTTGACAGTCAAATGCAAGAAAATGGCCCTTTCAATCAATTTTGAGAGAAAAGAAAAGTCAGTAATTCACCACAGAACTGGTGTTGAGAGTTCTTTTTTTTTAAGATGTGTCAAATGAATGCTTACTTTTGAGTGCTAGAGACATGCCACAGGGATAAACTGCAGTTGATGATTGAAAGAAGAAAAGGAGAGGGCTCAATATTTGGGAGCTTAGCTAATGAGAAGGGAGGGAGTCAAGTGAACAAGTGGTTGGCCTCATGCTGGAAATAATGTTTTCTGAGAATAATAAAGACAATGGGTTGAAAGACACCCACACTTTGAAACTCGTAATAGGGTAAGGTAAAATATGAAAGTCATCATGAGAGTCATGGTTTTCAGAAAGAGCAAGCAATCTTTGTAGTAAAGTATCTAGAAAAATCATTTGGAGTGGGCAGATGGAATTGGAAGTACACAGGGCCAGGCCCATCACTAGGCAGACTAGACATCCACTTAGGGTGGCAAAGGTCAAGGGCAGTACTTGGACCACTATCCTAACCTATCTCCCCCCCCCCCATGTGCAGAATCACCCTATCCTGTTATTACCGCTATTGCCCTACCTTGCTTCTTCTCCTGAGCAGTGGCTGCAAGTAAAATCTGAGTGTTGGAGAGCCTCAGAAATCTAGTGTGCTCTCTAGGCTTTGTTTATTTATTTATTTAACAGTTTTTATATACTGCCTTTCATTTTATCAATGTGATTTACATTGAACTTCAAGGATACATAGAACAGTGAACAATCAGATGAAGAGTGCAACAGGGGTAACTATGTACAGCAGTAACTATGTGTAATGGAAGCAACTATGTAGAAGGGATTGTCTTTATTTATTTATTTAACCAGTTTTCCTGGAAAAGGAAGGTCTCTAGTTTTCTTCAGAAGTTCCTGCAGTCTTCAACACCCCTCAGGGAATTAGGGAGAGAGTTCCATAGTGTGGGGCCATATATTGAGAAAGCTCTCTGGCACGTTGCTTGGATACTTTTCCATTTGTGGGCTGGAATGCTGAGTAAATTCTGGTTTTGAGTTCTTCTTGATCTTGAGTTTGTTTGTTTTTTTGATAAACAATATACACTATGGTCATTAACAGAGCTGCAATCAAGTACACTCAAAACAAAAAACCCAACTCCACCTACTAACCCTAAGTAGTAATGCAATTTCCCACAGTAAAGTATGTGATAATTTAAAAGAATGGGGAAGCGAACCTCAGAATCCTCCAACACCTCCCACAGTTCACACAAAGTGAGCTCAGGTGTGTAAATGAGATTAAATACATCAACGGTTCGCTAATCCACCATGCTTGTCAAATTCACAGAAGTAATACCCAGCCCCAAAAAACACTGATATCTTCAAAATACTCAACACATAGAATCAAAAGCATCAGCTTCACAAAACTATCACAATATAGCACAAACATGCATCAAAATATCACAATGTAATCAAACATATATAGTGCTCAAAAATCAGAATCTTGGCGAGTAGAACTCCTGGTTTTGAACAAGCCAGATCAAAACCCGACGCCTGCCGAAACGTTCCTCTTGCGTTTCGCTTCTGCTGATTCAGGGGAAAGTAATTCTAAAAACAAAACATACCACAAACATATTTTAATTTGCTACTACCACCCTCAGAGAATACCACCTACACACCACTAAACAATCTACAACAGGAACCCACCTAACCAGTCATCTTCAACAAATGACACCACCAATCAAAGCCGTCCTCCACCGACTAGCTCACAACCACTACGGTCACTTCAGCATGCCAATCGAAACTTCCCTTATCATCAACCTATTTAAGAACCACTCAAGCTCTTCCCATTACATCACTCATCCAATCAACAAACTGAATCTAAACACAAGCTCCCCAATCCACTCCAGAATTCAATCCTTCGGGTGCCACGGTACCAAGTTGAAAAATCCAACGCTGTTCCCTATAAAGCAAATGTTGATTACCTGTTCTCCCCCTATAACCAACACAAACTCGCTCTAAACAGAAACATTGGAGTTCCAAAAACCCATGACCCTTCATCAGACAATGGTCCACCAACGGGGTCTCACGCCATTTATAATGCAACCGGCTTTTATGTTCCCCGATCCGGACTCGAAACGGGCAGATCGTTTTACAGATATACAACTGTCGGCATGGGCAAAAAATCCCATACACCACATAATCCGAATCGCAAGAAGTCTCTGATCTTAAAAAATATTCTCTGTTCTTATAAAAGAAGCGATCTGTTTCCCATGCAACCACACATACAGAACAATGCCCACATTTAACACGCCCCGGTCGACCCTCAACACCCGAACCCACAGTATGCAACACAGAAGGGCTCAAAATCTCCTTAAGATTTAAATTGCGCCGCCAAACACAGCGCAAATGTTTAGACTCAAGACCTGGTACCGTGCATAACACATTAGCATGACATCGCACGATGCCCTGTATGCAATTACTAAACCTAGAAATCCGAGAGATTAAGTTTACACAATCATCCTCCTGCCGTTCCCTCGATCTTGGAGATAACAACCAACTCCTGTCATTATGAAGTGCCCTCTTATATGCTTTATGTAACACAGATTCAGGATATCCTCTATCCAAGAAATCCTGATGAAGGGACTTGGCCTGCAACTTGAAATCACTCAAGGATGAACAATTGCGCCTATACCTAATGTATTGGGAAAAGGGCAACCCTTTAAGAAGGTTCAATGGATGAGCGCTGGAAAAATGCAAAAAGGTATTTCTATCTGTTTTCTTTTTATACACAGAAATACCCCAACCACCCAGCTGGCGAAACACCAAAACATCCAAAAAAACAATCTCATCTAAACCATAACTCATAGTAAACTGAATATGGGGATCAAGTGTATTCAGCCAATTATGAAACAGTTCTAAAGAGGCCGTGGAACTCTCCCACAACATAAAAATGTCATTGATATACAGATTTTAATTTGAGAAGAATAAGGGGAGTCTAACAGCCACCGCTGTTCATAATGGGCCATAAATAAATTAGCCACTGAGGGGGCAAAAGATGCCCCCATAGCAATCCCGCTGATCTGTTGAAACAAATCATCCCCAAAACAAAAATAATTTCTACCCAACGCTATTTTAGCAAATCATATCAAAAAATCCATTAATGAATCACCCACATCACCACGCTGAACCAAACCCGATCTAATCGCTTCCAGGGCCGCTAATTGTGGAATGCTTGTGTATAGAGCTTGTACGTCCAAGGTAACCAACACAACAGAGGCATTATCTGCCCACATAGAAGCCTCCGTCAAAATGTGTGAAAAATGCATGGTATTGCGCACGTAAGAAGGAATGGTAACTAACAGTGGACGTAGAAAAGAGTCCAAAAGCATCGACAGAGGCTCTAATACCGAGCCCCATGTAGACACTATGGGCCTCCCTGAGGGATGCAACAAACTTGTGTATCTTAGGCAAAAGATAGAAACAAGGTATACACAGCGATGGCACTATTAAAAATCTCATTTCTTTTTTAGAAATACATCGTTCATGGAACGCCTGGGTCGCTAATTCCTTAATCCTATCCTTTAACTCCAAGGTAGGGTCTATCCGTAAACACACATAAACCGTGCGATCAGATAAGTGACATTGTGCCTCTTCCACATAATCAAATCTATTCAAAAGCACAACCACTCCCCCCTTGTCAGCTTGTTTAATCACCACATCAGGCTGTGCACGAAGTTCTTGTAGAGCCAGCCATTCCAGTCTCGACAAGACATTATAATTTCTAAAGGAGTTTTTCTTTTCTAAAATTGCAATGTCATTTAACACCAATTGTCGAAACACAGATAACCCAGGAGGTAACGGCCCAGGCGGATTCCAGGTAGATTGGAAAGGCAAATCAAACCTACCATAAGACATAACCTCAGGTGACTCCAAAGATGCATCTAAAAGAGTACCTGAACTAGAATCATCACTATGCAAAACCAGGAGTTCTACTCGCCAAGACTCTGATTTTTGAGCACTATACATGTTTGATTACATTTTGATATTTTGATGCATGTTTGTGCGATATTGTGATAGTTTTTTGAAGCTGATGCTTTTGATTCCATGTGTTGAGTATTTTGAAGATATCAGTGTTTTTTGGGGCTGGGTATTACTTCTGTGAATTTGACAAGCGTGGTGGATTAGCGAACCGTTGAGGTATTTAACCTCATTAACACACCAGAGCTCACTTTGTGTGAACTGTGGGAGGTGTTGGAGGGTTCTGAGGTTCATTTCCCCATTCTTTTAAATTATAACATACTTTACTGTGGGAAATTGCATTACTACTTAGTAGGTGGAGCTGTTTTTTTTGTTTTGAGTGTTTTTTTGATGTCTAAAGAGGCAGTCTGCAGCTTGGTTGCGTGTGATCTTGTAGGTCAGCATAATTGCCTTGTATTTAATGCAGTCCTGTATGTGGAGCCAGTGTAGTCTCTTCAGTACAGGGGTTATGTGCTCATGTCTTGGGGATCATCCTATCAGACATACTGTAGCATTTTGAACTAGTTGCAGAGGGAGTAGGATCTGCTTTGGTAGATCTTGGAGGATGGATTTGCAATAAATCTAGTTGTGGGGTGATAATGGCCTGACAGATTGTGTGGACGTAGTTCAGATCTAGGAGTGGTCAGGGGTTATATAGGCTTTTTATTTTATAATACGCGGAGTAGGGTGGTCCACTGCCATAGGGGAAAAAATAAAAGTAGGAATTTCTTTGCTCCCTGGCCTGATTCTGGTTCCATTTATGTAGAAAACAATGTGTGCAAAGTTTGAAGCCGATCAAATAATATTTAGGGGTGGCTCAAGGTCCCTATCTATCAGGCCCCTGGATCCCCCCCAGGATTCGTCAGACCACTGGGTATTATCCGCTCATAGACGGGGGTATCATGCTTGCCAAGCACTCTGTGTGGTCCAGATGCTAATAAGGACTTTGACGATGTGGGGAACATCTTACGGTGTTGCGAGACAACACCCAGAAGGAATTGGAGTTGCTCTTCTTTTGTGGTGTTTCGGCCGTTGAACTCCTCAATGAGTTTGACCCCTCGCTCAGCCACATCATTGATCACTGGAAGATTTTTTACTTTCTTCAGACCGTCTTTGAATGATGCATTCTCTTCCCAGTCTTCTGGGTCTGCATTAAGAAAATCACTGTTGATGTCGAGGTGTTTCAGGAAACGGATTGACTTGCGAGTTGCAAAAGATTCATGTGGTGGAATCATGGAACTTTTCAATTCGACCCGCTTTGGGGGATCTTCGTCTTCATCATCATCCTCATCGCTTTCATCTGATTCTGCCGGGATCATGGCCGACACTATGGCCCGCTTTGTCGGTGCTGAAACAGCTTCATCGAACAGTGACAGTGCCACAAGCTCCTCTGACACATACCACAGATTCTGTTGCAGTTTGTCTCTGGCCGCTCTTCCAACAAGGTCATTGTGGTAAGAGTGTAGTTTCTTCAGCATCTCCAAATCTGTTCGAGGAGCAACTGTGGCATCAGGGGCAGAAAACCAGGCTTCCACATGAATCAGGATGGAGAAAATGCTCACATCACGAACACAGGACTCCTCCCGTTGGGTAAGATCTTTGAGTTGTCCTCGGAACATCCAAATCTTGAGACAGTACAAGACTTTTGCCATCCATCTGGCATGATGGAAAGCTCCTGGTTTCTTGAAATTGAAACTAGGAAGATTCCCCACAAGGCAGACAATTGTTAACTCCAAGAATTCCAGATAATCATCTCGGTGATTGCCCTGTGCCAACTTGGATTCCGCAAACTTCATGATGCGATCCCTGTCAGGTTGCAGCACCTCCAAGTCTTTTCCAGTTTGATAGTTGGACTTGTCAAGGGAGCCCCAATTCTTTTGGAACCGGCGAAAGAGTTGGACATCGGGACCCGATGAAGCTCCAGAGCATGTAGAGAATACTGCACCAAGAATTATTTCGTAAATGTGATGGCGGCATGCCAAATGAAGGACTGTGCAACGGAGTCTCTGTTCTAGAAGAATGCACGCTCCTGATCGACGTCCCGTGTTCGATGCAGTTGTATCAAAGCAGAAGCCTGCAACCTTTTCATCCAAACACCATTCCTGTAACAGTTCATAAACTGCTGCAGCTTGATTCTCGCCCGTTCCTGATGTCAGTTTTGGTACACCAAGAAGTTGTGTTTCTCCAGTGGAGACAGCCGTTATCAAAACTGGAAGGCGGTCAACGGATATGGTTGAACAGAGGAGAGATGGCAATAACTTGCTATCCCAATGCACAATGCATGTTTTGCCTTCGGCTTTGAATGCGTTGTGCAAGTCCGTCCATTGTTGCTGACGGTGCTTTTCTCTATGGCGCTTGATGCTGGAGCGACTGATATTGAGCTAGAAACATAGAAACATAGAAACATGATGACAGAAAAAGACCACAAGGCCCATCTAGTCTGTCCTTCCATAACAACAACTACAACAGTCCACTTTTTACCTTTAGAGATCCTCTGTGTTGGTCCCATGCTTTTTTGAATTCAGTTACTGTCCTCATCTCTACCACCTCCACTGGGAGACTATTCCACGGATCCACTACTCTTTCCGTAAAGAAATATTTCCGCATATCACTCCTGAATCTATCTCCCTTCACCCTCATCCCATGTCCCTCGTCGCAGAACTTGCTTTCAATTGAAAGAGGCTCTCTCCCTGAACATTTATGCCACGGAGGTATTTAAACATCTCAATCATATCACCTCTATCCCGCCTTTCCTCTAAGGTGTACATATTAAGATCCTTAAGTCTGTCCTCATATGCTTTATAATGAAGACTACTAATCATCTTAGTAGCAACCCTCTGCACCGACTCCATCCTGTTCACATCCTTTTGAAGCTGCGGTCTCCAGAATTGCACACCATCCTCCAAATGAGGTCGCACCAAAGACTTATACAGAGGCATTATCACCTCCTTTTTTCTGCTAGCCATTCCTCTCCGTATGCACCCAAGCATCCTTCTAGCTTTTGCCGTCGCCTTTTCTACCTGTTTAGCTACTTTAAGATCATCAGACACAACTACGCCTAGGTCCCGCTCTCTTTAGTGGACAAAAGTACTTCACCTCCTATGCTGTATTGCTCCCTTGGATTGCTGCAGCCCAATGCATGACCTTACATTTTTTAACATTAAATCCCAGCTGCCAAATTCTAGACCATTCTTCAAGCTTAGCTAGATCCCTCCTCATGTTATCTACACCTTCCTGGGTGTCTACTTTATTGCAGATTTTGGTATCATCCGCAAAGAGGCAAACCTTACCAGACAGCCCTTCTGCTATATCACTAACAAAGATGTTAAAAAGAATCGGACCAAGGACAGATCCCTGGGGCACACCACTGGTAACATCCTTCTCCTCAGAGTGAGCTCCATTTACTTGTACTCTTTGTCGCCTCCCACCCAACCAATTTCTAACCCAAGCAGTAACTTTAGGGTCCATCCCTAGGGTGCTCAGTTTGTTTATAAGTCGCCTGTGAGGAACAGTGTCAAAGGCTTTACTGAAATCTAAATACACCACATCTAGAGCTCTCCCTCGGTCCAACTCCCTGGTCACCCAGTCAAAGAAATCAATCAGATTTGTCTGACAAGACCTGCCTCTGGTGAATCCATGCTGCCTCGGATCCTGTAATCCGCTGGACTCCAGAAACCTCACTATTTCTCTTTCAACAGCGTTTCCATTAATTTACTCACCACCGAAGTTAAACTAACCGGCCTGTAGTTTTCAACCACATCCTTACTTCCGCTTTTGTGTAAAGGCACCACATGAGCCTCTCTCCAGTCCTTTGGCACCACTCCCGACTCCAACGAGGCATTGAAAAGGTCAGTCAGTGGAGTTGCTAGAACGTCCCCTAGTTCCCTCAGTATTCTAGGGTGTATCCCATCCGGTCCCATCGCTTTGTCTACTTTAAGTTGAGCTAGTTTCTCACGAACACAGTCTTCTGAAAATTGTTCAAGATGTCCCTCGCTTCTGTTCTTATTTGTGGGTGTTTTCTGAGGTCCTGCTCCTGGTTCTTCATCTGTGAACACAGAACAAAAATATTTGTTAAGCAATTCCGCTTTATCCTTATCTGCTTCTATATATTCCCCCCCTGTACCCTTGAGTCTGACAATACCACTTTTGCCCTTCCTCTTCTCACTAATATATCTGAAAAATGTCTTATCTCCCCATTTTATTGCATTGGCTATTTCCTCCTCCTTTTGAATCTTTGCCTTCTTGACTACTTTGCTAGCTTCTCTAAGTTTTTCCAAATACAGATGCCTGTCTTCCTTTCTCTGTGATCTCTTGTATTTCATGAAGGCCTCCCTCTTTTTCTTCACTTTTTCAGCTACTTCCTTCGAAAACCATAGCGGTCTCCTGTTCCTTTTGCATTTTACATTTTAACAAAAAGGTTGGTTGCCTTTAAAATACCCCCTTTCAGTTTTGCCCACTGTTGTTCTACATCCCCCAGCTGTTCCCATCCCACTAATGACTCCCTGAGGTATGGCCCATCTTCGCAAAGTTAGTCTTCCTAAAGTCTAAGATCTTCACCTTGGAATGGATTCTAACAGCCCTAGTCCTAATACTGAACCACACCATCTGGTGATCACTGGATGCAAAATGATCTCCCACTACAACATCAGAAACACTTTCACCATTGGTAAGCACCAAGTCCAGTATGGCCCCTTCACGTGTGGGGTCTGTTACCAATTGCCTGAATAGTTCTCCCTGTAGAGAATCCAGGATCTCCTTACTCCTAGATGATACTGCAGCAGGAAAGTGCCAATCAACATCTGGCATATTGAAATCTCCTAGCAGTAGCACTTCCCCTTTCCTAGCAATGCTGCGTATGTCTTCAATTAACTCTCTGTCCACCTCTTCCTCTTGTGAGGGAGGTCTGTATATCACACCAATGCAAATAGATTTTTCTCCTCTTTCTAGTTTAACCCACAATGCCTCCTCTCTCCCTTTTAAGCTCTGTAATTCCAAGCTTTAATAGTAGTTTTTTACATATAGTGCTACTCCTCCTCCCCTTCTTCCTACCCTGTCCTTTCTGAATAAAGTATAGCCAGGAATAGTTACATCCCAGTCATGGTTTCTGTGAACCATGTTTCTGTAACTGCCACTAAATCTAAGTCAGCCACTCCCACCAAAGCTTCAACTTCAGAGATCTTATTTCCCATGCTACGGGCATTAATACACACTGCTTTCCATATGTTACCCCTGTTACCCATTTCCATAAAGGTAGTAGATGTATCACTTACCAGGGCTTTCACTTACCTGGGGGCTTTCTTCACCCATCCCCAACGAATCTAGTTTAAAGCCCTCTTCAGTAGATTAGCCAGTCTACTACCAAAGATGTGTTGACCTTTCTTGGACAGATGGATGCCATCTCTGCTCTGCAACCCTTGGAACAGCATCCCATGGTCTAGGAAACCAAAACGCTCTCGAAGAGCTCCCCAGGATAATGTCCCAGACTTCTGGCGGTTTCAGCTACCACAAACAGAGCATTGCGATCCGTTGTCCCTGTCCGATCCAGGGCTGCTGTAAGGTCTGGGGTCCAGACATTGTTAGGTCGAAACTGCTTCGTTTGTTGAGTTGCTTTCTTCTGTCCGTTATCTGAATCCGCAGATGTCGACGAGTCTTCACCTGACTCTGCTGAGGAAGAAGATCCTTGCAGCTGAACTTGGCTTGTAGTTGCCTCGGTTTCGGCAACATGTTTTTGTCTGCGCCTTTTCAGTTCTTCTTCTCGCTGCTGCGATCTTGCTTCCGTGTTGGCCAGTTTCTTGTCCATCGCGCACATTGAGCCGCGGCGCCCTGGTTCTCATTGCGCTATTAAGAATTCTTTGTCTTCTTGAATAAGAATTAAAGACATTGCATTGGCATGCGCCACATCAAATAGGTTTTTCATTGCAACCTGGAATTCTTTTTCATTTGCCTCTTGTTTCCCTCCTCTCCCTTTGTTTTTCTTCAAAGGTTTCCACTGATTGAACAATTTCTTTACTTTTTCTTGAATTTTGTCATTTCTTTGAACAGGAAGCCTGGCCTTTTCCCAGTAAGCTTCTACTTCAGTTGTTACAATAGATGCACTTTCACTAACGCCTTTTTTTAATGTCATATGGTGATGTAAAAATACACTTAACACTTGCTCCTTGCTGTGGAGCTTGGCCCCCAGAATTGTGGTGGACATTTCTTCAATGAGATAAAAACCACATTTTTCGACATCTGAAAAGAATAAAGATACAAAGATAATAGTACAATGTCTTTGCCACGTCTCAGAGACGAGATTAGTTCAAATATGACGTAATCAAATGTAATCAGCGTGGAACTGAGTGGATGATACAAGATGATGCAACATTTCATCATCTGCTCCCAGGGGGAAATCTCAAGACTTGTTGAGCCACCCCTAAATATTATTTGATTGGCTTCAAACTTTGTACACAGTGTTTTCTACCTAAATGGAACCAGAATCAGGCCAGGGAGCAAAGGAATTCAGGAATGCATTTTTATGGACCACCCTAACGCGGAGGTTATAATTCTTTTTATATGTGATTTCTTGTTTAGTTACTAGTCTAGCGTGATTCCGGGATATTTGATCTCCTATTTAACTGGGATAGTATTATTGTTTATTATAATCTCTTTTGGGGTGGAGAATGAGGGATCACGGTTTATGATCATTGCCTCTGTTTTTTATAGTTGATGGAGAGATTCTTGTTTAGCCAGTCAGTATTATCATTGAAGTAGGATTGTATTATTGAGTATTCAGGGTTGCAGGTAGAGATGGGTGTGTAGAGCATTAGGTCATCTGCATATATGTGGTACAGGATTTTGTGCCTTTGAATGATATTACAAATTGGTTGGATGTAGAGATTGAACAGTAATGCAGAGAGAGATGATAATTACCCCGGTTACCCAAGTTTTTGTCCCTGTTCCATGTAAAAAACAGATAATATGTATCTTATCTGATGTTTTATTGTTCTATGTAAACCGCGCTGATTATAAATAGTGCGGTATATAAAAGATGTTAAATAAATAAATAAATAATGATCCTTGTAGTATAGCTCTCTGTAATTTGAAAGGTATTGATGTGTCATATTTTATCTGTACTTGCTGAGTGCGCTCAAATAGGAGTGGAACCGCTTGAGTGGGGTGTTGCTTATGCCCAGGTCCATTAAGTGTTCTAAGAGGGTATTATGGTTTACTGAGTCAAAGGCAGATGATATATCAAAGAATATCAGGATAAATCCTTGTTTGGAAAGTTCAATGCCCTTGAGTAGCATGTTTATGAGTGAGCTAAATAGGGTCTCAGCACTATAATAGGGTCTGAACCTGTGTTGCTGGGGGTCAAGTGGAGCAGATGTGTCAACGAAGTCCTGGAGTTGCAGTTGTACTGTTTTTTTTCTATTAACTTGGCTAAAAATGGTATGTTAGAGATTGGTCTGTAGGAGCACGGTAGGTTAGGCTCAGTGGTTGGACCTTTTAAGATGGGTCTGATTGAGGAGGATTTTAAGTTAATGGGCATTTGTCCCTGGGTAAGAGAGAGGTTTATAATTTTGACTAGTGTTTGTGAGAGCTCATTCCTAGCCATCTTAATCCACTATACAGGGCACGGGCCAAGGGGAGAAGTGGTTGTGCTGTTCATCTGTAGTATTTGTTCAAGGCACTGTTCCGTGATTGGCTCAAATATATTCCATCTTGTGAACCTCTTGTAGTCTCTTGGTTTTATGACTATGTCTGTTATATTATCTGGGCAAGTGTGTAACTTATTCAGCAAGTAGGAAGTGTATTCTTGTGTTTTTATCATGGGGTCCTTCTGTAACTGTGGATCTTTTGTGAGGGATTTTATCAGGTCGAACAGTTCTCTTAAGCGATTCAAGACTTTTAGCATAAGGTTGGTGTGGATTTATTTTTGTGTTTCCAGATGAGGTGATTGTATTCTTCTTGCTTGATTGAGAATTCCTTCTGTAGGAGCGGGTCTTTGGATTGACATTCGATCCATCTCAGCTGGAATTTAGCTTCCTCTATTTCTCAGGAGTACCATGGTGCTGTAGATTTATGTGGATGGTGTCTTCTGGGGGGCTTGAGCATGTGTTGAGTTGGTATGGTTCCATGTTTTCACAATTTTGTTAAGGTTGGTTGTTTTGAGGTCCAGAGCTGGCTTGATCTCATCATCTCTGATGCAAACTTCCTGTCAGAAGGGGCAGGGCAAGGCCAGCCTTGAGAGCATATTAGATCTCTGAGGCCTGCTGCCACAAAAAGTTTACTTGTAGTCATGGTTTGGGAGAAAAAAACAGGGTAGGGCGGCAGTGGCAACAGGGGGACAAGAGGTCCTGCACTCAATGAATGGAAAGCGAATAAGGAAGAGGAAATGTTATATTATAGGTCAGAGAAAGGGAATGGGACACCTGGAGAGGGAAAAAGAAGGGGAGAGAGATGGTGGATATGAATTGGGGTGATAGAAGCTGGGTAAGGGGAGATGCTGCACTTGGGAGGGGATAGGGAAGGGAAGATTCTGCACTTGGAGGAGGGTAGGTAATGGGATATGCTGAACTGGGGAGGGGAAGTAAGGAATGGGACTATGGGTAGTCGCATGACTGAAGGTTCACATAGGGCATCAGATGCCCTTGGTCTAGCTCTGCAAGTATACAGAGGAGAATCTAGACAATATTGAAAAAAAGCACAGTTTTCTTATAGGATGGCCGCAGTCAGTTTGGATTTACACCAAAGCCTTTCAGCACATCTGGTCTGCTGTTTCTGGAGTATAAGGCTGGCAGGGTACCAAAGATGGCATTGCTAATGAGAACAGAGGGTCAGACAAGTGGGGCTATAGTATCTATAGATGATTTCAAAGAATTCAATACAAATATTTGGGAATCTAGCTCTAGGTCAGTGAAATCTTGTGGGAAAAAAAGAAGCAAGAGAGAGTAGGAACTCAAGATTCACTTTGTCCAGGGCTCTTGAGAGAGTAGGGGGATGAGCCAGGATGACCTCCTTGAGGTGGGAGGGGGAGGGGGAAGGGAGGCTTAAAAGATAAAAGTAACCAAGAAATGATCCATCCAAGGACAAATAGATGAATGAAAGGCCCTTGGCTGTTGCTGGGTCTGATTACTGGAAAAACTAAATTAAAGACAGTGCCCAGTGGCATGAGCCAGAAAAGAGATGTGTTGGCTAAGCCCTAGACTCAACAGGTGGTTGAAAAGAAATGTGTCCCGTGTGCTAGAGGGGGTCATCAAAATGATCATTTAAGTTGACAAGCATGAAAAGATTGGGGAAACGCAGCACAACATCAATGGTAGAACATACTGAGTCCTAAGACACAGCATCAAGGTTTGGGGGAAATAAAGCAAATAGATAAACTATTAACTGGGATAAAAGAGTCTAATTTCAGTAACAGAGCTTCAGGATGGGATAAGAGAGAATCACTACATTTGGTTAGTAGAAGATCATTCAAATTTATAGCAGCTACTCCACCACCAACTCCATTGTTCATAGGAGCAGCAAAGGAGTAACATGAAGGTAAATAGTGAGATAGGTAACCTTTCTCACCTCGTCTTAACAAGCTCTCAGCCAATCAGAGCAAACTAAGGTAGTAATATCTGATCAGATCATAAAGATGTGCCATTTTAGAATACACTGAGCATAGATTCAGTAGATCTATGACCACATTGTGATGAGGAGGAGACTAGATAACACCAAAGGTTAAACATGGAGCAAGAAATCTTACCTGGGAGTGGTGATGGAAGAGACTCCTACTAAAGTACAAAGAGTCTAGTGGGTGAGAATAGGCTGGGGTAGCCCTTGAGGAGCTGGAGGTGTGGAGGCCAATTCTAATTGGGGCACATCTGGGCCATTTGGAAAGCCAAAAGATGGAAAGGCTGAACTTAAACCCAATTCTGCAACCACGAGAGCTAGACATTCCCATGGTTGCAGAATCAGGCACATAGATGGGCAGGACATACCGCAATTCTGATACGGGAGATGTCCTTCCCCCTGTCCACCAGCTTGCCCCATCCTCCTGCTGGAGCACTGGCCATCGCCATGGCATCAGAATGCCCAACAGGAGCACAGTCAGCCCAACACCGGTCCTGCTTTTCTTTCTCTGCTGCCCAACCCTCAGCAGAAGCAGCCAGGGCTGGGATCAGATTGTGCGGCCTTCGCTGATGCTCCTGTGACACTTTGGGGGGTCAGTGTGCCCCGATAGTCACAGCCTTTGAGACTTATTCTATCTCTGTGGTTGAATAAGTCTCCCATCCATCTTGGCCTCGCTGGACGTACAGGTCCATGACCTGTATAAGTCCTGTTCGTCTGGGTGCCCCTGCCCTGCCCACTCTCTGCCTCCAGAACTCCCCCTCCCACTCATGTCCAGCACTCTCCACACTATGCCACTGTACATGTGGGGAGCCAGGGACTCTGAATACGGTGCAAGCAAGTAGCGGGGATTTACGTCCAAACCAGACATACATCCCTGCTATTCGTTGTTCAGAATGACCCCCATAGTCTCAGAATAAGCCCGTACAAACAAAAGTAGAAAGGATGGGAGAAGCAGGATCAGTAACAAAGCTAAACTCGCGCCCCTCACAGTTGCTCCAAGAAGCTCTCCAAAGGTGCACGATCCTACTACTACAGAGGTGGCCTGCACAGAGCGACAGGTGCACCTACTCTTGCCATCTTGCTGGGCAGACTAGATGGACCATGCTGGTCTTTATCTGCCGTCACTTACTATGTTACTATGTTACTACTAATACTTATCATTTGTATAGCACTATAAGATATAAACTGTGCTGCATGTATTGATGTAAGAGACAGTCCCTGCCACACATTTAACATTTGGTAAAGCAAAAATAAGATATTTGTCCAAAAGACTTTGCCTGAATAAAAAGGAGATGGTTCATGGATTCTAAGAATATATGGAGGAGAAAATAATTCCAGACAAATTATTTCATTTGAATCAAACTCTGGACATCATTCCAGTTTCATCAGGTGAGTGTGAAATGGTTTTTCACAGATGAATCTTATTGTGACTCTTTTTAGTAAACACCATTTCAGCACTGCTGTTCAAATCATTGGACCTTCTCTAACTCATTTTGATCCAAAAATATTCAATCTTTCCGCAATAGACACCAAAAGCAAACAACAAAGTTGAGACACTGAACTTTTTCCAAGCATGACTCAGATTTGGAGCTTGATGTGAAAATTAAATTATTAATGATATTTGACTTTTTTGACGTACTGTACATTCTTGATATCATTCCAGTTTCCTCAAGGGAATGTTAGAGAAATGTTTCACAGAGATGAACTTTCTTGAGTCTCCATCTGTTTGTATAATAAACAGTTTATCAGTACTGATGTTCATCAAAATCACTGCAACTCCTCTAACTTTGATCCAAAAAGTATGTTCAGTCTTGGCTGCTTCATGGACATCATTCTGAAAGAGACACCAAAAGCAAACAACAAAACTGAGACACACAAAGCAGCACCAAGTCAGAGAAAATATTTTTTCACTCAACGTGTAATCAAGCTCTGGAATTCCTTGCCGGAGGATGTAGTAAAAGCTATTAACGTAGCTGGGTTTAAAAGAGGTTTAGACAAGTTCTTGGAGGAAAAGTCCATAAACAATTAAAGTGGACTGGGAAATCCACTTCTTGCCCCTGGGATAAGCAGCATGGGATTTATCTATCTTCTGGGAACCTGACAGGTGACCTGTATTGGCTGCTACTGGAAACAGGATACTGGGCTCGTTTGGAGTTTCATGTAAAAATCATCCAAAGGGGATTCTCTAATCTGTCTAAATGCATTTTATGAAAATTTGAAAATGTCTATACAAACGAGACTGCTTGATGATGAAAAAGAACATTTACCTAAATGGACCCAGGTTCTAGATGCAAAACAGTGGCCAGAAGAAATCCAGAAGCATTTAACTTTTTGGGAACCAACATTTAAGAAATTTTGTCCAAAACATTTGAGCGAATGAAAGAGAGATGACTTGTGGATTCAGAGAATATCTGGTGTAGAAAATAATTCCAGACAAATCAGGCCCACTCCACTGAAATACTTGAACTTGAGGGATTTGGAATGATATCAGGACTCAAGAGTGTAAGTGTGAAAAAAACGTTTACACAGATGAGCCTTATTGATGATCTCCAGTCTGTGCTAACATATCAGCAATAATGATGGTCATCAAAAAATTGTTGGGCCAGCCTGTAGTCGACACCAAATGTAAACAAAAGGCACTATGGCACAAACCAGATTAGCAAAATTCAGACACTGAACCTGCAGAAGGTAAGTTTCAGATTTGGAACTTCTTGTGAAAATGGTACAGAGGCATGTATGTTGTTTTTTTTATTATATTGATTTTTTGTTGTTCATTTATCTTAAAAGAATATATTGAAAATGGCTCTGGAGTTATATACAGTCATTTCAGTTCCTTGCCTGCCCTGTCCTTCCTGTACAGATTATAGTCTGCTGCTCTGCAGACGTTGTATCCCGGTGAGAGTCATTGAACCGCACCTCTGTAATGGCAGCAGCATTAAAGCAGTGTTTGTGTTTGTGCCCTACCATTTAAAGCAGGAAAGGCTGGATACAGTAAGGAAAGTAATTCTCTTTCAATGTCTTCAGTGCTGTACTAGGCTCTGGTTTTCTGGGGTATCCAATTCAGTTTTTCGCCACACATTTCTATTTCTAATTTGTGGTCACTTATTTTGTATTTGCTGAGGCTCTATCCATGTTTTGCATACAGATGACTGAGGTGATGTGTTCTGCTGACATGTGCTGTACTTTCTGTGAAGCAAAACTGGTTTGTTGTGTTTTTCCAATAAGAGGTGCGCTGGTGTGTTCTAGGGACTGGTATAATATATGCAATGCTATATTTTTATATGCTCTATGGTGAGCTGTAAGGGGTGTGGCTATTGTGGGGGCAGAGCCATGGATGGTCATTGATCCCCTAAAGTTGTCCATGCATGTGAATACCACAACTTTTTTTCCTAGAAAGTACTGTGTACCCTTAACTTGAGTTTCTGACAATGCGAATATTTGCAACAACAACGGATTGTGTGATCGCAAAGGCCTCTTCGTTTTTAGTGTAAGGATTTGTAGCAGTGCAGCTTCTTCTCTTTTTACCAAAAACAGTGTGTTCTAAGGACTGGTGTAATATTTGAAATTGTGCCTTTTCATAGATCCTATGACCGGTTGCTGGGGAGTGGCTATTATGATGGCGGGTCCCTCAGTGTTCACCCTACCCCTTAAGGATGGCATGTTTTTTGCTAGAAAAAAATAATGATTAATGGTGGTGGTGGGCATGTGTATGCACTTTCTCCTCTCCTCTTGCACCTACTCCTTGTCCCTCCCATACTCTTGCACTATGCCCCTTCCTATCCTTCACTGACTTCTATTTCACTCTCTCTATTTTATTTATTTATTTACATTCTCTTATATACTGTGCTATTCTGCATCAGTGTGGTTTACATTGAACAAACTGAAATTACATTGAACAGGGCATTATAACTTGGCGATTTTACAGGGAACATGGGCTATGGAGGGTTAAGTGGCTTGCCCAAGACCACAAGGAGCACCTGTGGGACTAGAAACCCCAGTCCTTCCAGCCCAAGGTTGCTGTCCTCTAGTGGGATTTGAACCCCTGACCTTCTGGCCTGAAGTACCTTGCCCCAACCACTAGGCCACTCCTCCACTCTACCCTATTGGGCACTCTCTGGGTCCTTTCACTCCTTCGTTCCCTTCCCTTCTCAAGTTCTCTTCTCTCTTTCTCACTGGCCACATAAAAGAATGTCCTTTCCCAGCAGCCTGACCCCCGATCCAGTCTTCCATAGCCTGGCCAGGTTAGGGCTCTGGGGAACCCCCTGCACTACCTCACCATTTGGAACTGACCCAACTCTGTGGTCCCTGATGACCCCAAGGTGGAATAAGTCCCCCCTTTATCTTGCCGACCTTGTATATACAGGGCCAACCTCAGAATCAGCCCTGTATGTCCGGGCTCACTTTCACTCCCACCATCCGCCCTCGCTCCTCCCATGGCTCTCCCCCTCCCATCCACGCGCAAATCGGCAATACATGCAGGGAGCTTTGTCACCGGCAGCACTGTCCTGATGTTTAGCAGGTGTGGACATCCGACTGAACATCCAGATCTGATTAACTAGGATCAGAATCACCCCCTAACTGTATGCTGGATCTTTATGCCAGCTTTGATCAGTTATATAGATCCAGTGGGAAGCAAAAGGATCACCTGAGATGAAGTTTGGCATGTCACTTAAGATGACCATAGCCTAATCATGATTCCCACCCCACCTCCACCCCTGCCAACCCTATCACTGCTCATTGGTGGCCTGATGTCCCTTGACCTCTACACCCCAGATCTCTAAAACCCTTCCTTGGTGGCCCTGTGATCCTCCCACAAATCTCTGAAAAACCTTTCCTGGAGGTCCAGTAGCCCCCTACCCTCCCATTCCCCTGAACCCATGGTAACAGCCTGATTCCGCCCATATCTTACTGTATCTGTTGGGAAGGCAGGAATGATGCCCATGTGCTCCTGACCCATGCCACCATCATGGAAAATGTTTACCTTATATAGCAGACAGACCCCTCCCAGTGCATCCCAGGATGTACCATGCAGGGTTATGGGCCACTATTTTCCAAGCTGGGATGGGGGAATGAGGGCATTGCTCCCATCCACTAACAGTTAAAGCAGGAGTTCTCAACCCAATCCTTGGGACATGTCTAGCCAGTCAGGCTTTCAGGATAACCACAATAAATATGCATGAAATAAATCTACATACATTGTCTCCATTGAATGCAAATCTCTCTCATGGATATTTATTGTGGTTATCCTGACTGGGTAGGTGTGTTCTGAGGGCTGGGTTTACAACCCCTGAGTTAATGTATGGGGGGGGGGGGATCATATGGGAGGAACTGAGCCACTACAGGGGGTTTGAGAAGGTGGGGGTAAGGCCACTGGGCCACCAGGGAAGATTTCTTAGAATTTCAGGGGGAAGGTCCACTGGGACACCAGGGAAGGTTTTTCAGAGAGCTTTGGGGGAAGGGGGGAAGATAGAGACCATTGGGACATTGCAAAGGTGTTTCATAGCTTCAGGAAGGGGTGGGGTCACCAGACCACCAGTGATCAGTGGTGTTAGGGTTGATGAGGAAACATGATTGGATGGTCTGCATTGGTCATCTGTAGTGATGTACCAAACTTCATCTCAGATGACTTCTTTATTTTTAGCAATCCAGTGCATGTGGACAGGTGCCATACTGTTAACACAGACATCTGTGCCCGTGTGTCTGATTCGCTCCCCTTTATACGTCTTATTGCATGCTGTTTGCCTACTGCACCGCTGCACGATGCGTCTGCATTAAACTTGCGTTAGGAAACCCAGTTCTAGAGCTTTAGCATATTGATCTATGAGTGGTGGTGGGCCTCATCTGAAGACTGATTTCTCTTTATTACAATTCTTATTTCACATTCCAAGAAGATTTACTTCTACTACTATTACTCCGCTAATCATTTATATAGTGCTACAAGGCATATGCAGAGCTGTACATAAAGATGTAAGACACAGTTCCTGCTCATCAGAGCTTACAATCTAATTAGCTGTTTACAGCTACCTAGAACATCAAGCACATCAGGCAATTATCAAGGCCACAATTTCTGCTGGTAAAATGTTGTTTTACCTGTTGAAAGAGCTTTAATTATGGCTCTCTAAATGGTTATATTATACAAATAAGTAGTGCTTATCTACATATAAAATGTTATGTTAGTAAACTGTCCCATCCCCCCTCTCCCCCCCTCCCCCCCTCCCCCCAATTTCACACAGTTGTAGACTTCCACATACACGTGATCCATCCCCAAATATTTGATCCTCCCAATGAGACACTTCCAGGATACACGCATTCTGCAGTGTGCAATGTGTGCACAGAAAGACTAAACAATGCCTCTTTGCTCACAGTTTCCAGCTGATCCTAAGTTAATCAAACAGACTGATCCAGTTCAGATTTTGTCACATGGATTAGTACTTCTGATTATCTAAGATAAACCAAATGGACAAACAGAACTACAACTCCAATAGTGTAAAAGCTGGACTGGATCAGCCTGTTTACCAGCTCACTGTAGGTTAACCAATCTTATGCCCTCATCTACACTATGCAGTACATTCCTTTCAGTGGTCTCTGAGACCCTCACTATCCCCAGTGATCAACAATTCCAGTTTTAGCCACCCTCTAAAACTACCTATTTGAAATGAAGTCTAAGGGGTATGTTTACTGTCTGTGCTCTGTAGGGTAAAATGTAGATTTAGTAACATACCCCTAAGTCTATAAGTCTATAAAGGATAGGATAGATGTCAGACTTGCACCTCTAGTTCTATAGCACACATTCTACATTTCCCAATAATGAAAGTAGGATACTTCTCCTTTCAACTCATCATTTAAAAATATATAAATATTCAAAGGGTGATATCATCTCAAGAACAACAACATCTTCACGTTCTTCTGTCAGACACTTTGGGCTACATTTACTGAAGTTACTATTTTAGTGCATGCTAATGCAGTTGATTTATGTTATTTGTTTATAGGTCTCATTGCATAAAAAGAGACCTGTAATAACAAATGTTTAATGCATGCTAGTATGTGGTAATGTGGTAGTATCTTTTGGTCCCGCTCTTCTTTTGTGGGCAGTAGTACTCCCCCCCCCCCCAAAAAAAAAAAAATTGTACTGGTCCCTTGGATTTTTGCAGCCCAAATGTATGACCCTGCATATTTTAGCATTAAATCTCAGCTGCCAAATTCTAGACCATTCTTCAAGCTTAGCTAGATCCCTCCTCGTGTTATCTACTCCTTTCTGGGTATCTACTCTATTGCAGATTTTGGTATTATCCGCAAAGAGGCAAACTTACCTGACAGTTCTTCTGCAATATCACTAACAAAGATGTTAAAAAGAATCAGACCAAGGACATATCCCTGCGCCACATCACTGGTAACCTCCCTCTCCTCAGAGTGAGCTCCATTTATCTGTACCCTTTGTCGCCTCTCACTCAACCAATTTCTAACCCAAGCTGTAACTTTAGGGTCCATCCTAGGGTGTTCAGTTTGTTGATAAGTCGCCTGTGCAGAACGGTGTCAAAGGCTTTACTGTAATCCAAGTATACCACATCTAGGGCTCTCCCTTGGTCCAACTCCCTGGTCACCGAGACAAAAAAATCTGATTTGTCTGACAAGACCTGCCTCTGGTGAATCCATGCTGCCTCCGATACTGTAATCCACTGGACTCCAGAAATCTCACTATCTTCTCTTTTGGCAACATTTCCAATAATTTACTCACCACAGAGATTAGACTAACTGGCCTGCAGTTTTCAATCACATCCTTACTTCCACTTTTGTGAAAGGGACCATGTGCCTCTCTCCAGTCCTCTGGCACCACTCCCGACTACAGCGAGGCATTGAAAAGGTCAGTCAGTGGAACCGTTAGAACATCCCAAGATCCTTCAGTATTCTCGGATGTATCCCATCTGGCCCATCAAGTTATCTACTTTTAGTTTAGCTAGTTCCTCATGAACATAGTCTTCTGAAAATCATTCGAGATTCCCGTTGCTTCTGTTCCTATTTCTGGGGTCCCATTCCTGGCCCTTCATCTGTGAACACAGAACAGAAATATTTGCTAAGCATTTCTGCTTTATCCTGATCAGCTTCTACATATTCCTCCCCTTCACCTTTGAGTCTGACAATACCACTTTTGCCCTTCTTCTTCTCACTAACATATCTGAAAAATATCTTTTTCCCCCCATTTTATTGCATTGGCTATTTCTTCTTCTTTGAGTATCTTTACTTTCCTGACTACTTTGCTAGTTTCTCTAAGTTTTTTTCCAAATATAGATGCCTGTCTTCTGCTCTCTGTGATCTCCCTCTTCTTCTCCATCTTTTCAGCTACTTCTTTTGAGAACCATAGCAGCCTCCTTTGCCTTTTACCTTTATTTACCTTTCTAACAAAAAGGTTGGTTGCCCTTAAAATATCCCCTTTCAGTTTTGCCCACTGTTTTTCTACATTCCCCAGCTGTTCTCATCCCACTAACGACTCCTTGAAGTATTGGCCCATTTTGGCAAAGTTAGTTTTCCTAAAATCTTAAACCCTCACTTTTGAATGGATTTTATCAGCCCTAGTCCTAATGCTGAACCACAACATCTGGTGATCACTGGATGTGAGATGATCTCCCACTATAACATCAGAAAGACTTTCGCCCTAAGCCCTAAGTCCAGTATGGCCTCTTCACATGTGGGTTCTGTTTCTAGTTGCCTGAATAGGTCTCCCCAGGAAAAAGCTTTGTTGGTACCTAAAGAGGTCACCCTACACATGTTGCCGCAAATTGCCTTCTTCAGAAATGACTGACCTCTGAAAACATAAAATATAAACATAATAAACATATAACGCATCTAAAACCATAAAACATCCAAAATATATTAAAATAACTTCAGAGATGATGACGCCATCTACAATCTTCATGTAATTTAAAAATGAATACAATATCCTCAGTATCTGATCCCATTATATACAACAGGAGATGATAAATAAATATTCACATCATTGGATCATATATAGAAATGTAAAAAATAATAAATAATAAAAATCCGGTACCTGAGCCTCTCCCTGTACTGTGGCACTCCCCCTTTTTTGTCGGTGAGGCCCAGCCACTTATCTGTGACACAATCCATTCCACCCCTTTTGTGCCCAGTTACTCCAGGGTGAGGCGGGTGGGGCATGCTGGCTTCTGGCGTAAAAAGGGGGTTGCACCTTCAGCCCCCTGCCTTTAACCCCTTGTTCTCTCCACCCCTTTCTGGCTGATCCCTCTCTCGCCAGCAGCCTGATTATGGGCCATCTCACTGTGTTGGCTGGCCTGGCATAACCACATAGCCAAGAAAATCTTATACAGAAATTGAGCAGAACATCATGAAACATACTAAAGGCAACAACTTAAACTCCAATTAATATCAACATTACAATTCTGCTAACTCCAGCCCACAAATAACCCCGGGCACCCATAAAAAATAGAAATATATCATTATACAAAGGAAATAGGTAAACTTACAGTCAGTTAAATTAATTTTATGGGATCCCAAGAGGAAAACAACCAGGGGTTTCTGAGCGGTGAGAGTTCAAAAAGGCCAGCAGTTGGGAAGGCTCAAAAAAATATAACAAAGGGAATGAAACTTAATCATGCTTTTGCTTGGATACTTAAGAAAAAAGAGCCCTCCCAACTGCTGGACGGAGAAGCCCTCTCGACTCCTGGACGGAGAAGTAGAAATTCCCTATGATGCCTTTGAGTAGCTATGGCAAGGTCAGGAAATATATGAACAGATAAAGCAGGGAACAACAAGTTCCTCTTCCTAAAAAATAACCTCAACAGCCATTCCTTATCAGACAACAAACCAAAAGTAATCAATAAAGTAGAGGGAACAACTAGCTCCTCTTGAGAGGACTCTATTAAATCAGACACATTGGGCCTGATTCTGTGCCCTCCCGCTATTCGTGCCTTCCCCCTCAGCATCTAACCTCCCTGCTGGTTGTGCGTGGATATTAGATGGGGTGGGGAAGGGGCGGCGGGGGTGAAGTCTGGGCGGGCAGTTGGTGGGCACCAGCCCTGGAAGTACAGGGCCGATTCTGAGGGGAATAACTTCCCTGGACACATTATTTCTTGTGCCCGGGGTGTGAATGGGGCGGGGGGGGGGGTGTCAGAGAACATTCCCCACAGCCCGACCCTGTCCTTAGGAGGCCAGATTGGGGGTCAGGCTGCGGGGAATAAGCTTTTTTTTCTGGCGGCCGGCATCATGGCTCTACAATGGTGCTGCAGTGCCATGGCAACATGACACCATGGTGCCACTTCTCCATTGAAGAGCCTTGGCTGAGTAGGCTGGGAAGGTCCTGTACGAGCAGGCCAGACTGAATCGCAGTCCCAGCCTGCACGTAAAGGACTGATCGCAATTCTGATCCCGCGGGGCAACACCGGACATACAGAGGGGATCTCCATCTGGAACAGAATAAACCTGATAGAGAATATCAGCATAGTGTGTCCCTACTACTTCCGAAGAAGACATTTTCTTCCCCGGCGGGAGATAGTACATTTTAAGCACTGGTGGATGAGATTCACAGCACAGATAAGATTTCAGTTAAATACACTCAAAATATATCTCGTGCAGAAACTGTAGACATTTTAGGAAAGTTAATGAACCTGGGGTTCACAGCTCTAGTTGCATTTTCCATTTGCTCCAATTTCACATCCACACTAGTGAAGTTCTTAGTGAAGGAATCGGATTGCCCCCTAGTCTGAAGATTAGCAACTGCAGCCTGGGCTGCCAAAACCTTTGTGGCTGTTTCCATAATTGCTGCAGAACTAACTTGAACTTGCTAGGAGAGCGATAAAATCTGTGGCACCACCATATGGCCTCTGTCATGAAAGACTCAGGATGAATCAAGGAAAAAGAAGCCAAACCTGCAGTTAAAATTGCTTCTCCCTCCATTCTCCCCAATGCTGTCTCACCACTCTGTAGGGCAGCTGGACCTGCTGCCTGACGTCCTCCTGGCTGCATCAAACCCTCAGCATGCTGTAGTTGTTCTGGGGTATACACCCTGTCACCCTTCACCACTCCTGGGTCAGACCCTTGACAGGAAGGAGACACACTCCCAATACAGGGGACGCTTGCTGCAAACCGTTAGGAGAAAGCTGGAAACACGCTGTTTTGGCCGTATGCTGTAACTTGGGGGAGAAAGATGAAGTGCCCGAAGCAGTCACCAAGTCTGCCGAATCTGGCAAAACTGCAGCCGAGCTTACCTCCCCCAATAAAGCTAACCATTGGAGCAGGCATGTAAAATAGAAAAGCAAACTCACAGAAGTCTAACCTATGCCATTGGATTGCCTCCATACTTCTAAATATCAAGCTTTGTTTTGCATATATATGTGTGCCCACTCTCCCTACAGGTAAAAAAAAAAAGTTGTGTAATGGCTCTTGTGGCTGTCAAGATCTATTGTTTTGCTTTAGCTGCTGCTACTCTTTGCTATCCCTCAGAAAATCCTGCAGTCATGCCTAAGAATTTGTCAGGCCCTAGAGATTTTTGCTTCATCCCAAGCATACTCCACTGGGTTGACAGTCCTGCTATGAAGTTAGCCTGCAGGTTCCACCAAGCCCTATCCACCTGCTACAGGTAAAATTCATCTTGCATCCCCAAGGAAGCCATTGTGAACATGTCTAATGCACAGAACTGAAAGTTCTTGGCAAAACCTGCATGCACATTTCCATATGCTCCATGGGAACATGGCACCTGCCATTGCATGTGCACCTTCTTGAGCACACGGTTCAGGCACATAAACACCACTGTTTCACAACAGTCCATGCACCGACACACATAAGGGCAGAAGCAAACAAATTTGCAAAACAAGAGAAAAGACTCCCCAAAGAATCAGATTAGCAAGCAAGTAAAAACAATTGGCAAATGCAAAAATACAATGGGAAATACAAAAAGGTTACGTCAGTAACCATTTGTTGATCAAGACCAGATACATAAATGCATAATGAGAGGCAAACCAAAACCTAAAGATGAGAGATTGATAATTGCAGCCCAGGATAGCAGATTACGGACGAGATGGTTCACAGTGAGCATAGAGAAAACTGGTAAAACAGACATATGCAGTCAGGGGCGGCCCAAGGGGAACGTAGGGCCTTGTGCAAAGACATATTACATAAATATTTGCATAACTATCAGACCTTGTACCTATAATAATAGGTACACAACTCATACATTTGAGAGAACAGACTGAATGGGAGCATTGGTACAAGGGCCTCATTTAATGAACTTTTTCTGCCCACAGAAAAACAATGGTAAATCAGGGCTCCTATGTTTGAAGGAGTCAGCTGGCTGGCTCCAAGGACTCTCAAAATTTCAAGCAAAAGTCAGTGGCAAGGAAGCGGGCAAGAAAAGCAAGGCCACTGACTTCAGTTGTAACTGGCTTGCTGAGCTAATTAATAAAAGCCTTGAAAGTGACAGGGTGCCCCTCCCTATAATAAATCACCCAAACACAGCCAGCACTAAGCTACTCCTGTCCCCAGTTTCATATATATATATCACATGAATAGGTATGTTGATATAAACACATCTTTCACTGGTGTTTAACACTGAACATGTCATGAATTTTGGGGTTGCAGGTCATAGCTTTTATCCACTGACTAAGCCATAAAATCACCCTTTCAAATACATGTTTAAATCCCAGTATTTCTTCCTGACATGACACTCATAAGAAATTACATACACTACCTGAGGGCAAAATAGTCCAAGAAAAGAAGCCTTAAAGTTACAGTACATATGATGCTGTTAGAACAGTGGTTCTCAACCTTTCTTCTATCGGGACACACCTCACAGATGATGCTCGCATAAGTGACACACCACACATGTGACCCCCATGGACCTTTGGTCTGACACAGTATAGTAGTTAAATATAAATATATTCTACTCCACAAAAACCCTACAACAAGTGCAGATCAGAACTAGAATATTTAAGAACATAAGAACATAAATATAAGATTGCGATACTGGGTCAGACCAAGGTCCATCAAGCCCAACAGTGGCCAATGTAGATCATAAGTATCTAGCAGTTTCCCCAAAAGACACAGGTTCCACAATGCTTGTATTGGGTCAAGCAGTGATATCCCGGGTCCCTTTTAATAATGGTTTATGGACATTTCCTCTAGGAACTTGTCCAAACTTTTTTTAAACCGAGCTACACTAACAGCTTTTACTACATCCTCCGGTAACAAATTCCAGAGTTTGATTGCACATAGAGTGAAAAAATATTTTCTCTTATTAGTCTTAAATAGTTTACCCTGTAGCTTCATTGCATGTCCCCTAGTCTTTCTATATTCTGATGATGTAAACAATCAATTTACATTTACCCGTTCCACTTCATTCATTAATTTATAAACCTCTATCATATCTCCCCTCAGCTGTCTCCTTTCCAGATTGAAGAGCCCTAACCTTTTTGCCTCTCTTCATAAAGGTATTCTTCCATACCCTTTACCATTTTGGTGGCTCTTCTCTTTACCTTTTCTAATAATGACATATCCTTTTTAAGATATGGCGACCAGAATTGCATACAATATTCAAGGTGCAGTCGCACCATAGAACAATACAGAGGCATTATAATATCCTTTGTTGTATTTTCCACTCCTTTCCTTATGATACCTAGCATCCTATTTGCTCTCTTCGCTGCTGCTGCACACTGGGCAGAGGGTTTTAACATGTTATCCACAATGACACCTAAATCTTTTTCCTGAGCGGTGGTTCCTAATGTGAAACCTTGCATCATGTAACCATAGTTTGGGTTGTTCTTTCCTAGGTGCATAACTTTGCACTTGTCAACATTAAATTTCATCTACCATTTGGATGCCCAGTCTTCAAATTTATCAAGATCCTCTTGCAATTTTCCACAATTCTCATGAGTTTTAACAACTTTAAATAGCTTTGTGTCATCTGCAAATTTGATAACTTCACTCGTTATTCCCATTTCCAGGTCATTTATGAATTTGTTAAAAAGCAGCGGACCCAGCAGAGATCCCTGGGATGTTCTACTATTCACCTTTCTTCATTGGGAAAATTGCCCATTTAGCCCTACCGTCTGCTTTCTATCTTTTAACTAGTTCCTGATCCAGAATAGTACACTGCCTCCTATGCTATGACTTTTTAGTTTTGCCAAAAGTCTCTGATGAGGGACCTTGTCAAAGGCTTTCTGAAAGACCAGATACACCATATCAACTGATTCACCTTTGTGTACCTGTTTATTCACACCTTCAAAAAAACATAACAGATTAGTAAGACAAGATCTTCCTTATCTAAAGCCAATTTGGCTGTCTCCCATTAAGCCATAACTATCTACATGTTCAGTAATTTTGTTCTTTATGAAGGTTTCTACTATTAATCCCAGTACTGACGTCAGCCTCACCAGTCTATAGTTTCCCGGATCACACCTGGAACCTTTTTTAAAAATTGTCATTACATTGGCCATCCTCCAATCTTCAGGTATTACAGATGATTTTAATGATAGTTCACAGATTACTAATAGCAGGTCTGCAAACTCATATTTCTGTTCTTTCAACACCCTTGGATGTATACCATCCGGTCCAGATGATTTGTTATTCTTCAGTTTATCAAATCATTGTAATACATCTTCCTGGTGTATAGATATTTCAATTCTTCCGCAGTATCACCTTTAACATCCTACATATTCCTCAGTAAAGACTGAAGCAAAGAATTCATTCAGTCTCTCTGCTATGGCCTTGTCCCCTCTTAGTGCCCCTTTTACCCCCTCTATCATCTAATGGTCCAACTGACTCTCTCACAGGTTTTTTTATATGAATGCACTTGGAAAAGTCTTTATTATGTGTTTTTGCTTCTACAGCAAGCTTCTTCTCATATTCTTTCTTTGCTTGCCTTATCAATGCCTTGCATCTAACATGCCAGTGCTTGTGCTGTTTCCAGTTTTCATCATTTGGCTCTTATTCCATTTCCTGAAAGATGCTTTTTTTGGCAACAACAGCCTTTCTGACCTCACCTTTAAACCATGCTTGCAGTTTTTTGGACTTCCTTTCACTTTTCTTAAAGCGTGGAATACAGCTAGTCTGGGCTTCCAAGATAATATTTTTAAACAACATCCTGGAAGTAACCATACAAAAAAAATATTCTGATACACACGTCATTAGAGTATCAGCAACATAATTCTTCTCACTTCCAGGCACATTGTAAAAGAACACAAAACCTGAAAAACAACCACCACTCACATATGTAGCAAATATACCATACCACAGCAGCACTAATTCCTATGATTCAAGAAGCTATTTATTTATTTAAAAGCTTTTCTATACCACAAATATGTGACACATTCTATGCGGTTCACAAACTCTACCAAAGAATAGGCAGCACTACAAATATTACTTTGGGCCATAGAACACCATTATACCTACTTCTGGTAAAACAGAATACGTGGGACTACTACAGTTCTCTAGAGAAACTGCATACTAATTCCTCCGCACCTCGGTCACCTTCAAACTCTGACAGACTCTAACCAAATTTGGACAAGGGATTACAAATTAGAAATAGAAATATGAAGACAAAAATTGGAATGGGAATCCCAAGGACTAGTTGGAAAACTAAAAATAAACATGCATTTCCTCTTGTACTGAACAAAATACAAAAGCATCAGCAATGCACAACTCCCAAAGCTAACATATTCCAGTTAATACATTCAAAATGAAATACTTCTTTCTACTTTTGTTGGCTGGGTATTTTATTTTTCCAATCATGTTTTTTATTTAGCTGTATTTATATCCTGCTTTTTGCCAGGTCAAAGTGGTCAATTGGGGAATACATTTAACATGAGGGGATATGAGACACATATGCTAATACTTATAGGGAACATGGGCAATGGAGGGTTAAGTGGCTTGCCCAAGACCACAAGGAGCGCCTATAGGACTAGAAATCCCAGTCCCTCAAGCCTGAGATTGCTGTCCCCAGGTGGGACTTGAACCCCTGGCTCTCTGGCCTGAAGTACATTGTCCTAACCACTAGACCACCACTCCCTCCAGTTTCTCTTTTCTGCTTTCTCTGTCTGTCTTCTGCCAACTCTTTCCAGTGTCCATTGTCCATTTATCCTATCTTCCTCCATTCCCTTCCTACATCTGCTTCTAGCATATTAATCATTCCTTTTTCTTTCTTTCCTGCTTCTCTGTCCACTCAAGTTTCACCATTTTTCACCTTCCAGTCTTCAATCTCCTCCTTTTTTAATTTTAACATATCAACTTTCCATCTGCTACCTAGCCCATCTACCTATGCAGGGGCGGCCCAAGGGGGGTTCGGGGCCATGTGCGGAGACTCGGTGCAGGGCCTCATTTGCATAAGGGGCCTCATTTGCATAAATATTTGCATAATGTTACCATATACTAACTTTTAGTAAACATGCCTCTTAATGAGTGTATGGATAAAGAAAGACTAAAAGATTTCTACATTACTATAATCCAGTGCCAACCACCAGACACATTAGGAACTACTACAAACATTGCCCATTTAGAACCCATAGCAAACCCGCCGTATCCTAACAGCACTAACAGGACTCACAAAGCACCATACCCTACCTATCAAAAGGAAACATGCAAATATTAAACCAATACATTTCAGAGAACAACAATACATGACCTACTGGGGAAAGAGAACAAGTGGCAATGTCAAATAGGAATTACATAAACAGAATACCTCAGCTCAGTTACACATGCAGAACATAGACCATCACCAAACAAGGAATCACAATTTAGAAACAGGAAGACAATAATTAAACTGGGAATCCCAAAAGCCAAACTTGGAATGTACAACACTGTAGAAATAAAACTATACATTAATTTGCTCTTGTACTAAACAAAGTGCAGACGTTAATGATGCACATTTACCAGAGCTGACATATTCCAATTAATAAATTCAAAATAAAGAGATATTTTTCTACCTTTTGTGCATTTTTTTTCAGCTGCAATTGCTCCAGCCACTTTCTTCTGGTTTCTTTGTGTCTTCTGCTAACTCTCCATCGTCTGCTGTCCATTTGTCCTTTCTTCTCTCTTCTAGTTTTTTTCCATTCTCTCTCTACATCTACTTTAACATACTAATCTTTCTCCTTTTGCTCTTTCCTCATTCCTATTTCATCCACTCAAATTTTACCCCTCCATCCTCAATCCCCACTTACTCTCCCAATACCCGGCCAATTGTAGATTTTTTATACCTCCCACACAAAATATTTTTCCCCTCTCCATTTTACTCTCCCAGCCCCTTCCCATTCTAATCCTCCCCCAACATCAGCTCCCTTCTAGTTACAGCCTCACCCAGCATCCATTCCCTTTCTAGTCCCTGCATCAGCCCATTTCCAGTCCTAGCCCCCCATCAGCCCATTTCCAGTCCTAGCAACCCCCCAACCCAATACCAGTCCTAGCCCCCCCATCAACCCACTTCCAGTCCTAACCCCCCCAATAGCCCATTACCAGTCCTAACCCCCCATTAGCCCATCACCCCATTTTCAGTTTAAGCCCCCTATAACCCATTACCAGTCCTAACCCCCCCATCAGCCCACTTCCAGTCCTAACCCCCTTCCAGTCCTAACCCCCATCAACCCATTTCCAGTCAGCCCCCCATAGCCCATTGCCAGTCCTAACCCCCCATCAGCCACAGCCCATTACCAGTCCTAACCCCATCAGCCCACCTCAAGTCCTAACCCCTCCCCCTCAGCCCATTTCCTGTCCTAGCCCCCCCCTAGCCCAGTATCAGTCCTACCCCCCCCTCGCCCCTTACCAGACAGCCCCCATCAGCCAACAGCCCATTACCAGCCTTAACCCCACATAGCCCATTACCAGTTCTAACCCCCCCAACAGCCACAGCCCATTACCAGTCCTAACCCCATCATCCCCACTCAAGTCCTTACCCCTACCCCTTATCCCATTTTCTGTCCTATCCCCCCCCCCCTATGCCATTTTCCTTACTTAACCCCCCATAGCCCATTACCAGTCCTAACCCCCCATTAGCCCACAGCCCATTACCAGTCCTAACCCCATCAGCCCACCACCAGTGCTAACCCCCCAGCAGCCCAGTTCCAGTCCTAGCCCCTCCATAGCCCATTACCAGTCCTAAGCCCCAACCGCCCAAAGCCCATTACCAGTCCTAACCCCATCAGCCCACCTCCAGTCTTAACCCCCCCATCAGCCCATTTCCAGTCCTAGCCCCCCATAGCCCATTACCAGTCCTAACCCCACCCAACAGCCCACCTCAAGTCCTAACCCCTCCCCATCAGCCCATTTCCTGTCCTAGCCCCCCATAGCCCATTACCAGTCCTAACCCCCCCACCAGCCCACAGCCCATTACCAGTCCTAACCCCATCAGCCCACCTCCAGTCTTAATCCCCCCAGCCCATTTCCAGTCCTAGCAACCCCCCCAGCCCATTTCCAGTCCTAGCCCCCCATAGCCCACTCCCAGTCCTAATCCCACAGCCCATTTCCAGTCCTAATCCCCCATCACCCAATTTTCAGTTTAAAACCCCCCCCCCATACCCCATTACCAGTCCTAACCTCCCCATCAGCCCACTCCCAGTCCTCAATCCCACCAGACCATTTCCAGTCCTAATCCCCCATCACACAATTTTCAGTTTAAACCCCCCCATAGCCCATTACCAGTCCTAACCCCCCCCAGCCCCCCCATAGCCCATCACCACTTCTAACCCCCCCAGCCCCCCCATAGCCCATCACCACTCCTAACCCCCCCCCCCCCCAGCCCAGCCTAGCCTAGGTAAATTTTTTTTTTAAAAAGCTGTCTGCTGCCGCTACCGGGGCCGCCGCGGCAGAATCGAGTGTGCCGCGGGCCCCCCCCCCCCTGCCCAGCAGAGCCTGCCCTCCCCTGTATCACCTCTCTCTTTGCAGCTGCAGTCACACGCGCCGGCTTTCAGAGCGCGAAGGAACTAGTTTCCCTTTTGCGGCTCTGTTAAGCCCGCGGGGGCTGATGGGGACTTCCCATGAGCCCCCGCGTGCTTAACAGAGCAGCGAGGGAGAAACTCTCCCCTCGCGCTCTGAAAGCCGGCGCGTGTGACTGCAGCTGTAAAGAGAGAGGTGATACAGGGGAGGGCAGGCTCTGCTGGGCAGGGGGGCCCCGCGGCACACTCGATTCTGCCGCGGCGGCCGCAGCAGCAGCCAGCTTTTTTTTTTTTTTAAATTTTACTTTTAGATCAGAATGTTTTTTGCGCGGGGCCCCCTGAAACGCGGGGCCCTGTGCAAAAAACATTCTCGCTCAATGGACGGGCCGGCCCTGTACCTATGCTTTGCCATTTCCCCATCTCGCTCCTTCCCCATCAGTCTCCTCTCACTTGTGTCTCCTTGACAATTCCTCACAAGGTTCTACACCATGCCCAGCTTCTACATTCTCCCTCTGTCCCCCACCCACCCTTGTAGCCCAGTGTCTCCTATCATTATCTATCACTCCTCTCCACCTCCCACCCATCCTTTCACCCACGTAGCCCAGCAACTCCCTACTTTCTCTGTTTTCCATCATTCCATGTATCCCAATATCCCCAAACTCTCTGTTTCCCACCCATCCATGTTATGTAGCTGGGCATCACCCCTCTCCACATACCCCCTATGTAGCCCAACATTTTCCCTCTCTCTTTGTCACTCACCTCTCCCATCTCCTCTTTCTCTATCTCTCTGCCCCTATCCACACTTGTAGCCTGGCATTATCTTTCTCTCTCTCTTCCCCCATCCACACTTGTAGCCTGGCATCATCTCTTTCTCACTCTCTCGCTTTCTTCTTCCATCCACAGTTGTATGCTAGCATCATCCTTCTTTCTGTACACCTCCCTTCATGTAGCCAGACATCTTGCCTTCTACCCCACCTCTGTAGTCCAGCATTTCTTTGTCCTCTCTCCTCTCTCCCCAACACAGAGCAGCATTTCCCCTCTCAACTCTTCCCTCTTAATACTGCTGCACCTTCCCTTTTCCCTTCCAACCCTAACAGCGCAGCTTCTCCTTGTGTCATGGAGCCCTGCAATCAACAGCAGGAGCAGGAGCCACGACTGCCCTGATCCCAGCAATTTCTGTCTAATATAGTTCAGCTGTGCTTCCTTCTCCGGCCACAGAAGCAAGCGGTGCTTAAATGTTTTCACTTGAACTGAAATCATAATAAGACCCTTGGCACTGAGAAGGAGCATGATTAAACTACATTAAACAAGAATTTCTGAGGCAGGTGCAATTGCATCTCCTGTCTCTGCTGCTACTTGGGGCGGGGCTGGGGCTGGTATGTGGCAGGGCTGGTATAAGCAAGAATAAGGCGACTCAACAGAAGGCATGAGCAAAGGCATTACTTGCAGCATGAGGTTGGCACAGGGCCTCCTGTACAGCGGGGCCCTTTGCCAACAACATGCTCGCATATGTGTAGGGCTGGCCCTGTATGCAGATTCTGTAAGAAAGACCTGGAAACAATTACTCATCTTACAACCAGTTGCAAAGTTCTGATATCAGAAATTTTCAATATGGAAAGGCACAACAATGTGGCCCGCCTCATCCATTGGAAATTTTGTAAACACTATAACATCACTATTCTGGAAAAGCACTGGGAGCAAGACACTAAGAGAATTATGGAAAACAAAGAAGTTCTGATCACTTGAGACATTCCCATTCCAATGGATAAGAAGCTGGATACAAAAAAATGTGACAGTGGTAAAGGGGAAAAAAGTCAGAATGGCATTGATGAAAGATGTTGGACTGAAGTGATTATTCTGTGAATCATGTGGAAAGGAAGAAGATTTTGAAATGCCAAGGAATGCCATCAGAGACAAAAAATGTGACCAAAAGATAGGACCATACCAAGCTAGAAATGGGCCCTGTGCGACTAATGAATCTGGTGCTCCCTCTGCCCCAGCTACATAGAGAAACTCACTCTTTTTGAGCTTTATGGAAGTCCAGTGATGATATCAGTGCCCTTTCTGTTCTTGCGCCCTGGGCGGCCATAGCACTCGCACAGCATTTGGTACACCCCTGTTGAAAGATATAAAATGATTTCTCATCGTATTGATTAAGACGAATTTCCAACCGTATCCTGACAAGCTGCCTAAACATATACCATCTTATGAACTCCAGAAGCAAATGCTTTTTGTCACAATGCAAATATTATCGTGAGCATTAGTAGTAAATTTGAGGAACTGAGATCATACTCCACATACCCTGGCTTAAGAGTGTGGTCCATGACTGCCATGTTTTGTGCAAAACTAACCCATTTTGAGGAATTCCCCCCTCCATGTACAAATTGCAAAGAACTGTCTATGTACTTCCTTTTGCCATCACAATCATGAGGAGTACCACACTTGCATATAGATATACCTACAATTGTTTATACTGTGGTGTGGTTCCATCTGTTTGCAACTTATGACTGATGCATTGCAAATGGTGGTTGGTGACTCTCTTCTGAGGGGTACTGAGGCATCCATCTGCCTACCAGACTTGATGTCCAGAGAGGTATACTGTCTGTCAGATGCCAAAATCCGAGATGTTACGGAGAGTTTGCCGAGACTCATCAAGCCCAATGACTATTACCCAATGTTGCTAATCCATATAGGCACAAATGATGCTACCAGGTATCTCTCTGAGCATATCAAAAGTGAATTCATAGCTCTGGGACAGTGAGTGAAGCAGATAGGGGCACAGGTGGTGTTCTCTTCAATCCTCCCTGTTGAAGGTAAAGGCCAAGGCAGAGAAGCTCGCATCCTGGAGATGAATGCATGACTGCGCGGATGATGTCATTGAGAGTGTTTTGGTTTCCTGGACCATAGGATGCTGTTTCATGGGTTTCAGAACAGAGATGGCATCATCTATCCAAGAAAGGTTGACGTGTCTTCAGTAGCAGACTGGCTAATCTACTAAAGAGGGCTTTAAATTAGATTTGTTGGGGATGGGTGAAGAAAGCCCCCAGGTAGGTGAAAGCCCCCAGGTAAGAGAAACATTAAATACCTTTATGGAAATGGGTAAAAAGGGCAACATGGAAAGCAGTGTGTATAAATGCCCGTAGCATGGGAAATAAGATCCCAGAGGTTGATGCTTTAATGCTTTAATGGGAGAGGCTGACTTGGATTTAGTGGCATTTACAGAAACATAGTTCACAGGAAACCATGACTGGGATTTAGCTACATCAGGCTATACTTTATTCGGAAAAGACAGGGTAGGAAGAAGGGGAGGAGGAGTGGCACTATATGTAAACAATAATATTAAAGCTTTAGAACTACAGAGCTTAAAAAGGTGAGAGGAGGCACCGTGGGTTAAACTAGAAAGAGGGAAAGAGAAATCTATTTGCATTGGCGTGATATACAGACCACCGTCACAGGAGGAAGAGGTGGACGGAGAGTTAATTGAAGACATATGCAACATTGCTAGGAAAGGGGAAGTGATACTGATAGGGATTTTCAATATGCCAGATGTTGATTAGCACATTCCAGCTGCAGTATCATCTAGAAGTAAGGAGATCCTGGATTCTCTACAGGGAGAACTATTCAGGCAACTGGTAACAGAACCCACATGTGAAGAGGCCATACTGGACTTGGTGCTTACCAATGATGAAAGTGTTTCTCATGTTATAGTGGGAGATCATTTTGCATCCAGTGATCACCATAAGGTGTTGTTCAGTATTAGGACTAGGGCTAGCGAAGGTCTTAGACTTTAGGAAAACTAACTTTGTCAAGATGGGCCAATACCTCAGGGAGTCGTTAGCGGGATGGGAACAGCTGGGGGAAGTAGAAAAACAGTGGACAAAACTGAAAGGGGATAAGAACATAAGAACATAAGATATGCCATACTGGGTCAGACCAAGGTCCATCAAGCCCAGTATTCTGTTTCCAACAGTGGCCAATCTAGGTCATATGTACCTAGCAGTTTCCCCAGGGACACAGGTTCCACAATGCTTGTATTGGTTCAAGCATTGATATCCTGGGTCCCTTCTTAATAATGGCTTATGGACCTTTCCTCCAGGAACTTGTCCAAACCTTTTTTAAACCCAGCTACACTAACAGCCTTTACTACATCCTCCGGTAACAAATTCCAGAGTTTCATTACACGTTGAGTGAAAAAATATTTTCTCTTATTAGTTTTAAATAGTTTACCCTGTAGCTTCATTGCATGTCCCCTAGTCTTTCTATATTCTGATAAGGTAAACAATCGATCTACGTTTACCCGTTCCACTCCGCTCATTAATTTATAGACTTCTATCATATCTCCCCTCAGCCGTCTCTTTTCCAGGTTAAAGAGCCCTAACCTTTTTAGCCTTTCTTCATAGGAGTATCCTTCCATCGCCTTTACCATTTTGGTGGCTCTTCTCTGAACCTTTTCTAATAACTCTATATCCTTTTTAAGATACGGCGACCAGAATTGCACACAATATTCAAGGTGCGGTCTCACCATGGAACGATATAGAGGCATTATAATATCCTTTGTTTTATTTTCCATTCCTTTCCTTATCATACCTAGCATTCTATTTGCTCTCTTGGCCGCCGCTGCACACTGGGCTGAGGGTTTTAACATGGTATCCACAATGACGCCTAAATCTTTTTCCTGGGTGGTGGTTCCTAATGTGGAACCTTGCATCGTGTAACCATAGTTTGGGTTGTTCTTCCCTAGGTGCATAACCTTGCACTTGTCCACATTAAATTTCATCTGCCATTTTGATGCCCAGTCTTCCAATTTATCAAGATCCTCTTGCAATTTTCCACAATCCTCTTGGGTTTTAACAACTTTAAATAGTTTTGTGTCATCTGCAAATTTGATAACCTCACTCGTTATTCCACTTTCCAGGTCATTTATGAATATGTCAAAAAGCAGTGGACCCAGCACAGATCCCTGGGGTACACCACTATTCACCTTTCTCCATTGGGAAAATTGGCCATTTAGCCCTACCCTCTGCTTTCTATCTTTAACCAGTTCCTGATCCACAATAGTACACTGCCTCCTATCCCATGACTCTTTAGTTTTGCCAAATGTCTCTCATGAGGGACCTTGTCAAAGGCTTTCTGAAAGTCCAGATACACAATATCAACCGACTCACCTTTGTCCACCTGATTATTCACTCCTTCAAAAAAACATAACAGATTAGTAAGACAAGATCTTCCTTGTCTAAAGCCATGTTGGCTGTCTCTCATTAGTTCATGACTATCTACATGCTGAGTAATTTTATTCTTTATGATGGTTTCTATCATTTTTCCCGGTATTGACGTCAGGCTCACCGGTCTGTAGTTTCCCGGATCACCCCTGGAACCATTTTTAAAAATTGGTGTTACATTGGCGATCCTCCAATCTTCAGGTATTAGTGATGATTTTAATGATAGTTCACAGATTACTAATAGCAGGTCTGCAATCTCATATTTCAGTTCTTTCAATACCCTTGGATGTATACCATCCGGCCCAGGTGATTTGCTACTCTTCAGCTTATCTAATAGTTGTAATACATCTTCTTGATGTATCGATATTTCCTTCAATTCTTCTGCACCTTTAAATACCACTTCAGTCATGGGTAACATCCCTACATCTTCCTCAGTAAAGACTGAAGCAAAGAATTCGTTCAGTCTCTCTGCTATCGCCTTGTCGCCTCTTAGTGCTCCTATAACCCCTTTATCATCTAATGGACCAACTGACTCTCTCACAGGTTTTTTGCTACGAATGTACTTGAAAAGGTCTTTACTTCGCGTTTTTGCTTCTGCAGCAAGTTTCTTCTCAAATTCTCCCTTTGCCTGCCTTATCAATGCCTTGCATTTGACTTGCCAGTGCTTGTGCTGTTTCTAGGTTTTTAAGGGCAACTAACCTTTTTGTTAAAATGGTAAATAAAGTTAAAAGGAAAAGGAGACTGCTATGGTTTTTGAAAGAAGTAGCTGAAAAGGTAAAGAAAAAGAGGGAGGCCTTCATGAAATACAAGAGATCAGAGAGAGAGAAAGATAGGCATCTATATTTGGAAAAACTTAGAGAAGCTAGAAAAGTAGTCAGGAAAACAAAGATTCAAAAAGAGGAAGAAATAGCCAATGCATAAAAAATAGGGAGATAAGACATTTTTCAGATACGTTAGTGAGAAGAGGAAGGGCAAAATTGGCATTGTCGGACTCAAGGTGAAGGGGAGGAATATGTAGAAGCTGATGAAGATAAAGTGGAATTGCTTAACAAATATTTCTGTTCTGTGTTCACAGATGAAGAACTAGGAGCAGGACCTCAGAAAACTCCCACAAACAGGAAAAGAAGCGAGGGGCATCTTGAACAATTTTTAGAAGACTATGTTCGCGAGACGATAGCTAAACTTAAAGTAGACAAAGACATGGGACCAGATGGGATGCACCCTAGAATACTGAGGGATTTTGGGGACATTCTAGCAGCTCCACCGACTGACCTTTTCAATGCCTTGTTGGAGTCAGGAAGTGATGCCAAAGGACTGGAGAGAGGCACATGTGGTCTTTTTACACAAAAGCAGAACTAAGGATGTGGTTGAAAACAGGTTAGTTTAACTTCAGTGGTGAGTAAATTATTGGAAGCGCTGCTGAAAGAGAAAATAGTGAGGTTTCTGGAGTCCCATGGATTACAGTATCCAAGACAGTATGGATTCAGCAGAGGCAAGTCTTGTCAGACAAATCTGATTGATTTCTTTGGGTGACCAGGGAGTTGGACCGATGGAGAGCCCTAGATGTGGTGTATTTAGATTTCAGTAAAGCCTTTGACACTGTTCCTCACAGATGACTTATAAACAAACTGAGCACCCTAGGCAGGGACCCATAAGTTACTGCTTGGGTTAGAAATTGGTTGAGTGGGAGGCGAAAAAGGGTACAAGTAAATGGAGCTCACTCTGAGGAGAAGGAGGTTACCAGTGGTGTGCCCCAGGGATCTGTCCTTAGTCCGATTATTTTTAACATCTTTGTTAGTGATATAGCGGAAGGTTGTCGGGTAAGGTTTACCGCTTTGCGGATGATACCAAAATCTGCAATAGAGTAGACACCCAGGAAGGAGTAGATAACATGAGGAGGGATCTAGCTAAACTTGAAGAATGGTCTAGAATTTGGCTGCTGAGATTTAATGTTAAAAAATGCAAGGTCATGTATTTGGGCTGTAGCAATCCAAGGGAGCAATATAGTATAGGGGGTGAAGTACTTTAGTCTACTTAAAAAGAGTGGGGCCTAGACATGATTGTATCTGATGATCTTAAAGTAGCTAAACAGATAGAAAAGGTGACAGCAAAAGCTAGAAGGATGCTTGGGTGCATAGGGAAAAGAATGGCCAGAAGAAGAAAGGAGGTGATAATGCCTCTGTATAAGTCTTTAGTGCGACCTCATTTGTGCAATTCTGTAGACCACACCTTCAAAATGATATAAATAGGCTAGAGTCAGTACAGAGGGTGGCTACTAAAATGGTTAATGGTCTTCATTATAAAGCATATTAGGACAGACTTAAGGATCTTAATATGTACACCTTAGAGGAAAGGCAGCATAGAGGTGATTTGATTGAGACGTTTAAATACCTCCATGGCATAAATGCACAGGAGGAGAGCCTCTTTCAATTGAAAGCAAGCTCTGCTATGAGGAGACATGGGATGAGGGTGAAAGGGGATAGATTCAGGAGTGATATGCAGAAATATTTCTTTACGGAAAGAGTGGTGGATCCATGGAACAGTCTCCCAGTGGAAGTGGTAGAGTTGAGGACAGTATCTGAATTCGAAGAAACATGGGACAAACTCAGAGGATCTCTAAAAGTAAAAAGGAGACTGTTGTAGTGGTTAATATGGAAGGGCAGACTAGATAGGCCATTTGGTCTTTTTCTGTCATCATGTTTCTATGTTTCTATGAATCAAGGGCATCATATTATCTATGTAATCATAATAGTCATAATAATCATGATAGTGGCAATGAAGGGAGTCAAAGCCTTGAGAAAACCTTTATTTGAAATTGTATTAAAATTTTAAAAAGTAATTTAACAGTGGAGCACATACAGTGTGTATTTGGAAGCTCTCTTTGAAATAAACAAACATTTCCCAAACATAAAGGGGGTTATTCTGTGCCACAAATAGTGGGGATGGACGGCACAAAGGGATGTCTATCCCCGCTATTCGTGCCTTCACCCGGCCACAACTAACTTCCCCGCCGGTTGTGTGGGGAAGATAGATGGGGATGAGAAAGGGGTGGCTCGGAGGCGGAGTCTGGATGGAGTCTGGGCAGTCAGCGGCCCTGAACATACGGGGCCAATTCTAATGTTGGCTCTGTTCATCCAGTGCCAGCAATATCTGCGGGGAAGTTATTCCACCCTCGAGGGTGTGCTATTATTGAAATGCCAGGGCACAGATGGGGCAAGGGGAGCCGGAAGACATTCCCCGCTGCCCGACCCTGGCCTTTGGAGGTGAGATCGGGGGTCGGGCTGAGGGAATAAGCATTTGTTCTTCAGCGGCCGGCATCGCAGCTCTTCAATGGAGCCGCGGTGCCATGGCAACATGACGCCATGGCGCCACGGCTCCATAGAAGAACCTTGACTGAGCTAGATGGGGATAGTCCTGCACATGCAGGCCAGACTGAACCGCAGTCCTGGCCTGCATGTGCAGGACTGTTCGCCATTCTGATCCCGTGGGGCTAGACGTGCCCCATGGGATCAGAATCGTGATCCCTTCTGTACGTCTGTTTCAGACCGGATGTACAGAGGGGATCAACATCCGAGATGGAATCAGGCCCAAAAGAAACAAAACTACAATAGGTTCATTGTTCATACTGCAGATAGTCAACTTAACTAAAGTCTGTTTCTGATGTAGAAGGGGACAACAGTGTGGTAATTGTCCCCTGAAGAGGCAAGAAAAGAAACAGATCACCATAAAGCTTCCAAAAGGGCAGTCACACTGGTATAGGAATTTGAAATCCACTTTCCAGGCAAAACATCTGCAAAACTGGAATAAACATTGAAAAGCACCAGTATGGACATGTAGCTGCTGGAAATTCAAAACTAAGAGTTTCCACTTATTAGACAAAGCATCTGCAAGAATGTGACAAGCAGGGACCATTAGGGAAGAAGAAGTAGTGGGCTGTGGAAACCATACAAGGACAGAGAATCACACACCATCAAAAAAATACTGATATGGGCTTTTGGCAGCTGAGAATTAAAAACGAGAGTCTCCACTTACCATAAAAAGCATCTGCAGGAGCATGAGGAGTGGAGGAGTAGCCTAATGGTTTGATTCCCACTAACACTCCTTGGGGCATTGGGCAAGTCATTTAACCGTACATTGCTTCAGAAAACTCCAAATTATCAATGTCCCTGTTTAATGTGCATTGCCAAGTTTAAGTTACAATGTAAACTGCTTTGACTGAAATGATAGAGTGGTATAAAAAACCTGTTAAATAAATAATAAATAATGATTTCCAATGTGCAGCAAGACAAGACAAGGAGAAGTACTACAAGAACACATGCAAGGAAATAGAATCAGAAGTTATTACAGGAAGAACAAGATCAGTTTTTCTAAATCTACGAGAGTTAAAGGAAAAATTCCAACCTCGAATTGGAATGCTACAAGATGCTCAAGGATCCATGTTGAATGATGCTGAGAAGATCAAGAAAAGGTGGAAAGAATATACAGTCATTATACTATAAAGATCAAGTGCACCAACCGTTTCAACCTGTACCTTATGATCAGGAACCATTGTTGATGAAAAAGTCAAAGCAGCATTGAAAGCCTTATCAAAGAACAAAGCACCGGGCATTGATAGCATTCCCACTGAAGTATTACAGCAATCGGATGAAACTGTTACCATACTTATAAGGCTCTGCCAGGAAATTTGGAAGATAAATTCATGGCCAACTGACTAGAAAAGATCTGAGTTTATACCAATACTGAAGAAAGGTGACCCGACTGATTGTGGAAATTATCGCACAATTGCTCTGATCCCACATGACAGCAATATTCTACTCAAGATCGTTCAGCAGAGACTACAACCATACCAGGAACGAGAACTGTCTGAAGTGCAAGCAGGGTTCAGGAAAGGGCGAGGAACATTATCGTGAATGTGAGATGGGTCCTTGAAAAGACAAAAGAATACCAAAAAGATATCTATATGTGTTTTATTGACTACAGCAAGACTTTTAACTGTGTAAACCATGAGAAACTTTGGGCCACATAAAGAAGCATGGGTATACCAGAACACCTGATTGTTCTCTTCCACAATCTTTACATTGATCAAGAAGCAACAGTTTGAATGGAACTAGGAGAAACAGAATGGTTTAAAATCAGCAAAAGTGTGCAACAAGGCTGCATACCTTCCCTTCTTTAATTTATATGCAGGGCAATTCATCAAAGAAGCAGTACTGTATGAAGACAATCGAGGTGTGAAGATTGGTGGAAGACTCATCAACAACCTTCGCTATGCTGATGATACCACATTACTAGCTGAAAGTGAAGACAATTTGAAACATTTACTTCTCAAGATCAAGGAATATAGTCATAAAATGGATCTGCACCTTGACATTAAGAAAACAAAGATTCTGACAACTGGCAAAATCAATAAGTTCATCATTGATGGAAAAGAAATTGAAATAGTTGACAGCTTTAACCTTCTTGGATCAACAATCAATAAAGAAAGGATTAGCAGTCAAGAAATCCAATGACATATTGCTCTTGGTAGAATGGCTATGAAGGACCTAGACAAGATCCTCAAGAGCAGAGATGTCTCTCTCCATACAAAGATTTGACTTGCCAAGGCCATGGTATTTTCAATAACATCATATGGATTTGAAAGATGGACAGTGAAAAAGATAGACAGGAAGAAAATTGATGCCTTTGAATTATGGTGCTGGCGACGAATACTGTATATACCAGGGACTGCCTGAAGAACAAACCAGTCAGTACTAGAGGAGATCAAACATAGGCTTTCATTAGAAACTCAGATGACAAGACTTCAACTTTCATACTTTGGATATATCATGCGAAGAAAGAGATCATTGGAGAAAGACATAATGCTTGGCAAGATAGCAGGTCACCATAAAAGAGGAAGGCCAGCAATGAGATGGATCGATACAATAACAGCAGCTATGGATACCACTCTATCAACCATGAGCCGCTTGGCTGAAGACAGAACAAAGTTTAGGGTTGCCAGGAGTCAACATCGACTCAATGGCACTTAACAACAAATGATGAGCAGAGGAGACAGTTGACCTCTGGAAACTAGACAAGGACAGAGTGTCATGCAATGCAATGTGTGCCTTTGAGTCAGTCCTGACTCCTGGCAACCCAGAAGCTCCTGGGTTTTACATAAGAACATAAGATATGCCATACTGGGTCAGACCAAGGTCCATCAAGCCCAGTATTTTGTTTCCAACAGTGGCCAATCTAGGTCATATGTACCTAGCAGTTTCCCCAAGAGACACAAGTTCCACAATGCTTGTACTGGGTCAAGCATTGATATCTTCGGCCACTTCTTAATAATGGTTTATGGACCTTTCCTCCAGGAACTTGTCCAAACCTTTTTTAAACCCAGCTACACTAACAGCCTTTACTACATCCTCCGGTAACAAATTCCAGAGTTTGATTACACGTTGAGTAAAAAATATTTTCTTTTATTAGTCTTAAATAGTTTACCCTGTAGCTTCATTGCATGTCCCCTAGTCTTTCTATATTCTGATAACGTAAACAATTGATCTACGTTTACCCGTTCCACTCTGTTCATTAATTTATAGACTTCTATCATATCTCCCCTCAGCCATCTCTTTTCCAGGTTAAAGAGCCCTAACCTTTTTAGCCTTTCTTCATAGGAGTATCCTTCCATCCCCTTTACCATTTTGGTGGCTCTTCTCTGAACCTTTTCTAAAATCGCTATATCCTTTTTAAGATACGGCGACCAGAATTGCACACAATATTCAAGGTGCGGTCTCACCATGGAACGATACAGAGGTATTATAATATCTTTTGTTTTATTTTCCATTCCTTTCCTTATCATACCTAGCATTCTATTTGCTCTCTTGGCCGCCGCTGCACACTGGGCCGAGGGTTTTAACATGGTATCCACAATGACGCCTAAATCTTTTTCCTGGGTGGTGGTTCCTAATGTGGAACCTTGCATCGTGTAACCATAGTTTGAGTTGTTCTTCCCTAGGTGCATAACCTTGCACTTGTCCACATTAAATTTCATCTGCCATTTTGATGCCCAGTCTTCCAATTTATCAAGATCCTCTTGCAATTTTTCACAATCCTCTTGGGTTTTAACAACTTTAAATAGTTTTGTGTCATCTGCAAATTTGATAACCTCACTCGTTATTCCACTTTCCAGGTCATTTATGAATATGTCAAAAAGCAGCGGACCCAGCACAGATCCCTGGGGTACACCACTATTCACCTTTCTCCATTGGGAAAATTGGCCATTTAGCCCTACCCTCTGCTTTCTATCTTTTAACCAGTTCCTGATCCACAATAGTACACTGCCTCCTATCCCATGACTCTTTAGTTTTGCCAAAAGTCTCTGATGAGGGACCTTGTCAAAGGCTTTCTGAAAGTCCAGATACACAATATCAACCAACTCACCTTTGTCCACCTGTTTATTCACTCCTTCAAAAAAACATAACAGATTAGTAAGACAAGATCTTCCATGTCTAAAGCCATGTTGGCTGTCTCCCATTAGGTCGTGACTATCTACATGCTGAGTAATTTTATTCTTTATGATGGTTTCTACCATTTTTCCTGGTACTGATGTCAGGCTCACCGGTCTGTAGTTTCCCGGATCACCCCTGGAACCCTTTTTAAAAATTGGTGTTACATTGGCGATCCTCCAATCTTCAGGTATTAGAGATGATTTTAATGATAGTTCACAGATTACTGATAGCAGGTCTGCAATCTCATATTTCAGTTCTTTCAACACCCTTGGATGTATACCATCCGACCCAGGTGATTTGCTACTCTTCAGTTTATCTAATAGTTGTAAGACATCTTCCCGATGTATCGATATTTCCTTCAACTCTTCCGCACCTTTAAATACCACTTCAGTCATGGGTAACATCCCTACATCTTCCTCAGTAAAGACCGAAGCAAAGAATTCATTCAGTCTCTCCGCTATCGCCTTGTCGCCTCTTAGTGCTCCTTTAACCCCTTTATCATCTAATGGACCAACTGACTCTCTCACAGGTTTTTTGCTACGAATGTACTTGAAAAGGTCTTTATTTCGCATTTTTGCTTCTGCAGCAAGCTTCTTCTCAAATTCTCTCTTTGCCTGCCTTATCAATGCCTTGCATTTGACTTGCCAGTGCTTGTGCTGTTTCCAGGTTTCGTTGTTTGGCTCTTTTTTCCATTTCCTGAAAGATGCTTTTTGGCTACAACAGCCTCTCTGACCTCACCTTTAAACCATGCTGGTAGTTTTTTGGACTTCCTTCCACTTTTCTTAAAGTGTGGAATACAGCTGGTCTGGGCTTCCAAGATAGTATTTTTCAACAACACCCAAGCTTGATGTACGTCTTTAACCTTTGCAACTGCTCCTTTTAGTTTTTCTTAACTGTTTTCCTCATTTTATCATAGTCTCCCTTTCGAAAGTTAAAAGGTAGTACTGTGGATTTCCTTACTATCCCTCCTCCACTAATTAAATCAAAGGCGATCATGCTATGATCACTATTGCCAAGTGGCCCCAACACCCTTATCTCTTGCACTAGATCTGGTGTTCCACTAAGGACTAGGTCTAATATGGCTTCCCCTCTGGTCAGTTCATGAACCAGCTGCTCCAAGAAGTAGTCATTTATTTCATCTAGGAACTTTATCTCCCTAGCATGTCCTGACGTGACACTGACCCAGTCGATACTGGGGTAATTGAAATCACCCATTATTATTACTGCGCTGTAACTTTTGTTAGCTTCCTTGATTTCTTTGAGCATTTCATCATCCATTTGGTCATTCTGGCCAGGCGCTCGATAGTACACCCCCACTGCCATTGCCTTCCCCCTTTTATATGGAATTTCAATCCATATAGATTCTACAGCAGATTTTGTTTCCTGCAAAACTTTAATCCTTTCTGAGTCAATGCCCTCTCTAACATACAGCGCAACCCCTCCACCAATTTGATCAGCTCTATCATTACGATATAGTTTGTACCCAGGTATCACAGTGTCCCACTGGTTGTCCTCCTTCCACCATGTCTCTGATATTCCAATCATATCTAACCTTTCATTTAGTGCTATATATTCTAACTCTCCCATCTTATTCTTTAGACTTCTAGCATTTGCATACAAGCATTTTAGAGAATGTATTTTATTCATGTTAATTTGGCTATTGTTAGACATGGGTAAATTGGGATCTTTAAGCTCTGTCTGCTCCATACTTGAGGGCATTTGGGCTACTTTACTCTTTTGTGGAACCTCTCTGCTTTTGGTAGTACCCTTCAAGGATACATTCTTCCGAACCATCCGCTCTTGGGCGACTGTCGGCTTTCCCCTAATATCTAGTTTAAAAGCTGCTCTATCTCCTTTTTAAAGGTTAATGCCAGCAGCCTGGTTCCATCCCGGTTAAGGTGAAGCCCATCCCTTCGGAAGAGCCCCTCCTTTCCCCAGAATGTTCCACAGTTCCTAACAAATCCAAAACCCTCATCTCTGCACCATTGTCTCATCCACGCATTGAGACTCCGGAGCTCTGCCTGCCTTTTGGGTCCTGCGCGTGGAACAGGAAGCATTTCGGAGAATGCTACCCTGGAAGTTCTGGATTTCAACTTCCTACCTAAAAGCCTAAATTTTGCCTCCAGAACCTCCCTACCACATTTTCCTATGTCATTGGTACCGACATGTACCAAGACAGCAGACTCCTCCCCAGCACTATCTAAGACCTTATCTAGGTGGCGCGTGAGGTCCGCTACCTTCGCACCCGGCAGGCATGTTACCAGGCGATCCTCACGTCCACCAGCCACCCAGTTATCTACATACCTAATGATCGAATCACCAACTATAACGGCTGTCCTAACCCTTCCCTCATGGGCACATGGCCCTGGAGAAACTTCCTCAGTGCGAGAGGGTTTTACATCACCTGGAGGACAGGTCCTAGTTACAGGATCACTTCCTGCCACACCAGGGTGATGCTCTCCTGTCACGTGACCTCTCTCCTCCATGGCAACAGGGGTGCTGCCAGACTGGAGGAGGGACTTCAGGACTATATCCCTGTAGGTCTCATCTATGTACCTCTCTGTCTGTCTTATGTTTTCCAAGTCTGCTACTTTAGCCTCTAGAGAACGGACTTGTTCCCTGAGAGCAAAGAGCTCCTTGCACCTAGTGCACACGTAAGACCTCTCACCAACTGGGAGAAAATCATACATGTGACACTCAATGCAAAAGACTGGAAAGCCCCCATCCCGCTGCTGGACTGCTGTCTGCATCTTACTTTTAAGTTTGTGTCTAGATCTTTAAGTTCTTACTTACTAGGGGTTGCTATGGGTATTTATACCAATAAAACTGTACCTAATACGTTTAATATACCTTGTTCACCTGAAGCTTAATTAATCTCAGGTCCTTAGTGTATGACTGATTTGGGTAATGAGCTTCACCTGAAAGCACCTCCTGTCTTTTAAGATGTGTAAGTACCTATAAAGCTACGATTATCCCAGGGAAGGGAGGGAAATAATGCTTATTAAAAGAGGGCTGCTACACAGTACCCTGTCTTGTGCTGCTGAGGTAAGCTAAATTCTGATTTGATTTAAATTATAGCTCTTAGCTGTTGCTAGGCTCTAACTTCTTATGAAATTTAAACTACAAGCTCTCTGCTGGATTCTAAATTTAACCAGAAAGCTCTCTTCTGTGTGTTAAATTTAATCTAAAAGTATTTTGCTGTTACTTGGCCCTGAGTGACTATTAAATTTAAACTACAAGCTCTCTGCTGGTTATGAAATGTAACCAGAAAGTTCTCCTCTGTGTTTTAAATTCAAACTTTAATTGCTGCTACTAGGCCCTAACTGATCCAACAAAAAACAGTGGGTTCACAGATTAAGTAGCTTTAATACAAAGAATTCTTTTTAGAAAATTTTCTTGGCAGTGTCACCAGAAGTAGATTTCCAGGCCTTTCTTCCAAGGCAATGGAGGGTTAAGTGACTTGCCCAAGGCCACAAGGAGGGCTAGTGGGAATTCAACTCTGGTTGCTTGGTTACCAAGCCAGTGTTCTAACCACTAGGCTACTCCTCCACTCACAAAAGAACACCAGTAACATGGGTCGTGTCTCTTGAGATAGTTGTGTCTGTGATCCCATTATCAATGTTTGTATTTTTTGCATCTGGCAAAAGGGATCCTGGATTAGGGCTCCTGAGCTTTTAGCAGACCAAAATGTCCTATTATTATATTCTTCTTTCAGCACATGGAAAGCCAACATTCTGCTATAGCTTCTCTGGTAGGTTAAGTCTACTAAAGACTTCTCTTTAGACGTGTGAAGTGAATTCGGAGCCTCCAGTCTCTCTTCCACACTCATTCAGAAAGGTGGGATAAATTGTTAGGCTCTAATGCTTCATGGGATAATTCACGAATCAAGGGATGATTCTATACTAGACACAAATAAAATAAAAGTTGAGTCCCAGACTGGGCATTAGCACATAGTATGCAACACAAATCTAAAATCCACAACACAACCACAAGTATCCAAACCTAACATCCTGTTCTCTGGGGTTATATAAGGACCAGCAGAACCAAATAACCCATCACATAAGGGGGATGTTTCAGCAAGATGGCATGCACCTACTGCTAAGGTTAGAAATGGTATGGCCCTGTGCTCAATGCATACTGGATTGGCAAGGATCCTGAAGGGATCCTTTCATGTATAATTCCTGGCTTACAAAAACTATTAGTCTTCAACTTCCAGCTCAGTCTGTAAAGGAAAACTCAAGTCATCTTTTAGAGACTAGACACAATTATTCCATTAGTTTGATATTTGGTGAAAGTAATTGTAAAACCTTGATAATGGAGGAATATGGAATAACTCCATTTTACAATCCTTTTCATTTGCTTGTACATCAGTGAATGCCTAATTTTTATTCGTCTATGAGGAATGCCCATTAACACAACTACAATTCAGGTATATGCCCCAACAACAGCTGCAGAAGAGGAAGAAGATGATGAGTTCTATGAACAAGTACAAACTGAAATTGAGAAAACATGCAAACAGAATATCCTGATAGTCATGGGTGACGAGAACGCAAATGTTAGCAACAAAGGAGATGGCAAAGTGGTTGGAAAAAATGGACTTTGCAACAGAAATGATTGCTGGAGAAAGACTGATATAATTCTGCAACACCAGCAATCTATTCATCTTACCTTCTTCCAACAACACAAGCAGTGACTGTACCCAATGGATTGTACAAAAATCAAATTGACTACATCTGTGGAATTCAACAATGGAAAAGCTCTATAACATCAACAAATACAAAACCTGGAGCTGACTGTGGCACAGATCACCAACCACTACTATGCAAACTCAAGCTAAAGTTGAAAAACAGTAAGCCACTAATGAATGTAAAAAATATGACCTTGAGAAACGAGGGGGGGAGGAGTTTCTGTTCAAGATGGCTGCAGCTGCCGTTTCCGTGTGAGAGCGTTTTCTTTACCTCAGCTTTAATGGGACGGAAGCATAAGGACAAGGGGGGGACTTTGCCTTCTCATTCCCCCACTGCCTCCACGCCGATTACCTCTGGTCCGATGGATCCCTTCGTGTTGTGCTCGATCCGGGCTGTGACAAATTCAGGGGAGGACTCCCGAGCTGTGATATCGCCGGAGTCTGGAGGCTCGGTGTTTACTTTGGGTCTATCTCTCTCTCCCGTGAGTCCTGCACTGAAGGTTTCCCGTGCCTTGTCCCTTCCGGAGGGGTTCCTGGAGCTTGGCTCCCACCCGAAGTTGGAGGAAGCTGATGGCTTGAGTGAGCCAGGAATAGAGGTGCAGTTGCCTGGCAGGAATGATATTCCTGCGGCGCTGTCATCGACTTTTCCAGCGGTGCCGAGTAAGGGGGATTCCACAGGTTTGCTTGTGGTGGATCGAGAGCAGGTGCCTATAGCAGGAGTGGCTGCTGGTGATTTGAGAATTGCCTCGGGCCTACCGTTTTCTCTGCCGAGAACGGAGAGTTTCACATTGGAATCGATATGGCAGGCGATTCTTCTGCTTGGGGAGGCCTTGGTACCACGGGTAACTTCTTTGGAGCAGAAAGTGGATAATGAATGTTCTGCTATGGAGTGTCTGGAACAGCGAGTGAATATTTTACAACCAGAAGTGGCAGAGTTGCATCAAAAGTTGGAAGGATTGGAAGCCAAGTCAGATGCTTATCAGAAGAATTTTTCATCTATTCAAGTTAAGTTGGAACACTTGGACAATCTTACTAGAATGAATAATTTGCGATTAATTAATTTTCCTAGAATCTCTTCTGTATCTCCTAGTGAAATGTTTAAGTGCTATTTAAGTGAAGTGTTGGGGGTTTCTTCTGAATTACTTCCCCCCTTGGTGAGGGCTTACTATTTACCGAAAGGTAAATTGACCACTGCAGTGGCCCAGGAGGGAGTTGATTTAGTACAATGTAATACTCTAAATGTAACTGAATTATTGGAAAATCTGTGGATGAGATTCCTGTTCCTTCTACATTATTGGTAACTTTTGCGTTGTTATCTGATAGAGAGTGGGTGTTGAGGCTTTTCTTCAGGAAGAGAAACCTGCCTTTTAAAGGGTTAACGGTAAGAATTTATCCAGATTTGGCTAGGGATACTCAGCGGCGTAAGAGAGAATTTCTCTTGTTACACCCTGGTATCCTTCAGTTGGGAGGGGTTTGTTTTCTTAAATACCCATGTAAGTGTTTGGTTAAATATAAAGCGGTTTCCTATATTTTTTATGATCCCTCCCAGCTCACAGCGTTCATTAATGCTAGGCGGTTGGAGCTCTCTGTTTCCCCCTCACTTGATCTCACATAATATTATGTCATGGTTGGATAGCTTGCACTAATTTTCCTCATACTGTTTGATATTGTTATATCTCCCCTCCCTGTATTATATTGTGGGCTAGTGTGGAAGATATTTCTTTGCTCTAGCTTGAGGGATATTTCCTTGATGATTTATGACTTATGTTTAATTTCCGATTTATCTTCCTTTTTCTTCAAGGAATGCTGATTGTAAGCTTTCTTGTATTTTTTTTTGTTAAAAATTTGCATAAAAAAAATGACCTTGAGAATATGACTGCCTGCAAAATTGATTTGCTGCTTTAGATACAAATTACAGAGCTCCAGAAGAGTTATGAGATGACATCAAGAAGGTTGTGTTGGAAGAAAGTGAGAAGTCTCTATGAAAGGTGAAAAAGCAAAAACAGCTAAAAAAGAGGACTGATGAAACTCTGAAAATTGCCCAGAAACGCAGAGAAGCTAAAGCTAGAAAAGAAAGAGAGGAAATCACAGACCTCAACAGAGATTTTCAATATGCAACAAGACAAGACAAGGAGAAGTACTACAATGACACTTGCAAGGAAATAGAATCAGAAACTACTAGAGGAAGAACATTTTCCTAAAGCTATGAGAGTTGAATTGGAATGCTACAAGATGCTTAAGGATCCATGATGAATGATGCTGAGAAGATCAAGAAAAGGTAGAAAGAATATACAGAGTCATTATACCATAAAGATCAAGTGGACTAACAGCCGTTTCAACCTGTACCTTATGATCAGGAACCATTGGTGATAAAAGAAGAAGTCAAAGCAGCATTGAAAGCCTTATCAAAGAACAAAGCACTGGGCATTGATGGTATTTCCATTGAAGTATTACAACAATCAGATGCAGCTATTACCATACTTACAATGCTCTGCCAGGAAATTTGGAAGACAAATTCATGGCTAACTGACTAGAAAAGATCTGTGTTTATACCAATACTGAAGAAAGGTGATCCGACTGACTGTGGAAATTATTGCACAATCACTCTGATCCCACATGCCAGCAAGATTCTACTCAAGATCATTCAGCAGAGACTACAACCATACCTGGAACGAGAATTACCTGAAGTGCAAGCAGGGTACAGGAAATGGTGAAGAACCAGAGACATCATCATGAATGTGAGATGGATTCCTGAAAAGACAAAAGAAAACCAAAAGGATATCTATATGTGTTTTATTGACTATAGCAAGGCTTTTGACTGTGTAAACCATGAAAAACGCTGGGCCATATTAAGAAGCATGGGTCAGAACACCTGACAGTACTCATGCACAACCTTTACATTGATCAAGAAGTAACAGTTCAAACTGAACAAGAGTAACAGAAAGGTTTAAAATCAGCAAAGTTGCATACTTTACCTTTATCTATTTAATTTATATTCAAAACAAATCATCAGAAAAGCAGGACTGTATGAAGGCAACCAAGGTGTGAAGATTGGTGGTAGATTCATCAACAACCTTCGCTATGGTGATGATACTACATTGCTGCCTAAAAGTGAAGACAATCTAAAACATTTGATTCTCAAAATCAAGGAAAAAAATTGGCCTGCTCCTTAACGTAAGGAAGACAACGATCCTGACAATTGACAAAATCAAAGAAGAAATCGAAATATTGACAACTTTAACTTACTTGGATCAACAATCAATAAAGAAATGACAAGCAGTCAAGAAATCCGATGACGCATTGCTCTTGGCAGAATGGCTATGAAGGACCTAAACAAGATTCTCAAGAGCAGAAATGTTTCTCTCCATACAAAGATTTGACTTGTCCAAGTCATGGCATTTTCAATAACGTAATATGAATGCAAAAGTTGGATAGTGAAAAAGATAGACATGAAGAAAATCGATGCCTTTGAATTTTGGTGCTAGCGATGAATACTGTGCATATCATGGACTGCCTGAAGAACAAACCATTCAGTACTAGAGATCAAACCTAAGCTTTCTTTAGAAGTTCAGATGGCAGAACTTTGATTTCATACTTTGGACACATCATGCGAAGTAAGAGATTGTTAGAGAAAGACATCATGCTTGGCAAGGTAGAAAGTCAATGCAAAAGGGGAAGGCAAGCAATGAGATGGATCGATACAATAACAGCAGCTATGGTTGCCTCTCTATCAACAATAATCTGTCTGACCGAACACCGAACACAGTTTAGGACAACTATCCAAAGAGTCGCTAAGAGTCAACATGGCAGTTAACAACTTCTAATTGCAATTCTCTGAGGACCTCCTTTATTTAGGAAATTAGTGTAAAAAATTTTTGATGTGCTAGTAATAGAAAAATATGAGCTGAGACACTGGATGAAATAAAATTCACTGACAAGATAAATGGTCTTGCAATATTGAAATTGTAGAACATGAATTTACAAGACCACAATGGCCTCTTCTTTAGATATGATGCACTTTTATGTCTCAAAAACTCATGTAATCCATCATCCATTTGTTGTTGTTGGTTCAATCAAAAGCAAAGATTCCAGATTCTCCAGGAACACTATGGCTTCTAAAACTGCACTACATTCATATTGAAATGGCGCCCATCTTGATTTGTCTACCAAAGGCCCATTGAATCCTAGCTACACTATTGGTACAGGCTCAGGGGGGAAAAGAAAGTAGACTCAGTAGAGGGTGTTAGCCGCTAAAGCCAGCAAAGTATACCCTGTTTTGTCTGAGCATTATCTAGAGAGGATCTTTCATAAAGATGTTGAATGAGAAGAATCAAGTTATGAATCTGAGGATTTAAAGGAAGGGGATATTGAAAGTCTGGTAATACTGCCAGATCAAAGAATACCCTCTCAGCAACTGTAAGTAGGTAAGAGCATGAGAGATACCCCGGACATTTTACTTACTCATATGTCCTCAACCCTGGGTCCAGCAGCAGTACCCAAGAATTCAGAGAGGGGATTCCACAAGAAAAAAACTGTTTCTAAGGAAGATCAGTGTTTTGAGGAAACCCGTCTTTCAAATAGTGCCATGCAATACCATTGGCTAAAGCAAAACCCACTAATGTTGGTTTCAGGGGAGGTTATTACTAGTCTGAGGGATTAATTCTCTACTAAAAGCATCAGCAGAAAAGTACCGGGAAAAAGGAAGTCTTTCTCCCAAACGTACCCTCCAGCATTTCCACTAGTGTGGACACCCTTACCAAAAGGTCAGTGGCAAACCACCACTCAGTATGTGGTAGGCGAAGGCCTATGATCCATGCTGCTTGAACTAAGCAGGCAGGCCTAAGCAGCTTGACCTGTAAATGAAGCCTGTGGCTAGGCCCGGAGGAATGAAAACCCCCCTGAATGCTGCCATCATAGAATCGAAACTTAACTAAGCATAGCTAAGCAGAATTGAAACTTAGAAAAGATAGAAAAACAAGCTTAATTGGTACTGATAAGAATGTGAGAAGCTTCTATGGAATTAATTAACTCTGCTGAAAGGAAGGTTACAGTGCCCTGTTTTCCCACATGTTCTAGTCAGTCAGTGACCTTGGAGGAGAAATGTATCAAGAGTCTAAGAACTGTCCATTGTAATGGGGACTGTAAGGGGGGGAAACAGGTGCTGAGCCCAGACAAAGGTCCTCATTGGATAACTACGTAATGGTACCGGGACCAATAGATGGGGTGAAGGGGTTACCGGGACCAATGAGAAGTTTGCCTATGTACAGAATGGAGAAGAACAGTATAAAAGTTGTTGTTTTACTAACAGCCATTGCTCAGCCATTTTGAATGTGATTCTGCTTGAGTCTTGTGCACAATAAATGATTTGGACCTTCTGAACAGACTCCTGGTATTATTGGATTGTTTGCGCTCTGCCGCTACATATTCTTGGTGCATTGGCCGGGAACGTGTGGTTAGTAGAGGGTATATGAGCTGATATACCACGACTTTCCGCCTCTATAGGTTTGGTCCTGCCGGGCTCGTGCCCTTCCGACGTGGGCTCGGCTCCTGGGTGCCGCCGGTCCAGTTGTATCGGAGGGAGCTGGGCCAGGCCTCGGCGGGTGCCGGACCTGGACGGAGCCAACACCTCAAACCCATGAGGGGAGTCCGAGGTCCAACTCATGCGCTTGCTCGGGAACGGGGACCGGATCCGGTGAGTATAGTTTTTGGTATGTCTAGACAGATGAGTCAGATCTGCAGCTTGTAACTTGGAACTTGCGAATTTTGGTAAGAGAGCTTGATCACCTCTCAAGGCGGTCCAATTAACCTTGCATAGTGTATTCGCGGGATGAACCCACTGTCTTCTTGGAATAACTTTGGAATAGCCGGCATAACTTGTATAACTTTGGTATAGCCTGGTCAGAACAGACAGGATTGGGCATTTTGGGAGTACGTTGCTAGCATGATTGTGTGAATGAAGTGTGGTTGAGAGGTCTGGTGACACAGACCAAGCGAAGGCAGACTCCTGAGTAACGCAGTTCCTGGCCGGGCGACCGCGTCCAGGTCATAAAAAGGAGGAAGCGACCGTCGTCTTGTCTTGTTTATTGTTTCCCCTGAATGTTTCTAGGGCCGTGAGGACCCCTCACCCACGGTCCGCCCTCCTTTTCCCTTCTGTTTGTTGTTGCACGCACACATCGATATGGGAGGGGCGGGGTCTACTGTGCACACTCCATTAGAATGTATGATTAAGTACTTTAATAAAGGATATTCAGGAGATTATGGGGTGAAAATGACTGCGTCACGATTACAGCTCTTGTGTACTAGGGAGTGGCCCGTATTAGACCCCATGTGGCCCCAAGATGGAACATTTGCCATAGGAATTATTAAGTCAGTTCATCAGAAGGTGCGAGTAGCGCACCCTGACCAGTATCCCTATATAGATTCCTGGTTAAGTATTTGTGAAGACCCGCCCCCTTGGGCCCGGCGCTGTTATGAAGAACAGTGCAGAATAATGGTAGCGAGTCCCCGGTAGTTGTAATTAGACAGCCTCAAGCTCAGCACCCAGTAAAAGTACCACCGCGTCCCGCGGTTTCGCCAAGGCCTTTTACAAGGTCTGCGAAAGGGGGGTCAGAAAGCCATGAACCTCTCCAAGACAGCGGAAGTCATCCAAGGCCCAGATGAAAGCCCAGCAGTATTCTATGAGAGATTAGCTGAGGCATATAGAATGTACACGCCTTATGACCCAGCGGCACCAGGGAGCCTGTGCATGGTGAATGCCGCTTTTGTCAGCCAGTCCCAACCAGACATTAGACGTAAACTACAGAAATTAGAAGGGTTCGCGGGCATGAATACGTCACAGCTAATGGAAGTCGCCCAAAAAGTGTTTGTGAATCGTGATAATGAAAGACAGAGAGAAAGTGAGCGTAAAATGAAGAAGAAAGCCGATTTTTTGGCTGCCGCTTTAGTTGAACAGAAACGGGGAGGTTTCCCTAACCGAAGGAGCAGAGGTAGAGGGAGGGGCCGAGGAGATAGCCGGCCCATGTTAAGCGTGAATCAGTGCGCTTATTGCAAGGAAGAAGGACATTGGAGGAATGCATGCCCGCAACTCGAAGGCGCCTCGCACGAAGAAGAAGAAGAAAACGCCCCTCGGAGAGAGAGGGAGAGAGGCCGATCACAGAATCGCAGAGGAACGAATCGAGTACATTTCCAACGGGAAAGAGAGGAGGCCATAGAGGGAGTTGCAACCGCAACGGACTATGATTTAGATGAAACAGATTAGGACAGACCGGGCTCCGAGTTTGCCTTAGGCCCCCAGGAGCCTATGGTCTGTTTAAAGATAGGGGACCAATTCATGGACTTTATGGTTGACACTGGAGCAGAACATTCTGTAGTAGACAAACAAATAGCTCCTTTGTCCACAAGAGCAGTCACTATTATGGGAACAACTGGTGCCAGAGCCACCAAGTCTTTTCTGAAAAACCGCGTATGTGAATTAGGAGGACAGCAAATAGCGCACCAATTCCTTTATATGCCTGAGTGCCCAGTGCCACTACTGGGACGAGATATGCTAGCCAAACTGCAGGCCCAAATATCCTTTACTGAGAAAGGAGAAATGCAAATGACTGTAAATCCAAAGCCTGCAGGATTAATGGTGCTTACTGTTCCCCGAGAAGAAGAGTGGAGATATTACAGTACTAAGCCAGTTCCTGATACCAATTTCAGCATGCCAACGAGCATTATGGCTCCTCCTGGAGTATGGGCAGAAGGTAACCCACCAGGTCTAGCCAAGCACATAGCCCCAGTGATTGTGACCCTTAAGCCGGGAGCAGAACCAGTACATGTTAAACAATACCCACTCCCAAGACCAGCCATTGAGGGCATTCATCGCCATTTATTAAGATTACTGGAGTATGGCCTTCTCAAAGTATGTCAATCACCTTGGAATACACCTCTCCTGCCAGTCAAGAAGCCTGGGACGGGTGATTACCGCCCAGTACAAGATTTGAGGAGAGTGAACGAAGCAGTTGAAACCATACATCCAGTTGTGCCAAACCCCTATACACTCTTAGGACTGATACCTGCTGAAGCTACCCACTTTACTGTTCTGGATTTGAAAGATGCGTTTTTCTGCATACGATTAGCCCCAATTAGTCAATTGTTGTTTGCCTTTGAATGGCAGGACCCTGTCTCAGAAAGACGGGGCCAACTTACCTGGACACGATTGCCTCAAGGATTCAAGAACTCACCCACCATTTTCAGTGCAGCACTAAACCAAGATCTTTCAAGCTATCCTGTAACCCCTGGGAAAAGAGTGCTTCTCCAGTATGTGGATGATCTATTGGTAGCTATCACATCGGAGAGTGAATGTGTACAAGCCACGAATGACCTTTTACAATTACTAGATGAAGCTGGATACAAAGTTCCAGAGCAAAAGCGCAGCTATGACAAACAGAAGTAAAGTATTTGGGTTTCCGGCTGACCAAAGGAAGCCGACAATTAGGACCAGAAAGAAAAGAAGCTGTGTGTAGTATCCAAACCCCAACCACCAGGAGGCAAGTCAGAGCCTTTCTGGGAGCAGCAGGATACTGCCGAATATGGATACCCAACTTTGCTCAGATTGCTAAACCACTATATGAAGCCACCAAAGGAGAAGAGAAGTCACCACTAGAGTGAGGACCCGATCAAGATGAAGCTTTCAAAACCTTGAAGGAAGCGTTAATGTCATCACCAGCACTTGGACTGCCAGATGTCCAGAAGCCTTTTCATTTGTTCGTACATGAAATGCAAGGGAACGCCCTGGGAATGTTAACTCAGACATTGGGACACTGGGAGCGACCCATAGCATACACTTATCAAAACAATTGGACACTGTAGCCAAAGGATGGCTGCCATGTTTGAGAGCTGTAGCAGCCACAGCATTGTTAGTGAGTGAAGCAAACAAACTCACCTTAGGACAGAACCTACGTGTTACAGTACCACACGCAGTACTTGCCCTTATGGAACAAAAAGGAAACCATTGGTTCACCAATTCTCGAATGCTGAAATACCAGAGTATGCTATGTGAAAATCCTCGAGTACAACTGGAAGTGAGCCATGCTCTCAACCCAGCCACCTTGATACAAATTAGCAAGGACCCACCAGAACATGACTGTATAGAAGTCATGGACACTGTGTTCTCAAGTCAACCTGATCTAACTGATGTACCTATAGAAAACCCTGACCAGACTTACTTCGTGGATGGAAGCAGCCTCATCATCAATGGACGACGCTGTGCCGGGTATGCAGTAGTCACCCGGGAGAAAGTCATTGAATCATCAGCCCTTGCCTCAGGAACCTCAGCACAGAAAGTGGAATTGATAGCGCTAACAAGGGCACTAGTATTAGGTGCCGGACTTCAGTTGAACGTATATACAGACTCAAAATACGCTTTCACAACTTTGCATGCTCATGGAGCTCTGTATAAAGAACGAGGACTCATTACCTCGGGAGGCAAATCAATTAAGTACGGCCCAGAAATATTAATGTTACTAGATGCAGTATGGGTCCCAGCACAAGTTGCTGCAATGCACTGCCGAGGACACCAAACAGGAAAAGGAGAAGTTGCCCAAGGAAACAGATTTGCTGATGCTTCAGCACGCAAGGCAGCCATGACAGGCCAAATTTCATCACAAGCAACACCAGTACAAGCAGTATTGTTTCCGGTACCCCTTAACTTGTGGACGCCACGATATACCACAAGAGAATTGGACTATTATTGCACTACAGAGAAGGGGGTACTGAGAGATGGATGGATTGAGCTGCCACCAGCAGAGGGCAACCAACCTCCAGGACGAATAGTGATCCCAGAATCATTGGGACCAGCCTTTGTAAAGGCCTTTCACCAAGCTACACATTATGGGAAAAACGCAATGGAAAAAGCACTTAGACCCCATTTTTGCATTGTACTGTTAGGAGCCTTGTCAGCCTCAGTAGCTCGCCAGTGCGTAACTTGTGCGAAGAACAATGCCAAGCAGGGTCCTACACCACCACCCCGAGCTCAGTCAGGTGGTGTAACCCCTATGCACAACCTCCAAGTAGACTTTACTGAAATGCCAAAAGCCAGTGGATATCGTTACTTGTTAGTTTTAGTTTGCACCTTCTCTGGGTGGGTAGAAGCTTTCCCCACCAGGACTGAAAAGGCCAGAGAAGTCACCAAAGTATTGCTGAGGGAAATTATCCCCCGTTTTGGAATCCCAGCAGTAATAGGGTCGGACAATGGGCCCTCATTTGTATCTCAAATTACCCAACAGTTAGCAAGTGCTCTACAGATACAATGGAAGTTACACACTGCATACAGACACCAAAGTTCAGGGAAGGTTGAGCGAATGAATCGTACTCTAAAATCTCAGTTGTCTAAGCTGTGTCAGGAAACTCACCTGAAGTGGCCCCAAGTTCTCCCAATAGCTTTACTTAGAATACGCTCAGCCCCTGTGAAATCATCAGGATTCTCTCCCTTTGAAGTCATGTATGGTAGACCCCCACCAATAGTGCAGGGGGTCAAAGGGAGTTTGACACAAATTGGTTCAGAGATAACCAGACAAGAACTCCTAGCTCTTAGTTCTGTTCTGCAGACTCTTCATACGTGGATACAGGACCAGTTACCCATCAACTTGACGGAATCCCTGCATCCCTACAAGCCTGGTACCTCGGTGTGGATCAAAGAGATGGAAGAAGACACCGCTGGAACCGCATTGGAAGGGACCATACACCGTCATCCTGTCTACACCAACAGCTGTCAAAGTCGCAGAAATCGAATCTTGGATCCATCATAGCAGAGTCAAGCCAGCAGCAGTTCCAGACCCAGATCAGTGGATAGCAATGCAGCATCCTGATATTCCTTTGCGGCTCACCCTGAGGCAGCAACCAGTGGCCTAGCGCTCTATTTAGGCCACCCAAGAACTACGGTACTTCACAGTAGACAAGTCTTTCGAAGAGGATTGCTGTTTCCAGTACAGCAAAAACACTTGTTTTCTTCACTGCATGACTTTGCACTCACAGACTTTCTTCAGGCCAACTACGATTGGTAAGTTGGCATACAGTGGACATTTGAGGATCTTCAATCAACATTGACACCCGTTGAATTGCTTCATTAGCAGACGGGTCAGCATTGTGTCAAGAAGCAGCGAACGTTGAGGTCAAGATCTTCCAGCGGAGATTCAGAAGGACTACAATCAACATGCATCTTTGTTTCTATTGTGTTCTGGTTGCCTGCCTGGGGAGATTTGAACTCGCTTTTGCTTTACCCCCATGTACTGCCTGCATTACTTCTACTCGGACTGGAATGAAAGTAACTCAGACTTTGCTTTATCATTCTTACTATACCTGTACTGGTACAGTAAGCCGGTGTATATATAACACCACTGAACTGAATATTTGCACCAAGGTAATACTAAAGTTTGTTTTAACCCACATCAGAACCCATCCTATTATACTCTAGAAATACGATGGAATGATGCAGATGGAGCTTTACTTAATGCCACACCCCCACTCATGGACTTTACAAAGAGTGCTGTTTTGTATTTTGATGCTTGTGATGCTATAAATAGAGATAGCCGGTCTAATTGTGCTAACTGGGAAAAGGCATATTCTCAGGATTACAAGTATATGTGTCCGGAAGGAACCACCGGGTGGGGAGCCTGTACAGGTAAACGAGTTTTAGCAAATGAATATAGCACTGCACCAGTTGAAGATTGCTATTGTCCAAAGTGGGAATGTGTGTTTTATGCCACATGGAAGATGGGTATGATAGAAAATACCAGAGATAATCGAATGGCTGCCTTATTTCAGCCTTATGTTAAGAATCCAGAAAAATGTAAGAAGGGTGCTTGTAATCCATTAGAGTTATATATAATAAATCCTAGTGCATGGACACAAGAGTATAAGTTTGGACTACGCATTGCAGGCTCTGGGTCAGATCCCGGAACCATTGTATATATAAGGCTGAACACCCAGGCCCATCGTTCATCACGGTACCATATACATAATACCTTTTACGAAACTATGCATGTAAATAAGTTTGATATCCCACATCCTTCTCAAAATCTGTTCTTAGAATTAGCTGGAGCAGTAGTATCCAGTCTCCACATTTCAGATTGTTATTTCTGCGGAGGAACTAGAATGGGTGATCAGTGGCCCTGGGAGGCCCAAGAATTGAATTACTCAGTAGCTCATAATCATACTGAGCTGCATAAGACTACAAGTGAATGGGTATTAGCACACCCAATCGTTGGACGCCTGTGTTATGCTCGGATTGGACCCCAGTTCACTTTGAAAGTAGGACAGCTTGTCTGTCTTAGCCAAAAGTTTTATAATGACACCACAAAACAGACGTCCTGGTGGTCAGGAGTTAATGAACCTGAACCTACCAACCCATTAGTACAATTCCCTGAGCTTGCCGATTTATGGACTAACCTTGCCCAGCCTCATGCCTGGCAAGCCCCACCTGGTTTGTATTGGATCTGTGGAACCTGAGCATACACTCAACTCCCTATTCACTGGGGAGGGGCATGTGTCTTAGGAACCATCCGACCTTCTTTCTTTCTTTTACCCACAGAACACGGAGAACAATTAGGTTACCCAGTCTACACAAAGAGACAGAAAAGAGCAGCTTTACAGATAGGCAAATGGGAACGATGGGAGGGGGATGATTGGCCACCTGAGAGAATTATTGCCTATTATGGACCTGCCACTTGGGAGCAAGAAGGCACCTGGGGATACCGGACCCCTGTGTATATGATAAATCGTATTATATGCTTGCAAGCAGTTGTTGAATTAATAACTAATGAGACTAGCCAAGCACTCACACTTCTAGTTAGACAAAGCACACAAATGCGTACTGCAATATATCAGAATCGCTTAGCACTAGATTACTTATTAGCAGCTGAAGGAGGAGTGTGTGGTAAGTAGAATTTAACCAATTGTTGTTTGAAAATAGATGACAAAGGTCAAGTAGTTGAAGAAATTGCTGAAAACATGCGAAAGCAAACTTATGTGCCAGTACAGACCTGGCATGGTCTTAAGATGCCTAATTGGTTTGAATCTATCTTCTCTGGATTGGGGGGACTTACTACTTTTGCTATGATGATATTAATATTCGTAGCCTTGTTTCTGTTGTTACCATGTATAATCCCATGTTGTATGCGCTCCATTAACAGTGTTATTGAAAATACGGTAGAACGAAAGACTGCCACTAAGATTTTGGCCTTATGGCACCCTAATCCTGAAACGCTTGGTCGTAATCCGACCCCAGTGTAATTATGTGATTTAAATCTCACACCTTATTAGTCATAGGGTGAGATTAATCAAAGGGGGGAATGTGGTAGGCGAAGGCCTATGATCCATGCTGCTTGAACTAAGCAGGCAGGCCTAAGCAGCTTGACCTGTAAATGAAGCCTGTGGCTAGGCCCGGAGGAATGAAAACCCCCCTGAATGCTGCCATCATAGAATCGAAACTTAACTAAGCATAGCTAAGCAGAATTGAAACTTAGAAAAGATAGAAAAACAAGCTTAATTGGTACTGATAAGAATGTGAGAAGCTTCTATGGAATTAATTAACTCTGCTGAAAGGAAGGTTACAGTGCCCTGTTTTCCCACATGTTCTAGTCAGTCAGTGACCTTGGAGGAGAAATGTATCAAGAGTCTAAGAACTGTCCATTGTAATGGGGACTGTAAGGGGGGGAAACAGGTGCTGAGCCCAGACAAAGGTCCTCATTGGATAACTACGTAATGGTACCGGGACCAATAGATGGGGTGAAGGGGTTACCGGGACCAATGAGAAGTTTGCCTATGTACAGAATGGAGAAGAACAGTATAAAAGTTGTTGTTTTACTAACAGCCATTGCTCAGCCATTTTGAATGTGATTCTGCTTGAGTCTTGTGCACAATAAATGATTTGGACCTTCTGAACAGACTCCTGGTATTATTGGATTGTTTGCGCTCTGCCGCTACAAGTAGATGGAGTGCTATTTGACATCACTGCCTCAGGGCAAGAAAAAGGCAACATTGAAAGTAGTGACATGGTACACAGGAAATATTAAATATTCAGTCTGGATGACTAGCTCTTGCTAATGGTTGAGAATATTGGATTTAAGCAGCTGCTCAATTTATCAGCCCCAAATAAGAAAGTGCCCTCCAGAACAACTTTTAGTAGTTATATGATCTCTACCCTGTATATTCAGTGGTGTGTTCAGATGAAAATGCAGCTGGCCAAGGCAGAGGGCAGTGACATCAATTACATGAGCAATATCTGGACCAGCCAGAGTGCTATGCATGTTTTCCTCTTCCTCATTCATATATTTGCTAAGCCTGCAGTATAGCAACTTTTGCTTGGAGAAATAGAAGGAAACATATGCACTTTAAGACTTTCAAATACCCCTTATGTTCAAGGAAGGAATCATTCAGTAGAACAAGCTGCACCTGGCAGTAAAGGACAACAATGGGCAGGAGACAAGAAATGTGACAGCTTTGTCCTATGGCATCTGATAGAGAGCTGCAGGTAAACACCAGGGCATTTAAGCAGAATATGAAACATGGATAGAAGCTACAGAAGAAACAGGAAGCAGTGAGGGTACCTCTGACCCACTTTATTCAGAATGCTGGTACAAGGTGAAATTCCACCTACCTCATCATGAACTTCTTTATAAGTTGTCCATCAAGGCTGGCAAATTTGGATTGAGCCATGGAACACCAAGATGGTTACACATGATGCAGGCTGTGAACTTTCTGAAGCCCTTCAAGAGCAGTATATAGAAACTCTGAATTCAACAAGACACCTTGGGTGAAATTAATCCTATACTCAATATCCTGGAGGATGGATTTCCAGCAGGAGATCTTGATACTGGTGGAGTGCTTGCAGCTGCACTTGCAAAATCAGCTCAAACCCCTCACTCAACTGGAATGTTACATTACCAACCACCCTGTGAGAATCATGGATGAAACAGAGTATCACCTCCCTTAGTAGAAGAAGCTAGTGGCTTTTTTTTTAAGTGCAATCAAGTCAATGCTGACTCCTGGCAACCCAGCAGCCCTTGGGTTTTCTTGGCAAAGTATAACTGGAAGTAAATTGTCAGGCCTTTTTTTCCCGAGGCAATGAAAGGTAAAGTTACTTGCCCAAGGTCACATAGAGTGCCAGTGGAAACTGAACCCTGACCATTTGGGTAGTTGGCTATTGCTCTAATCAGTAGACAACTTCTCCACTCTAGCTAGTGGCTAGGATTCAGAAATATAAGTGCAAGAGGCAAAGGGACAACTAGATTATGAAGGAAAGAATGGTTTCCTCTTACAGTACTATAAAATATATTTACCAAAGCACGTTATCTGCTACCGCAGCAATAATATGAGATGATCACGTGATGGTAGCAGCTAATACGGGCCAAATGCAGACATCACAGTGATTTTCTACAATATCTGCATTTCACATTGTAGCTGCAGGCCTGGACAGGAAGTGGACAGTATTATGGCAGAGAGTGGGCATGCCTGCAACATACTGGCATGCCCTCTCTGCCATATGATACAGAGGCAGGAGGTTGGAGACGCAGAGGAGTTGGGTCTCCAACCTCCTGCCTCTATATCATATGATTCTCAATGAATGGCATGGTCCACAAACCCCACACTATTCTCACAACACTGTGAGAAAAGAGTGGGAATTTAGGCTTAGAGCTATGTAGTTTATTTATTTATTTCAAAGTTTGTTATAGCACCCTATCAGGCAATCAAAAAAGGTTTACAAGGAACATAACTTAAAATTTACATCTAACAGAGTTAACTTTATACATTAAAAACAGTAATTAACTATGTACAGTGTAACTAGTTGATATCTTTAACATAGACTTTAACATAGGTGAGTTGCAAAGAACATAAAACAGCTGATCTATAAACAGCACCAGCAACAAACCCCAAAGTAGCTGAGAAGAAGCTTTACAAACCAGCAGGAGAGATGGCATGGAGGAGGCAGGAATGGAGACAGAATGGTGGAGACTGACTACTGGGAGACGTGAGTGGAGTTGAGACTGACAAGACTGACACTGAGGGAGAATGTATACCAGGAATAAAGTATGCAGGTTACAGGGGACTGGAGCTTGACAAGAGACCGTGCTGAGAGAGACAAGCTGGGAGAAGAGTGTATGGGGTTCGGGCTGAAGTGGACAGAAAGTGTGTGTGTGGGAGACAGAATTAGGGAGACAGTGTGAGGGAACAGACTTAGGACCTGATTCAGAGACACAGGTTATGGGGCTGCACATCCCGGCAGGACGTGCAGCCCCACAAGCCCTATTCCCCCTCCTGCTCTCCCTGCACGTCCTGAACAGTAGGATGGAGAGAGCCAGCCGGGGGGGGGGGGGGGAAGAGGGCAGAGTCAGAGAGAAGCGGGGGCAGGCCAGCCCAGCGGGACATACAGGGCTGATTCAGGTCATGGTGCTATACATCCATGGGGACACGTTGCTTCTTCCACCTCAAAGGTGGAATAAGCAGCACTGACTCGGCAATCAGGACCATGGATTCCCCCTGGGGCGGGGGCCGGTGCAGGGGGTGTTCCCATTGCCAAATCCAGGCCCCAGCTGGCCAGCCACGGGTTGGGCAGCAGGAAAGAGCGGGGCCGAGCTGTGGCAGCCAGGGGAGCTTGTGAGGGTAATGTCCCCGCAGGCAGGCAGGGGCACAGCAGGCCGTCCTCAGGCCCAATTCTGCATGCTATGGGAATGTTTTGTTCCTGAAGCTGGAACATCCAGACAGCCTGGACATGCCCCTCTCGGAATAAGACTCCACGTTTTAGTTACATGTGTCTTTCTGTCTAAGTCAACTACATCATTGATATGGCGGACCACTGCAACATTGCTGGTAGACCTCATATTGTCAAGAGTGCAGACTACTTGTCTGGTGATGGTCTTGAATCTGACAGTGAAGTTTATTTGACAAAGTGTCCTCGCTTGAAAACCAGTGAAGATCAATGCCTTAGACAATGAAGGTCATAAATGAGAAAAAGCACAAGGACCCATTAGAGCCATCTGCCGTAAACACAAATAAGAACATAAGAACATAAGATATGCCATACTGGGTCAGACCAAGGTCCATCAAGCCCAGTATCCTGTTTCCAACAGTGGCCAATCTAGGTCATATGTACCTAGCAGTTTCCCCAAAAGACACAGGTTCCACAATGCTTGTATTGGGTCAAGCAGTGATATCCTGGGTCCCTTTTAATAATGGTTTATGGACCTTTCCACCAGGAACTTGTCCAAACCTTTTTTAAACCCAGCTATACTAACAGCTTTTACTACATCCTCCAGTAGCAAGTTCCAGAGTTTGATTACACGTTGAGTGAAAAAATATTTTCTCTTATTAGTCTTAAATAGGTTACCCTGTAGCTTCATTGCATGTCCCCCTAGTCTTTCTATATTCTGTTAACGTAAACAATCTAAATTTACCTGTTCCACTCCATTCATGTTAGTTTTGTGAATGCGGTGAGTGCTTTAGCACCTTTAATATTATTTATTTATTTATTTATTTTATTTAGCTTTTCTTATATACCGCGCTCTTTACTATCAGTGCGGTTTACATGTAATATATTTGTGCAGTGCAGGGGTCCTGCACTGAACTTACAATATAACAGGGGGTCTTGTACAGGATTCAAACAGGGTAACTATATACAAATAAAGTAAATTTCTACCCTGTGTCTTGTGTTTGTTGAGTTTAGCACCCCATATGATTTATATATCAATTCTGTGGGTGCAGTGGATGCTTAGACACCCCCACTATAAAGCAAAATCCAGCTCTGTGTTCAGAGTTGAGTAATTTATGTTGCATTTAGCCCTCCAATCATTTTGAACAGTTGACTTTTATGAAAATGGCAATTTATTGAGCCACTCATTTTGTATTAGAAAAAAGGAGACTTGTACCATCTACCCTGGAGAAAAGCCCTAGTTAAAAAGCTTAGGGTCTGTGGAGTCTTCTAGATTGCAACCTAAACTAATTGTGCACATGGCTAGTTAGCAGCAGCCTTCGATTCCAAGGAAGACACTATTAAAAAAAATTCAGTTGAATTCATGCCACTGAAAAAAGTGATCTATGAACATGCACTAAGCACTAAGAGCCTGATATTGTTCTGGGCATGCTACGCACCGCTACAGCACATAGCCCTGCCTGCTGACCCTTACCCCCGAATATTCAATGCCGGGGTCCTATGCAACCTCGGCATTGAATATCCAGGGATCGCCGCGCGCGTTGGAAGCTGCATGAGGCATCCGGGCAGCAGCGATATTGCACGCTGCCCGGTTAGCTCCTGTGCTGAAAGATAGGCAGGGGTTTCCCTTGCCTATCTTTTTTTGCACAGATCGCTAACCGAGCAGCATGCAATATTGCTGCAGCCCAGTTATATCTTATCACCGCCTCCGCTAACTGGATAGCATCACGGCGCGTAAGGGAGTTAGAAGGGGATTTTCAATGACACTAACTGTGTAAGTGCTGTTGAATATTCCCATTTGAGGCATTTACACGGTTTATTGGGCTGTAAACCATGTAAATGCCTTTCGAATATTGAGTCCTAAGAATGGTTTTGTAGGCAAGATGAATGTATTAGAATCATAAGTATAATACATTGCGTTATTATAAACTGGTAGTAATTAGCCTGACACTTTCTGAATTAAAGTAGTTAGTATACAAAGAAAAAATGGCAAATGCCACAAAAGCAGAAAGCAAACTCAGTGTCTGAAGGTTAATGATTGCTCATGAAAGGTACAGAAATAAATTATCTGCCTAGGGACACTGTCATGTGATCAGCACAAAAGCTGCAACAGCCAAAAATGTTTATGTAGAGAAAAAAAACCACTGTCAGCGTCATCAGCCCTTCCCCCACTGCTACATTCAAGTCCTGAGCCAAACAGCTGCCCCTGACTGCTTACATTAAACTAATTTGTGCTTCAACATTGCAACTGCTTAATTTTTGTTTGAACTTTATCACCAATAAACATTACAATAACATGCGATAGGACAGAATCTCTAAAGAAATATCAATCATCTGAGATAGAATGACAGCTAATATGAATAGATTGCAAAAACAGAACACTAGAATAGAGCTTCGGAAACAGGTTTTAAGAGGCAGAGGCTAAATGCAGCATTCATTTTTAAAGGCTTCCTCTTGCTGAAATGAGGAAAGTGGAGATCAAAAACAGTGAGCTGGAGAACGTATGAAGTTAAATTCTACAGCTAGTGCGACTTTGTTGCTCTTTGGACCTCATGGAACCCCACCACCGCTCCAAAGGAGCAAATCAACAACTGAAAGGGGGGAGGGGAAGGGAAGTGTTGCAAGGCATGGTTACAAAAATGTTTAGCTATGGAGTCTGAGTGCCAGCATCATGTCACGTGCCCGTCCTCCTGTTTTTCTCTTTCCTCATCCTGTACATGCTGCTGCAACAGACACTGACCGACCTGAACTGGTTGTAATTCTTGCCAAGTATGCAGGCTCTGTTTTGCTACATTTGGGAATTTGACTTAGGGCATATGTCAGGCATTTGCTTTCACTGAGTGAATTGCAATGCCATGAGCCATGCACATTTCCTCTGTAGCTTTTGGAATACACACAGTAACTTTCTTTTCCCAGCTCTCCCTATTTTTTTTAAATGATTTGTTATTAGTGTTTTTGCATTATGTGTGTTCACTGTGTTTTTGCTGTGCAAGACTGTTGAAAATTCCCTCTTTCTCCAGTAAAATAAATTAATTAATCTGACAGAAGAGAGAACTATCTGTTAGCATTTTCTTAGTTAAATTCATTAGTTGAAAGTTCTGAAATATTTATGTTCTGACAGGGGATATTAATGCAGTCAGAGGCAGGTTTACTAAAGCACGCTTTTGGGTAGAGTGGGGTTCAGTGTGCTTTAGCAAACTTTACCATGTGCGGCCATACTAAAAATCCTGTGCTATCCGAATACCGTGGTTTGGCGTTGAGACTGGATGGTTCAGGGGTGGACCATGCACATCATAGTTAGCACGGATGGTTTTGGTAAGCAATGTTGCACTTGAGGACAGACGTTAGAGGAAAGGCGGGACAAAGGAGATATGATAGAGACGTTTTAAATACCTCCATGGCATAAGTGCATATAAATGCATTCACTCAGCTGCCCCTCATTACCTTTCCTCTCTTCTCTCTCCCTAAACCCCTCCTCATGAACTCCGCGTCTCCTCTGGCTTTCCTCTCTCTATGCCCTTTTCTTCTTCTGCAAACTCCAGACTTTGATCTTCTCACCTTGCTGCTCCTTATGCCTGGAACAAACTTCCTCTTTCTTTATGTCAATTCTCTTCTCTCCCCCTCTTCAGATCCATGCTAAAGGCTTACCTCTTTGAGGCCGCATTTGGATCCTAATCCCTTGTTCTCCTTCTGTCTCCTTCCCTATTTGAACCTCCTTCTTTCTCTTGTATTGTTCTGTCTGTCTTGATTAGATTGTAAACTCTATGAGCAGGGGACTGACTTCTTTATATGTTTTTACAATGCTCTATACAAACATATAAACGTATAAGTGATTAATTTTAGTAGTAATATATGCACAAGAGGAGAGCCTCTTTCAATTGAAAGAAAGCTCTACAAAGAGGGAACATAGGATGAGGGTGAAAGGGATAATATACGGAAATATTTATTTATGAAAAGAGTTGTAGATGGGTGGAATAGTCTCCCAGTGGAGGTAGTAGAGAAAGAGAGTATCTGAATTCAAGAAAGCATGGGACAAACATAGAAGATCTCTAAAGGGAAAAAAAAGGACTATGGTAGTTAATATAGAAGGACAGACTAGATAGACCATGTAGTCTTTTCTGGTGTTATGTTTCCATGTTTGGCGCATATGTACTTAACACCAACCATTGAGGTGGGGGTAAGTGCACTCATTTTGATCACACCAAAGAAAATGAGCATGAGGGTGGCATGAAACCTGCACTAGCTACATGGGGACATGCCAGGCATGCCTCTATTTTTTAGCATGGGTCCAGCACCACCCCTGCACTTATTTTATAAGGCATTTTCACACATAAAAACAGGGTTATCTACAGAAATAGAACTTATGAAAATTGCTCAACATTCATTCACGTCAACATATGTGCAAGCCAAAACATCTAAAAAAAGCAGGCATGTCCAGGTGCAGACGTGACTTCACAAATGTGAACATGCCCCATTGGGACATCTGCGGGAGCGTCGACATAGATATTTCCGATCCTGGACATCTAGGATAGCCTAATGGTTAGAGCAATGGGCTAGGAAGCCAGGGATCAAATCCCACTGCTACGATCATTGGAATTGTGCTGAATACTGGAGGTGATGCATGCATTCTTCTCTATACTCTGGGTGTTTGTCAGCCAAAACAAACCCTTCTCAGATGCCTGTTCATGCTTGGAGCAGGTCTAAACTTAGATGTGACATCAGATGTCCATGTTTCTGAGATCAGGCCGGGACGCCCATGTTCCTGGGAATGCCCCAGTTGTTCTTGGATGTCCTCACACTGGAGACGTCCCCCAAACCGGCTTCTAAAATGGCTCTGGAGATGTCTCTGTGCTTTGGACATCTATATGCCTGTTTTTGGATGCTCACAGCACAAACAGGGCTTCTAAACTGACCCCCTTAGTGAATACATGTGTAAATGTGCATGCTTATTGGACAGATACTCCTGTGAGTCAAGCTGGGCCAGCAAATGCACTTAGATGCATGTATGTAGATTTCCAAATGTAGGTGTGCATATTCTCACGAAAGAAAAATCCACACAAATAGTAGGTGCAGACTTGCGCGGCTGCTTTTCCCGAGTCACTTTGTAAATGAAAATATTCCCTTCAAACTGATACAAAGTCTGTTGATAAAAAGGACTCACAGACTTTACATTTACATTAATTGTTTGAAAGTTTTCTCCATCACAAATAGCTTTTATATTCCTTCACGTCTACCCACATGTCAACATAGAACAATTCTATTTAGTGGACTGGCACTTTGTATTATTCATCTGATTATTGAGCTATGACATACTGTAGGGTTCTTTCAGTGGCTGGCTCCTTGTCAGGAGCAACCAGTAAAACTAAATTAATAAGAAACTGATAAACTCTCAAACACATTAAGCCAATACTTTGCTTTCTGGAAATCACCCTACACTGACTAAGGTCCTCTGGAATCAAACACATAAGCATAATGGATATCTAATTAATTGACTATTCATTAAATTAGTTTAAAGAATGCTTGGTTTACTATTTCCTGCAAGGCAACCCAACCTAAGGACAGACCAGAGAAATGCTAAAACTCAATATCTTTGGCCCGATAAACCAATATCCTTACAATTTAAATAGGCACTTTGATCTCTGCATCTTGACTGGAAACTATATCAGAGGTAAAACAATCAGCCAATAATTGCTCCTTGGATTTTAATTACCCATCATACCCATGGAATGGAGGAGTGGCCTAGTGGTTGGGGCAAGGTACTTCAGGCCAGAAGGTCAGGGGTTCAAATCCCACTCGAGGACAGCAACGTTGGGCCAGAAGGACTGGGGTTTCTAGTCCCACAGGTGCTCCTTGTGGTCTTGGGCAAGCCACTTAACCCTCCCCTTAGCCCATGTTCCCTGTAAAATAGTTATCTCCAAGTTATAATGCCCTGTTCAATGTAATTTCAGTTTGTTCAATGTAAACCACACTGATGCAGAATAGTGTGGTATATAAGAGAATGTAAATAAATTCCAGATCAGGGTTTAAGGTGAGTTACACACAGGCCCACAAGCTAGTTCCCTATCCAAATGAACTTACTATCTGTGTTAAACCCAAGGCAATGGAGGGTAAAGCAACACAGGCTATGTCTCTACTGCTGACATGTCTCCCAAAGAGCTATAATGAGAACAACAATTTTTAAGGCCATTAATGGGTAAATAAGTATTTTATTGGTTAAATTGCCTGACTGAAAAGTGTTCTTCTTTGCTTGGATAAAAAGATGTGTACTCTTAGCAGACTTGGAGGGAATCATTTCAGTGGTGGCATCTTCGGCAGTGCATGTGGATTTGAAATCTACGAGCTGTTTTTTTGCATTACTTTTTTGCCCTACAAAAAGCAGGTGCATAATTCATGGGTACTTTTGGCCCTCTGCCCTTGTAGGCAATTTTCAAAGGCAAACTATCCACATAGTTTTACTTTGCAAATTAACCACAAGGTTTCATGGTAGAAAGTAGCATCAAATGTGCAGTTACTGTATGTGGGCTTTCTGAAAATGTTCCCATAATGTAAAGGAAGAATGCAACATCATGCCATTGCCTATGGTCTATAGGGTCTGCCTTTCTACAGCTTTAATTGCCCTTGCGCTCTTGCAATGAAGTATTCAACTGAATCAGAAGTTACCTGAGATGAAAAATCTATCTATATCTTAAAATCTAGATCAGAGATTGTCAATGTCTTGAAAGTCTGATTTTCATAGTAATATAGTAACATAGTAAATGCCGGCAGATAAAGACCAGCATGGTCCACCTAGTCTGCCCAGCATGATGGCAAGAGTAAGTGCGCCTGCCACTCCGTGCAGGCCACCCCTCTCCACGTCCCTGTTTAGGGGTGAACCCACCATTCCATGCAGGACACCCCTATTTGTTGAGAAATTAGATGGTTCAGTTTATTTTGATTTTATCCTGTTGCTGTAAAGGGATCCACTGTGTCTGTCCCATGCCATTTTGAATTCTGTCACCGTGTTTGCTCCCACCACTTCCATTGGGAGGGCATTCCAAGCACCCACCACCCTATCTGTGAAAAAGTATTTCCTGACATTGCCTTTCAATTTACCACCTTGCAGCTTCCTGTTATGCCCTCTAATTTTACAGCTTCCCCGTCTTTGGAAGAGGTTTGTTTGTTCACTATTTCTCTTTAAGTATTTGAAGGTCTGAATCATATCTCCCCTGTCCCTCCTCTCCTCCAAAGTGTACATGTTTAGGTCTTCAAGTCTCTTCTCATAAGGCTTCTGACGCAGGCTTCAAATCATTTTGGTCGCCTTCCTCTGAACAGTTTCCAGTCTTTTTACATCCTTTGCAAGATACGCTCTCCAAAACTGAACACAGTATTCCAAGTGAGGCCTCACCAGTGTCTTATACAGTGGCATAAGTACCTCTTCCTTTCTGCTGGTGATTCCTCTTTGTATGCAGCCCAACATCCTCTTGGCTTTTGCCACCATCTTGTCGCACTGTTTCGCCACCTTGAGATCTTCAGAAATAATCACACCAAGGTCTTTCTCCTGATCCGTGCACACCAACCTCTCACCTCCTATCGCATACATTTCCCTTGGATTTCTGCTACTCAAGTGCATGACTCTGCACTTCTTTGCATTAAATCTTAATTGCCAAGTATTAGACTATTCTTCCAGCTTTTGTAGATCTTTCCTCATGTTAACCACTCCCTCGGGGGAGTCCACTCTGTTGCAAATGTTTGTGTAATCTGCAAAAAGACAGACTTTTCCTTTCAGTCCTTCAGCAATATCACTCACAAATACATTGAACAGTGCTAGGCCCAGGACCAAACACTGGGGCACCCCGCTAATCACCTTCCCTTCATCCAAGTGAGCTCCATTTACCATCACCCTCTGTCGTCTGTCAGTCAACCAATTTCTGATCCAATTTACCATCTTAGGATCCATCCCCAAGCTACTGAGTTTATTGATAAGCCTCCTATGAGGAACAGTATCAAAGGCTTTGCTGAAATCCAGGTAGATGACATCCATTGCATGCCCCTGATCTAGCTCCCTGGTCACCCAGTCAAAGAACTCAATCAGATTTGTTTGGCAAGATCATCCTTTGGTAAAACCATGTTGCCTCGGGTCTTGCAACCTGTTAGTTTTGAGAAAGTTTACTATTTGCTCTTTCAGGAGCGCTTCCATTACTTTTCCCGCCACCGAGGTAAGGCTCACAGGCCTGTAGTTTGACACTTCTTCCCTGTCACCACTTTTGTGTAGAGGTCTGTCATCAGCTGTTCTCCAGTCCTGAGGAACCTCTCCTGTTTCAAAGGATCTGTAGAAAACATCCTTTAATGGCCCTGCAAGAACCTTTCTGAGCTCTTTCAGTATCCTGGGATGTATCCCATCCAGTCCAATGGCCTTGTCCACTTTCAGTTTTGCATGTTGTTCTAACATATCATCTTCTGTGAATGGTGTGGTATCTACTTCATTCCCATTTTTATATTTGGGAGTCACAGGTGGTCCTTCTCCAGGACTTTCTTTAGTAAAAACAGAGCAGAAGTATTCGTCTAGCAATTGCGCTTTTTCAATGTCACTACATGAGTCCGTTCACAGCACTTCTGAGTCCTGCAATTCCACCTCTGATCTTCTTCCTTTCTCTAATATACCTGAAGGTTTTGTTGCCACATCTTTAGCCATCTTTTCCTCTGCCTTTGATTTTGCTATCCTTATTTCTCTCTTTGTCTCTTTGAATTTGATCCTGTATTCATTTCTGTGTTCCTCTGTTTGCGAGCTTTTGAATTTTGCGAAAGCTGTGTTTTTTGCCTTTATTTGAGCAGCCACTTCTTTGGAAAACCAAATAGGTTTTCTTCTCCTCTTGTTTTTGTTTACTCTTGTTACATATTTATTTGTTGCCCCTTTTATTGCCACCTTTAGTTTAGCCCATAGCAATTCCACTTCTCTTATCTTCTTCCACTCTTTCAGCTCCTCCTTTAGGTACTCGGCCATTTTATTGAAGTCGGTGTTTTTGAAGTTTAGGACATTGAGCTTGCTATCATTGGCCTGTACCATGGCTTTTATCTCAAACCACACCATGTGATGATCGCTGCTGCTCACAGTGGCACTCACGCAGACATTCAACGCGCTATCACCGTTGTTGAGCACTAAATCCAGCGTTGAGCTTTCCCTGGTTGGTTCCATCACCATTTATCTAAGTAACGCATCTTGGAGAACAACCACAATATTTTTGCTTCTTTCCAGATTTGCAGAATTATTATTATTTATTTATTATTATTTATTACAATTTCTTATATACCGCACTATTCGATATCAGCGCGGTTTACAGTAAAACAAAAGGACCAGAACAACAGGCTGTTCGGTTTTACAGAGAACAGGTGTACCAACTTGGATAACATGGGTGAATTATATACATAAAATATCTACAAGAGAACAGGTGTACAAACTAGGATAACATGGGTGAACTATATATATAAAATATCTACAAGTAGGCATGCCGACAAAGCTCTAGAAGTAACAAGTGGTTACTTTCTTTGGTGGGGTTATCTAGGCTTCATTGCTGACTGGGTAGTATTTGAGGAACAGGTGATATTTGAGTGCCTTCCTGAACTTAATTAAGTCAAAGATAGCACAAATGTCAGATGGTAGAGCATTCCAGCATCTTGGGGCGCAAAATCTGAAGGCCCTATTCGCCGTTGTTATGTTGCATTTCGTCAAGGCCTTCAGAATTATTAGAGAGTTTAAGGCTGTTGGTCTTCTGGATCTGTTGGGTGGCACGGTGTGAATGAGCTCTGTAAGTGAGGAGGATGAGAGGCCATTGATGGCCTTGAAGGTCAGTAGTAGGGTCTTAAAGACAAGCCTTCCGTGTATGGGGAGCCAGTGAAGCTGCTTCAGGATAGGTGTCACATGGTCACTCCTAGAGGCTCCATGGAGGACCCTTGCTGCAGCATTCATGGCCAGCTGTAGAGGACTCAATGTAGATTGTGGGAGGCCTTGTAAAATGGCGTTGGCAAAGTCAAAGTGGGGTAAGATTAGTGCTTGGCATATAGTCCGGAAGTCATCTGGATCTAATAAGGAACACAGATGCCTGAGTGTACGGATCTTGAAGTATACTGCTTTTACTATATTGCCTATGTGTGATTTCATATCAAGACGTTGGTCCAACGTGACACCAAGGTATCTTATTGCGTCTTTAGTTTTCAGATCTGCTTCCTTAACTCTTACATGGGATGGTGGAGTAAAATTGGGGTCTCTCATGATGAAGAGTACCTCAGTTTTCTTGTGTTGAATGCGGAGGTTTTGAGATTGGAGCCATTCTGAAACTGCGTTGAAACATTCTATCAGGGGGGAGAGGTCCATTTGGTCCGTAGAGAACGGCCTGTATAGGAGTATGTCATCTGCATATATCAAACAGTTCACTTTAAACGATCTAATGATACTGCAGATGGGCTGTATGTATATGTTGAACATAAGTGATGATAAAGAGGAACCTTGCGGAACACCTTGCGTTTGATGGAAGGGTTTGGATTCTTCAGATCCAGATTTTACATGTTGACATCTTCCGGTCAGATATGATTTGCACCATTCGAGTGCAGTGCTGCAGATGCCCTTCTCTTTCAGTCGCCTGAGGAGAAGTTCATGACTTACTGAGTCGAATGCTGCAGCGATGTCTAAGAAGATAAGCACAAAACCTTGCCGGATGTTGTCGATGCCTGTAATTATATTATTGAAAAGGGTGGTGAGGAGGGTTTCTACTCCATGAAATTCTCTGAACCCATGTTGGCACTGGTCTAGAGGGGCTACAGAGTCTATATGATCTTGGATTTGTCTTTGTACCTCTTTCTCAATTATCTTAGCTAGGAGAGGAATACTAGCTATGGGCCTGTATGAGTCGACCCTTTGGGGGTCTAGTTTGGAGTTTTTTAAAAGAGGTCTAATGGATGTATGTTTGAGTGCTGTGGGGAAGGATCCAGTTGTGAAAGATAGGTTCATCAATTTTGCGATGAAAGGACTGAACTCACTGCGTAGCTCCTTTATCCAAAAGGCTGGGCAGGGCTGAGCTGAGGGTTTGAGCTGTGGTGGTATTGAGAGATGTGATTGTGTCCTCAATATATTTTTCAGATGGTGTGGAAAACATAGGTAGAGACATTAGGCAGGTTGGTTCTTGTGCATAGGCTACTGAGACCTTATCAGTCTGTATAAGTTTAGACTGCAGGTAGTCGGCGAATTTTTGTGGGTGAATCTCATCATGTTGTTCAGGAGAAGGTTCCTTTGAAAGGGATTTGACCAAATTGAAAAGATCCCGTGGTTTGTTCAGTGATCTCTTGAGAGTGTCAGTGTGAAATTGCTTTATTTTGAACGTAATTGCTTCTCGGTGAATTGATAGGTGGAGTTTGTACGCTGTCTGATCTTCAATGGAGAGCGATCGGCGCCATCGTCTCTCAAGTCTTCGTAGATGTGTAAGAGAAGAGCACAGCTCAGGAGAGAACCATGGGGCAGAGTTTCTTTTCCTTGAGGTGTTGTTGGGGTGCGGCCGTTGTGAAATGGCGTTAAGGTTGCAGTTCCAGGAGGAGATCAGATCTTCGAGGTTGAGAGTTGTGTCATTGAGGATTGAGTGGGTCTCAGACAGGATGAATTCTCTGTTGAATGGTCGAAAACTTCTTGTTGACGTTCTTGAGGTGCTGTTAATGAGTAATGAGTAATCCAATCCACATCAGGTAGATTAAAGTCACCCAATATGATTGTTTCCCCCTTTGTGGCTATCTTGGCAATATCTATAATCAATTTGTTATCTATCTCTTCAATTTGTATCGGAGGTCTGTAGACTACAGCAGTATGGATGACAGTGCCATCTCCTCTTTCCAACACAATCCAGAGTGCTTCTTCTTTTCCCCATGCTCCCTGCATTTCAGTAGCTTTAATATTGCTTTTGACATACAAGGCTACTCCTCCTCCTCTTCCATTTTCTCTTTGTCTTCTGAATAGATTATAGCCAGGTATGGCTATATCCCAATCCTGTGATTAATTTAGCCATGTTTCTGTAATGGCCACAATGTCCAAATCCATTTTCACCATTAGGGCTTCCAGATCTGGAACTTTGTTGGCTAAGCTTCGAGCATTTGTGCTCATTGCTTTCCAGCATTTAACTGGCTTGTGTGTATTTAGCATTGATTTTGTTTTCCCTACATCTTCCCACTTGTTTTTGATGTGTGGTTTATCCAATATGAATATGCTCAATGTAGAAAGGAACTTGAAGTGGAGTACTGGAGAAAGAGTCAGAAATATGGAGAGAACAGCTTTGATTTTGCTTTATGAAATTAAAGTAAATCATATCCAGTGCACCCCTTTGATCTAATCCTCTGGTCACCCAATCAAAGAAATCACAGATTTACAAAGTAACATAGTAAATGATGGCATAGTCCATCTTGTCTGCCCAGTAAGGTGGCTAGAATTGTAGAGCTGCACCTGCCGCTCTGTGCAGGTTACTCCCCCTCTATGCCTTTTCTTAAGGTTGTGCCAGTCAATGCAGGCAGATTACATTTCTCTATTTATGAAGTTATTTACATTTGCTTTGATTCAAGTCTCTTGCTGTGTAGTGATCCTCTGTGTCTGTTCCATGCCTTTTTGAATTCCACCACTGTTTTTGCTTCTACCACTTCCCTTGAGAGGGTGTTCCAGGCATCAACCACCCTTTCTGTGAAAAGTATTTCCTGATGTTGCTTTTAAGTTTACCTATTTGCAGCTTCATTTCATGTCCTCTAGTTCTGCAGCTTTCCATCTTTGCAAAAGCTCTCTTTGTTTATTAATACCAATTAAGTATTTAAAGGTCTGTATCATAGGAAGAGTGCCCCTTTGGAACCCCTTCAGTGTCCAAGAGGAGCCAAGGGAGCCTGGAGAATATTGTTGAGTATGAGCCTTCTTTTCCTAATGGTGGTGAATTAGTGAAAGTTTCTTTCTAGTAGTGGTTCAGAGGAAATGAAAAAGGCTCCAAAGACCCCTTGGCACAAAAAGAACTTATGGATAAGCATTTGACCAGCAGCAGTGAAGCAGAAAGGAATTTGGTTTTATAACTTCGGCTTCATCTGAGTCTGGAGCTTCGTTGAGCTCTGCTGGCCCTAAAACTTTGTCTCTCCAAAACTGGCAAGATTTTACTGAACTTGAAGGTGATCCTGTCACTGCATCCCCATTGGGGATCATGGTGGAGGTGATGGTCATCTGTTCCAGTGCCTGTCTTTCTACCAAATTCTACAGTGCCTTTGTCAGATCCACCAGCATCTTACTCTCCTTATAAGATGTGTAGAATGTGGTTTCATGGACAGAGACTATGGCCCTCATTCTAGAACACGAATAAGGGCTATCCACGTGTGTCGTGGATGTGTAAGTGGCGAATATGTTCCCCACCATATTTTGCAACACTGCAGACATGTCCTGGGCATTAGAATTAAGAATGTAGGCGGGTTAGGGCATAATAGGAGCATTGTCAGCTGAAGTGATGTAGAAAGCTTATTCCCGAACGGGCCATGTACATATGAGGTGTAATCTGGAAACATCTACGTTACTGCTGAAACCACGTATAAAGGTCTGACTTAGAAAAAATTCAACTCTGCCCTGCAATGCATCCCATAGAGGTGAAAGGATGTGACAGGTCGGGTCTGAAGTGGCACCACCGCAGAAAGGACAGAATACAAGATACAAGCAGAAGGTATAGGGAGCAGAACTGAGTTACTGTTGTTGGGCAAAGAAACATAACTAAACAGATGTGCAGTGATACAACTAAGAATGCCAATGTCCAATCATGCCATTTTCCTATGTGCTGTAGGTGCCAAAGGAGACAATCCATAGGATGCCAACAAAACTAGGCACATAGATGGGACTGCGGAGTCAGGGAAAGTATGGATGTGAACAGGGAAAGGATACCTTCTGGGGTGAGAACGGGAGAGCCGATATATAGCCCTGGTACCCCATGTCTGTATGTTATGTCATAGCTGATATGTACAGGTACCGGGCAGCCCCCCATGGAATCATGTTGCTTGTGCATAAAGTGAGAGAGAGTATGGGTGTGGTCTGAGGGATGCATGAGGGGGGATTTGGTTTGGCCAGCAGCAGGACAGGTGGGACATGAAAGCCTGGCCAGTATCTGGACTGTATGGATGAACACAGTGTTACCAAGTATCAGTGTGATGAGGCAGGCAAAGTCAGAGAGGGCCCACCACAGCCAAATGTCCAAAGATAAGGGCAGCAAAGATAAGGATCCCCCATATTAGGGGCACCTGACATTGCAAACAGCACTCCTTTGGTTGCACTCCTCCTGGTTATCACTGTCATCAATAGTGCTCTGTGGCTGAGATGATGGGGAGGGGACATGGAGCTCCAGAACATCTGGCTCTGGGACATCATGTGGCTGCTGGAGTGTGGCACCAGTAGTGGTGCATCATCTGGGGCCTCCCCACCTTCGCCAGTGGCATCCTCCATGGACACTATCAGCAGAGCAGTCACCACTGCCTGTGGAGCAACAGCAGGGATACCTATGAAGACACAGACAACATTGTGGGTCATACCTGCACCTGGCAATGGCACTACCAATGGGGTAGCAGTGTTGCAGCCATATGGGTCAGGTACGAGGCTACAAAGACTAAGAGGGGCCGCTGCCATAGTGTGTGATAAACCCTGTCCCCCTGTGCTGAACCAAATGGGCACAGAGACACTGCATAGACAGACACCCTGATGGCCTGTGCATCCAGCCCTGCCACCACCAGCTGATGGCAATGCTGCCAATGCCCCCAACACACAGCCCAGCAGCAGAGTGATCACATGCACTGTGAGTGCATCTGGCAGTGGCAGCACAACTGGGACACCATGGCAGCCAGTGGTGGTGGCTGCATGCAAGTTTGTACATGTGCACTGTGGGAGGGGAGTACATGGGGTAAGGGGAAGGGACACACACGTCACACATGTACCTTGCTCCTGGGATGGCTGAGATGTATCGAGCGGGTCTATCCCCCTGAGGTGTCAGGGTCAATTCTAGTGAGGATGCGCTGCTCCAGGTCAGTTAGCTGTTCCCCCTGCATACCCGTGGACCCTTGCTGTGCCCTCCAGGCAGTGTCATGTCACGCCTAATGCCACCTGAGCTTCACATCCTTGATGTCTCGATTCCAGTGATATATGGCATTGATACAGTGGCACACATCAAGCCATAGCCACTGCTTCTCAATGTGTACATCCTGTCACCAATGCGACCATGCCCACACGTATATGCTCTTGCAAACCGACAAAGGCACTACAGTCACACAGAGTACAGGGGATGCCATGTGCATGGGATGCAGAGAGTTGGAGGTTTGTTTACCACAGTCAGCACAATGGAGGGGAATGTGAATGTTTGGTGAGCAGCTGCAGGTGGGAGCAGGCACAATATTTCAGCAATAGAGGATATGGTGAGGTCAGGCCAGGCCACATGCCAACTTTACGGTGCATGCATGTGCTTGCCTGTACATCGCCATGAGTTTGTGTGGCTATGAACATACACCTCTGTGCATGGCCTGGCCTGGACTGCTTTGCAGCAGGACCAACACAGTGTGTGACAGCGATGGTGCCATCTGCAGTTCTCTGTGACACTCTACTATGTGTGTGAAGGCCACTAATTATTGTGCACCTGGTTGGCAGGATGAGGACAATATGCAGGACATCCAGGGCTGGTATGCTCTTGCACAGCTGTGCCCTTGGTAGGTAGGACATAAGTCACAGGCATCCCCATACTATGTTCCATAGCAGAGGGTCCAGTACATGGACATGAGTGATGCAGTATGGGTGGCAAAGTACCGTTTTGACAGGGCTGCCATACATGTCATCTGCTAGTAGCTTGAGCCATGGCTAGAAAGCCGCAGAGGGGCAATCCGATTCCAGTGCACTTGAAGATGATGACAGAGCTGGCCTTCCTGGCAATGGGATCATTTCAGACAGTGGTCTCAGCTGTGGGGGACTCAGCCAGCCTGCAGTTTCATGGTGTTTCAACCAATTTCTGGATGCCTACCTGTGGTCCATGGTGCAGAACATCTGATTCCCATCAAGCCAGTAGGACCAGCACTGGACCATGCAGGAATTCTATGCTTTGTCAGGGTTCCTGTCAGTTCTAGGTGTGGTGGATGGCACACACATTGCCCTCCAGCCATCACGACAGAGTGAGGCTGCAATTTGCAACCACAAAGCATTCCACTCTGTCAATGTGCAGATGGTCTGCAATGTGAATGGGAAGATTACAGATGTATGCACCAGGTACCCAGATGCTTGCCATGACACCTATGTCCTGAGCTGGTCAGGGATCCATGCACGCTTAGAGGAGTGCCACATCAGTGGTAGATGGCTTCTAGGTGGGCATATGCACAGACACCTTGGGAATAGGAGGCAGGGTGCAACTCATGGTGGTAGCTCTGCTGGGTAGGTAGTGTTGGTCCCCTCCATGGCCACGGGACCTTGTTTGATGACCCCCTGGCCATGGGGGGGGATGTCTTGGCATGTACAGGAAGGTGGCTTGCCCCCATCACCATGGTGAAGGTATGCACGGGGCACCACCCTAGGATCCCTCCACATACATGGGCATGGTTCACCCTGTCCCTGTCCATTTGGGGGTTGTTCCCAGCCCCCCCACACACACACACACCACTTCCACATGCATCATGCCGCAGTCCCCTGCAACAGGCACAGTGTCCCTGTGAATGCAGAAAGGCAGGTGACCAGGATGGCAGCAGCAGGCCTGCATGTGGTGGTATGTCATGCAGACCCATCTACTGCCACCCAAGAGTGTGCCTGCTATAGGCCAGACATAGGTCAGAGCACCAGACATACACACAGTTCCCAGGCACACACCCCCAGCAGGGACCACACTGCCTTTGGGGATGGGCTGCAGACATGTGGTGGGCTGCAGACACACAGTGGTCTGCTGTCACCCCTGAGACTCTCTAGACGGTGTCCACAGACTTGTATCTGCACGGTCAGCTATCCACAGCCCACTATGTGTCTGGCACATATGGCCCCCCTCACCGGCACACCAACTGATTAACGTTTTGCTGTTCTGTCTCCTCCTGCAGGTGACTGGGACTACCCCCTTTATGACTGACTGATGACCCACATACTTCACCCCAACAGCCCAGTACAGCACTGGTACAATTGTGCGCACCGGACCAGAAGGGGCTTCATAGAGAGCACCTTCGGCCAGCTGAAGTGTCGTTCCACTACCTGGACGGTCCAGGAGGAGCTGCTATACAGGCCTCGCAAGGTGTGCGAGATCATCAAGGCATGCTGCATGGTCCATAACTTTGCCCTGTGGAATAGGCAGCCACTGCCTGATAAGCCTGAGCCAGCCATGGATGATGGGGATGAGCCCGATGCCGGCACAGATGCAGAGGTAGGTATACTGTCTAGACGGGGTATGTTGGCACATGCTAGCCTTGTCTAGGCACACTTTGCCTGTCAGCCTGGTACATATGTATCCCACACATAACAACCAAAGCACATGCCAGTGAATGGGGAGGGGATGGGAAATGTGTCACAGCAGGCATGGGCCTGTGCATGTCTGCACCATCCAGACATGGCCTGTGTGGCCAGGCATACCTCTGTGCATTGTGCACATTGCCTGCCTGTGACATTGCTCACAACAGTGCTCCACCATGGCCTGCTGGTCTGTGGGCTGCAGCTGGGTCCAGGGTAACGGGATTCTGCCCTGCCACTATTTTTGCTGACATGTACCAGGTGGGCGTTAACTACCCAGCCATATAATGTGCCCCCCCCCCGATCCCACTTATGGCATGTCATGTGTTGAGGGGCATTCACCACTGTTGCCCTGCATGGGTGCCCCTATGTCTGCACATGGGCATCCATGACACGGTGACCATGGTTGATGCACAAGGGACACACACATTGCACGGTCCACTTTCCCTTGGCCATCTGGCATCCACCCATTGCCCTCTGTAGATGGCACACACCTGTGGGCTACCATAGGGGGCATGGGACAGGCACATGTTGTGTCACATATACATGGTTCCCCCAACATGGCACCATCCATTTGCCCTGGCATGTGCCACTCTCATGGGCCACTGGCTGTGCTGCTGCCACATGTTCATGGCTCTCCCACCCACATTGCCCCTCCCCATACTCCCTGGGTGTTTGCACCATATGCCTAATCAGGTCCCACATCAGATAGAGGTGGACTACATGGCCCTCCAACTGGGCACACCACTCTCACATGGACATGGATGATGGCACCACCGCAGCATCGCCACCGTCCTGGCAATTCCAGTTTCCATAACCTGGGCCACCTACTGCCTTCTCGCCATCTGCATCCCCATACAGCTACATTGTCACATCCCTCCCCACACCCCTACCCAGATCCCATATCCAATCTGGCCACCCACCCTCACCCACACCCACATCCTGCCCCCGCTCTGTCCACACACCCTTAATCCCCCTTGCCACTCACATACACCCACATACTCCCCCTGCATGCACTTTGAGCCCTCTCTTTACTATCCTCCTACTGCCACTAACATTCCCCCCCACACAAGCTCTTCTTGCATGCACTATGATCCCTCTCCTTTACTACCCCCTTCCTGCCACTCACACTCCTCCATATGCTCCCCCTGCTGGCATACAGACATCTCACCCTCACCACCACCCTCCAACCACTAACCCACCTGCATGCACTCAGTCACAGCACACTTCCCACCCCTGCCTGGTCCCTCAGTCTGTGCTGCTACAGCCTCACACAACACACTCCATAGGGTCTCCCCAGCCGCCTGCCCTGCCACGCCACATGCACCCTCCACCAGGGGTTGGAGGTTCAGGGCCCAGATATCTCCCCCTGTCTCCAGAGCTTCTGCACATGACACCTATGGGACCTGAACACTGCCCTGCTGCACACTATCCCCCGGGTATGCTGTAGGACTTAGCCTCCCCCCCTGCCCACTGCCTTTGGCTCTTCCCCCTTCAGGGGAGGTGGAGGGGGAGAATGCTGCCTCCCCTGCTGGCCCCTCATCGTCCTCCTCTTCATCTGCAGATAGTGTTGGGCTGGACAAGGAGGATGAGGCTTTGCTGTGCACTGCTTTTGTCCCTGCTTCTGTTCATGCTGCTGCTCCCACTGGGGCTGGGGGATGTATCTGCGCCGGCATCCTCCATGGTATCAGGGGTAGAGCCATCTGGGGATGGGAGTGGGGAGTCCTCCTCCTGCTGTACTGCCACTGTGGGGGAAGGAGTTCATGGTTAGCTTCACAACTGTGGTAGCTCAGAGGACCAGCCACACCCACAGGGTGTTCCAGCACATCCCATCTCTGCAATGGGTGGGGCAGTGTGGGCCGGGACTATGTGTTGTGGGGCCCTGAGGTGGGGGCATGCTGTTTCTGTGGAGTCCATGTCACAGCAATGATTGCTCTTACATGTGTTGGCTCACCTGAGTGTTGGGGGGCCTGTCAGCCTGCTGCTCAGACAGGGTATCTGCATGGCTACTCACCCTGCTCCTCCTGCAGCTGCTGCTGGATATGTTGTATCAGCAGCGGGCATGTGCAGTGGGTTGAGCAGTAGGCTTCCATGTCACACAGGATCTGGAAACATCTGTGGGGTAGAGACACGCCTCATCATTTACCCATGCCAGAGCACAGACCTGCCTACTCTATGGGGTGGTTCATGCCCACCATGTCTCCATATGCTCTCAGTGGCACATCACCCTATCATGACATGCTAAGCTGGGGGGGGGGAGCAGCAGCTGGTCATTTCAAGTTAGTATACATGCGAAGGGACATGTTCACTCACCTCTGTGGACTTGGGAGCACTGACAGCTGTAGCCTGATGGCTCTGACCTTGAACTGCAGGTCACAGGGTCCTGGGTTTGCCTCCCTCCTGAACTGCTTCATTTTGCACCTCTACCATTCACACTGGGCCTCCCCTTTGACTTACCATGCTCTCTATTTTCCTGCTTCCTTGGAGCATTGACAGCTGTAGCCTCATGGTCCTGGGTTTGCTTCTCACTTTGGGACATCTATAGGGCCCTTTTATTTTGCCTACTCAGGGGGCATCTATGTGACCTGGGGATGCAGCTGACATTCTGGGACTGCTCTCTGCTATGCATGTCCCTTCCATCTGTCTCTGTGTCCCCCTGTGCCTTCACTGAGGGCCTGCATGCACTCTGTTCTCCTTCCTGTTTCCTGGGCTATTGCTATTGGGTTGCTCTGTCTGTAGTAGAATGGGTAAATGTAGATTGATTGTTTACACCATCAAAATATAGAAAGACTAGGGGACATGCAATGAAGCTACAGGGTAACCTATTTAAGACTAATAAGCGAAAATATTTTTTACTACCAGAGGATGAAATGAAAGCTGTTAGTTTAGCTGGGTTTAATAAAGATATGGACAAGTTCCTGGAGGAAAGATCCATAAACCATTATTAAAGTAGACCCAGAATATCCACTGCTTGATCCAATGCAAGCATTGTGGAACCTGTGTCTTTTGGGGAAACCACTAGGTACTCGTGACCTAGATTGGCCACTGTTGGAAACAGGATACTGGGCTTGATGGACCTTGGTCTGACCCAGTATGGCATATCTTATGTTCTAATGTCTGTGCTGTGCAGCTTGCCAGCTTTATGCCTGTGCCAGATCCTGACTTACCCTGTCCTTCCTCTTCACCTTGGTGCATGCCTGTCTCTGTGCCAACTTGGTGCTGCTCAAGCTTGCCCACTTCTCTCTGCTTCCAGTTTTATCTGTCTCTGTTGTGCTGTACTTACTGTCAAGGGTGATCCTGATATGTTCCCAGCCCCTGCGTGCTGCTGTGTGGGCTGGCCGCCTCTACCCAGTGGGGAGGAGAATCTCCTTCTGCTCAATGACCATGGTCACCAGCAACCTCATCTCCACCTTGCTGAAGTTGGGCTTCCTGGTAGCCATGTTGATGTGTGCATTATGATGGGGGGGGGGGGACCTTCTTCCTGGATCTGGACGCACATGGGATGCAGGACATGGGGTGGGGACATTTTCAGTATTACAGATGCATTGAGTGGCTGGGCAGTGTGTGCATAGCCTATACATGCACATGGCACATGGTGGGCCAATAAGCTGCCAGTTGGATGTGCTTTGCTGGCCACGGCCACACGCCGATTCTACAACACCCTGTATATGTCTGTTCAGGGGTTGTAGAATTGGGCCTATGCATGCATGTCCTATCTGGAGACGTGCACGGGGCCTGTAAGTTCCCTTTTCATAATCAGGCTCCATGTTAAGAGGGTCAGGGGCTAATTTATGTTATTTTATATATGAAACTACTACTGCTATCACTACTGCTGAGCATTTGTATAGTGCTATGAGTCATACACAGCGCTGCACAGACACATGTAAAAGACAGTTCCTGTTCATCAGAGCTTACAATCTAGTTAACACAGGCAACACAGTAGCTGTAGACACTTGATACATCTAGGGGGAATGGTAAGGAAACACAAAGGAGACCAGCTGAGTCAAGATCCAAAAGCGGCAGCAAAGAGGTGAGTTTTCAGCCTGGATTTGAAACGGGGTCAGAAAAGATGCCTGACATACAGACTCAGGTAGTTTGTTCCAGGCATAAGGAGCAGCAAGATGAAAGGAGTGAAATCTAGAGTTAGCAATAGAAGAGAAGGGCATAGATAGAAGCAATTTTCCAGAAGAGCGGAGTTTCCGAGGAGGAATGTAGGGAGAGATAAGAGAGGAAAAATAGTGAGGAGCTGCAGAGTGAATGCACTTATAGGTCAGCAGGAGAAGTTTGAATTGGATGCGGAAATGGATAGGGAGCCAATGAAGTGACTTGAGAAGAGGGGTAATATGAGCATGACGAGGCTGGCGGAAGATTAGCCGTGCAGCAGAGTGTTAAAAGATTGAATGGGAGAGAGATGATTCAGAGGGAGACCAGCAAGAAGTAGGTTACAATAGTCTAGATGGGAGGTGACTAAAAAGTAGTGTTTTCAGAAAGGAATGGGCAGATTTTGTTGATGTTATAGAGAAAGAAATGACAGGTTTTAGCTATCAATTGGATGTGTGTGGAGAAGGAGAGAGAGGGGTCAAAGATGTCCCCAAGGTTGCAAGCTGAGAAAACAGGGAGAAGTAGAGAGTTATCCACAGAGACTGAGAAAGGAGGAAGGAGAGAGGAGGGTTGAGGGGGAAAATAAGAAGCTCAGTTTTGGCCATGTTCAATTTCTAGCGGCAGCGAGATATCCAAGCAGCAATGTCAAAAAGGCAGGCAGAGATCTGGGCCTGGATTGCCAGAGAGATTTCAGGTGTAGAGAGGTAGATCTGTGAGCCATCAGTGTAAAGATGGTACAGAAAGCCATGGGAAGAGATGAGTGCATCAAGGAACTGGGTATATAGAAAGAAAAGGAGTGGACCCAAGACAGATCCTTGGGGTATACCAATTGAGAGTGGGATAGCAACAGAGGAGGATCCACCAGAATAAACACTAAAGGAGTGATGGGAGAAATAAGAAAAGAACCAGGATAGCACAGATCCCTTAAAACCAAGTGAGGACAAGTTATTGAGGAGAAGGTTGTGGTCAACAGTGTCAAAAGCAGTAGAAAGGTCATGAAGGATGGGGATTGAGTAAAGGCTCTTGGATTTGCCAGGAACAAGTCGCTGGAGACTTTTGCAAGAGCTGTTTCAGTAGAATATAAAGAACAAAAGCCAGATTGTAAAGGATCCAGGAGGGCTTGAGAGGAGAGGAAGTCGAGGCAATGCCAGTGAACGGCACGTTCAAGTGGTTTAGAAACGAAGGGGAGGAAGGAGATGGGCCGATAATTAGAAGGACAGGTAGGGTCTAGTTAGGGTTTCTTGAGGAGAGGTATAATCACAGCATGCTTGAAGGCTGCAGGGACAGTTGCAGTGGAGAACGATAGGTTGAGAATACGAGAGATGGAAGGGACAGCAGTGAAGGAGATGGGGCTTAGGAAATGGGAGGGAATAGCATCAGAAGAGTAGGTAATGAGTTTGAAGGAGTAAAGAAGGTATGTGATTTCCTCCTCAGAGATAATAGAAAAGAAAGAAAGGGTAACAGAGATGAGGGAGGGAAGTTGGGATTGAAGAGGGGGAGGAGGGGATGTATCTCACCTCGTGAGGAATTGTAGTGTGATCTTGTGGATTTTATCATGAAAATCATCTGCCAGGGTTTAGGCAGAAAGGGAAGGAAGTGGAGGCATCTGGAGTAGAGAGTTGAGAGTTGTAAAGAGATGGCGAGGGTCAGAAGCAAGAGAGTTAGGTGCACATAATAGTCTTGTTTGGCAAGTGTTTTGGCTGACTGGAAAGAGACAAGCATGAATTTGAGGTGTAGAAAGTCTGCAAGGGTGAGGGATTTGAGCCAAGCGTGCTCAACTGAACAGGCACAGGAACATAGCAGGTAATGGAAGACAGCCAAGGCTGGGATATAGTATGCCTTACAGGACATGGCATGGGCAGAGCAAGAGCATCCAGAACAGAAGAGAGCGCAGCGTTATAGGAAGCTATGGTCTTTGATGCCACCATCAGATACCTCGGTATCACTTTAGACCAGAAATTAGATATGAAAGCACATATTAGTAATATTGTAAGAGCGGTATATCACAAAATACGCTCCCTTAGACACCTTCGATCCTTGCTAGAGCCAGACGATTTTAGAACCATCTATCAGGCGCTAATCATACCTCATTTGATTATGCGAACTCAATTTTACAAGGTCTTCCACAAACCACCTTACACCCACTTCAAATGGCTATGAATGCCGCAGCTAGAGTCCTTCATGGAGCTTCCCGGAAAGACCATATTTCACCTATTCTAAAACATCTTCATTGGCTCCCAATTCAAAGTAGACTCACTTTCAAAATTTTACTAATTACATTCAAAGCCTTCAAAGAACTCTCATCTTCATCAATATCAGACATGATCCAAACACCACCCCTCAATAGAGACAGAAGGTCAGTGGCACTCAATACTCTGTTGGTCCCTAATCAATATCACAGTGTACCAAAACTACTTCAGACAGGGCCTTTTTATTCTGTGCACCAAGGTGTTGGAATAGCCTTCCTCAAAACATCCGAGCAATACCAACCTTTTGCAGTTTCGCAAAGCTTTGAAACATTACCTCTTCCTTTTATCTTATCCAGTAAACAATAATGACATCTCAACCAACCCAAAGACCTTCCACTCATACACATACAATACAGATACCCCACAAACCACATACACACAAAACTGAAGCCATGATGATATTATGACTATGTTTATTAATTATTTACCCTATTATCCGAGTTATATTCTCCTGTTTTCTGTAAACACAAAGTACTGTTGAATTGTGTATCTCACTGTTTTTTGTGAACCGCGCTGATGCTTAATAGTGCGGTATATAAGAGTCTATAAATAAATAAACTAAACCGTCCAAACCACAGGAATGGCCATCTCTGCCCACCGGCTAGCATGGCTCCAGGCATCAGGGATGTGAGAAGACACACATGACCAGATAGCAGATGCCCCCTGTGCAGGCAACTCGCTCTTTGGAGACAAAGTCAAGGACAACGTCAATGACTTCGAGAAGCACTGCACCATCCAGCAGACTCTAGCAAAAGAGTGCCTCAAACAGAACAGCACCAACCACTATTGGAATTGCCATTAAACTCATATTCCTCCTCCAGATGCAACAGCTCCTACCACAAGTGGCAGGCATCACGGTATATGCAGCAGTTATATCAGGCCCCATATCGTTCAAAGCAACGCTAGATGGAGCGAAAGCAGCAAAAGCCAGCTGTGGCAACTGCAGGGAAGGCCATCCCGTCCTTTTGACAGGATACCCCAGGCTGGTCTCCCCGTGGGAGGCAGGCTGACAGCTTTTCTGAACACCTGGAGATCCATCACAATGAACAAGTGGGTCCTTCAAATCATAAAGTTGGGGTACTGTATCTGATTCTTGTCCCCCCCTCCCCCACAATATTCTCCACCCTCCAGCATCACACCAGCACATCTGCTTCCTACTATGATGGTGGAGATACTATCCCTCCTAGCATCCCAGGCGATAGCACCAGTGCCACCCAACAAACTCAACAACGGGTTCTACTCCAGATATTTTCTGATTCCCAAGAAATCTGGAGGTGTCCACCCCATCCTCAACCTCAGGAAATTGAACAAGGAAAAATTCTGGATGTACTCTCTGGGGTCCATCCTGCCTCTCATCCAGGCAAGGGAATGGTTGGCCTTCTTGGACTTGCAGGATGCATACACCCATGTCCCTATCCATGCGATGCACAAGAAATACTTGTGCTTCCAAGTGTTAGGCAGCCATTACCAATATAGAGTCCTCCCCTTTTGGATCTCAGCCCCACAAATTTTCACCAAGTGTGTCACTGTGGCAGTAGCCCACCTCCGCAAGCAAGGTGTCTGTGTCTTCCCATACCTCGACAATTGGCTGCTCACCACACCATCACCACAGGAGACCAGATCTGCAATCCAGCAGCCATCACTCTCCTGTCCTTCCTGGCTTCCTGGTGAACCATCAGAAGTCCTACCTCTGCCCTGCACAAAGTCTGGAATTCATTGGGCCACAAATCAACACCACAGTGTCCAAGGCATTTCTATCTGCATACCGGGTAGACACCATCACGTCTCTGGCATGGAGCATTTTCCCTGACATACAAGGCCCCTGCCTGGACCCTGCTGTGCCTCTTAGACCACATGGTGGCTTTGACCCAGGTCCTCCCACTGGCAAAACTACACATGTACCATCTCTAGTGGCACCTATGCACTCACTGGAATCAGCATTCGCAACCCCTATCCACACTTGCCACCTCTAGTGGCATCTATGGACCCACTGGAATCAGCATTCACAACCCCTGTTGACGCATATCCTATTGGAGGCGGGGTCCCACTGGTGGACCAGCCAAGAGAACCTTGTTCAAAGCAGGCTCCTCCAGCAGCCACCTCAGCACTTGGTCATCACCATTGACACCTCAGCAGTGGGCTGGTGCACCTATTACAGCTCAACACCCAAGGGGCCTGGACAGCATAGGAACGGACATACCACATCAACCTAATGGAGCTCAGAGTGATTTGCTAGGCACTCACACATCACCAACAAGTCTGTCCTGATCCAAACAGACAATCGGGTGGCCATGTTTTACCTCAACAAGCAAGGGGGGACAGTTTCTCACATACTCTGCAAGGAGGTGCTCAAATTCTGGTCCTTTTCCCTCTCCAAACAGTGTCTGCTAAAAGCCTCCTACCTATCAAGTGCACAGAACAAGCTAGCGGACAGACTAATCTATCAGCTGGACCCTCATTAGTGGACCCTCAACCCCCAGGTAATGGATTCCCTCTTCCACTGATTGGGATGGCCACAAGTCAATCTGTTTACCACCAAGAAGAACTCTAAGTGCTCGAAATGCCCATCCACCCACAGTCTCACCACGGATGCCTTCGATATGTCCGGGGGGGAGTGGTCACTGGTGTATGCCTTTCCTCTGCCTTGCTCATATCGAAGACCCTACAGTGCATCATCTGGGACAAGGCACAGGCCATCCTCATCGCGCCTCATTGGCTGAGACAGATGTGGTTCCGTTACCTCCACCGCCTGGCTCAGGAGCCTTCCACATGCCTTTCCCTGAGACCAGACCTCAACACCCAGGATGTGGAAGAGACGCTGCACCCCAACCTACCAGCACTAGCACTGACAGCATGGAAATTGAGAGGCTTACACTGTCATCCTTCAACCTACCCTCCGAAGTACAATAAGTAATATTAGCGCTGAGGCATCCGTTCACAAGGAAGTCCTATAGCTTGAAGTGGAGACTTCAGCATCTGGTGCTCATCACAAGGACTGGATCCCTTTTCCTGCCTGGTGGTACCTGTCCCCCAGTACCTCACCTTGTTCTTTGACCATGGCCTCAAAATGCAGTCCATCAGAGTACACTTCTCTGTGATTGCAGCCTTCCACAACTGCACAGGTGACAGCTCCATTGCCACACTCCTGCTAGTCTCCCACTTCATGAAAGAGCCAGTGAACTTCAGGCCTGCAGTTTATCCCCAAGTACCTCCCTGGGACATGAACGTTGTCCTCATCCAACTGATGCAAAAGTCATTCGAACCCCTGCAAGCAGCAGCACTGAAGTATGCCTCCTGGAAAACACTGCTAAGCTGCAAGAAATGGATACTACAATTAAGGCTATTGTTAAAAGTGTGAATATGATGGACAGCAGAATTTCTGCTTTACCAGCAATTTGAGGCACTTCGATTAAGGGCATTTAATTTTACATCATAAAATTGAAGCACTGGAGAAATTAGCTAGCTCTGGGAATATACAAGTGTTAAATTTTCCCAGATTATATTTAATATCTCCAGAAAATTTGTTCAGGAACTGTTTAAGAGAAATATTATTAATGCCCGAGACTGATGCTCTAAAGTTCGTTAATTGTTATGACTTACCCAGAAACATCTTTAAAGATAATCAAGTTGAAGGGACAGAACTGTAGAGGATCTTGTTTTGACTGTAATTAATTTAACTACATTTCTTGAATTATCTCAGGATAATAGTGCTACACTGTTGGTCTCATTATCTTCTGACTTTGATGGGAGACTAATATTTAAGTATTAAATATTTTATTTTATAATTGTATTGTTATATTGTAAAACTGCTGTTACGGCAGTATATTAAGGATCTTAATAAACACAAACATAAGAAGATCAACCCCTTTCGTAGTCCCTTGAACAATTTTTCCAGATGTAGCACAGACTACAAAAGTTAGGATAAAACATTTTTTGCAACATAAATCCTTCTTAAAAAGCTTCCATAGAAATGTCTGGTTTCATTACAAGGTCGGAGTAATGCTTTTTATGACCCCTTGAAGTAGAACATTTTATTTCACAAAGGATAGGTCAGGATTAGTTTTGTAGCTATTTTTCCTTTTTTTTGTTTCTCTTTTTAGGTTTCATGAATAATTGATGGATAAGGTACCATTTATGGCAAAATTTGCCTGTGTTGCTTTAGATCACTGTTCATTAACTGCCTTCTGTCGTCCGTGGATGTGGACTAGGAATGGGATTTGTTTTTTTTATATATATGTTTTCTTTTTCTTTTGCATTTTATATCTTGCTTCTTTGCCTTCTGGATGTAAAAAAAATTGAAAATAAATTTTTAAAAAGTATTGTCATCTTGTTTTATATCTTCAGCCATTTTTCATCTGCCCATTCTTTTGCCATTCTGATTTCTCTGTTTGAACTTTACCCAGTAGTCTTTTCTGTTCCTTTTCTTGTGATTTTCTGTATTTTGTTAACATCAGGACTTTTCTTGAAAGGGCTACATTGCTTGGGGGGCGGAGCCTGATGTCCAGCGGGATGGTCGCATAACGCTGAGGCTCCCGAGAGGCCTACTCAGAATCCTGAATTAACACCGTACATACTTGGAACTTCTACTCTGATCTTGCCGGGGCACATTGGTGAGATGGCGGGGACCAAACCCACGCGCCTGGAATTTGGATCTCCAGCGGCTTCTCACGGCAAACGCTCCAAAACTGACCCCCCCGTCCCCGCAGAAGGGGCTGGCCTTGCGCGAGGGCCCCGAAATGCAGCAGGAAATCCTCGCAGAGATTAAAGGGGTTAAAAACCTCGTGCAGTCAAACGGTGAAGCACTTCGAGCGCTGCGGGAAGATCTTGGTGTGTTGCAAAGCAAGCTAGAAGGGCTTTCTTCGCGTCAGGACAAAATGGAGAGCATATTGGACTCCCATGCGGCCCGGTTGTCCAAACTCGACAAAGTTGAACGTCAGGTGCGGGCCTTGCAGAAAGAAGTGGAAGATGGCAATAATAGAGCGCGCCGCAACAACATACGACTCGTGGGCATACCGGAGGGAGCGGAATCGGGAGACATGAAAGAGTTTTTATGTAAAATCCTCCCTTCCCTGCTCCAAATCACCTTTACCAAAGAGTTGGAGATCGATCGCGCTCATCGTGTACCCACAAGCATAACGCTCAACAGGAAGACCCCGCGGCCTATCATTTTTCGACTTTTGAGATATCAACACGTGGAGCAAATTCTAAGTGCCTCTCGGGCAAAGGGCCATATGGAGTTTGAGAGCCACAAGATCTCCTTCTATCCTGACTTGGCTAAACCCACGGTAGACCGCCGAAAGCGCTTTTTGGCATTCCGGCCGAGGCTTCAACAACTACAAGCACGTTATGGCCTGATGTACCCGGCCAAGCTCCGAGTCACGCTTCACAATCAGACAAGAACATTTGAGGACCCTGATCTACTAGCGGAGTTTTTGGATTCCAAAGAAGCCGACTTGATGCGCTGACTTCCAGAATATTCCTGCGAGTATTCTCATATCCGCTGTACCTGCCATATTGGATCTGCCGTAGCCCAGCAAAGAGTCTGGCGAGGGCAGTTCGTTTGCCTTACTTTTGATGCTATCTGTGTCCCGACTCCATCTACCCACAGTAGCCTCGATGAGTATCAGAGACAGTGTTAATTATGGACTCTGGTGTTTCTTTTCGCCATATTCTTTGGGGGTTTTGCTTCTTCTCTAAGATACAATGGTACATACTTTTCAATATGGGTGTATTAGCCAGCATACTCGGTGATTATGTCATTGTCGCACAGATTCTGATTATGTTGCATGTTTTCAAGCGCCTTTACATAAAATGTCTATTACCGATTGATGGCACCATGTAAGATTTTCTTATTGAACGTAAAAGGACTCAATAATCCGATAAAACGGAAGAAAATCCTAAGCTACCTAAGTCAGGAAGCTGCGATCTGATTTTCTCCAAGAATCGCATTTAAATTCGAAGGAAACTCTTAAACTCAATATTAAACCTTACATGGTGGCCGCCTATTCCCCAGCTGTTTCTAAGAAATGTGGGGTTTCCATACTGGTTAGGAAATCTTTGCATGCTACTATTATTGCGACTAGCTCGGATACAGAAGATAGATGGTCCAGAGTTCACCTCAAGATAGGTAGCCTTGAAGTTACATGCATATGCCTTTACGCTCCCAATGTGGATGACCCTGCCTTTTTCGCTACCATTGCTCAGGTTGCGCAGGCCTCTGCTAATACTTCATTGATAATTGGGGGGGATTTCAATCTAGTCCTTGATCCCCTGATTGACAAACAGCCGCCTAGGACAAGTGATCCCCCCAAGAGTCACACCACGCTTACCTCCCTGATCAAAGATCTTGCTTTAGTTGATCTATGGAGGTTACTACACCCCAATGGGCTTCACTTCACCTTCTTCTCTTCCCCTCACAAATCCCAGTCTCGCATAGCCTTCTTTCTCATATCAAAACTGTTAGTTAACGATAGCATGGAAACCCTGGTACTCAAGGGGGACCTGGACACCCCAACAGCTTTTCTCTGCAGCTCGTTGGAAAACCTTTTCTGATTTACAAAAGGAATTTGCGTTACCAGCGAAACACTACTTTCAATTGATGCAGCTTCAACACTGCCTCAAAAGTGCTCGAATCATGCCGCCCTTTGCCCCTACTGAGGACGGGCTATTAGAGATAGTTCACTCTATTAGTAGTACACATGGGGTAGCCTCTAACTTTTATAAAATATTATGTCAGGGTACAGACACGGCCACTTTTAGAGCCCAACAAGCCTGGGAGCGCGAACCGCAAACCACTTTAACCCCTGTGCAATGGAGCGTTTTCTGGAGCAAAGTAGCGCGGGTTTCCCGGTCTGCCTCTGTTACCCACACTCTCTTCTTTTTGCACACAGATGCTTTTATACCCCAGAAAAAATAGCCAAATGGAACACAACTGCTGGGGACCAGTGTTGGTCTTGCCATACTGCTGTGGGAACCTTCGCTTATGTTATTTATGAATATCCTCAACTACAGGTTTATTGGGGGCGGGTTTGGGGTTGTATTCAATTTATCTTACACCTTCACGAGCCTCTCTCTTGGAAGATTGTGGGACTCCGCTCTGTGGCGGAGATCCCCTCTCTTCCTAAGAAGGGTCGCTTTCTCCTTGCTTTCATGCTGGGTATAGCCATATGCTTAATCACGAGGAATTGGAAGGATAGCTCTCGACTTACTGTCAATGAATGGTGGAACCTCGTCTGCTTATATAGTAAATATGAGCAGACACCTCGGAGAGCTATTCCCCATGCCCAAACTCACTCTCGCTTGTCTAAATGGCAGATGCTTAATGATTATGTATAATCTGCTCATTGTTCCAATATGCCTGTATAATGTGCACTCATCATGTTTCAGATCACCGTTAGGTTTTGTAAAACAATAATGTAAGTACACGCCCGCATCGGGAATGATTAGTTTTCTAGAGAAGAAGCAGGGGGGAGGGGGGTGGTAGGGGTTTACTTTGGTGTATGTATTACACTTTATGTATCTGTCTTTTAGCTGTATGTCTTCCTTTTCCTTTGTTGTTATAAAACGAAAATAAAGAATTTAAAAAAAAAGAAAGGGCTACATTGCTTGTTAAACTTGACCCATGGTTCTCAGGTATTAAAGAGCCCTGAATGTGCTACTGACACAGCCAGGGGACCAGCATGACCGCCGCGGGTTGCTACCCCTTCCCCCCACCCCCCCTCCCTTTGCCCCCCCCCTTTTCCTGCCCGAAATAAATACCATGTATCCGGACATGCCATAAAAGATGTCTTTATTCATATTTTTGTCAAACGATAAGTGGAAAGTACAGTATTGAAAAACTGTTGGCCACAGCATAACTTAACAACATCAAACATTGTAACATCCAAGATTTATATAACAGCATTACAACAATATACATCAAAACCTCGTAATTCTTACTTCCCTTATCCTCATCCTTCCCCGAGAGGCACAGCCCCATCTTTCAACAGTTCTTCGGCCGCCCGGCAGGGATATTCTGGAACATGGCCATCCAAGCCACTTCCCCACTGCCGTCGGTCCCAACTAACATGACCGTGGACAAGGGGGGCGTTGTAGCGGGCCCCCCCCCCGGCCCTTCAGGGCTCCGTTACTCTTCGCAGCAGTGTCTGTATCAACCTCTGCCCAGGGCCCGTCAAAAGGCATGCGCAGGGAGGCGGAGCCAACAGCAAGGAAGATGGCCGCTTAACTCTTTTCCTCGTCCTACCCGGCAGTTTAATCCTGTTTTTACCCTGTTTGTTGGAGTGCCAGCCAAGCCTGTGAGGGGTTTAGCGTAGTAGGAGATGTCCAGCAGCAAACCTACGCGGTTGGAATTCGGACCGGGAGCAAATACCGGCGTTAAGAGGCAGAAACCAGATCCCCCCTCTCCGCTAAAAACGGCGGCCTCTCGGGACTCCCCTCCGTCTCTCCAGGAATTGATGGTAGAACTGCGAGCAGTACGTGATATGGTGGCTGCCAACGGGGACTCGCTCTGCAGTGTGCAGGCTGATCTCGGGGAACTCAAAGAGCTGAAAGGGCAGATTGCCGGGCTCTCGGAGAAGCTCTCCGGCCTGGAAGTTAAGGTGGAGACGCACGAGGAGCGATTCAAAGAAGTTACAGCAAATCGCAAGCGCATTCTGGCGTTGGAGAGGAACCTGGAGGAGCTCAATAATAGGACCCGAAGAAATAATGTTCGCATCGTCGGCGTTCCTGAGGGGGCGGAGGGCGCTAATATGAAGATGTTCCTGGAGAAGATGATTCCTAAGTGTTGAATCTAACTTTCAGTATGCCTTTGGAAATCGAGAGGGCCCACCGCATACCATCCCACGCTGGCCCAAATGTACGCGTTCCACGCCCAATCATCATGTGTGTGCTGCGGTACACTCAAGCAGCGCAGATCTTAACTGCGGCCCGGGTGGCAGCGCCGGTAAAAATGGATGAGCAGCAGATCGGGTTCTATCCGGATTTTCACAAGGCTACGGTGGATCGGAGGAAACAGCTCTTAGCGTTCCGGCCGCGGCTCCGGCTCTTGCAGGCTAAATATGGCTTGTTCTTTCCTGCTCGACTTCGGGTTACCCTTCATAATCAGACCAGGTCCTTTGAGGATCCAGTTTTGCTGCGTGCTTTCATCGAAGAACAGGAAGGGGCTGTGATGAGATGAGCCTGCTTTAAGAGGGCCGCACTATGTTTGTTATTGGACTGGAGGTGTCCTGCGAGCCTGATCTGGTTATATGTGGGTATATGAGTGGGAGTTATTGGGGGAGATGAATGTTCTGATTGGGGGGGGGGAAGTGTTCTGGAATGGTATTATGTTTTGTGATATGTTATATACTGGTTTGTCTTGTGGGTGTTATTGGTCTGGGGGGTGGCTGGGTTTGGGTTTGGATGTGTTCCTTTTGCCCCTTGGGTATTGTTTAATTATGGGGCTTTTGTGAAAAGCATTTTCATCTATCCCGTGTATATAGGTCCTATACTCTATCCCGTGTATATAGGTCCTATACATGCTACAAATATGTACATAGTTTCCCTAAGTTATAATCCCAGTTGTATATTTCCTGTTATATGTAAGCTCACCACAGTCTGTTGATTGAAATGAGTATTCCTGTTTAATGTAAACCGCGCTGATGAAAAAGTGTGCGGTATAGAAGAAATACAAATAAATAAATAAATAAATAAATAAATTTTGGGGCAGGGGGGTTATTCTGGGTGTATTCTGTTTTGTTGGACGGGGTGGGAGGGTGGGGCTTGTTCCAGCTTTGGCTCACCCAGTAGGTGTCCCTAGTTGGGTTCTATGGTTGCCTCCTTGTTGGGTCCCTAGAGGTTTTCTTTTTTTTGAGTATTGTGTATATTTTATTGGCTCGGAGAATGTACTGCCTTCCTTTTTAGGCCTGTGCTCTGTTATCAGCTTTTCTCATGATTACACTTAAGTATTAACGCTGAACGTGAAGGGTATTATCAGCCCAATCAAACGTAAGAAGATTTTGGTTTATTGTAAGAAGGAAAGGGCGGATGTGGTTCTTTTGCAAGAATCTCACTTGTCCTCAGTGGAGGCCCTTAAATTAGGCTCTGAGGGCTATATGGTGGTTAGTCATGCTGCTGCGTGGCAGAAGAAGAATGGGGTGATCACATTGGTCCGGAAAGCACTGGCGCCGACCATTGTTTCTTCTTCCCAAGCAAGTCTGGATGGGCGGTGGGCGTTGGCCTTAGTGCACATTGCAGATAGGGCGTTAGCAATTCTTAACATTTATGCTCCTAACACTGATGATATAGGGTTCTTCCATAAAATTGCGGAAGTGACCCATGGGTGTGGCTGGCTGGGATATTATTTTAGGGGGGGATTTCAATCTCATTTTGGATCCATTGATTGACTGTCACCCTTTCAGACGGCGGAGGCCACTCCGGGCCGCTTCAGTGGTTGCCTCATTGTTGAAGGATGAGGGGCTAGTGGATATTTGGAGATTATTGCATCCCCAGGACAGAGGTTATTCGTTTTTCTCTCTCCCGCATAAGTCGCATTCACGAATTGATTTCCTGCTCCTTTCCAAGTCTTTAATCTCGTCAGTAGAGGGCGCTGATATCTGTCCCATGCATATTTCCGATCATGCAGCAGTCTCTGTGACTTTGGCAGGGTATGGGGGTACAGCAAAGAACGCGCGTTTTTTTTTTTGATAGGACTCTGCTGGCTGATGAGGATTTTTGCACATTTATTAAGCAGGAAATTACAGCCTTTTTTGACTTTAATAGATCGGGCGATACCTCTGTCTGGGCTTGGTGGGAAGCCTTTAAGGCGTCCATGCGGGCGAAAATCACGAGTTATTCCATCAAGCTGAAGCGGCTGAACAAAGCGAAGGTTGAGGCCCTCGATGTCCCAGATCAGGGCGGGTGAGAGGCTGTTGGCGGCCAGGGCTGATCCGACGGTTACTTTTTGCGCTTACAGAAGCTGCGGTTTCAATATAATCAGCTGTTGCATGAGGAAGCAGTGCAGCTTTTGTGGGGGCAACAGTCTGCTTACTACTTAGAGGGCAACAAGGCTGGGAAGCTGTTAGCAAATACTCTTAAACCCAGAGCTGCGAAAGCTCGGATTGCAGCGTTGAAGTCTGGGACTAAGGAAATGTTGGTTGATGATGCGGAAATCGCTGCGGAGTTTCGTGCTTTTTATGCTAAGCTTTACTCGTCTGATATTTCGGACAGTGAGGGGGGTTTTTCAGTCCTTGTTTGGGGAGATATGCATCCCTCTCTTTCTCCCCCTCAATTGGCAGAGCTGGAAAAAGAGATTTCTTGTGCGGAGCTCTTTGAGGCTCTTGAAGGAGCTGCGAAAGGCAAAGCAGTAGGACCCGACGGTCTTCCTGCTGAATTTTATCAGGTGTGTCGAACAGAGCTTGCCCCATTTTTGTTGGACTACTTTTGTCTGTTATCCGCTCCGGGGGCGGCGGTAGTAGGTTCCTTTAGTGAGGCCACAATTATTGTGTTAGAGAAGCCCGGGAGAGACCCCCTAGAGGTTGGGAATTATCGTCCCATTTCATTGTTGAATGCGGACTACAAGATTTATTCTTCCATCTTAGCCCGCAGGCTTGCCAAGGTGATGGCTTACCTTATTCACCCTGATCAGTGTGGTTTCATGGCCGGTCGTTCCACGGCTGATAATGCTCGTCTCCTGTTAAATTTGCAGGGGATAGCGGATGCCTCTGCTTTCCCGGTGGTTGGCCTCTCATTGGATGCTGAGAAGGCCTTTGACCGCTTGGAATGGGCCTTGTTATGTTGGGTTTTAACCTGGTTTGGTTTTGGGGTCAAGTTTATCAGCATGGTTCAGGTCTTATATGTTAACCCGATAGCGCGGATTTGGGCCAATCAGGAGTTATCCCAGCCTTTACAGTTATCTCGTGGCACTAGGCAGGGGTGCCCGCTTTCCCCTTTGCTTTTCAACTTGGCCTTGGAGCCATTGGCGTTGCTGATTCGACAATCCCCGGGGGTGCGTGGCATTGCAGTTGATGATTTACAAATTAAAATTTCTGCTTATGCAGATGATCTCCTGTGTATTTGTTCTTCCCGAATCTGTTGGTCAGGTGTTGGAGGTGATAGATAGTTACTCTCAGTTGTCTGGCTATAAAATCAATTGGTCCAAGTCAGTCGCGTTTCCAATGAATAAGCTGGCTGGCGCACATCTGTTGGAACCTTTTCCCTTTCAGTGGGTCTCGTCTGGGGTTAAATATTTGGGAGTTCGCTACTGCCCCTGTCTAGAAGATACAGTGCGGGTGAACTCCGATATCTTGCGGGAGGTAGTGCAGGAATTCACAACGCGTTGGTCACCTTTATTTCTTTCGTGGTGGGGGCGCCTGGAGGCTATAAAGATGATGCTGGTCCCTAAGGTGAATTATGTGCTGGAGATGCTTCCGGTGGTGTTCCCGTCAAGGGTTTATAGCTCTATTGAGAGATTGTTGATAAATTTCCTTTGGCGTAGTAAACCTCCTAGAATTGCCACTTGCAAGTTGAAAGCTTCCAAAGAGCGGGGCGGGGTTCAGTTCCCTGATTTTAAGACGTATCATCTGGCATTTCGACTTAAGCAAGGGGCTCGTTGGTTGGGCCGGGATGATGGGGATGTTCCCCCTGTATGGTGGGAGGTTGAAAAGCGGCGCATGGCTCCCGTCCCCATTGAGGTGGCGGCTGGTATGAAATTTTCGGATTCTGGCTCGGTGGGTGGGGTGATTGTAGCTACTCAGGAGGCTTTCTCGGAGTTAGCTCTTTCCCTGGGGTCAGACAATCCCCCCTCCCTTTTGATGCCTGTGTGGCTTAACCCCCGTTTTAAAATTAATAAGAGAGTGATTTCGTGGAAGCTATGGCAGGATGCGGGCATTTGGACGTTGGGGCAGCTTGTCTCGGAACAGTCTTGGAAAACTTTTACGGACTTACAGCGAGAGTTTTAAGTTGCCCGGGTGTTGTCAGTTTCAATGGATCCAACTGAGGTATTGCTTTGCCAAAGCTGGAGTTGTGGTTCAGTCTTTGGATATGAGTTGGGGTCTGCAGGAAGCAGTGGATGGGTGTGTGTCACGGAAGGGGGTTGCGGCTAATTTTTATGGGGGTTGCGGGATCGGGATCGGGCTCCCTCTAAATTGGATGGGGTGCGGGCCAAATGGGAAGAAGAGCTAGGCTCTGCGATTCCTCAAGCTGCTTGGGAAGATATTTGGTCCAAGGTGAACAGGGTCTCCCGCGCTGCAGCTTTGACGCAATCCCTATTTTTCTTGATGCACAGGGCTTGTATTACTCCTGTTTCGGCTCTCCAAGTGGGACCCGACAGTCGGGAATAAGTGTTGGTCCTGTGGTCAGTCTCCGGGATCACTAAGACACATGTTTTTTGATTGTCCTCACGTTCAGCGTTACTGGGGGCGGGTGTGGGACAGGATCCAATCTATTTTAGAAATACAGGCTGATTTGTCTTGGGGGCAGTGATTCTTCGTTCCCAAGCTGATCTTCCAGGCTTAACCAAAGAGAAATGCTTTTTATTTAATTTCTTGATGGCAGTGGCTTTAAAAGTGATACTGGCTCACTGGAAAGACTCCTCACAACTGGATAGCCATCAATGGTGGAATCTTGTTTGTATTTTTGCTAAATACGAGCGGGTGCTTGCGGCGCCTAATACCCAGCACCTTGCCTTGAGTGCGCGGCAGGGCCGTAGAACTCACAATCTGTCTTGGGCCTCGGAAAGAAGTAAATGGTGGTTTCTTGATGTTTTTGTTTCTACGGCACGAGTGAGGTAGGAGTGGTAGATATTCCTTTGTAACTTGAGGGTCAGTACAAATCCGTCAGGTGTGTCTTAATATCTTTTTATTGTGTGCTAGGGATCCAAAAGGAGGCGGGGGGGGGGAGGTCTTTAGGCTGGGAAGGGGAGGGGGGGGTTAGGGTTGGATGGTTGGGTAAGTTGTTTGTATCACTGTATTATTACATTACCATATTGTTGTATGTTTTTGTTAAAACTCAATAAAAAATATTTAAAAAAAAAAAAAAAAAGGCATGCGCAGAGGTACGCTGAGAAAGGTGTATGCTCGCCTCTCCGGCCGTGAAAGCGTCAGGAGGTCTTCTAGGCACTATTGCTGCTTACCCATCTTTGTACTCTGGGGGACCCATCAGTTCCCATGTGCCCCACTCCCCCTTCTCATGTCTGGGCTGTGCGCTCTCTCCTAAGGATGGGGTCCCTATCTCTCTGGCTATGCCGTGACGATAGCTATTTTGTGAGGGGTGGGTCGGGTGGGTCAGTCGCCCACTCGTGCCGCTGGGAGGAGGGAAAGAGGGCGCAACGTGGTGCGCCCGGCTCTTCTATAGCTGGACGCCGTGCCGCCCCCTCCCTCCCCCCCGCCCCCCACCAAGGTTAACCCTTGGCTTGCTGGTCCAGAGGCTGTGTCCGGTCGCGGTAATTCGCAGCCGGAGCTCAGCCAGGGGACCAGCATGACCACCGCGGGTCGCTACCCCTTCCCCCCACCCCCCCTCCCTTTGCCCCCCCCCCTTTTCCTGCCCGAAATAAATACCATGTATCCGGACATGCCACAAAAGATGTCTTTATTCATATTTTTGTCAAACGATAAGTGGAAAGTACAGTATTGAAAAACTGTTGGCCACAGCATAACTTAACAACATCAAACATTGTAACATCCAAGATTTATATAACAGCATTACAACAATATACATCAAAACCTCGTAATTCTTACTTCCCTTATCCTCATCCTTCCCCGAGAGGCACAGCCCCATCTTTCAACAGTTCTTCGGCCGCCCGGCAGGGATATTCTGGAACATGGCCATCCAAGCCACTTCCCCACTGCCGTCGGTCCCAACTAACATGACCGTGGACAAGGGGGGCGTTGTAGCGGGCCCCCCCCCCGGCCCTTCAGGGCTCCGTTACTCTTTGCAGCAGTGTCTGTATCAACCTCTGCCCAGGGCCCGTCAAAAGGCATGCGCAGAGGTACGCTGAGAAAGGTGTATGCTCGCCTCTCCGGCCGTGAAAGCGTCAGGAGGTCTTCTAGGCACTATTGCTGCTTACCCATCTTTGTACTCTGGGGGACCCATCAGTTCCCATGTGCCCCACTCCCCCTTCTCATGTCTGGGCTGTGCGCTCTCTCCTAAGGATGGGGTCCCTATCTCTCTGGCTATGCCGTGACGATAGCTATTTTGTGAGGGGTGGGTCGGGTGGGTCAGTCGCCCACTCGTGCCGCTGGGAGGAGGGAAAGAGGGCGCAACGTGGCGCGCCCGGCTCTTATATAGCCGGATGCCGTGCTGCCCCCTCCCTCCCCCCCCCTGCCCCCCACCAAGGTTAACCCTTGGCTTGCTGGCCCAGAGGCTGTGTCCGGTCGCGGTAATTCGCGGCCGGAGCTCAGCCAGGGGACCAGCATGACCGCCGCGGGTCGCTACCCTTTCCCCCCACCCCCCCCTCCCTTTGTCCCCCCCCTTTTCCTGCCCGAAATAAATACCATGTATCCAGACATGCCACAAAAGATGTCTTTATTCATATTTTTGTCAAATGATAAGTGGAAAGTACAGTATTGAAAAACTGTTGGCCACAGCATAACTTAACAACATCAAACATTGTAACATCCAAGATTTATATAACAGCATTACAACAATATACATCAAAACCTCGTAATTCTTACTTCCCTTATCCTCATCCTTCCCCGAGAGGCACAGCCCCATCTTTCAACAGTTCTTCGGCCGCCCGGCAGGGATATTCTGGAACATGGCCATCCAAGCCACTTCCCCACTGCCGTCGGTCCCAACTAACATGACCGTGGACAAGGGGGGCGTTGCAGCGGGCCCCCCCCCCGGCCCTTCAGGGCTCCGGTACTCGTTGCAGCCGTGTCGGTATCAACCACTGCCCAGGGCCCGGCAGAAGGCCTGCGCAGAGGTACGCTGAGAAAGGTGTATGCTCGCCTCTCCGGCCGTGAAAGCGTCAGGAGGTCTTCTAGGCACTATTGCTGCTTACCCATCTTTGTACTCTGGGGGACCCGTCAGTTCCCATGTGCCCCACTCCCCCTTCTCATGTCTGGGCTGTGCGCTCTCTCCTAAGGATGCGGTCCCTATCTCTCTGCCATTCCTTCCCGGCTGCGACCCCTCGCTTGCCGGGGAGTTCCCCCTTTTTCTTACCCCACCCTGGTGTGGCCAACCCACGTTTTCTGCCACAAGCGTTCGATAGTGTCTTGTATGGCACAGAGGTACACATCCATCCCGATCTCTGAGAGGTGTATCCCGTCCGTGCGATACAATCCATGGCAGCGCTCTTCTATCAGGTCATGGACGATGCCATATCCTCCGATTGAGTCCATGAACCGTGCCATACATCTATTCACTTTCCTCCTCTTTCTCTCTACTGCGTGATGGGACCACTCACCCCTCCATACTCGCCGTGGTATGATGTAGGACCAGACCAGCAATGTTCCTGGAAAGGCACCCGTCAGTGTCAGTATGTCCCTCTGCATCTTCTTGGTGAGCTCAACACTGCGCGTACCCGTCAGGTCATTACCGCCCAGGTGCACCACAATTGCCCATGGCTGTCCGCCCGCCCTCTTCAACTGTAAGAGGCATGGCATCAGCTGGTCCCACACCATACCACGTCGCCCCAGCCATCTCACTACCAGTTGTTCCTTAGGGAAGCCCAGATTATGCCCCTGCGGTCTTTGTCTCGTCCTCTTTTCAGCCCAATGAACAAACGAATGGCCGCAGATCCACGCCTCGTAGTGGGGATTGGCACCTGTATGGTGTTATTGGAAACCAACACATCTCGTCAAGATCACATTTTGGGTGAAGAATACAAAGGTACTAGGAACAGGAATACAACGGTGCGAGAAACAGGTCTAAGTTACATATCTATGCACAGCTATTGCGATTTCCGTTACATAAACAAACAAGCAAAGAAAACAATTTTTTTTTTTTTTAATATACCTTATCCTGACCCCACAGGGGGCGGCTTACGCCCGGTGTCAGACCGGGCGTACATAAAGTTTGTATCTCTCGGAGCGCCATCTCCCGATGGTCATGATCTGCTCCCTCGTCATACCTATGTTGGCCGCCGTGGAAGCGGCCCCTATGCGGAATGAATGGGTGCCGTAAAAGTACGCTTCCAAACCCACTGCTTCAAGTGTCAGCTTCAATACCTTAGCGAACTGGAACCGTGAGAGGGGGGTTCCGTCCGAGTGGACCAGCCAATGCTCGGCCCTTGCAGGGCGTATCTCCTTGTATTCATTGAAGGTTGCTACCGGGCAGGATGGGTCCCCCCGCAGCGGGTCCAGCACTACCCGTGCACCTTTTGCCTCGGGGTCAGTTTTTGACTTACGTATATGCAGTATGAGTTTCCCATCCTGCATGCTGACATCGCTCTCCCGGATCCCGCCTTTGGCCGATTCTCGGCTCGCCGAGGCTACCAGTTCGCCTATTCGGAATGCTCCAAAAAATGCCCATGAGAATGCACATCTGAATAGCCGGGTCTCGAAGTTGTTGAAGCATATCTGACCCATGATTGCTATCAGTCTCTGCAAAATTTCGTGTGTTATTGGGCGTCGCCAGTCTGGTGTGCGGGGCTGTTCCGTCTTCCAGCCCTTCATTACCTTGGCTATAACAAAATCTGCTCGTGGATTGGTCTTACCCATCACCTTCGTGAAAAAGGTGATTGCAGCCAAATGCGATTGTACCATTGACTTCTTGACTCCACAGCTCTTGGAGTGTAGGATCCACTGCAGGATGGATTCCGTCGTGGGACCAACGTTCTTGAGTCCGGTTCCTCTGCAGAAGGCTTGAAATTTCCCCCAGGCCACCAGGTATTTCTGTCTTGTCCGGTCGGATAGGGAGCTCAGAACAAGCTCCCAAACTTCGGTGGACCAAGTTCCCATATCTGTGGCGGTATAGCCGTTTTGTCGGGATCGGCACTGGGCGCGAGCGATCGGAAGAGTGGGATCTTGAAACGAGAGAGAGCATCAGCAATGTTATTATGCTGCCCGGGGATGTGTTCGGCCCTGATATTTACGTTATGCTTTAGGCATATCATCACTATGTGCCTAAGGAGTGCACGACCCCTGGAGTCTGAGCCCGCATCCCGTTCACGGCATACACAACCGCTATGTTGTCAGTATGAAATATGATTGCCTTGTTTACTAGCTGAGGGGCCCAGATGTATAGGGCCACCGTTATGGGGAATAGCTCCAGGAAGGTAATATCCTTAGTGATACCCTCGGCTTGCCACTCGGGCGGCCACTCCTCTGAGCACCAGGTGCCTTGGAAATAGATTCCGAAGCCGCTCCCTCCCGCAGCGTCAGTGAAGAGATCCAGGGACTCGCTCGTCACTGGTAGCTCTTGCCAGAATGCTAGGCCATTAAAGGATTGCAAGAAGAGCTCCCACATGCGCAGATCTTCCCGAATGCCTTTTGTGATCCGAATCTTGTGGTGTTTCTTTTTGACTCCCCTCGTAGCCATCGCCATGCGACGGCAGAACACCCGTCCCATTGGCATGATCCTACATGTGAAACATAGCAGACCCAGCAAGGATTGTAGCTGTTCTAATGTTGCCTTCGTCCGCCCCTGGACTTCGCGTACGGCAGCTCGCAGCCTGTTGATTTTATCATCTGGCAGTCAAGACCGCTGTGCTGCTACATCGAGCTCTATGCCCAAGAATGTGATGGTCCCTGTGGGTCCAGTGGTCTTTTCTTTCGCCAGGGGGATCCCAAAGCGCTGGGCAATGTGTTCAAATATGCTGAGGATCCTTTGACATCCTTCGTCCCCATTGCCGATGAATAGGAAGTCGTCCAGGTAATGTACGACGGTGTTGTGCCCCACAATGTCTTCAATGACCCAATGTACAAATGTACTGAACAGCTCGAAGTATGCACATGATATGGAGCACCCCATGGGCAAACATTTGTCATAGTAATATTCCCCGTTGAGGGAAAAGCCCAGCAGTGCAAAGGAGTCTGGGTGAACCGGTAGCAGTCGAAAGGCTGATTCGATATCAGCCTTCGCCAGCTTCGCCCGTCTCCCCAATTTCCGTATGATACCCACGGCCTGATCGATCGTCGAGTATTTCACGGAACATAGGGCTGGGTCGATGTGGTCATTGACAGAACTCCCCTCTGGGTACGACAGGTTATGGATTAGTCGAAACTTTCCTGACTCCTTCTTTGGGACTATCCCCAACGGGGACAGTATCAAGTTCGGGAGGGGTACATAAGTGAAAGGGCCAGCCACCCTCCCCAGCTCTATTTCTTGTCGTATTTTGTGCTGTACCACCCATGCAAATTTTTTGACTGACGTTGAGTTACGGATTGCCCGCCCCTGCGACGTGACCGAGGCTGGAATCTGGAATCCGTAAGCAAAGCCGTTCTCGATATTGAGAGCTTTGTCTTTCAGGGGGTATGCCCTCAGCCAAGGCCTCATGCGGTCAAGCCTGATGGGGGTTGGAGTCAGACCCATCGTTCCCTCTAGGCAGCATTGGCCGGAATGGCTTGTTATCCCTACCGGCTCGGCATGAGGTGGCGGGGTGGTTCCCCCCACATCCGGAACATGCATGCCTAAACTTACATGGCCGCCAAGTGCAGCTTCCTGTGTTGTATTGCCGGCACGCCTTGCGGCCGGCCAGCTGGTAACTCTGCCGCCATTGCGGCACCTGAAAGGACTGCGAGGTCACTTCCTGCGACAATGGTCTGTTGTGGGACATTTCTTCCAGCCATAGATCAATGATCCTGTGCTGCCAGGTCATAGTTGGGTCCTCTGCCAGACTCTGTCTGAACTTGACATCGTAGTTGAGCCAGGCCCACCCACCTAGACGCTTGTGCACTTGGATTATGGTGTCAAGATACTTGATAAGTTATTGACTGAGTTCGGGCTCCCGTTCTAAAACGATGCTCATATATATGTGAAAGGCAGAGACCCAATTGCTGATAGATTTTACAATCTTGGGTCTTCTCTCCCATCTCCTATCTTTCTCCTTATTCTCACAGGGGTCCCCATCCTGGTCTCTGATCAGCAAAGAGAAGATGTCAATAAATTCCCTCCGCCAGATCCGCTTTTTTTTTTTTTTTTTTAAATTATTTATTTATGCAATTTTACATTATATACCAAGCGCTGGCCAGAGAGCTCACTCCGCAGCGCGGGTCCCCACTCACTGATACCGGGCTTGTCAGTGTAGTCGGGACTGCCCTTGCTGTCTCCGCTACCCTGGCTCCCCGTTCCCCGCACGGGGTTTTCCCCGCGCTCTGCCCATACCCTTGCTAAGTTTTTTTCTTTATAGGCTTTATTCTTTTTCTTTGTAAATGTTTTCAACATGCTCCGTATCGCGGTTGCTAACGAAGTATCTCCGTCGGAATCAGAGTTAGACTCCTCTGACGAAGAAGACACTACTAAAGTTTCCTTCCCCCCAGTAGACTTACCGGCCGCTGCGCTGGTGCTCGGTATACTGCTGTTGGCGCCTGTCGTGCTGCTGTTGGTGCTTGGCGTGCTGCTGCTGGTGTCGGGCATGCTGCTGCCGGGCATGACCCCGCTGGTGCCGGCCATGCTGTCACTGACCGCTATTGGGTCTGCAGGTCCTGGGTCAGCCGAACCTGCGTTAGCTGCCTCAAGCCGCGGCTTAAACACGCTCAGTCCGTGTTGGTTTACCTGGTCGCGTATGAGTCTGAAAAGTTCGTCTAGCTCCTGGCTGGACGTCGATGCCGTGGGGGCGGGTGCTTGCTGCCGTGTCGGGGCCCGTCTGCTGCTTTGCCGCGTATTCTTCTCCGACTGTCCCCTGCTGGGCCCGTCCCCCTTTTTTGCCTTGTCCTGCATTGCCCGTTTTACGGCAACGCGTGTTGTTCTACGTTGTGTACCTTGCCTGGACCCTGTTCGCTCAGGGCGTGTCTGCGTCCCGCTGTCCTTTCCACCGCTCTGCGCAGCCTTCCTTGGCATGGTACCCTGTTGGAGAATGCTGTTTGCTGACCGGGTAATGGCTGCTGCTCGATTCGGGAAGAGGGCCGCCGTGCACCGCTGCTCCGAAAATTTCAGTTGCCCACTCGTGCCGCTGGGAGGAGGGAAAGAGGGCGCAATGCGGCGCGCCCTGCTCTTCTATAGCCGGACGCCGTGCCGCCCCCTCGCCCCCCTCCATGGTTAACCCTTGGCTTGCTGGCCCAGAGGCTGTGTCCGGTCGCGGTAATTCGCGGCCGGAGCTCTTTTTTTGCTAGGAAAATATCACTGGTGAACACTATATTTTTTGCCTTTATTTAGCCACTTCCTTGAAGACCCATATCTGTTTCCTTCTCCTCTTGCTCAAGATCTTCCCTAAATAAAGATCAGTTGCCATTTTATAACTCCATTCAGCTTGGCCCATTGCCTTTACACTTCCCTTATCTCACCCATTCTGCTGACTCTTCCTTCAGGTACATCCCCATTTTACTAAAGTCAACATGTTTCAAATCCAAGACTTTTTGTTTTATGTGTCTGGACACCGCTCTAACTCACATATGAAACCATACCATGTGAGGATCACTGTTGCATTAGTGGGCACCTACCCAGACATTAGATACATGAAAGGGAATAATAGGTGCTATCTGGGATGTCCAGGCCAAAACGTCCAGTACATTTAAGTTTGGAGTTAATTTCAGAAATGTAGATGCTCCCAATATGAATGTCGCCAGAGGTGTCTACATAGATGTCCCTGCAACTCTATCATAGCCTGAAGATGTGTCCTGGCCTGCCATTCAAGTAGTGGAGACATTTTGCAGCATGACAATCACACAACAGGTATCCCCAAATCCTATCAATTATTTTTACTATTGTGCACTGCACTGAGGATAAGAGAGTCCCATATCCTCTACACCAGAGCTGGCCAACTCCAGTCCTGGTGCACCACAATCCAGCCTGGTTTTCAGGATGTCCCTAATGAATATTCATGATGCATATTTGCATCCATTGCCTCCCATTGTGTGCAAATATATCTCATGAATATTCATAAGGGCATCATGTATATAAGAGAATGTAAATAAATAAATAAAAATAAATAATAAATCATGAAAACCAGGCTGGATTGTGGTGCACCAGGACTGGAGTTGGCCACCCCTGCTCTACATCCTCTAACTGCTTTTCTAGGAAAACTGAGCACTTTTCAAATGTCTATTTGTGCCCAGGAGCTGGCATAGACATGGAGAAGACTGAGATATGCTGGCCATTTTTTAAATTAGGTGCACACGTCTAAGGCAGGGGTGGGCAATTCCGTTCCTGGAGGGCCGCAGACCAGTCAGGTTTTCATGATGTCCCTAATGAGTATTCATGAGATCTATTTGCATCCACTGCCTTCCATTGTATGGAAATAGTCCATGAATATTCATTAGGGACATCATGAAAACCTGACTGGTCTGCGGCCGTCCAGGAACGGAATTGGCCACCCCTGGTCTAAGGTCTCTGGAATGCCTTGGACATGCCCCCATCTATGCCCATGTGCAGGGTGGATGTCCCCAGCGTAGGGATGTCTTCAGAGCCATTTTGTAAAGTGAGTCCAGGAATGTCTCTATGTTTTGGATGTCCGATACCCATTTTCAGATATCCAAATCATGATTATAGCTTCACAAATGACCCCATAGTTTCCATTTATGAGTACTAGATCCAGTATTGCCCCTTTTCATCCAGATTCATATAGGGGCATGTCCAGGCCATTCAGATGGCCCCAAGCAAGATGGGACTGTTTGGACCCAATTCTGGACTGCGGGAACAAAACATTTCCGCAGTAACCAGAATTGGACCTGAGGATGCCCCGGCATGCCCCTGCTGCCTGTGGGGATGCTTCCCCGCATGCACCCCCAACTCCCGCAGCTTCAGCCCCCCTTTTCCCCACTACCCAACCCATGGCTAGCCTGCTTTGTCCTGGAATGGGTGACGTGGATCCCCCCCGCACCCGACCCCGGCCCCAGGGGGGATCCCTAGGCCCGATTGCTAGTTTTGTGCTGCTTATTCTGCCTTTGAGGTGGAATAGGCAGCATGTCCCCATGGGCCCAGCAGGACATACAGGGCTGTGACCTGAATTGACCCTGTACATCCTGCTGGGTTGGCGTACCCCGCTCCTCCCCGATCTGGCCCCATCCCGCCCCTGCCAGCTCTCCACGTCCTTTTGCTCAGGACGTACAAGGGGAGCCAGAGGGGGAATCAGGCCCAGATGGCTTGCAGGGCTGCACGTCCTGCCAAGATCCCAGAATTGGGCCCCATGTGTCTGAGCAGAGTGCCTCGCATGGGATCTACAGTCTCTCTACTTCTTTCTGATTCTGCAGATGGGAGATCCCAAATCACATTTAGTAGGTTGAAATCTCATAGCAACAACACCTCCTCTTTTATTCCCACCTTTTAGATATTCATGGTCAGATCTCTATCCCATCTCTCTGAATTGTCAGGCTGTAGATGACACTTGTGTAGATGGAAGTTCCATTTTCTCTTTCCAGGATGATGCGTATTGCTTCATCCTTTCCTCAAACCCCTTGTATTTCAGTAGCTTTAATACTGGTTTTCACATAAACGGCTACTCCTCCACCATTTTGGCCATTTCTGTCCCTCCTAAAGAATTTATACCTTGGTAAGGCTATATCCCATTCATGGGATTCATTTGACCATGCCACTGAAATTACAACAATATCTAAGTCTGCCTCTTCCATTATGGCTTACAGGTCTGAAACATTGTTACCTAGACTGCGAACATTTGTGCTCATTGCTTTCTTTTTTATTGGCTTTTTCATGTTCTTTATAGTCTTTTGCCTAGTCTCTTCTAATTTCTTGTTGAGAAATAAGTTGTTCACTGCTGTAGTTGATGTCCTAAACTCATTAATTTCCATGTTCCATCCCAGTGCTTTAGTTTAAATGCCTGCTAATGTGAAGTGGCATTGTTCAGTGTTCATTGTTGAATTGTAAAATAAAGGAGATATGAGTGCCCCTCCTTCTACACACCATCCAGATGTTTGCCTGACAAACTGAAGACTTCTCAGATGCCTATTTGACCCTGGGGCAGGTTTAACTTTTGACGTGGCTCAGGACATCCAGGATGTTTCTGCAATCAGATGAGGATGTCCAAGTTCTTGGCCACACCTACACCATACCCTGTTGCTACTTGGATGTCCTCACACTGGAGAAGTCCAAAGAACTGGCTTCTAAAATGACTCAAAAGACATGCCTGTGCTGTGGATGTTTCTATGTCCATTTTCAGATGTCCAAAGCATGAATAAGTTTATTCTAAGTTAACCTCTCAGTTAGTATCCTTTTTCCTGCCATGAAAAGACGTAAACCATCATTAGAATATAGCTTTTTGTTTTTCTGTACATTTCCCTGACCTCCAATATATCCAAAGCCTTCTTCTTAACACCAGGTTGAGCCACTTATTGAAGTTGTGTATATGATGCAGCCATTTCTTTCCGTTTTCTTAGACAGGTAGTACTTCTGAAAAATGGACTTTAGCTGATCTTCCAACTTCTAGAAACTCTTCTGTGCTACAAGGATGGTGATTTTTGCCAAGTCATTTTTCTACATGTGGATTATAACATCTATTTCAGTGTCCTTAGGGAACTGGATTTAGCTTACCCCTTTTCTCAAAAGTCCAAGATGAGCTACATTTAGGAATAGTAGGTATTTTCCTGGAGGGCTTACAATTCAAGTATGTACCCCAGGCAATAGAGACTTAAGCGACTTACCTAAGATCACAAGGAGTAGCAGTGAGATTTGAAACCTATTTTCCCTAGTTCTAGCTTGTTAGCTGAGGACCCAGCAAGGCATTTATTTACTTATTTATTTAACATTTGTTATATACCGCTTTTCACCTTGAAGGAACCCTTGGATGATCTTCCTAAGTTAGTACCTCTAATGGAGTCTGCAAGCAGAAAAACCTTTCCATTTGGTGCTGTTTTGGCATTGCTTTGGGTATTTTTCTTACACTGAGTAAGCTGACTCTTCAGTTTTCCCTTCATGAGCATCATAATGTTCCAGTGCAAAGGTATTTTGTAGGAGTAATAAATTGTAAGCTACTCAAGACCACTGTAATGCATCTATTTCTGGAAATGGGGATAAATTATCTGAATGCTCTATAGTACCAGAGGCATTTTTAATTGCAGTTAATTCCTGTTTCAGTTGAACGAACTCCTTTTTCATAGTAGAGGCTGAACACAAATTAGGCAGGCTTTAAGTCTCCAGATGGTCTGCCTTAGAACTAAGGCACCACAGTAAATACACTGAATTATATTCATGATCTCATGATTGATATCAATTAGAACAACTATATTCTGATAATATTTTCCACATAGCATGATTACTTGATGGTCTATTCCTAGAAAAATTGATTACGTAAATTGGGAAAACCATCTAAAAAAATCAAGCTATAGGGTGGGTGGACAAGGTTTAGGGTTGGAGGGAGGCAATTTAAATGTCAAATTATCTTGGACTCTCAAAATATAACTGGAAGAAGAATGTTAATAAGTCATATGCTTCGACCTATTCAGCTAGATTCCTGCTGGGTAACTGTTAACTACCGGAGTCCAGCCCTGCTGCCGCAGCTACAGATCAAAGCTTTTCCTTTAAGAAACCTTTTCAAAAGACTAAAACTCAGAACCATTTTTCTATAGCAACACATTTATGAAAGGTAAAATAGTAGGTATATAGCACCACACATGTCTATAAGGCATAACAGAACCTATATAGATAGGCTGTTAATCAAAGATGGAAAGTAAGGCAATTTTCGAATAACTTATTCAAAGAGGTAGATGAAGAATAGCAACCCATAGTTTCTAGTTTCCTCTTTGTTAACACTTTTATGAAGAGGGACAATACCCTTCTTCAGTTGCACAATACAAATTCAATCTTCAAGGATCTATGGTTCCCAAATCTATCCTGGGGGCTCCCGAGCCATTCAGCTTTTCAGGATATCCACAATGAATATGTATAAGAGAGATTTGCATACAATAGAGGCAGTTTATGCAAATATCTCTCATACATATTCATTGTGGATATTCTGAAACACTAACTGGTTGAAGAACCCCAGGACAGGTCTGGAAACCATTGATCTATTGATTAGATTGCTCATTGTTGAAGGACTACCAAAAGGGACTGCTAGAGCTGGAAAAAGATCTGCACTTGTAAGTATTTATCTTCTGGAATATACTCTAAATCATGTGGAAAAAGGAATTCTTTGGGTTAAAGTTGTATATTCTAGAATTCATTGTTTTTACAGAGTCAGTCAGGTCTTAGTACCATCAGAGAGCTTTTCATTTAAATAAAATCAGAGTATAGCTTAGCATAGAAGTAGACTAAATAGTCTCTGAGTAGAACAAATGAACTTGTTTCTAGTGACCTTTACAAAGAGACCTTCCAGTTAGCTGGCAAAAGATCTGTGAAGTTGTCTTAAATAGGTGTTAAAGCCAAGTGACAGATCAAAGAGGCAATTTGAAAGGCCTCCTCTATCAAACCAAGGGCTGTATGAATCACCCAGGAAATTGGTAATACTTTATTTTAGAAGCATGGGTCCCAGCACTGTGTAGCAAGCCAGCTTTTATTAAGTCTTCTTTCCCTCCCACCCACCCTAGGCATAATCTTAGCTTTATGGGCTCTTAAACCTATTAAAGGGAGTGCCCGTATTCACTTTCAGATGCAGCTGATTATCTTCATCAGGAATAGATTAATTAAAGAGCTGAGATTGCTTAATCTTGAGGTAAACAGTCTATTAAACATGATATGTATAGTTGTATTAGTATAAGTATCCCCAGCAAACTTAAACTGGAGTGGAGGAGTGGCCTAGTGGTTGGGGCAAGGTACTTCATGCCGGAAGGTCGGGGGTTCAAATCCCACTAGAGGACAACAACCTTGGGCCGGAAGGACTGGGGTTGCTAGTCCCACAGGTACTCCTTGTGGTCTTGGGCAAGCCACTTAACCCTCCATAGCCCATGTTCCCTGTAAAATAGTTATCTCCAAGTTATAATGCCCTGTTCAATGTAATTTCAGTTTGTTCAATGTAAACCGCACTGATGCAGAATAGCATGGTATATAAGAGAATATAAATAAATAAATAAGTAAGTAAACAACTTAAATACCTAAACAAAACCTTAACACTAAGATGCAGAAAGCAATCCAGCAGTGAGATGGGGGCTTTCCACTCTATTGCATTGAGTGTAATATGCATGATTTTCTCCCAGTTAGTGAGGGGGTCTTACATTGCATTAGGTGTAAGGAGCTCTTTGCTCTCAGGGAATGAGTGATCGCTGGAGGCTAAAGTAGCAGACTTGGAAGACATAAGGAAGCACTGTTTTTTGCTGGTTTCATTCTTTTCTTTCTTCACGGTCCTGTGCAGTTCTTTCTTCTTCACCTTCTATCCCCACCTGTGACCCCTTCCCTTTACTCTGTGGGGTCCCTCAAAGCTCTGTGCTTGCACCTCTCCTCTTCAACCTCTTTCTGGCTCCACTTGCTCTGCTGATACAACAAACTGGGATTTCCGCTTTCTATTATGCAGATGATATTGTCCTCCTTCATCATACCTCCCCCTCTCATCCCAATCTCTCCCCACTCAACTTGTGTCTTTCCACTGTTGCAAGCTGGCTAACCCAAAGCTGCCTTCACCTTAACCTCACTAAAACTATCGCAATCTGGTTCTCCCACGGCAGTCCCCCCCTCTGCTAGCCCCATCTTTCTCAGACTCTCCTATACCCCTGGTTTCTACCTTCCGCTACCTAGGCGTACTCTTCAACTCCGATCTCTCCTTTCGATCCCACGTCTCACATATCACTAAAACCTCCTTCTTCTTCCTATGTCAAATTTGTGCAATTCGCCCTTTTCTCACTCCATCTGCTCTTACCACATTACTTTTGTCTCTAGTCCTATCTCACGTTGATTTCTCTAACTCCGTCTTCACCGGTCTCCCTAAATTCCAACTCAACAGATTACAAAGGATCCAAAATACTGCTGCTCATATTGTCACTCACTCTTCCCAGCATGATCATATCTCACCCCTCCTTCTTCAACTTCACTGGCTACCACTTCCCTTCCACTCCCATTTTAAACTACTTACTCTTGTCCACCGAGCCATCCACACCAGCACCCCGCAATACCTGGCAGACCTCATCACCTTTCATACCCCTAGACACACATCTCGTTCATTCCATCTTAACCGTCTCACTCTTCCTTCCCCCTCTCTTGCTCATCTACAGTCCACCCACTCCTCAGCCTTTCTTTGCAGGCCCCGCCCTTTGGAATTCCTTCCCCACCTCCCTCCGACTCGAGCCCCATCTCCCCTCCTTTAAGCGTGATCTAAAAACCCACCTCTTCTCCCTGGCCTTTGACCTTCCCTCCCCTTTTGTGTGATTCTTATCTCTAAGTCTCGTGTCATATCCCTTCTTCCTCCCGCTTTCCTCTCAAAGATTGTAACTTCCTTTTCTTTCCCTCTAACCTAGTACTTTCTTTAACTATTTGTATTTTGTGAACCGCTCTGCTTCCCCAGAAGGGCGGTATATCAAGTGAAATAAACATAAACAAGACAGAGAGGAATATAGATGAGACTTACAGGGACGTAGTACTGAGGTCCCACTTCCAGTCTGGAAGCCTTCCTGTTGCCATGGATGAGAGAGGTCACATGACAGGACAGCATTACCTTGATGTGGCAGGAACTGGACCTGTCCTCCAGGTGATGTATAGTAAAACCCTCTCGCACTGAGGAGGTTTCCCCAGGGCCATGTGCCCATGAAGAAAGGGTTAGGACAGGTGTTATAGTTGGTGATTCGATCATTAGATATGCGCGGTGTAGATAGTTTCTAGTGGCTGGTGGATGTGAGGATTGCCTGATAACATGCCTGCCTGGTGCAAAGGTAGTGGACCTCATGTGCCATCTAGATAAGGTTTTAGATAGTGCTGGGGAGGAGTCTGCTATCTTGGTATATGTTGGTACCAATGACAGAGGAAAGTGTGGTAAAGAGGTTCTAGAGACCAAATTTAGGCTTTTAGGTAGGAAGTTAAAATCCAGAAATTTCAGGTTAGCATTCTCAGAAATGCTTCACTTTCCATGCGCAAGAAACAAAAAGCAGGCAGAGCTCCAAAGTCTCAATGTGTGGATGAGACGATGATGCAAGAAAGAGGGTTTTGAATTTGTTAGGAACTGGGCAACAAACTGAGGAAAGGAGGGGCTCTTCCAAAGGTATGCATTCCACCTTAGCCACGATAGAACTAACCCCTTCCACCCTGATACCAGCCCCTCACACCACTCTAGACACTCTCATCTACTGTACGTAGCCCTCAATCATCCCGACAATCCCAAACAGAAACCAGAGTCACAACACTTTCTGAAATGTGCCCTTGTAAACTCACGCTCAGTACGCAAAAAATGGCCAGTCATCACTGACTTGATAGCTGTCCATGGCCTGATCTCCTCATGGTGACAGAATCGTGGCTTAAAGACACCGATACAGCCCTCATAAACCAACTAATCCCTCCCAACTTCTCCATTCATACCTGCCACAGGGTCAACCGGAAAGGTGGCGGAGTCTTTATACTTGCAAAAACTGAACTCGGATTTCAACTACTCACAGCCAAGAGCACCATAGACACGGACATAATCACCATTGCCAACAAAGAAATTACCATAAACCTAATTTACAGATCCCCTCCTCTCCACCGGAGGTCATCTCTACCTTTATTGACCTGCCTGCAAACCAAACTAACCCTCGCAACCCCAAACTGCTACTTGGAGACTTTAACCTGCCCTCCCTGCAACCCATCCAAGCAGATGCCTTCCTAGAAGCTATGCAAACACTTGGTTCGAGCAAATAGTGAACACCTCCACTCATCTTAAAGGAAATCCACTGGATCTAATTTTGCTCCCCAATCCGCTATAACCAGAAGGCCAACCTAAACATGGAGATCACCCCCATTCCTGGTCAGACCACAAGCTAATCACGTTCCAGATACCCACCCATCTTACTCATTTCTCATCCAAAGACTCCAGTACAGAATCCAGACCTACTTCTCACTTCAGAACACTTGATAAAGATGAGTCGTTAAACTTGCCTTACCTAAGCTTAATCCAATGCCTCTGAACCTTGAAGAAGCAATCACCAATTGAACATCACGCTGAAAACATTTGCTCAACTACCAGCCATAGACAAATCATTAGCTCCTAAGAGACCTAAAGGAAGGAGACATCCAGCCCCGTGGTTTACAACAGATCTTCGGTCATCCCTCCTCTCCCTTAGGAAGCTTGAAAGAAAATGGAGAAGATCCCGATCCGAAATCGACAAAGAAACATTACTATCCAGCCTTAAACTACACCGTGAAACCATATACCTCAGAATGAGTGAATAACCATGCCAAACCCTTCTCCGCTCTCTAAACAAACCTAGAGACCTCTTCAGCCTGGTAAAATCCCTAACCAAGGAACCTTCACCTACCCAAACTTGACTCTATCTCCCCCAAATCTTATGCGGACTACCTCCAATCTAAAACTTCCATAACCAACACAGTTTCAGCAACCAATTCTAGCTATGCACCCACCTCAATTCCACCTATCACAATGTTCACAACTCCAACAGAGAAAAACATCCAAGACCTCATCGCCATCATCAACGCATCTACAGCTCCAAGTGATCCCTGTCCAGCATACTGGATCAGAGCTCTGCGAGTTGAACTTAGCCCAACTCTAATCAACTCATTAAACTCTCATTTAAAACAGGCTGTTTCCCACATTCCTCAAACAAACATCAATCAGACCACTTCTGAAGAATAACAGACTTGACCCACTAAAAACTGACTCCTACCGACCAATCTCCAGTATACCTATAATGTCCAAGATAATAGAGAAGGTTGTTCAGCGGCAGATTCAACACCACATTGATGAGGTGGCACCTCTCGACCCCTGTCAACACGGATTCAGGGAGTCTCACGGTGTAGAAACTCTCCTCACCACCCTAACCAACACTTGAACATAGGATTGGACAAGGTTGAAAACGGCTTCGCCCTCATTTTCCTAGACATCTCTGCCGCATTTGACTCCGTTAATCACATTCAACTTCTCACTCGTCTCCAGGAGAAGGGCATCTGTGGCCTCGCCTGGGAATGGTGTAGGTCTTATCTATCGGATCGTTGGCAGCATGTCAGAGTTGGTTCCACTACATCCACGCCTTTCCGCCAACACCAAGGTGTTCCGCAGGGCTCCTCCTATCTGCGCTGCTGTTCAATGTATACATGCAGCCGATATGCGACATCATTCGCTCCTTCAATATCTCCACTCTAATCTATGCAGACGACGTCCTGCTGTTACACCATTCAAAATCAAACAACCAGACTTCTCCACCCTTATCAACTGTTTCAACGCCATCACTGACTGGTTACTATCTCAAAATCTCCGCATAAACTTCAAGAAGACGGAGGTTCTCTTCATTTCAAGGAACAAAGATTTTTCACCTCCATCCTCCCTAAAAGTAAGAGATGCGGAAACTCCCTAGCAAACCTTCCATTCGCAACTTAGGGATTACTCTTGACCAGCAATTCAACAAAAATGAGCACATACGAAACACCACCAGAGCTGTTTACTATAAACACAGAACGCTAAGACACCTCAGGGCCCATGTTACCTCATAATGACTTCAGGACCATCTTCCAGGCCCTCATTCTCCCACATTTTGATTACGCAAATGTGGCTCTTTATGGACTCCCCAAGAACACCCTTAATCCGCTACAACTCGCCATGAATGCGGCCGCGCGTGTTCTCTGTGGTTTAACAAGATCAGACCATATTACCCCGATACTCAAGGAAACTCCACTGGCTTCCTATTCACTGCAGGTTAACATACAAGATCCTTCTCATCATCTTCAAGATCATCAACAACCTAGCCCCCACAACACTCAGTGACCTTATCACCCTCACCCCGAAAAACAGACTCAGAAGATCAGTAACTGACAATACCTTGATCATCCCCAAAGAATCCATCAAGTGCACACAGACGACCAAGAAAAGAACATTCGCCTTCTATGCCCCAAAATGTTGGAACGAACTTCCACCTGAAATTAGATCCATCAAAGGCCTTATGCAGTTCCGTAAGGCAATTAAACACCACATTTTCCTACTTCACTTTGCTCAAGCATCCACCCCACCTCTACTCGCCCAACCTGCCAATGTCTACAAACCGCACCCTGTCACAAGTATCTTGAACCCCGCCTTAGACCTCCTGTATATACAATCCAAAGCTAATTATATTTTGTACATAGGTTTTTAGTTCCCCTGTTGCTCCAAGTTTATGCTCCTGTTACAATGTATGTTCCAAGTTTAAACTCCTGTTACAATGTAAGCACAGAACAGACTTCTGACTGTGCACCCTTGTTGTATGTAAACCGCACTGATAACAAATAGCGCAGTATATAAAAGTTATAAAATAAAATAAATAAATAAATAAATTAACCTTTAGAAAGGAGAAAGAGCAGCTTTTAAACTAGATAATAGAAGAAAGCTGACAGTCGCCCAAGAGTATATGGTTGGGAAGGATGCTAGCAAAAGATTGAAGTTAGGGCATATTGACAGAGAGGTTCCAATAAAGACAAAAGGAACCCAAATGCCCTTAAGTACAGAGCAGACAGAGCTTAGAGATTCCATATTACCCCTCTCTACTGATAACCAGATTAATATGAATAAAATACAACCTCTAAAATGCTTGTATGCAAATGCTAGAAGTCTAAAAAATAAAATGGGAGAGTTAGAATATATAGCACTAAATGAGAGGTTAGATATGGTGGAAGGAGGACAACCAGTGGGATACTCTGATACCTGGGTACTAATTATACACAATGATAGAGTAGATCAAATTGGTGGAGGGGTTGCACTACATGTTAGAGAGGGCATTGAGTCACAAAGGTTTAAAGTTTTGCAGGAAACAAAATACACTGTAAAATCTCTATGAATCAAAATTCCATGTAAAAAGAGGAAGGCAATGGCAGTGGGGTGTACTACCAAATGCCTGGCCAGAATGAATGAATGGATGATGAAATGCTCAAAGAAATCAGGGAAGCTAGGAAACGTTAAAGACAGTAATAATAATGGGTGATTTCAAATACCCTGGTATCGGCTGGGTCAGTGTCAAGGCATGATACACTGCCTCCTATCCCATAACAGCAGCTATGGGTGCCACTCTGTAAACAATGAGCTGCCTGACTGAAGGCCAAACACATTTTAGGACAACTATCCAGAGGGTCGCCATGAGTCGACACTGACTCGACGGTACTTAACAGCAACAACATCATTCCATGGTAGATCGCACCTTGAATATTGTGTGCAATTCTGGTCACCGTATCTTAAAAAAGGTATAGCTCGATTAGAAAAAATACAGAGAAAAGTCACCAAAATGATCAAGGGAATGTAAGGATACCCCTATAAGGAGACGCTTAAAAGGTTAGGGCTCTCCAACCTGGAAAAGAGATGACTAAGGGGAGATGTGATAGAGGTCTATAAATTAATGAATGGAGTTGAATGGGTAAAAGTAAATTAATTGTTTACACCATCAAGAAGAAGAAAGACTAGAGGACATGCAATGAAGCTACAGTGTAACCGGTATAAGACTAATAAGAGAAAAAAATTTCAAAGCATAATCTAGCTCTGGAATTTGTTACTGGAGGATGTAGTAAAAGCTGTTAGTATAGTTATGTTTCAAAAAAGGTTTGGACAAGTTCCTGGAGGAAAGGTCCATAAAACATTATTAAAAAATGGACCCAGGAAATCCACTGCTTGCCCTACTATAGGCATTGTGGAAGCTGTGTGTCTTTTTGGGAACCTGCTAGGTACTTGTGACATGGATTGGCCACTATTGGAAAAAAGATACTGGGCTTGATGAACCTAGATCTCACCCAGTATGGAATATCTTATGTTCTTATGTGTTCCCAAAATAACATCTTTGATCTCTATACTATTATGAGAACATAAGAAACTCCAAACTGGTTTCAATCAAGGTCCATTGAGCCTAGCATTTTATTTCTCTCAAAATCTGCTTCCCTAGGCAGCTACCTAGTCTTTCCTAATGGGTTGATATCTACATAATGGGCATCAGTCTATAGGTAAGTTGCTCCCTTTGAAATGTAAGTGTAGGTGTGAAAAAAAGTTTCTTACCTGGCCATGAGCTGCAGATCTTCTTCCAGACCCTCTTTGCTATAGCATGAGGGTGCTATGTATCCTCCAAATTAGACAAGGAATAAGGTCTCAGCCGATGAGAAGTTTGGTTGTTATCTGGAGTCCATTTTGGTGTTTTCCTGTTGAGGCTTATTATTGGGCATGGGAATACATGTGGAGAAGAAATGCATTGACATGGTTTGACAGGGAAATACGTGCCATGCACATGTGGAGTATAGGTGGGCATGCCACCGGAATACGGTCTACAAATGCAAGATACACATGTAGCATGCCAAAATAGATAGGTTTCCATATACAATTGCCCATTGACATTTGATCGCAGCTCTTCTCTTCTGCTCTTATGGACAGTTTTATGACCAGCACTGTTCAGTGATTACGTCTGGCATGTTACATTTTTGAGCTCCCTGAGGAAACCGTGAGGCGAGACACCTGGTGTCGGGGCTCCTGCTGCTTGACTGTTGCGGTGCACTACTCCGATGGTCTACAGTTCTTCAGGAATGCTGAGGTGTATTACTTCATTGATTTTCTACTCTCCAGATAAGTTCTTTGAACTATTTTTTCAATACTGATGTTTCATGCTGTCACTTTACCACGTTGCTGTGCTATGGTCGTTTAAATTTTACGCCGTACCTGTTCGGGTTTTTCATAGAGGCTTTCTTGACCACTGATGTATGCAGAGTCTTTTCGATCATTGTGGCATGACTGTCCCTCGATAGACTCTTCCTCCTTACTATTATTGGTTGGAGGGTTGGTTGAGATCTTTTTTCCTCTATAACTGCAGTTTTTTTACCCGAATAGGTTTGGCTTTCTGTCTCTCTCATATGTGGTTTATGCATATTGTATTTTTTCTGTATTTTTAATTTGTTGTGCCTAGTTTGGGGTTTTCTATTTTTGTTTTGGATCTCATTGGCTTCTTGATGTTTATTTTGTAATATCTAGCTATACTAGCAGGGATGTCCATTGATTTCTATTTTAGAAAGAGACTGCACATCTTTGCCACTGGAACTGTTTGCTGGGGATTTCCATGTGCAGGTACCACCACTTTACAAGATGTACATGTGTAAATTGCCGCTGCACATTTTTAAAAAGTACATTGATTTGAAGGGATTTTATGCACACTCTCTTTTCTAACTGACATAATTTGTAGACGTTCTGTCTTCCTTGTCGCTTCCACAGCATACATGGCCTTTCTAAAATGTACCTTTAAATGATTACATATAAAAATAGGAGTGCACAATTTATTCATTTAATTTATTTAACTGATTTTGGTATACCATTTTTCTACCAGTCAAAACGGTGAACAGTTAACAGAGGAAAGACAAGAGTATGGTGATAATAAGGTACAACAAGTTTGGTCTCTATGGTGAAAAGTCAACAGGTAAAGGCAAAGTAAAAACATTAATCTACATAATAAACTTTTAATCTAGTATACTGTGATATGCCTCCTCCTCAATTTAACAAACTCCAGAGCTCCCCATATATATGATCCATTCCCCAGTTCTCCCATCCTACCCCATACTGTACATAAAGTTGAGTTCAACATTATTGGCACCCTTGCATTTTAGGTATGTTTTGTACAATATCTTGAGAAATAATTGGAAATATTCCAACTGTATGTCATCATAGTATTTAATAGTATATACAAAGGTATACAACAAAAAAAGGTGTCTGTGCAACTTAGACATAGTAATTTCTGAGAAAAAAAACAAAATATGACCTGGACAGGATTAATGGTACCCTTCACTATTTGGTTGCACAACCTTTGGCAGTGATGACAGCCTCCAAATGTTTCTTGTAGCCATCTATAAGTTTCGTACATCTGTCTGCTGATAGTTTCTCCTACTCTTCAACTGCAACTTGTTCCAGTTCATGAATGTTTCCAGGATTCCTTTTACCAATGTCAAACTTCAGCTCTTTCCAAATGTTATTGTTTGGATTGAGATCAGGACTCATTGCTGGCCAGTTTAAAACAGTCAATTTTTTCCCTTTTAAGCATTCTTTTGTACTTCTGGATGTATATTTTGGGTCATTGTCCTGCTGGAGGACCCATGACCTTCAACTCAGACCTAGCTTTCTGATACTACTGTAGGTAGCACATTTTGCTCCAAAATATCTTAGTAATCTTCTGACTCCATGATTCCTTTAATACATTCGAGGCCTCCATTTCCTGAGGCAGCAAAACAATCCCACAACATTATGGAACCTTCACTATATGTAACTGTCGGAAGGGTATTTTTTTCCTTATAAGCTTCATTTCTTCGCCTGTAAATGTATCGCTGGTCTGCATTATAATAGAGATCAACTTTGGTTTCATCTGTCCACAGAACAATTTCCCAGGAGGATTGTGGTTTCTCAAGGTGGGTTTGGGCAAAGATCAGGTGTGCCTTTTTATGTCTGTCTTTGAGCTGTGGAGTCCTCCTCGGCCATCACCCATGTAGTCCTTTGTTTAGTATGCGTGTATGGTGTGGGTTGAAACCACCACTCCAGATTGCTCCAGGTCAGCCTTTTAGATATTGTAGATGGTGTTTTTACAACAGTTCACACTAACCTTCAAAGACTTCTTGGATTAATTTCCTACCATGTCCTGGGAGGTTCTTGACAGTTCTTTGAGCAGAAAACATCTTAATGACATTGTGAACGGTAGACACAATAATTTAGCTTGACGTTTATAATCCTTCTGATCATAGCAGATTTGGTGCAACAATAAAAAGTGGCTTACTGGTAAGCCATTTTTTAAGTTAGCAGGATGATGACTTGAATAATGCAGTGTTGCGTGACACTGTTTTTTTGTATAACATGGTATAATGAGGCTTACCAGTAAGCCAATTTTTATGGTTGCACCGAATCCGCTATGATCAAAAGGATTATAAACTTCAAGCTAAATTATTGATGCAAAGATATCTCGATCAGGGGTATCTTACAGCTCTAGGTTCAGCTGCCTATAAATGGGGGCTTTATGCTCAGAGAACATTATTACTTCAACTATCAGAAATCCCAGGTGAAAATCAGTCTCCATTGTGTGCTGCCTTTCTCCATAAAGGCTCCTTTAGTTGTCTCTTTCATTCTTAAATATTGATGAATATTGAAATCTCATGCATGTTTTGAAGAATATCTCATAATAAGATATAGGTGAGGATGGGATATAGCCAATTATGTCTGTAGATCGATTACATGGAAGTCTAATGATTTTGATAGATCTCTAAAGACTGGTCATTATGCTTGTAATCATTGTGTATTCTGTGCATCTACCCTTGAAGTTGATAAGCAGAAGTAGACTTATTTGAAACCTAGTATATTTTCCAAATGGGCTGCTAATTGTTAGACATTGTTTGTGAATTGTAAAATTTACATTGGAAGAACTAAATGCTCTATGCTCCAATGAGTAAGGGAGCATAGGTCCAGAATTCAGACCAAGACCAAGACCGCACCTTTAGCGGAGCATTGATTATCCCATAATCACGTGTTTTCTGATTTGCGCTTGAGAATTATCGATCACATGCCACAATTTTGGCGCAGTGGGTATAGAGAAGCTCATTTAGATTATAAGGAACTGTGATAGGCGATGGCCTAGCATGTAGCAGATCTAGGTCTGAAGCCCTTTTTCTCCTGCTTTAAAATGTTATTGCTGAAGCCCTTTTTCTCCTGCTTTAAAATGTTATTGCTGATTTTGGGAAATTGCAGAATGCTGTTTGCTGTTAGACAGAAATTCCGTTCTATTCTGGTTTGATAACATGTTCTGCTCTCCTGGAGATAAGAGAATTAAACCTTGGTACTTTGTATGGTTTAGGTAAGTCAGATGTCTCTTTCAGTAGAATACCGTGCCACTGTATCTTTGCTGATTGTGCACTGACCTCGTAATTAGGATGAAAATATAGCAGAGAAACTGAACAGTGTAAGAATATTTTGTCTAGCATTATGAAGATTGTTTAGTGTTTTGAGCCAAGGCTAGAGATACGTCTTAACCTTGCTATGTTTGGCCTCGCTTTGTTTTGCTTTTGTTAAGAATGCTTCTGATATGCCTTCCACTATCTTTGTGGCTAACTGACCTTGCAAGAATAGCAAAATATACTGTATACTTTAGCAGAAGTATTATGTTTAGTGTTATGTCTAATTGCTGGCCATGGCTAGTGTGACCCAAGCAGGGGGAGCGAGTCCTGGGCCCGGTCAGAGATGTCTATTGGATGAGAGTAAGTGGGCCACTGTGGCCCATGAGGAGTTTTGCCTGTATTAGACTGGAGAAGAAAAGTATATAAACTGTCATTTTTCTGAGCTCTGTGCTCAGACTATTTTGAATGCTACTGCAATCTGAGTCTGTGCACATTAAACCGGCTTGAATCTTTGCCTGACTCCGGGTATTATTTATTGCATGCTTATCAGCTACAACATATTTCTGGTGCATTGGGCCGGGAATGTGCGAGTGGGAGATGGTATGCAAGTGAATATGCCCGACATCTCGCCTCACAGGTTTGGTCCGGCTAGAGCTGAGCCTGACTGACCGCAGGAGGGTCTCTGGCGCCCCTGGTCCTTTTGTATCAGAGGAGACTCCTCCTTGCCTCCGCAGGTTGCTGCTTCTGGCCGGCCAACACCTCGAACCCGAGGGGAGTCCAGGATTCAACCCAAGGAGGGATTGGTTGCGCAGCGCATTAACTACCGGATCCGGTGAGTATTGATTTTTCTGGTTCTTAGTCAGATAGCTTTGGGAAGTCTCGAGACACTTCTGGTACAGTAACAGGTAAAGGAAGTCTGATCAACTTCCAGGGCGATCCTAGTACCCCTGCAAGTAGTGCGCGGGGCGAAACCATCAGCCCTTTCGGTTTCAGTAATTCTGGTTTGTCAGTCAGCCCGGGAATTCGGAATTTGGAAAATGCTAGCATGTTTGTCTGTGTGAAGAATGCTTGTGAAAAGGAGGAAGCGTTGGGAGTTTGTCTTTGTTATCTGTTGAAACCACGAGTTTCCCTTCTAGTATAAGGGTAGGATTATATTCCGTTGAGTGATTTGTGACACTTTACCTCATATGAAATAGTAAAAGAAAGAAACACCTAGAGTCACTGTAAAATCACGAAGCTGTCTCTCCCTCATTCAGCTGTAGCGCAGAGTGAAACTGACAGGAGACGTGTTTGTGCAGAGGAATGTTTTAACCCTATGAAGGCATGTTTTCAACGTTCTGCTGCTGGGCTAATGGGTGCTTATTTTAAGGAATTATACCTGTTTTTATTCAATATTTTGTAATAGTGATGTGCCTTCTGCTATGGTCATGTATTATATATCATTTAATAAGAATGTTTAGTCAGGATTGTGGATCTCGATAGTATTGTACTTAGCCTGGAAAGGGTTAAATTCCTACTCGAATTCCTGTGCAGATCAAGTGAGCAGAAATCTTGTAGAGCTCAGGTTTCAATAGGAAAGAATGCTTGTATTTTCCCTTCGCCCTACGAAGCCCTGATTACGTATACTGACAGGACTCTGCAGCTTCGAGCCAGCGGTACTAGATCGCAACTTGAAAGTGCTTTGAATCCTGAGTGAATGAGGGGTTAATCATGTATGAGTTTTAGTTCCTGATACAGCAAACGCCTCATAGAAGACATGCTTATTGTTAATAAAATAAACTAGGAAGGAAAATGTGTATGTGTATTTTAAATGTCCACCTGCTTTATGGAAAAAGCATCCAGAATGAATGTCTTTTTGAATATCTACTTCCTAAAAAACTGTAAAATTGAATTGAATTGAATTGAATGTAATGTAATTGAATTGAATGTAATGTAATTTGCAAAGTCAAGCTGATTACAGCTGGCAGTTACTGTTTTGGACTTAAAGGATGTTTTTTTTTTTCTGTATACGCCTGACAGAGGCCAGTCAGGTTTTTTTTGCATTTGAATGGGAAAACCCTACCACAGGACGGCGAGGGCAACTTACTTGGACTCGATTACCACAAGGATTCAAGAACTCACCCACTATCTTCAGTGCAGCCCTCAGTCAAGATCTGTCAAGCTACTCTGTAACTCTGGGAAAAAGAATTTTGCTCCAATATGTAGATGATTTGCTCATAGCCAGCAATAGCAAATCTGATTGTATACAAGCTACAAGTGATCTCCTGCACCTTTTGAATGAAGCTGGATACAAGGTTTCCAGAGCCAAGGCGCAGCTGTGCCAGACAGAAGTGAAATATTTAGGGTTCCACCTGTCTAAAGGAAACCGGACATTAGGACTTGAGCGAAAAGAAGCAGTATGCCGCATCCCAACCCCCACTACTAGGAAACAAGTGCGAGCTTTCATGGGAGCTGCAGGCTACTGCCGCATATGGATACCAAATTTTGTGCTCATGGCGAAATCCTTGTACCAAGTCACACAAGGAATGGAACGATCTCCCCTGGAATGGGGCCCAGAACAAGATAAAGCATTCAAATCATTGGAAACAGCATTGATGTCATCCCCAGCTTTTGGCCTACCAGATGTGCAGAAACCATTTCGTCTGTATGTCCATGAATCAAGTGGAAACGCATTGGGAGTCTTGACCCAGCCTCTTGGGTCTTGGCAGCGACCTGTGGCCTACCTGACAAAACAATTGGATCCTGTTGCCAAAGGCTGGCCACCTTGCCTGAGAGCTGTAGCAGCCACAGCCCTCTTAGTGAGCGAAGCTGACAAGCTCACCTTAGGATAAGAACTCCAAGTTACTGTGCCACATTCTGTTCTAACCCTGATGGAACACAAAGGAAATCATTGGCTCACTAATGCCCGAATGCTGAAATATCAAAATATGCTATGTGAGAATCCTAACTTGCAATTAAGTGTCAGCCAAACTCTAAACCCAGCCACCCTAATTGCCCATCGGTCCAGGCCCTCCTGACCATGATTGCTTGGAAGTAATGGACACTGTGTACTCAAGTTGTCCAAACTGCCCAGAGGTTTACCTGCAGTGGCCCCAGGTTCTTCCTATAGCCCTTCATAGGATATACTTAGCCCCTGCCCCTAAGTCTTTAGGAGTTTTCCCTTTTGAGATTCTGAGATTCTGTAGCCTATTGTATAGAGAGTAAAAGGAGATGTGTGACAGATAGGATCTGAAATTACTAGATAAGCACTATTGGTTTTAAGTTCTGTTTTGCAGGGTCTTCATGCGTGAGTATGAGACCAGCCCATCCAAGCCCCTGCATCCTTTCCAGCCTGGAGCCTCGGTGTGGGTGACAGAGTAGAAGAAGACACCGCTGGCGCCATATTGGAAAGGGCCATATGTCGTCTTGTTATCAACCCTAACAGCAGTTAAAGTGGCCGAGATCGACTCCTGGATCCACCACAGTCGAGTGAATCCAGCCACAGTTCCTGAGAGTCGTCCCTGGACTTCGATCACCAATCCTGCAGCACCATTGCGACTCACGCTGCGAAGAAAAGATCCATCATCGTAAGAATTTTACCAACTTACTCCTGGATGTCAAGGGAACAGACGTCCTCCAGTTTTGCATTCCAGCAGCCACTTCTGAACTTGGTCGTGGACTTCCATAAATGATCCTGAGACTCCATTGCGCCTCACCCTACGACAACAGCCACGGACCTAAGACTTATTGGTCCCTCGGAAACTGCACTATTTCAAGACTGTTTGTTTATCCGAAAGTAAGCCTCGCATCTGGAGAAAGCTGCAATCATCAGAAATAGACTGTGTTGTGTTAAGAAATTGAGTCTTCTAAGAGACTGTGTTCAAATGCTCTGATCTCCTAAAGGCAATAATAGCCTGAGAGACTGTACTATGATGTTTAAGAACCTGAGACATCCCAGAGGACAGTGATACTTTGGAATCTACAGCCCTACTCCTGCCACAAAGCTGGTAGGTCTACGTACGGCGGAAGCTTGAGGACCTACAATCAACTCTACGTCTGCTACTTGTTGTGGAAGCCGACGGTTTCACCAATTTTCCAGAGACTATGCCCATTATGAATTCTTATTATTGCTTCGTTCTGGCGGCAACCTTGGGGTGCTTTGAAGTGACTCTTGCCATACTTCCCTGTGCAGCCTGCAAACCTAGTATTTGCACAACAGGGAATACCCGGACTTGTCTCAACCCCCGCCAGAGTCTTTCCTCTCCTGTTATGGGAACTGCGATTTTTTGGACTTTAGTACATGTGTTGCTAATTTTCAAAAATGTGCTACCTACCTTTTTGACATGTACTGCTACCGACCTCTGATACAGGTGCTGCTATTAATAGGAATGGTTCTTATTTTTGTGGGTGATGAGAATGGGCCTATTGCTATGCTGACCGGTATATATGTCATTTGTTCCTCCTATGTCTCCTGCCCCTCCGCTTATACACTAGGTATGCTATATGATTTGACAGACACTTGTATCAAATGTATTATTGATTGTGGCTGTTTATGTATCCCATGTTTCCTCCCCTTATGCTTACGTATATTAAACTTAACGTCAGGCAGCTACACGAATCCTAGCAACGTAGGTCTACTACCCTATGCCACACGGTGATCCCTCTACTATAGTCTGAAGTATTTTGCTATATGTGTGATTTGATTCTCACCCTTTCTCACTTGCAGGTGTGAATAATCAAAAGGAGGGAATGTGATAGGTGATGGCCTAGCATGTAGCAGATCTAGGTCTGAAGCCCTTTTTCTCCTGCTTTAAAATGTTATTGCTGAAGCCCTTTTTCTCCTGCTTTAAAATGTTATTGCTGATTTTGGAAATTGCAGAATGCTGTTTGCTGTTAGACAGAAATTCCGTTCTATTCTGGTTTGATAACATGTTCTGCTCTCCTGGAGATAAGAGAATTAAACCTTGGTACAGTTTATTGTTTAGGTAAGTCAGATGTCTCTTTCAGTAGAATGCCGCGCCACTGTATCTTTGCTGATTGTGCACTGACCTCGTAATTAGGATGAAAATATAGCAGAGAAACTGAACAGTGTAAGAATATTTTGTCTAGCATTATGAAGATTGTTTAGTGTTTTGAGCCAAGGCTAGAGATACGTCTTAACCTTGCTATGTTTGGCCTCGCTTTGTTTTGCTTTTGTTAAGAATGCTTCTGATATGCCTTCCACTATCTTTGTGGCTAACTGACCTTGCAAGAATAGCGAAATATACTGTATACTTTAGCAGAAGTATTATGTTTAGTGTTATGTCTAATTGCTGACCCGTGGCTAGTGTGACCCAAGCAGGGGGAGCGAGTCCTGGGCCCGGTCAGAGATGTCTATTGGATGAGAGTAAGTGGGCCACTGTGGCCAATGAGGAGTTTTGCCTGTATTAGACTGGAGAAGAAAAGTATATAAACTGTCATTTTTCTGAGCTCTGTGCTCAGACTATTTTGAATGCTACTGCAATCTGAGTCTGTGCACATTAAACCGGCTTGAATCTTTGCCTGACTCCGGGTATTATTTATTGCATGCTTATCAGCTACAACAGAACAATGGTGAATTTTCACTTTAAATTTAATAATTCCTTATGGGCTCAATCGGCAGATAGATCAGACCACTTTGCTGTGATGCTCTCATTGGATACCCTGAGTTTGAATCTCTCCAATAAGGGAGTGAAAAGTTTGACATATATCTGGATTTATAGGCACATCAAAGTCATATGAGAGTGCTCACTAAGAAAATAAGTATTTCTAATGTTATGAATTTGAACAAATGAAGAAATCCAACATTGGATAGAGAGCTTGAGAATGAACAGATGAGATAAGCGCTCCCACATTCCACCCTGGGTCCGCTCCAACTCGCAATGAATACCGCGGCTAGAGTTCTATATGGTGCCTCCAGGTGTGACCAAGTGACACCCATCCTGAAACAGCTCCACTGGCTCCCTATTCACAGTAGAATTTCCTTCAAGATCCTACTGCTGACCTTCAAGGCCATCAACGGGCTCTCCTCTGCCTCAATCTCAGAGCTTATCCACACTACTCTCCCCAACGGAGCCAGAAGATCTGCAGCAATCAACACACTAGTAACACCGAAAGCAGTAACACAATACATCCAGGCAACAGCAAGCAGGGCATTTAGGTTCTGCGCACCCAGATGCTGGAACGCCCTTCCACCTAGCATCCGGACAATCCCTGACCTAACACAATTTTGGAAGGCTTTGAAGCACCACATCTTCCTCAATCACTACCTGGATGATTGCGCACCATTAACCGCTCCCCCTTCTAGTTCCAATGCACTATGAATACTCTTTGATTCGACTTGATGTAATGCCTAGATGTAAATAGTTTCCCCAGTTTTACCAAAGTTTAAGCACCTGTTCTTTGTAAATGCGGAGCAGATTCCGGCACCGTTTAAGCTTTCTGTTGTCATATAAACCGCACTGATGTTGAATAGCGCGGTATAAAAGAGACTGTAAATAAATAAATAAATAAATACAGTCAAACCTCGGTTTTCATGATTAATCCGTTCGAAAAAGTCTGACTAAAACCGAAACGTATGAAAACTGAAGCAATATTTACCATAAGAAATAATGTAAATCCAATTAATCCGTTCCAGACACCCAAAATATTCACAAAAATACATTTTATAGAGAATAACTATATTTTTACATACAGAAAACAATGAGAAATAATATAAATGACTAATGAAATGGATAAATGAACATTTAGCATCACTGAAAGCAAGCTAAGTACAGTACTGTACAGTATGTTAGCATCTGGCCTTAGCCACCCCTGACAAGCTGCTGTGCCCAGCTCTCTTCGGAATCACATTGGATTCAGCCCATTAAAATACCTTTACATTATCTGCTCAATGCTTCAGAATGGCAGAAAATCTTAATGATATAGCTTCAGACTTACCCTGCAAGAGAAAGAACTGCCTCCCACATTCATGCAACATCTCCTGCTTACGTTGACAGCTTTTCTTCCCTGCTACCTCCGAGCCTGAGGGGGCGCTCCAGAGAATGGGCAGGCGGTGGACGAGATTGGGGCCTTCCTCTCTGTGCAATCCTTGCCTCTCTAACTCTGACCAGGCTTGAGGATGTGTTTCATTTACGTGCTCAGCTGGCTTTCGCTTCTCATCACGCTGGCGATCGGTGAGTCCAGGGGGCAGTGCTGCCAGGACCGGGCGGGCATTCTGGCAGTGTATACAGACCAGTGTGCAGCACGAGGGTGTATGTATTTACAGTACTGTACTTTACAAAAACCGGGCGATGTACGAGAACCGGGATAAAATCTCAGTCAAAAAAGACGTTGAAAACCGAAGCGATGTATGAGAACCGGGACAAAATCTCAGTCAAAAAAGACGTTGAAAACCGAAGCGTATGAAAACCGGGGCAAATGAAAACCGAGGTTTGACTGTAAGTACTAATTCTTTGAGCAATATCATTGATGCCCTGACACAGAAATAAGGATTTCAAAACACAATGGTCATAGTCGGCATAGTATGGACGAATTATTTTTTTTAAAATAGCAAATTAATATTGAATAGCTGTGATATATATATATATATATATATATATATATATATATATATAAACTAATTTAAACAGAAAAAAAAGACTAATACTAACATAAGATCAGCTGATTGGTAGCAGCTTTTTGGATATTTTTTGGTCAAACAAAAAAACCTTAATAGTAATTGTGAGGGTTATATCTAGCAGGAATTTTGTGTTTGTAACTAGTGAAATAATCATGTCCTGGCAATGTCCCATTTTTAAACTATTTCCTACTATTTCCTTTTTAATTGGTCTTCTTTGATTTGATTCTTTTATGTGTCAAATATGTGTGCATACAGTATATAGTCAAAGCCATTTCACTAGCCACTTTTTTAGGAGATATTGGACATTAAGGAGTTGAATTGCAAGGGTGCCAATAACCACAGCTGTATCATCTTACAAATGCAGCAGTTATGAAATACACACATTTTGCAATGTGTGCACAGCAGCAGCAAACAGTTCATCTTTCCCTGCACAGTTGCCAAGGTCAATCAAACAGGCTGAACCAGTTCTGATTTTGTCACATTGAATTCATGGATTTGTACCTCTGATTATCTAAGGGAAGTCAATTGAACAAAAACTACATCTCCATGCATGCAATAGGTCAAACCCAGGATTGGATCAGCTTGTTTGGCCAACCTCATGTAAGTTAACAGTTGTATGCCCTCATCCCTCAACATGCAATACAATCTCTTCCATGGTCTTTGAGTTCCTCACGGTCACCAGTGTTCACCAATTCCAGTTTCAGGTGCCCCGTGAAACTACCACTATAATTATTAGTTATTTGTGTGGGAGTGAAAAGACTAGACAAAATGTTAATATATTAAACCTTGGACCTAAAATGTCAATATATTAAACCTTGGACCTCCTGTTCTGTAACAGATGTTCCACGTTTCCCTATAACAAAGGTAGGATGTTTGTCTTTTCAACTCACCCTAAAATGTATATATATATATATATATATTGTGGCATCATCTCAGGACCATATCACACTCATGTTTCAATGCCAGACACTTTGGGCTAGATTAACTAAAGGGCATTACCATCTTAGTGCACACTATAGGGTCTAGTTATTAAGGGGCATGTTTACCAAGCAGGGCTAATGGTTAGCACATACCATTTGTAACTAGGTCTCATGTTTTCTAACAGTTAGCCTAGCTTAGTAAACATGCTCCTAAGGTGCACTAACATTAATGCATGATAAATCTACCCCAACATTCATATTAGCACAGATCCCAGGTTGTTCAATGTGATCTAGTTATTAATAATGCACATTAATGGTGAATTAATGCATGCTAATGTTAGCCCACCTTAGTAATTAGACTCCTAATGCAACTAACACATTATGGGGCCAATGCAGAAAGACTAACACGCCCTTTGTGCACAGATAATACAACTTATATGCATATGTTCTGCCACATCAAATGCAGAAAAGAGACTGATGTGCGCATAAACAGTAAGGGGAAAAGTAAGCGTATACAGTAGTATCAAGTGTATTTAAATAATATTCAAATGAGCTGTGCATGTTAGAATTATGATAAACATTAACCCACAGGTCAAAAGCGAAACATATCAACTAGCAAAAAGATCAGACCTAGGAGATGTTCGAAAAACTAAATTCTTTAACATCGGAATGTTTGTTATGCAAGGGACACCCTTCCAAAAAACCAACGTTTCCTTTTAATCTTTTTAAAGATGAAAACCATCGCCAAATATGTGTTCCAACACTACCAAGCTCTAAACACAAAATATTGTAGCAATATGATAAAAATAATATGATAAAAACAAACAATAGCTTTAAAGCTGCACTGTTTCCTGGAGATGTAATATGGGAGGAAGACCGGCCCTTGGATTGCTGGACAGGTTCTCTCCAGATGGATAGTGGGGCTTCTCAGGTGGTGCATGTTAGGTTACCTTTGCCATTGAAGTTTTTGGTCCCCTCGGAAGCTATAGTATCTGCAGAGGTTTCTCTTCAGGACATCTGGGAGGTAGTGGCATGCACAGAGTTGTCCTTGCGTTCCTCCCTCTCTCAGGTGTCTCAGTTTTCTTCAGAGGTTGCTGCCAAAATGTCTGATCAAAATATACATTTGAATGCTTGAACCTCTTCTTTATGTAAACTTGAGGGCTACATTGTGGTGGCTCAAGGTGCTCTGTCTTCAAATATTCGAGATAGTTCTATTCTCATCATCAGATAGAATCTTTGGATAATGCAGCTAGAGCAAAAAATCTTTGATTTATAAATTTTCCATGTACTCATTATCTGACTCCTCAGCTTTTGCTTCAGAAATACTTTAAGGAAGTTCTTATGTTGTCAGATGATGAGGCTTGTTTTTCCTCTTCCTAATTTTGTTAAAGGAGTAATTGTTAAATTTAGGGGATCCTGGTATATTGTGATGGATTTCTTTATGCTCGTATTAATTTTTTTTTTATTTATCAATTTTGCAATACAATCCAGAAATAAGAATCAGAATAGTTAAAACGTAAAACGTAAATCTCAACATCTATCCAAAAAGAAAAATGAATAGTCATGATGGCAATAAACAATCAACTGGTATAGCCCACAAAAAGAAAACCCCACCATATAATCCAAGAATAAAAGAAATAAACAAGGAAAATCACCCTCTAAAGAGAATTGATCCAAGATGGCGGAGGAGTGAGTCACTGAGGTGGAGTGCTCTACGCCGGCCGCTGCACTACTTACCTATGGGGAAGAAGAGAAAACAGCGAGCACAGAATCCCCCTGCGGCCTCGACCCCGTCGGATAGGCTGGTGCAGACGTCTATTGCCGGGTTCTGCACTTCTTCCAGCTCCATGGCCTCGGCGGATCCATTGAGTGTTTCAACGGATCTGAGCCTGGAGGGGGTTGTTTTGAGCCCCGTACAGGCACCTCCAGCTAAGCCTGGAAGCCGTCTCGGGGGTGAGCAGCTGGGAGGGGTACCTCCGGGTCAGGGAGCTCGCCTGGCTGCTGGGGGTTCACCTCCGATGAGGAAGTCAACGGCAGCGGTTACTGGAGCTGATGTCGGTGTTGTTGAGGGAGAACGCCTGGCCATTTTCTCTGGTGGTGGAGACCAGTGCTTGGAACAGTCGGCATCCAGCTCTTCCGGTACTTTGGCGTTCCGGTTTCCTGAGAAGGTGGAAAAACCAGCGCGAGTGACTTTAGATAGCTTATGGGAATCTATATCGCCTCTCCAGCAATCTCTACTCCCTATTATTGGGGGGTTTTCTCAGGAATTGACTGCAGTAAAATCTCAGTGTGCTTTGACGACTATGGAGGCTGCGGCGCAGTCTGTAATAATTACTCAATTGGAATTGAAGGTGGAGGACCTTGAGTCCAGTGGAGCTGCCTTTGCTCAGGATCATTTAGTTCAAGCGAGGAAAGCTGAGTATCTGGATAATCAGCTTCGAAGGAATAATCTTAGATTTTTGAATTTTCCTCGATCCCCTTTGATGGCACCCTTGGACCTGGTCCGTAAGTTCTTTATTGAAGTACTTCAGATGCCTGCTGAATCGTTGCCACCAATAGTGAGAGCTCAGTATGTGTTTATATCGGCTTTGGAGGCTGGTGCTCAGCGGAATTCTTCTGCAGAGACTGGCCCCCCTCAATTGGATCTTTCTGAGTTTTTAGAGAGCTCACTAGAGGTGGTTACCAGCAGGGCCACTTTGTTGGTTAACTTTGCCTTCGAGTCAGATCGCAACACTGTGCTTAAATTGTATTTTCGTAGAATATCTGCATCCCAGTTCTTGGGCTCAAAAATTCTTATATTTCCTGATTTGGCTAGGGAAATGCAAAAGAGGAGGAGAGTGTTCTTGGCTTTGCGCCAGAGGACGCTTGCCTTGGGCACACAATTTAAGCTACAATACCCTTGTAAATGTATGGTTAGTTTTCAATCGAAGCAGTTTTTGTTTTTTGAGTCTAAGCAACTTTTGCAATTTCTATTGAGTAGGGAGGGGGGAGGGGCCGGGGAAGCAACCATACCAGCTGCCATGTAATAACATCAATGCTCCTATGATGAATGCTTGTAATAATTTTGATGTTTTTGATTATTGTATTATATGTAGCTTCCCTCTTGACGTGGACTTTATTGTATTCTTGACTTCATATTAAATAAAGGATTTGAAATGTTAAAAAAAACCCCACAGAACATTGACAGACCATCTGTTCAAACAAAATAAAGGACAAAAAATTAGAAGCAGAAACATGCAGCCACAAACTAAATAGCAACCCAATAAAGCCAGACGGAGAAAGAAAGTACTGGAAAAAGAGAAATAGAAATGTATTTCCTATTGTACTTTGCAAAATGCAAAAACAGAAGGGATGCAAAATTTCCCACGCTGACAATCCAATCCATAAAAAATGATCAGGGTCGCAGGTCCGGGTCCTGAGGCCGCCAGTAACCGGGTTCCTGGGGCCCAGCCCGCTGCCTCATGCTCGGCGCATGGTTGTTGGGGGAGGGGCGAGAGGAGAGCATGGCGTCATTTGAAATCGCCCCATGTCGGCAGCATGGGGCGATTTCATTGGCGGCGCTGTGGGGGGCGGGGCCAGCAGAGCCTGCTGGGAGCCGCGGAGACTTTCTCTCCGGCAGTTTCAGTGGGCAGCGGCAGCAAGTTGAGGTGGTCACAGGGTTTCAGGAGGCAACGTACCAGGGCTTGGCGTGGAGGTTTTCTTTTTTGCAGGAGCCGGTGAGTCGGGACTGAGGGGCTGTGCCAGAGTACCGGCGGGTTGCAGGTGTACGGGCAGTGAGCAGCACGGTGGACAGGGTCACGGCGCGGGGCCTTGTGGCTGTCGTTGAGGGAGCGGGAGCAGTGTTGGGCATAGGTGGAGGTGGGGGGGTGAATTTCGGCAGCAGCTGGCTGGAGCTGTGCAGAGGGTTTGGGTCAGGGTTGCAGCGTGTCCTTAAGAGGAAGGGAGGGTGTTTGGCTGGTGGTGTATTTGAGGGGGATTTGGGGTATTGGGGAGAGGCTGCTTGCCCGGTGGTGGGGTTTGGGGTGTTGGAGCCTGGTGGGACTTAGGAGAAGATTAATTCTGGGGTATTATAAAAGATTTTTTTAAAAAAAGGCTATACTGATAAAGAATGGGTAGTTGTGTGGCTGTTGGGCAAAGCAGGAGAGTCTGAGCTGGGGACTTGGTGTGCCTGTGGGGGAGGGGGTTATATACCATGGGGCGTGCTCTGAGGGGGCAGGGTAGGGGGGCAGCGGGGAGGTGCAGGCTCTCGGGTTGGGGGGAAGACAGGCAGGTTATGGGGTGCCCGGTCGCCTGTCTCTGTGCGGGCTGTAGCATCTGCAGCTAGGGGGGGGGGGTGGCTGGGGTCAGTCCTCAGGGGGGTAGGGGGTGGGCTTGCATGGTGGCAAGGAGGGGATCACAGCCTAGGGGGGGTGGCGCGGGGATCCGCCGTGGAGTCTTCTCGGGGGAGCTGGCTGGCCCGAGGCCTCTGGGGGAGAGGGAGGTGGCTGATGACACGGGGCGGATGCCCGGGGTAGGGTTGTCAGGATATCATGGGGGGTATCGGGGGGAGCGTGGGACACCCTGGCTGGCCCGGGCCCTGATTTACCCGGATTCAATTTTGCCGGGGTCCCGTTCCTTTTGAGTGTTCCAGCCAGTTATATCTCCTGGCATCCTGGGGGACAGGTGGGGTCTCCCTCGGATAGGGGGGCCTTAGGGCATTGGTATGGGGGGGTCAGCTCGGGGGAGTGGGGCCCTGGGGTTACGGCTGGGGTGACTGGTCTGGAGTGGGACCTGGTGCTGTTAGGCAGTCACCTGTGTTGGGGGGTGGGGTGGGCAGCTGGGGGGTTGGACTCGTCTGCGTGAAACTGGAGAGGTGGGGGGAGCAGGGGAGCAGGGGTGCGAGCAGTGCTTGGGCGGTTGCTGCTGGTGTTGGCACTTCTCTCCCTCTTCAGGTGCCAGTGGAAGGGAGTGTGAGGGTCAGCTTCTACGACCCCAATCAGACCAGAGGTGCCATGTGGTTGCAGATGCTGGGCCAGTCCAATCCCGTCACAGAGGTGCAGGTTCCACGTGAGCGCGCCGCTGGTGATGCGGTGGATGGTGAGTGTGGGGGGAAGGGGGGTAGTGGGGAGGGGGTGGCGACATCCACCGGGACCGGGCCTGAGTCGAGTCGCAAGGCCAAGTCAAAGCATAGACACAGGCATCGCTGCAGGCGAGGTTCATCTTCGTCATCGTCGTCATCGTCGGAAAGTTCTTCGGAGGGATCGGTAGGGGCGAATCGTGAGAAAGGGGATTGCGCAGCTTCCTTGGTAGTATGTTGTGCGGAGCTATGGGAAGGCGTCCGCGGAAGTTGAGGCACCGGATCAGGAAGCGACGGTATATTGATATATTCCGCCTGTTGGATGGGAGAAAGCCGTCTGGTGAGAGTAAGAAAAAACGTAAGGAGGACGAGAAGGCGGGCAGGGTGAGGAAGGTATCCCGCAATACTTTGAACTGGACGTGGGCCTTTTTAAGATTGGCCAGTGTGTGGAGGCATCATGACCCGAGCCAATATGGTGCGCTGTTGGCCTATACTGATGCCATATTGGCCGCGTCGCAGGCCCATGAAGGTTGGGCCTGGTTAAACTATGACGAGGAGTTCCGCGACATGATGGAAGAAAATACGCAGTTGTCGTGGGGGACTAAGGACATTAATTTGTGGATGACGCAAATGTCGGCCAAAAAAGGGATGGGGGGTGGGGGGGCCGAGTGGTTCGGGTTAGGTGATGTCGCAAGTTGCGACGGTGGGCCTGAAGTCCTTTCGTCCGGCAGCAGGTGTGTCTGCCCCAGCAAAGGGTGGGCCAGTCGGGGGGGACCTGTGTTGTCCTGTTTGATGTGTGGAGGGGGGCATCCTGCCACGAAGTATAGCAGAAAAGGGGTGGCGGGGGCACCAGTCGGGGGCAAGTGAGGGTGGTAGTTCGGCTTTGGCGCCTACCCCGATCCGGGTAAAAGCGATGCGCCCTTGGTTGCTTAGTTTCGGGAGGAGTCGGCAGGGTAAGGCCTGGAAGGTATTGCTATTGGGGTTTTTGCAGGGATTTCGGATACCTTTTCTGGGTGTGGTGACTAATGTGTTCGCTAATAATAACAGCTTGGTGCGGGGGCTGGGGATGTGGTACGCAAGAAGATTGCGGCGGAATGTGCTCTAGGCAGAATAGCTGGACCTTTTGTTGCTCTGCCATTTTCGCATTTCATTGTTTCACCATTGGGAGTGGTCCCCAAGAAACAGCCGGGGCATTTTAGACTTATACATAATCTGTCATTCCCGCCGGGGCAGTCTGTTAATGATCACATTCTGCATGAGTTGTGCACGGTGCGGTATTCGTCGTTTAAAGCCACGGTGGAGTTGGTGCGTCGGTGTGGCACGGGGGCGTTGATGGGGAAGGTAGATATTGAATCTGCTTTCCGGATATTGCCGGTTCACCCGTTGGCATTCCCGCTGTTGGGTTCCAGTTCGATTCACAGTTCTTTTTTGATAAGTGTTTGCCAATGGGGTGCGCGATTTCATGCGTGTATTTCAAGGCCTTTAGATCTTTTTTTGCATTGGGTTGTGGAAGAGCAGATGGGTTCCCATTCCATGGTTCATTATCTGGACGATTTTTTGCTTGTGGGGTTGGGTCATGTAGCAATGTGTGCTATCTTGCTGACATCATTTCAGGAGATGGCTAGTGACTTCGGTATTCCATTAGCGCTTGTGGGTGGAGAAGGTGGAATGGCTCAAAGGTTTGGTGGAGGCGGTGGGGTTTGCAGCTAAGGTCAAACTCAAGGATTTACAATCCTTGGTAGGGCATCTGAACTTTGCCTGTAGGGTCATCCCAATGGGGTATCCCTTCACGCAGTGATTGTCCTTGGCAATGGCAGGTGTGCGACGGCCATATCATCGTAATCGTGTTTCGGTCAGGATGAGTGAGGACCTGCGGGTTGTGATAAGGAAGCTTATCACAGTTTAGGAAGAAATAATACAAGAGGTGAATTGGCTCTGAATAAGCAACCTGTGCTGGCTGGTAAAAGCACTAAAACAGAGTGTTTACCTAAAAGACTACCAGACCCAGAATGCACTGGTTTACAGAAAGCCTCTAGGAGAGCTGCAGTAGGGAAATGTGTGCCTAATCAGAGAAGCAATGATGTAATCCATAATCACACATCTCCTAGGTCAGGGCTTAATTCAGAACACCTGCAGTGTGCTAGGGTGGAGCGGCCATCTAGGCACTTTAAAGCTAGAAGAAATTCTTCAGACAAAAAGCAAGGTGAGCAAGGACAGCAAGGAGAGCAAAGACAGCAAGGACAGCAACGGGAGCTGAAGAAGGAGAGACTGATCGTGAACAGAAGGAAGAACAGCAAGACATCCAGAAGGTCTAAGAAAGGAGCCCAAGGCAGTACGTATGCTGGGAGAGATTCCTGGGGCAAGCATTCTTCATTGGACTGGAAGAAGCCAGAGGCTTGGAGATATACAGCCAGGAACCCTCGGACAGCACCTGTAAAGGAGACGGCTGCATCTACAGAAAGAAGGAGCTCTAATACCTATTTAAGGAGGTATGGGAAAAGAGACCTAAAGTCCAGAGATTCTGACTGGAGAGCTGGGCACAGAAGTCTTGCTACCTACGGCCAAAATACTCAGAGAGGAAACCTAATGACAACGTGATCTCAGGTATGAACTCTGATCTGTTCCCTAGCTTTGCACAAGGAAGACAGCAGGAAAACAGTTTCTATCCTGGTAGAGATCAGTTAGAGAAATCCTCTGAGCCAGTGTATGAAAGTGATCCTATGATATTTCAAGAGCAAGGGGAAATATCAGATGAGGAAGTTGAATGCATGGATTGTTCTCTTTCTAAGCTGCTGTTCTAAAGCAATCCTCAGTTAAGGATCAAACACCAAAAGGAACTGTACTGATTTTTAGCTTCCCAGAAAAGTTTCTTTGAGAGAAAGCTTTGGGGAAAGTTGGAGCCACGTGGAGAGTGGACCAGCAATGGTTTGCAGCTGGTTAAGCACCTGTGATTAGAGCAAGGCACAAGTGCACGTGGGACTTTGAAAAAAAGCTTCTTCTCTGTGTGGAAGGAAGAAAGCTGTGTTTTTTTTTTTTGATAAAGAGAATTTTCCTTTTGGGTTTATTTTTCATTCCAGCCCTGCTAAGAAAGTTTATTAGCAGGGGTTAGAAGAAAGACCTTTTCTGTTCCATCAAGGTCTTTACTAAGTTGTTGCATAAGTAATTCAGTTGCCTTATTTGTTTTGTTTCCTGAATAAAAGGGTTTTGGTTCAACTGAAGACAAGGGGGTAAAGAGCCTAGCTGCCACCTGTGACCATGGAAGGGAGGTGCATGAAGAGAAGGATTTGGGACACCAAGTATCTGACTGTAAGGAGAGCTCAGAACCCCAAATAGGTGAGGACCTGTCAGTAGTACAGCAAGAAGAACTAAGGAAATTACTAAAAGAATTTCCAGATGTTTTGACTCCTATACCTGGAGAGACATATTTGGTTGCACATGAGATTATAACTCCATCTGGGAAGTTAATTCGACAAAGGCCATACCGCTTGCGTGAAGCAAAGAGACAGGAAGTAGTGGCACAAGTTCAGGAAATGTTAGACATGGGGGTAATAGAGGAGTCAAAGAGTCCCTGGAATAGCCCCATAGTCTTGGTGCCAAAGCCTGATGGCTCTTTTAAGATTCTGTATTGATTTCCGGCAGGTAAATGCAATATCAGTTTTTGATGCATATCCAATGCCAAGAATTGAAGAGCTATTGGACCAGCTTGATATGACGAAAGGCTATTGGCAAATCCCTCTAACCAGGGAGTCGAAGCCAAAGACTGCTTTCAGAACCCCCGTTGGCCTTTTTCAATTCAAAAGGATGCCTTTCGGACTGCATGGAGCGGCAGTTACCTGCCAAAGGTTAGTGGACCAGGTATTTCAACCCCATCAAAATTATGCCTTTGCCTATATGGATGATGTCATAATCCATAGCAATACTTGGGCGGAGCATCTAAAGAGAATCAGAGGGGTCTTATGCTCCATGAAGCAAACGGGAATCACTTTGAATCCAAAGAAGTGTGCCTTTGCTAAGAGAGAGGTAAAATACCTAGGCCACTTGGTGAGAAGAGGGAAAATTAAACCGCTAATGAGCAAGGTGGATAGTATCAGGAATTTTCCACCCCCAACCACGAAGAAACAACTGAGGAGTTTCTTGGGGCTTATTTTTTTTTAAACTTTTATTTTCATTTTGCAACAAACAAAAGAAACAACACACCAAAGAAGACAAAACAATTATACAATAAAGAAAGTAAACCCCATTACCCCCCACCCCCACGCTTCTTCTCTAGCTGATTATGTCAGCATGTGAGCGCTTCCAAACAACAGTGATTATACATCAAAACAATCAAAAGAGTATCTGCGATACAGAATAATCATGGGACAAAGGTATATACAAATTTAGACAGTCATATGAGAGCATTGAGCAGAATGTACATAGTCATTGAGCATCTTCCATTTAGACCGATGATGAGGAGTCTGGGTGGGGGAAGCAAACATACGAGGTACTTGTTCATATTTACATATTCATTGGGGCTCAGCTGGGAGCTATTTTTCCAGTATTTCGTAATTAGGGAAATAGCAATGCCAAGCATAAAGTCCAAAAGGAAGTAAGCCGTTTTTGGAAGAGAGGGGATCCCCGCAGCTGAGCGAAGTCCCACTATCCTCCAAGAAAGGGGCTCTTGAAAGTGCAAAATAGACTGGATACGACCCCAGACCCGACGCCAGTAATACTGTAGTGCGGGACATTCATACATAACATGAGGTAGTGAACCAATGGCCGCATGACATGTCCAACAACTATTGCCCTGAGTAGTGTTCCATTTGGCTAATCTATCAGGAGTGTAAAAACACCGGTGGGCTAGAAAGAAGAGTGTCTGAGTGAGTGAGGCGGATCGGGAGACCCGTGTCACTCTACTCCAAACAAGGCTCCATTGCTCCGGGGTCAAAGTCACATGCAATTCTCTCTCCCATGCTTTCTGCGCTATAGGGGTATCCCTAGTTATAGCATTACATAAGGTTTTATAAAAATTGGATGCTACACCCGGTGAACTACCGATAGATCGGATAGTCTCCAACCAACCTTGTGTAGGGGAGGCCGATGGCGGGAGCACCTTAGCACTCCGAAGGCAATGCTGAAGTTGCACAACTGAAAGTAGTGTTTCGCTGGGAGACCATATTCAATTTGCAATTCACTAAAAGTTTTCCAGCGACCTTCATGGAACAACTGACTAGGAATCCAAATGCCCCTAGTGTACCAGGGGCTCCACGCCATCGGCTTATTTTGTATTCGAAATCGAGTGTTGTACCAAAGTGGGAGCTTGTCCAACGGACAGAGTCGGGAGTCTAAAGATTGCATGAGATTATTAAAGGCACCTAAGGTGTCTAAAAGCATTGGTGGAAAGTGGGAGTCTGATGGGAGAGTCATACCAGGGAGAAAAGTAAGAGGAATCGGTTTGCAAAGGTCTTCTTCTATGTCTAGCCACACAGGTCTGCTCGGTACTGGATCTTCCAGCCAACGAGCGCCTTGTTTGAGAAGAAAGATTGATGATACTTCAGGAAATCAGGGAATCTAACACCCCCATTTTCTTTATCAGCTTGCAGCTTATGTTTCGCTATCCTAGGTGTCTTGTTTTGCCACAAGTATCTAGTCAGAAGGCCCTCTATATCTTTATATATACGTCGAGGGAAGAGACAGGGCAACATTTCTAAGATATAATTCACTTTCGGAACAATCATCATTTTTATGGTTTCTAATCGACCCCACCAGGTAAGTGTTAAAGGAGTCCAGCGGTGAGTAAGCGCCCGGACTTTAGAGGTTAAGTCTTTGGCATTAAAGGAGATAGTGTCTTCCAAGGGAGAACAATAGTGAACCCCAAGGTATTTGACCATGCGAGGCTGCCATAAAAAGGGGAAGGGTTGCATATCTGCTTGATGAAGCAAAGGATTTAATGGAAAGGCTACCGACTTGGTCCAATTTATCTTATAACCGGACAGTGTGAATATTTACCAATTTGCTCTAGGACAGCCGGTACTGAGTCTATAGAGACAAAAAGCATAAGATCATCAGCATACGCTGAAATTTTGATTTCCCTATGGGTGAAGGGGACTCCATGAATCTCCTCCGATTGCCGGATTAGTAAAGCCAAGGGTTCGAGTGCAAGATCAGAAGAGAAGTGGAGACAGTGGGCATCCCTGGCGAGTGCCGCGTTGAAGGGGAAAAGGCTGAGACTTTAAGGCATTGGCGCATATACTGGCTGTAGGCTGTGCGTACATGGTGCGAAGACAACGGAGAAAACTTTCCCCGAATCCGTACCAGCGGAGGACTGCAAACAGGAAGGGCCACTCTAAGCGATCAAAGGCCTTCTCAGCATCAAGTGAGAGGCCAACAAATGGGCGATCAAGATTAACTGCGGTAGTCAGTACATGGCATAGAGTCCGAGCATTGTCAGCAGTTGATCTACCAGGAATGAAACCGCATTGATCTGGGTGTATTAAGGTAGGCATCCTATATCCGAGAGCCGAGTAGAGAGAAGAATGGTTGGCAAAGATTTTATAGTCCGCGTTTAGGAGGGAAATTGGACGATAATTAGCTGTTAGTTGCGGGTCTCTCCCCTCTTTCCTCAAAAACCACTACATTTGCCATTGAAAAGGACCCAGACGGAGAACCCTCCTCGGCCAAAGCAGAAAAATAAATTTTCAAAAACTGGAGCTAAGTCAGCGTGAAAGGTTTTGTAGAATTCAGCAGGGAGACCGTCTGGGCCTGTGGCTCGACCTGAGGCACATTTCTTGATAGCAGAATGAATTTCTGAGACAGTAAATGGTGTGTCCAAGGCCACTCTATCTTCGTCAGATAGGGTCGGTCTTTGTACCCCTGAAAGTAAGCGTTCAAATACATCTGGCTCAAAATCACATTCAGATTGATAAAGCCGAGTATAAAAATCACGAAAGAGTTCTAAGATTTCGGTATCTTTAGTGACCAAGCCAAGCCCCCCCCCGACGGATTACGGAGGGCGGTAACACGCTTGGCTTCTTTTCGACCTTTTAGGGCATTTGCTAATAATAATTTGCCAGCACGATTATTTTCCCGATAATATAGCCCTTGTTGTGATTCAATATTTTTAACAGCAGCAGTGTACAAAAGCTGATTGTATTGAAAACGCAAGCGTTGTAAACGGAGTAAATAAATACATGGGTCAGCACGGGACGTGAGGAGACGCTCCCCAGCTTGTATCTGCTGCTCTAGAATCAGTAAATGCTGCTTTCTTTGTTTCCCCTGCCGAATTTGATAGCTAGTTATAGTGGCACGGATAGATGCTTTAAAACCCTCCCACCAAGCCCAGCCCGCTGTGTCATGGGGTGAGTTAAAATGAAAATAATCTTGGATAGCGGCCTTTATATCAACCTGAAAATCTTTTTGACCCAGTAGGGATCTATCAAAAAAACCAAGCGCGGGGAGAATCGTCCCGCGCAGTGACACATAATGATAAAGATATGGCAGCATGATCTGAAATATGGAGAGGATGAGTCCTAGTCGTGTCTACTTGAGAGATCAGTGCTTTGGAAATGAGAAAGAAATCTATTCTAGATTGGGAGTGATGGGGGGCAGAAAAGAAAGTGAACTCTAAGTCGGAGGGGTGAAGCAGCCTCCATATATCTACCAACGCAAGATCTTGCATCAGAGCTGTAAGGGTAGCAAGACTCTTGGGTGGACTACTCGTTCTAGGCGGCTGTCTATCTATCAGAGGGTCTAACACTTGATTAAAGTCACCACCAAGTATTAATGGAGTATTGGCAGAGGCCTGTGCCAACTGCGCAATACTTGCATAGTAAGCAGGGTTGTCCACATTCGGGGCATAAATGCAAATACATGTAAATTCACTATCTCCAACCTTAAGATGTACTCGGGCCCATCTACCCTCCTTGTCAGCGCTAGTATCAATTACAGTAGCTTGCAAAGATTTCTTAACCAGAATGGCTACCCCGCACCGTTTGGAAACGGCGGGAGAATAGGCAGCCACCATGTAAGGCTTAACATTAAGTTTCAGTGTTTCAGCAGAGTTTAAGTGCGTTTCCTGAAGAAACGCTAAATCAGCATGCTCATGGCTAAGATAGCTAAGGATTTTCTTTCTCTTGATTGGACTATTAATGCCCTTGACGTTGAGTGATAGTATTTTACATAAAGCCATTCAGACAAATTAAAAATTCTGAGCATAATAGCGCACCTAATTTCACAATGTCCCTCATATTAAACTGTATCTGGCTGTAACATATGGCATAAAAGAAAATAAGCTTAGATAATAGAATGAAGCGCCCCACATTAAAAAGAAAAAAACCGCAGCGCGGTAGAGAAGAAGCAGAACCCCAAAAATTACTGGCGACCATGTGTCTGCGGGGAGAAGCCCCAGAGAAGGCCGAAATCGAGAAAAAAAAAAAACACATAACCTGTAGGACTGTGCGTGCTCCGAATCCGACCGAGGCACACATCATGGAGGGATAGGAGACCACAAAACAAGAGTCATAGAAAGAAAGAAAAAACGTCCAGGTAGTCTCTGTGCTTGACTATGACCGCCGCATCGGGCCCTTCAAAATGGCGGACAGAGCCGGCAAATAAAAGTCCACGTCGTTGGATTAGCGCATCTGCTCTGCTTCTTTGGAGTCTAAAAATGTTGATAGTAGATCAGGATCTTCGAATGTCCTGGTTTGGTTGTGGAGAGTCACTCGGAGCTTCGCGGGATACAACAGGCCAAAGCGAGCCTGTAGCTGTTGAAGTCGAGGGCGAAAAGCAAGGAGTTTCTTTCTTCCGTCGATCAACGGTAGGCTTCGCCAAATCGGGGAAGAAGGAGACTTTATGACCTTCAAATTCCAAATGAGGGTTTCGCCCGGGCAGCATTTAAAATTTGTTCCACTTGTTGATATCGTAGCAAGCGAAAGATAATAGGCCGGGGGGTCGGTCGGTTGAGCGCCATGTGGGTAGGAACACGGTGTGCACGATCGATTTCCAGTTCTTTATGAAAGGTGATCTTCAGCAAGGAGGGAAGAGTTTTGAGCAGGAATTCTCTCATATCTCCCGCTTCCACCCCCTCCGGTATTCCTATGAGCCTCACATTGTTGCGACGGGCTCGATTATTGCTATCTTCTAACTCCTTTTGAAGATTCTGTATCTGGCGCTCAGCCTTGTCCAGTGCGCCCAAGCGCACCGCGTGCGAGTCGAGGACCCCCCGCCATATTGTCCTGCCGTAATGAGAGACTTTCAAGTCGGGCCTGGAGCACTCCAAAGTCTTCTCGCATGGCTCTAAGCGCTTCTCCATTGGACTGCACCAATTCCTTCACGCCGCGCGTAGTTCCTCTCAAAATCTCCAGGTGCATTTCGGGGTTTTCACGAAATGGAACCATCTTCTGTGGGGAGGACACCTCTGTTTTGGAGCGTTTTCCGTGAGAAGAAGAAGGAGACCCGAAGTCCAAGCGCGCTGGTTTATGGGCCGCCATCCCCCCCGAGGTACCCCGGTCAGCCCGGAGCGAAATAGTAAGTTTGTATATGTATTAAGTCAGGATTCTAAGTAGGCCTCTCGGGAGCTTCAGCGCGAAGCGTCTTACCCGCTGGACATCAGGCTCCGCCCCTCTTGGGGCTTATTGGTTACTACCGCAGATTTGTACCACAGTTTGCAGAGGAAAGTGCAATATTTACTGATATGCTGCAGAAGAATTGCCCAAATCAGCTGAAATGGACTCCCGAAGTTGAAAAAGCATTTTCAGTGCTGAAAGGGAAGTTGTGTACAGGACCAGTACTGAAAGGGGTGGATTTCAGAAAACCCTTCTTAGTTCAAACAGATAAGAACATAAGAACATAAGATATGCCATACTGGGTCAGACCAAGGTCCATCAAGCCCAGCATTCTGTTTCCAACAGTGGCCAATCTAGGTCATACGTACCTAGCAGTTTCCCCAAGGGACACAGGTTCCACAATGCTTGTACTGGTTCAAGCATTGATATCCTGGGTCCCTTCTTAATAATGGTTTATGGACCTTTCCTCCAGGAACTTGTCCAAACCTTTTTTAAACCCAGCTACACTAACAGCCAGTTTGATTACACGTTGAGTGAAAAAATATTTTCTTTTATTAGTCTTAAATAGTTTACCCTGTAGCTTCATTGCATGTCCCCTAGTCTTTCCATATTCTGATACGGTAAACAATCGATCTACGTTTACCCGTTCCACTCCGTTCATTAATTTATAGACTTCTATCATATCTCCCCTCAGCCGTCTCTTCTCCAGGCTAAAGAGCCCCAACCTTTTTAGCCTTTCTTCATAGGAGTAGCCTTCCATCCCCTTTACCATTTTGGTGGCTCTTCTCTGAACCTTTTCTAAAATCACTATATCCTTTTTAAGATACGGCGACCAGGAATTGCACACAATATTCAAGGTGTGGTCTCACCATGGAACGATATAGAGGCATTATAATATCTTTTGTTTTATTTTCCATTCCTTTCCTTATCATACCTAGCATTCTATTTGCTCTCTTGGCCGCCGCTGCACACTGGGCCGAGGGTTTTAACAAGGTATCCACAATGACGCCTAAATCTTTTTCCTGGGTGGTGGTTCCTAATGTGGAACCTTGCATCGTGTAACCATAGTTTGGGTTGTTCTTCCCTAGGTGCATAACCTTGCACTTCTCCCACATTAAATTTCATCTGCCATTTTGATGCCCAGTCTTCCAATTTATCAAGATCCTCTTGCAATTTTCCACAATCCTCCTGGGTTTTAACAACTTTAAATAGTTTTGTGTCATCTGCAAATTTGATAACCTCACTTGTTATTCCACTTTCCAGGTCATTTATGAATATGTCAAAAAGCAGCGGACCCAGCACAGATCCCTGGGGTACACACTATTCACCTTTCTCCATTGGGAAAATTGGCCATTTAGCCCTACCCTCTGCTTTCTATCTTTTAACCAGTTCCTGATCCACAGTAGTACACTGCCTCCTATCCCATGACTCTTTAGTTTTGCCAAAAGTCTCTCATGAGGGACCTTGTCAAAGCTTTCTGAAAGTCCAGATACACAATATCAACCGACTCACCTTTGTCCACCTGTTTATTCACTCCTTCAAAAAAACATAACAGATTAGTAAGACAAGATCTTCCTTGTCTAAAGCCATGTTGGCTGTCTCCCATTAGGTCGTGACTATCTACATGCTGAGTAATTTTATTCTTTATGATGTTTGTTCTACCATTTTTTTCCGGTACTGATGTCAGGCTCACCGGTCTGTAGTTTCCCGGATCACCCCTGGAACCCTTTTTAAAAATTGGTGTTACATTGGCGATCCTCCAATCCTCAGGTATTAGAGATGATTTTAATGATAGTTCACAGATTACTGATAGCAGGTCTGCAATCTCAAATTTCAGTTCTTTCAACACCCTTGGATGTATACCATCCGGCCCCAGGTGATTTGCTACTCTTCAGTTTATCTAATAGTTGTAAGACTTCTTCCCGATGTATCGATATTTCCTTCAATTCTTCCACACCTTTAAATACCACTTCAGTCATGGGTAACATCCCTACATCTTCCTCAGTAAAGACCGAAGCAAAGAATTCATTCAGTCTCTCCGCTATCGCCTTGTCGCCTCTTAGTGCTCCTTTAACCCCTTTATCATCTAATGGACCAACTGACTCTCTCACAGGTTTTTTGCTACGAATGTACTTGAAAAGGTCTTTATTTCGCGTTTTTGCTTCCGCAGCAAGCTTCTTCTCAAATTCTCTCTTTGCCTGCCTTATCAATGCCTTGCATTTGACTTGCCAGTGCTTGTGCTGTTTCCAGGTTTCATCGTTTGGCTCTTTTTTCCATTTCCTGAAAGATGCTTTTTTGGCAACAACAGCCTCTCTGACCTCACCTTTAAACCATGCTGGCAGTTTTTTGGACTTCCTTCCACTTTTCTTAAAGCGTGGAATACAGCTGGTCTGGGCTTCCAAGATAGTATTTTTCAACAACACCCAAGCTTGATGTACATCTTTAACCTTTGCAACTGCTCCTTTTAGTTTTTTCTTAACTGTTTTCCTCATTTTATCATAGTCTCCCTTTCGAAAGTTAAAGGGTAGTACTGTGGATTTCCTTACTATCCCTCCTCCACTAATTAAATCAAAGGTGATCATGCTATGATCACTATTGCCAAGTGGCCCCAACACCCTTATCTCTTGCACTACATCTGGTGTTCCACTAAGGACTAGGTCTAATATTGCTTCCCCTCTGGTTGGTTCATGAACCAGCTGCTCCAAGAAGCAGTCATTTATTTCATCTAGGAACTTTATCTCCCTAGCATGTCCTGACGTGACACTGACCCAGTCGATACTGGGGTAGTTGAAATCACCCATTATTATTACTGCACTGTAACTTTTGCTAGCTTCCTTGATTTCTTTGAGCATTTCATCATCCATTTGTTCATTCTGGCCAGGCGGACGATAGTACACCCCCACTGCCATCGCCTTCCCCTTTTTACATGGAATTTCAATCCATAGAGATTCTACAGCAAATTTTGTTTCTTGCAAAACTTTAATCCTTTCTGATTCAATGCCCTCTCTAACATAGAGCGCAACACCTCCACCAATTTGGTCAGCTCTATCATTACGATATAGTTTGTACCCAGGTATCACAGTGTCCCACTGGTTGTCCTCCTTCCACCATGTCTCTGATATTCCAATCATATCTAACCTCTCGTTTAGTGCTATATATTCTAACTCTCCCATCTTGTTTTGTAGACTTCTAGCATGCGTCGGATGTAGGGCTGGGAGCTGTGTTATCCCAATGTCATGAAGGGGAGGAGCATCCTGTGATGTACCTGAGCAGGAAATTGTCACCGGCCGAACAGAAGTATTCAACAATAGAGAAGGAATGCCTAGCCATAAAGTGGTCAGTGGAGGCATTAAGGTTTTATCTCACAGGGAGGAAGTTCCTACTGGTTACAGACCAAGCCCCACTAAAGTGGTTACAACAGATGAAGAACCACAATGCCAGGTTGACACGCTGGTACATGGCCTTACAGGCATTTGATTTTCAAGTGGAACTTCGTGCTGGAAAATTACACAAAAATGCAGATGCCCTTTCGCGTATTTCGGACTGTAAAGAAGAGGTTTCACAATTTGCACCAGTCCGTAATAACTTAAGCAGGGGGGTATGTGATAAGGAAGCTTATCATAGTTTAGGAAGAAATAATACAAGAGGTGAATTGGCTCTGAATAAGCAACCTGTGCTGGCTGGTAAAAGCACTAAAACAGAGTGTTTACTTAAAAGACTACCAGACCCAGAATGCACTGGTTTACAGAAAGCCTCTAGGAGAGCTGCAGTAGGGAAATGTGTGCCTAATCAGAGAAGCAATGATGTAATCCCTAATCACACATCTTCTAGGGCAGGTTTAATTCAGAACACCTGCAGTGTGCTAGGGTGGAGCGGCCATCTAGGCATTTTAAAGCTAGAAGAAATTCTTCAGAGAAAAAGCAAGGTGAGCAAGGACAGCAAGGAGAGCAAAGACAGCAAGGACAGCAATGGGAGCTGAAGAAGGAGAGACTGATCGTGAACAGAAGGAAGATCAGCAAGACGTCCAGAAGGTCTAAGAAAGGAGCCCAAGGCAGTACGTATGCTGGGAGAGATTCCTGGGGCAAGCATTCTTCATTGGATTGGAAGAAGCCAGAGGCTTGGAGATATACAGCCAGGAACCCTCGGACAGCACCTGTAAAGGAGACGGCTGCATCTACAGAAAGAAAGAGCTCTAATACCTATTTAAGGAGGTATGGGAAAAGAGACCTAAAGTCCAGAGATTCTGACTGGAGAGCTAGGCACAGATGTCTTGCTACCTACTGGCCAAAATACTCAGAGAGGAAACCTAATGACAACGTGATCTCAGGTATGAACTCTGATCTGTTCCCTAGCTTTGTACAAGGAAGACAGCAGGGAAATAGTTTCTATCCTGGTAGAGATCAGTTAGAGAAATCCTCTGAGCCAGTGTATGAAAGTGATCATATGATATTTTAAGAGCCAGGGGAAATATCAGATGAGGAAGTTGAATGCATGGATTGTTCTCTTTCTAAGCTGCTGTTCTAAAGTAATCCTCAGTTAAGGATCAAACACGAAAAGGAACTGTACTGATTTTTAGCTTCCCAGAAAGGTTTCTTTGAGAGAAAGCTTTGGGGAAAGTTGGAGCCACGTGGAGAGTGGACCAGCAATGGTTTGCAGCTGGTTAAGCACCTGTGATTAGAGCAAGGCACAAGTGCACGTGGGACTTTGAAAAAAAGCTTCTTCTCTGTGTGGAAGGAAGAAAGCTGTTTTTTTTTTTGATAAAGAGAATTTTCCTTTTGGGTTTATTTTTCATTCCAGCACTGCTAAGAAAGTTTATTAGCAGGGGCTAGAAGAAAGACCTTTTCTGTTCCATCAAGGTCTTTACTAAGTTGTTGCATAAGTAATTCAGTTGCCTTATTTGTTTGTTTCCTGAATAAAACTCCTGGAGAAATTATCCTGTGATGTTACCAAGCATATCTGTGCGAGGGAATAACACCCCATAAATAAAATCTGTTTTCTCTGCTTTACACTCGAGCAACTACAATTCTTTATTCTTGTTAAACGGCTAGTTTTGTGTGATTGAACTACAAGACCCACAATCCTTTGCAAGTCAAGTAAATTCATGTCCTTGCCAAGATTGTGGAACTTTCACAACAAGCACCCCCGTTTACAGGGTTTGGCACTCGTTCTTATTCGAGTTTAATGGCTGCACTGCGGTGCAGTTGCCGGAAGTGTCGAATGCGGAGTTGCAGCTGTTTTCTGAAGCGGTGGGCAGTTCAGGTTTTGACATATATTGTGAAGGGAAGTGGTGTGCGGAAGCTTGGCCTGTGGCATGGACTAATTCTGGATTGACCCTTAATATTGCGTTTTGGAATTGTTTCCCATTGTGGTGGCTCTTTGGGTGTGGCCGCAGCGCTTGAGGAATAGGAGGGTCCTGTTTTGGAGCGACAATGCGGCGGTGGTGGAGATCATTAATAGACACTCGCCCAAGTGCCTGCGGGTGGCGTCGCTGAATGAGAGTCTTTGTACTAGCTTGTCTGCGTCTTAATGTGACGGTCAGGACGCGTCACGTGCTAGGCATACATAACTCAATTGCAGATGCTTTGTCCCATTTTCAGTGGTCGCCGTTCTGCCGGTTGGTCCCAGGGGCAGAAGAGGAAGCATCTCCAGTGTCAGAATATCTTTGGCAGATTGGGACCCTGGAGTGATGGCATTGTTCCTCGGTCGCGCAAGGGACATGGATGCTGTACCTGTGGGGATACTCCAAAGTGTGTGAGTTTCTGAAGGGGAGGGGTTGGTTGGGAGAGGAAGTGGTGGATGCGATGCTGGGGGGAGTTTGTAGTGTGGGCCAAAGGTGTAGGTTGGTCCAGGTCAGCAGTCCTTTCAGCATTAGCGGGATTTTCATTTTTCTGTAAGGCTGCAGGTTGGGGTAATCCCAGGGTTTCCTTCTTAGTGCGGCCCCTGTTGCTGGGGTGGGCAAAGGAGTGCCCCCTGGTACCAGATTGGCATCAACCGGTTTCGCATGAGTTGTTGGTGCGGATTTGGGAAGCGATGCCTGGGGTGACAGCCTCTGACTTTGAGTCCATGTTATTTAGGGCCTTGCTTGTCACAGCCTTTTTTGGGGCCTTTCGCGTTTGTGAGCTGGTGCCCCGGTCCAAGAAGCGTGAGGCTTTTGGAGGGGTTTGATGTTAAGCATGTAGTGCTGACTGAGACGCAAGTGAGGTTCTTTCTCCCCAAACCAAAACTGACCAGTTGGGGAAAGGAGGATGGGTGGTGTTATCCCTGTCTTGTGTTCCTGCCCGGTGCAGAATGTGGCGTTGTACTTCCAACAGCAGCCCAGGGTACTGGGCTACTTCTTTGTGCACGAGTATGGGAAGCCGGTAACGCAGTTCCAGTTTACCGCGGTGCTTCGTAAGGCGGTACGGCAGATTGGCGATGATGAGAGGCAGTTTGCGTCCCATTCCTTCCGGATTGGGGCAGCTACTAGTGCGGCAGCGGCCGGGCTTGAAGGAGCGGTGATTCAGCGGATTGGGAGGTGGCGCTCTGGCGCTTATGTGGGCTATGTTTGCTCGGAAAAGTCGTGAATTGTGGGTTCTGTGTCTTATGTATCGAAAGCTAGGGGGGGCATTGGGGAAGCTGGGGGGGAGTGGGGGGACATTAATCGTTTTGTTCCTTTTGCAGGGTCCATGGCAGGTGGCACTCCGAGGAATGTGGCGTCAGTTGGCATCCACATCCACGGCGGTGAGTGGTGGATCCTGGGTCATTCCTTCGCATACTGGGCGGAGCGTCGTGCCATCTCTCATCCTCTCGGAGTGCACCTGGGCATGGTGACCAGCAACATTTATTTATTTATTTTATTTATTTATTTACATTCTCTTATATACCGCGCTATTCTGCATCAGTGCGGTTTACGTTGAACAAACTGAAATTACATTGAACATGAGGCTGATTTGGATGGGCGAGCATGAAATGCGATGGTGGCAGCTCCTTCCATTTGTGCAGCGGAGGGACGGACAGCGACAGCGGCCGTTGGGGCTTCTGATTCACCTGGGAGGCAACGATCTTTCCAGCTGGACTTGCAGGCAGCTCATCCATGGAGTCCAGAGAGACATTGGTTGGCTGCGAGAGTTCTTGCCGAAGTTGGTGATCATATGGTCAGACATCATTCCTCACCCTGCTTGTCAATCACAGCATCGTTGGACTCGGGGCCTGATCAAGATCAGCAGACAGATTGGGCGATGGGTGCAGCAGACGGGAGAGGTGCAGGTGCAGCATCTTTGGGTGGATGTCAATTGTGCGGGTCTATATCGCATGGATGGGGTGCACCTTTCTCCAGTGGGCCAGGACTTATTGTTAAAAGACTGGCAAGAGGCATTGGAGGAGTTGGTTGGTCGCAGCTTTGTTGGTGGGGGCGGCACAAGGATACGCAGGTTACCTTGTGCCAGTGGTGGGGTATAAAGCTAGCCCTCTCCGAGACAGCGGGGCTTAAATAGAGTGAGGCACATTAGGGGGGGGGGTCAAAGGGCTCCCCGGGGTGGGGAGAGACATCTTGGTTGGGGGTCTCTGCCCGGTATATGGTAGTGGGGGCCAGCCTTTACTACTGACATGGCAAGGCAGGCGGCAGGGTAGGGTGGAAGATGATGCACCACCTTGCTAATAATATGGCGGGTGTGAGGGCATCATCCAGATTGGGAGGGTGGGGGGGTTATGTTGGGGTGTTTTACTAACATGGCAAGGCAGGCGGCGGGGTAGAGGGGAGGATGATGCACCACCTTGCTAATAATATGGCGGGTGGGGGGGCATCATCCGGATTTGGGGGGAGGGGGATATGTTGGGGTTGTTTATAAATGATGGGCCCGTGTTGTGGGCCTGTGTTTATATATGGATAATAAAGCTGCGACCAAGGTTGATCCAGAATTGATGTACTTGTCCTCTGTGGAGGGAGGGGGGGTTGTGGGCAAAGTTGTTGTGGATTGTTGGGGTGTATTGAAGGCGAGGGGAAGGTCTCCAGGATACCCTGGTTAATGATCAGGGCCGCAGGGCCGGATCCTGAGGCCGCCTGTAACCAGGTTCCCGGGGCCCAACCCGCTGCCTCGTGCTCGGCGCGTGGCTGTTGAGGGGGGTGAGAGGAGAGCATGGTGTCATTTGAAATCACCCCACGTCGGCAGCGTGGGGTGATATCATTGGTGGTGCTGTGGGGGGTGGGGTCAGCGGAGCCTGCTGGGAGCCACAGAGAGTCTCTCTCCAGCAGTTTCGGTGGGCAGTAGCAGCAAGTCCCTCCCACCCTCCCTGTCTTGTGGTTTGTATGAAGGGTTGTTGCAGCTGGGGGGGGGGGGGTGTATAAAGCTAGCCCTCGCCGAGACGGCGGGGCTTAAATAGAGTAAGGCACATGGGGGGGGCGAAGGGCTCCCCGGGGTGGGTCGAGACATCTCAGTTGGGGGTCTCTGCCCGGTATATGGTAGTGGGGGCCAGCCTTTGCTACTGACATGGCAAGGCAGGCGGCAGGGTAGGGGGGAGGATGATGCACCACCTTGCTAATAATATGGCGGGTGTGAGGGCATCATCCAGATTGGGGGGGTGGGGGGGTTATGTTGGGATTGTTTATAAATGCTGGGCCCGTGTTGTGGGCCGGTGTTTATATATGGATAATAAAGCTGCAACCAAGGTTGATCCAGAATTGGTGTGCGTGTCCTCTGTGGAGGGAGAAGGGGAGGGGGTTTTGGGCAAAGTTGTTGTGGATTGTTGGGGTGTATTGAAGGCGAGGGGAAGGTCTCCGGGATACCCCGGTTACTGAAAATATATTTTTTTTATTTACCTTTGTTGTCTGGGCATTTTATTTTAAGAATTGAGATGGTTCCAGTCTTTCCCACTTTCCTTGTGTCTGTCTTCTCAGCATCTTTTTTCCACTTCTTTCTCCTTCTGACTTCTTTCCTTCTACTTGTCTTTGAATTGATCTTATTTTAATCTCTTTTTCCCATTTCTCCCTTTTCCACCTCCCTGTCCACTGATATCTAGATTTTACCCCTCATTCTCCTTTTCTCTCACCCTCCAGTCCTCAGTCCCCTTTCAACTCTCACCTTCCTATCAACTTTCCTTCTCTATTGCTACTATTATTTATTCATATAGCACAACTAGCCATACGCAGCACTTTACACATACCCATAAAAAGAAAGTCCCTGCTCCAGAAAGCTTATAGTCTGCTAAGACAAACAGAGCAACAGGGGAATTCATCCCCCACCCCCATCTCTCTCTTCCCTCTATACTCAACCCTTTAACCCTCCTCTATCATCCTCTGTCTCTCCTTCCCGCACCAGCCCAAGCTCCCCTTGCACTCATTCCATCTCGTGCCTCAAATCCAATCTTCATGTAGTCCACACCCAGCCTTTTTTACCACTTTCGCCATTTTTCTATCCCCATTCCTTCTCTCACATCCTTCAGAGATCTCTTTGTTTAACTTCTCACCATCTTTCCAGTCCGCTAGGTCATTCCCATCAAGTCTAATCCCTTCTCTACCCTTCTTTGCATTCTTAGCCCCATCCTTAAGTACTGTTTTTTCCAAATTCCCACTCAATCTCTAAGTCTCCATCCCCTCCCATCCTCAGTTTCATGCTCTGCCTCCTACTCTCTATCCAGCTTCTCACCCTCCCATTCAGAGTCCATGCTTTCTTCCACTGTCATCCAGTTGCTTTTCTTCCCTTGCTTTCATCCCTACATTCTGAATTCCCGTATTCCCTTGCTTTCCCTCACAGTTCATACTCCATGAGACCCTGCTGCCCCCACTGGTCCCATCCTTCCTTTGCTGTTCCCTCCCCCATATCTAAATTTTCCTTCCTCAGTCCCCATGACCCAGGCCTGCCATCTATATGGCAGCTGTTTGCTTAAAATGCTTCCAGCATTGCCACGTTCTCGTTCATGTACCATTTGAACCTCAAGGCTTTGTATCTACAGAGCCCTGCACCCTTCAAATATCAGTAGTCTAAATCTCATGGGGTTTGCACAGTTCAAACAAATGATGGTGGGATCTGCAGTGGATAAGAATTTTGTGGTTTTATTAGTCTGTTTCCCTAGATAGATAAGACAATGTCCATGATTTTTTTTAAATGATTGCTCAATTTATCTATACAGTTTAAGAGTATGTTGGTTATAGGAGATTTTAATTATCATATGGATCACGTTGATGATTCTTCCACACACAAATTTAATACTTTTTAAATTAACTTTCCTACTCACATAAAAAGCCATATGCTGGATTTTGTCATGTGTTCTAACCAGTTTAGACAGTCGTTTAAGGTGAATAGTATATTGGGTTCAATAATTCCCTGGCCGGATCATTATTTTTTCTTTTAGTATTCAGGATATGAGGAAGCAAGCGTTTGTGGGGAGGAAGAAATTTTAGTAGTAAGACTGATTAGGGAAATGAATGTGGAGAATTTTCAAAACCATTTGAAACAAGGATTGAAGTTTCAGGAAGATAGTAGTTTAGAGCAGAAGTTAGACAAATGAAAAGATGTATTAACTATTGCATTGGAAACAGTAGTTCCCAAGGTTAGGAAAAAGAGGAGGAGAGGTAGGAAACTGCTCTTTTCTTTTTCTGAAGAAGCCAAACAGCTAAGATTATAGGTTCGGAGATTAGAAAGGAAATGGTGTAAACAGCAAAGGGATGTTATCATCTTTTCTGTGCCCCAAGGTGCTGGAACAGCCTCCCTCAAGACATCCGAGCAATCCCGGATCTATTGCAATTCAGAAAAGCCTTGAAACACCACCTCTTCCTCTTGTATTACCCAGTAACCAATGCAGATATTTCAACCACCTCACAGGCCTCCCAAAACCCCTAAGGCTGAAACCAAGAAGAGTTCATGATTATGTTATAATTTGTAAATAGTTACCCCTGTTATCCAAGTTACTTTTGCCTGTTCAACTGTAAACACAAAGTACCATCGGAAATGTGTAAATTCTTTGTTTATTGTAAACCGCGCTGATGCTGAATAGTGCGGTATAGAAGAGACTATAAATAAAAAATAAAATAAAAAACGTATTATTATTATAATTATTATTATTATTATTAAAGACTTATAAAGCGACGCAACATACAAAGCACTGTACAAACATAGAAGAGAGACAGTCCCTGCTCATCAGAGCTCACAATCTAATAAGACAGAAAACAAAATAAGTTACATAATACATAAACCCACCTCCTCCCTTCCTCTCTTCTCTTTTTCTGTGGATAACACTACACTCCTCCCTGTTTCCTCAACTCACAACCTTGGAGTCATCTTTGACACTATTCTCTCTTTCTCTGCACACATCCAACAGATAGCTAAAACCTGTCGCTTCTTTCTCTATAATATTGGCAAAATTTATACCGTCCTTTCTACACACACTACTAAGACACTTATCCACTACCTCCCATTTAGACTATTGCAACCTCCTCCTTGCTGATCTCCCTCTGAATCATCTCTTTCTCTTCAATCTGTTCAAAACTCAGCTGCACCATTAATCTTCTGCCATCCTCGATATGCTTATATAACCCCTCTTTTCAAGTTGCTTAATTGGTTCCCTATCCATTTATGTATCCAGTTCAGGATTCTCCTACTGCTCCATACTACCTTTCCTCTCTTATCTCTCCCTACACCCCTCCTCGGGAATTCTGCTCTTCTGGCAGATCCCTTCTCTCTGTGCCCTTCTCTTCTGCTGCCAACTCCAGACTTCGATCCTTTTGCCTTGCAGCTCCTTATGCATGGAACAAACTACCGAAGAAGGGCACGGGCAAGGTCCCGGTGCCTGAAATTAACCGGGGGCGAGCCTCGACGCGGCCCCTGGCCAGGGTAGGCGGTTGGAGGAAGATGCAGGGGGGGGGGTAGAAGCGCTGGTGCGCGATGACGCAGGGGCGCATCATTTGAAGAGATTGGTTCCGCTGCGGGGATGCGTGCGGCGGGAACCAATCAGGGAGTGAGCTGGGCCATGTGCAGCGGTTGCGAGATCGCCCGCTGAGCACATGGCGTGAAGGAGGGCGACTGGCTGGTGTAGTCATTTGTCTGGTGTGGTTTATTGGTGGTGCTCAGCGTGCTGAATCCTGTGCTGCAGTGTCGGGCGAGAGGCATCTCGGCGAGGGTGAAGTAGCGGGCAGTTTCCTAGAACGAAAGTTGCTTTGCCGGTATTTTATCCGGGGGGAGTACTGACTCCACGTCTGTGACGGAAGTCCGAGCGGCGGCTGACGAGCGGCAGTCCGGGCAGAGGTGACATCAGGCGAGTAGGAGTGCATTGTGGTTTGTCAAATTAAAGGAAAATAATCTATATATGATTAATTAAACTATATGCTTGCGGGTTTATTGGCGAGAAGGGCAGGGCTACTTAATTGATTACCACAGGGCACGGATTTCTTTAAAAAAAAAAAAAAGGGAGGTTAGTCGGCCGCGAATTTTTGTTTATCGTGGTAGTATTGCAGGTCGGTTGTGGGTTTTAAGCCAGTCAGCAGCTTCATTCTTGTGGCAAGGGGTTAGGATGGCTGGGGGAAAAAGAGGGCAGAAAGGGGCAAAGGGGGGACTTGGACAGGGAAGAATGAGTTCAGTGGGGGCTCAGAGGGGCAGGGGTGAGGAAAGGGGGAGGAAGGGCAGGTCTGCGGGTCCATCAAGGGGCCGGTTAGCTAGTAGTGCGGCAGGGAGCCGTAGGGCCAGGGGCTCAGGGCCACGAGGTCTTCCTCGCAATAGGCCCTGTGCTGGGCCGAGGCGCAGGCTTGGGGGATGGGGGGCCGCCCCGTGCAGAGGAAGGGGGGAGGACAGGGGTGACGAAGAGTGCCAGCCTGGGGAAGTGGGCTTAAGCAGGAGAATAACAGGGGAGGGGAGCAGTGATTCGACTCATGGGATGGGGTTAGGTGCAACAGGTGGAGAGAGTGGTATGTTTAGTGCAGCGTCCTGGTTGGGGATGCAAAGAGGGGAGACGAGGACGGGGTTTTTCCCGGCGGGAGGCGTGTGTAGTCCAGAAAGGTGTGGAGCTATGGACCAGCAGGCTTGGGACCAATGGCAGCATGGGGGTCAGGGCTCGTCCAGGGCTAATTGGTTGGGGGCTTGGCAACCTGCGTGGTCAGGTGTTTCCCCCTCTCCTTTTTTGCCTTTTCTTTCTCCACAGAATCCGATGAGGGCTTCGTCTGGATCGCTGCTTTGGGGGACGCAGCAAGGCTGGCTGCCGTGTGACGACGGTCACAATTTGGGGTCACAAGGAAGTGCGGCGATGGAGGCGGGAACGCAGCAACATCCGGATGGTATCCAGCCTGCAAGCGATCAGACGACCGTAATGGCCATGGATGGTGAGTTACCCCAAGGGCACCAAGAGGGAGTGGTGGTCGGGGATACGGATCGAGCGGGACGGTCGGGGAAAGCGAGCAAGAAAAGGAAGCGTTCTTCTAGGAGGCGACGGCATTCGGGCTCTTCCACTTCCTCGTCCTCTAGTTCGTCCTCTAGTGCTTCGAGTAAGGAGGGAAGAAGCGTGGTTGCGGGAGGGGCAGTTTCCATAGGAAACCCTGCGGTTGGGGGCACGGCGGCAGTGACACCGTTATCTGAATTGTGGGAGGGGGTACCTAAAAAGCTGAGAAATAAAATTAGGAAAAGACGCTATATTGACATCTTCCGTTTATTGGAAGGTCGGAAGAGGTCTGGCGAAAGTAAGAAAAAATGCAAGGAGGATGAGAAGGCTGGGAGGGTTCGTAAGGTTACGAGGTCAGTGGTGAATTGGGTCAGGGCTTTTTTGCGTTTGGCTAGTGTCTGGGGTCAGACATACCCGGAGCAGTATGGGATGTTACTGTCCTATGCTGACTCAATATTGGAAGCCTCGCAGTCCCATGAGGGCTGGTCTTGGCTCAATTATGATGAGAAGTTCCGAGACAAAATGGAGGAGAACCGGTTTCTAACTTGGGGTACACAAGACATCAACTTGTGGCTCACCCAGATGTCAGCAAGATCGAATGCTGGTGGGGGATCGGCGACTGGAACAAAGTTTGGTGGGGGGAATAATGCACCAGGGAGCCGGTCCTTTCGAGTTGGGGGGGTGGGGTTGCCTAGTAAATCAGGGGCAGGGGGAGGAAGCGATGTATGTTGGAGATTTAATAAGGCCTCATGCCCATTTCCGGATTGTAAGTTCCGGCACGCCTGTTCTGCATGTGGCGGAGGGCACTCGGCAGCGAAGTGTATCAAAAGAGGGGTCGGTGGTGCCCCCCTATCGACCTCTAAGTAGGGGTCCTAGCTTCGGCAGAGCCCCTTCGCCCATCAATGTGGGGATATTACGTGAGTGGCTTTGCCTTTACCCAAAAAAGGGGGATAGGGAGTTTTTAAGGATGGGGTTTGAATGGGGGTTTGTTATTCCGGCTCAGGGTAGGGTTGAGGCGCAGGCAGCAAGGAATTCCCCGGCCGTACGGCGGTTCGAAATGATTGTCCGGCAGAAGTTGGAGGGGGAGTTGCGCATGGGGTGGATAGCAGGTCCGTTTTCTGAACCCCCTTTCGAGAATTTCGTGGTTTCTCTTTTGGGAATTGTCCCAAAGAAGGAGCCGGGTAAATATAGGCTTATTCATAATTTATCATTCCCGACAGGATTGTCAGTTAATGACCACATTCCAAGAGCGTATTGCACGGTCTGTTATGCCTCTTTTGACAAGGCGGTTCAGTTAGTGAGATTGGCGGGAAAGGGGGCACTGATGGCGAAGGTGGACGTTGAATCCTCTTTTCGTTTGTTGCCTGTTCATCCCGCTTCTTTTCATCTTTTGGGTTTCCGATTTGCTGGGGAATTTTACTTTGACAAATGCATGCCCATGGGTTGTTCAGTGTCGTGTGCATGTTTTGAAAAATTTAGTACGTTTCTGCAATGGATGGTTGTGAGACGGGCAGGTGCTAAAAGTGTCGTCCACTACCTTGATGATTTCTTGTTTGTGGGGCCAGCAGAGACGTCGCTGTGCAGGGAATTGTTGGAAGTTTTTCTGGGTGTTGTGAAGGATTTAGGGGTGCCTTTAGCGGAGGAAAAAACGGAGGGACCGTCGACTAAGCTTACATTCTTGGGCATTGAATTGGACTCGGAGGAGATGGTGGCTCGTTTGCCACCAGCTAAGGTAGGAATCTTACGGGCTTTGGTGTCGAATGCGCTGGCGGCTGCGAAGTTCACGCTAAAGGAGTTCCAGTCTTTGATAGGGTCGTTAAATTTTGCATCTCGAGTCATACCAATGGGGCGGATATTCATCAGACATTTGGCGGCGGCCACGTCGGGTATCCGTAGGCCTCATCATAGAATTAGAATATCCAGGAGCATTCGGGAAGATTTGCGGGTGTGGGATGTTTTCCTAAGAGAGTTTAATGGGTCGCCAGTGCTCATGGATTTTGAGTGTTCTAGTCAGGAGCTACAGCTCTACACGGACGCGGCGGGGGGTGTGGGATTAGGTATTTACTTTGGTGGGGCATGGTGTGCGGATCGGTGGCCGACGTTGTGGCGCGAGCAGGGGCTTCTCCGGAATATCACCTTCTTGGAGTTGTTTCCTATTTTGGTGACGTTGGAGTTGTGGCCGGACAAATTGCGTAACAAGAGGTTGGTCTGGTGGTGTGACAACGAAGCGGTGGTGAGTGTTGTTAACCATTATACGCCGCGCTGTAGCCTGGTAGCGGATCTGATGAGGAAGGTGGTCTTATCCTGTTTGCGGCTGAATGTGGGGTTGAAAGCGAGACACATTCCAGGGCTGCATAATGGCATAGCTGATGCTCTTTCCCGTTTTCAGTTGGATCGGTTCTGGCACCTGGCACCGGAGGCAGACGAGATGGGGCTGCCGGTCCCTTGGAGGTTATGGAACAGTGGCCTGCTGATATGAGAGAGATGTTGAAGAGATCTGTAGCGAAGAAAACCTGGGAGGACTACTGTCGGGGTTGTGGTAGTGTGGTTGAGTTTTTGTGGGCTCAGGGATGGAGGACGGGGACAGTGTCCGATCATTTGCTGGCACAGTACATCCTGGAGGTGAAAAGGACGGGTGTGACTAGGGCTGTGGTGAAGGGCCATTTGGCGGGCTTTGCGTTTTTTGCAAAGGCTGTGGGTTGGGGCCCATCCGGTGGGGGGTTTTTGGTGCGTAAATTGTTGCAGGGGTGGGCGCGTGAAAACCCTCCTCAGGCAGATCAACGGCGACCGGTGACGCATGACCTTCTAAGAGGACTTTGTGTGGTATTACCGGTTGTCGCGAAGTCTGAGTACAAGGCCATGTTATTCAAGGCTGTTTTCTGTTTGGCCTTTTTTGGGGCATTTAGGGTTGGGGAATTTGTGGCAGATTCGAAGAAGGGGAGTGCAGGGCATAGTCTGCAACGTCACCATGTGCGTGTTGAGGGCACACACTTAAAGGTCCTTTTGCAAAGGTCAAAGACGGATCAGCAAGGACGGGGCATCTGGATAGTGCTACAAGCGATAGGAGGGCTCACGTGCCCGGTAACGGCTATGAGGGAGTATTTAGGATGCCGCCCTCAGGTGGATGGCGGGCTATTTCTGCATAGGGATGCAGGGATGGTCACGCATTACCAGGTAACTGCAGTTTGCGTTTGGGGTTGCAGCTCATGGGTGAGGACCCGTCTCATTATGCGGCACATTCTTTTCGCATAGGAGCGGCATCTAGCGCGGCGGGCGCTGGTCTGTCGGGTTGGCAAATATGCCTGATTGGCCGTTGGAGGTCAATGGCTTTTCGGGGTTATGTCCGTTTATAAAAAAAAAAAAAAAAAAAAAATGTGCGCCAGCGTATGTTAACTAATGTTTTTTGTTTCAGGTGGGGGAAGCAGTGTGCTGGGCTCTTGGATGCTGGGGCATTCGTTCGTGTTTTGGGCTGGTCAACGGGCGGAGCTACGGCCTATCGGGCTTAACCTTGGACAGGAGCCTGATGTGGTGTCGGTGTTATGGCTGGGCGAGCGGGGGCTGCGCTGGATGCAGCTGTTGCCTTTGCTGCGACATCACGCGCGAATGAGGACTCCTCCGGGGATTATTCTACTGCACCGTGGAGGAAATGATCTCGCAACATGGACCTGTAAACAACTCATTAATGCTGCTAAAAAAAGATATGGATCTGATATTAAGAATGTTTCCAGGCGTGGTGCTGATTTGGTCGGATGTCATCCTGAGGCCAGCGTGCTGGGGACAGCGGCGGTGGTCTAGGGGACTGACGAAGATCAATAGGCAGATCGGAAAATGGTTATGTGAAAAAGGGGGTTATCACATGCAGCATGCATGGGTGGATGTTACTTGTAGGGGATTGTATCGAAGCGATGGGGTGCATCTGTCTCCAGTGGGGGTTGACTTGTTCCTGAACGACTGGCAGGAGGTATTGGAGCAGGTGGTATGGGATATCGGGAGCAGGTCGCAGCTTGTGCTCCGTTAGCGGGGATGGGGTGGGCAAAGGCACAGGGTGTGCCTGTGCCGGTGGCGGGATCCCAGAGGTTTCCGGGGTCCGGAGCCATAGCTAATTGGGGCGGGGCAGGGTGCCCGCGGCCCGGTGAACCCCTAGCAGACTTTTGCTAGTGACATGGCGAAGTCGGGCAGGGGTGGTAGTAATTTGTCCGGTGGTTTGACCGGCCTAGGTGCGGTAGTGTTGTCACCTTGCTAATCATATGGCTGGTGAGGTAACGCTCCGCTCCGGGATTGGTTGTTGGGTTGTTATTCATGTTTAAAATGTTTAAAATGTTAAGATGTTATGGGGCAATAAAGCTGCGACCTGCTGTTACACCAATTCATGTGTGGTCTGAAGTTTGTTAGAGTGGGAAAGGTTTGGGTTAAGGTGTGGGTGCTAGGCAGGGGAAGCGCTCGGTGCAGCTCCCCGGTTACTGAGTCTGTGCATCATGCTTCATCTCTGGTCCTTTTCAAATCCAGGCTGAAAACTCACTTCTTCGAAGCCGCTTCTGCTTAGTCTCCTATGTGCTTCCTTACCATTCGCCTAGATATATCCTTGTCCTCTGCTGTTGTGTTGTCTGTCTTGACTAGATTGTAAGCTCTGATGAGCAGGGTCCGTCTTTTACATGTGTCTATACAGCGCTGCGTACACCTTGTAGCGCTATACAAATGATCAGTAGTAGAGTAGTAGTAGTAGTAGATATAAAACAGCTATGGAAAGATAAATTTAAGAACTATAGGCAGGCATTATGGTGGATGAAAAGAGATTATTTTACTAAGTGGATTTTGGAGGCGAAATATGCAAACAGAGAACTATTTTCTATTGTCAGAGAATTATCTGGTGAGAGTTCCCGAAATCAAATAATATCAAAATTAATGGGTGATTAATTTGAAATTCAATCAGTTGACTACAGTCATGATACACAATAACCCAATCTCTGTCAAAATCCAGTTCAGCTACCTGGGTATCACACTTGATTAATAACTCAGCTTTCAGCCTCATATAAGCCACATCACTAAATCTGTCTATTTCAAGCTCCGCACCCTAAAGAATCGACGCAAGCTCCTATTCCCAATGAACTTCCGCACAATATGACAGGCAGTAATCACATCTCTATTGATTACTGCAGCTCCATCTACCACAGTCTCCCAAAGTGCACATTATACCCTCTGCAGCTAGCGCAGAACACTGTAGCAAGAATCATACTGGCGAAATCCCAACAAACTCACATTACGCCTCTTCTTAAGCAGCTACACTGGTTACCCATTACGAGCAGGATTAAATACAAAATCCTATTCAACACTCCTAAAATATTAACTCTCCAATCAACAGACAGCCTTGCTTCTTTATTAGCAAATAGCAGCTCTGGCAGACCCAGAAGCAACACGGTTAAGCATACTGGAAATATCCACAGACAAACCCTCAAGCAGCCAAAGAGCCAAAAACAGAGCTCTCTCTCTAAATGCCCCCACCCTCTGGAACTCTCTGCCACCTCAAATAAGAACCATTCAACTCACCAGAAGCTTCCATGAGAACTTAAAGACACTATTGTTTCTAGAGCACTATAGACCAAACATAGAATAAGGTTCTCAGCTACACATCCTGACATCCTGTAAATAGCTATTTTCAAATTGTTGATGTTGATTAACTGTCTTAACATATGTTCCTTGTAATGTGCACCTGTACCGTTTAAGTTATAATGTTATTGCACTAAGTTTTATATAAACTGTTTTGACTGTTAGAAAGATGGTATAAAAAGGATGTTAAATAAATAAATTAGCCAATTTTTTTGTGGATGAAATTGAAAATATTCAAAATGATTTTCTGATAGCGTCAGTATCTGAAGTGAAGGAAGTGATTATGGCAAAGAAGATGATTATTGTCGGATTACCTATGGAAGCTAATTAGGTAGTTTATGGTGAGATGCAGTGCTGTTGATTCTTGTCCAGGGCAGCTTTTGAGAACTTTATCGGAAAGTTGTCTTTGTATCTCCGCACGATGGTTGCTCAATCTCTGCAGGATAGTGTCTTCCATCAAAGTTGAAACAGGCCTTGATTCAGCCTGTGTTAAAAAACCCCCCCTCTTTGCTGGTACATGATGTGAAAGGTTATAGGCCAGTATCCAATTTGCTTTGTGTTGTGAAGATTTTGGAATCCATAGTGACCTCTCAGTTGGAGGGGTATATGGAAGAGATTAGAGGGTTAGATGACTGCCAATCGGGATTTAGGGCCGCATTTATTACTGAAACTATTGCAGTGGTCTTATTGGATGAGATGCAGAGATGGAGGGATTCTGGAGGCTGTGGATTTTTGGTCTTGTTAGAACTTTCATCAGCATTTGATACTATTTCACATTCTTGGCTTGTAGCCAGGTTGCATTCATTGGGAATTCAGGGGTTGACTTTAAAAATAGTGAGTCTTTTTTGACTATCAAATCATTTAGAGTAGAATTTAATGGGAAAGTTTATAAAATATTTTCTTGTACAACAGGGGTACCTCAAGGATTGCCTTTATCTCCTTTATTATTTAATATCTTATGTTCTTATTTAAAAAGGGACCCAGGATATCACTGCTTGACCCAATACAAGCATTATGGAACCTGTGTCTTTTGGGGAAACTGCTAGGTACGTATGACCTAGATTGGCCACTGTTGGAAACAGGATACTGCGCTTGATGGACCTTGGCCTGACCCAGTATGGCATATCTTATGTTCTTATCTATTTTAGTCCTTTAGCTCAACACATGAGGAAATTGAGGTTTTCCCTGTGTATTTATGTGATGTCCAATTTTTTTATACCAAGGAAGAGTTCTTATCAGGTCTCAGTGGATCAATTAAGTTCCGGACTTTGTGCTTTGCAGGGTTTGCACAGAAAAATAAGTTAAGTTTGAATCTGGGAAAATCTGAGGTTTTATGGATGGGGAAGGTATTGATTCCAGATGATACCAAATTTGTCCAGCTTTTAGGACAGAAAGTTGAAATATCTTCAAAAGCACGTACCGTGGGGGTCATCATCGATTCTAATTTGACTCTTATGCCATATGTACAATATATTCAAAATACAGCTTGGTATAAATTGAAAATAATGAGGCAATAGCAGTCAGTGTTGAGACCACAGGATTTCCAGTAGTTCAACTGACAGTTTTGAGTCATTTGGACTATTGCAATTCGATATATTCTTAGGCATGCCAAAAGTGTTGTTACATAAATTACAATGGATTCAAAATATTGCTGCAAAGATCACACGTATTAGTCATAAGGATAGAGTTACTCCCTTAGTGTTAAATCATCATTGGCTGCCAATAGAAGCCTGTGTTTTATTTGAGATGTTGTCCCTGGCTCATAAAGCTATTCATCAGATTGGCTCTATTTGTCTAATAGACTGTTTTGTTGTTCAGCAACTAAATCACTCTGTTCATCGACTCATTGCACATTAATATTGCCCTCTGTTTCTGCCTTTCAACAAAAGAGGATCATGGCAAGGTGTTTTTCAGGTACAGTTCCAAAATTGTGGGATGATTTACTTGTTATAATTAGGGACGCTGAGGATTATGTGCAATTTCGAAAAGTTTTAGAAATGTGGTTATGGGATACATTTTTTCATCACACTTAATGCAAATTGTCTATGCTTTAATTTTGGCACTCTGCTTTTAGTTTTTAGTTTGTTATATTTATTTGATATGCTGTCTATAGCGGGTAGCAGCTAGGCGGTTAAGGAAGATTGCCCCACCTCTTCTCCTGCTGGTGTTTTGTTCAGAAGCTTTCCTCTGTGAAAACATGTGCTGCTGATCCAGGAGCTGGTGGTTCCTTCTTGGGTGAACACCCTCATTGCAAGCTTCAGCTAACTTTGTATGCTCTGTTCAGGCATTTTCCTGTGCCTGTTCAGAAACTAGCTTGTTATTTATTTCTTTATTGTTCTGTATATATTCCTGTTTTGTCAGTGTGGGTCCTATCTCCTGTCTGTCCTTTTTCCAGATCTTGCCCTCCGCAATGCTGTGTCTTCCTTCTCAACACTTTATTGCTTACAATCCCCTCCCCTGCCCTTCACCCTCCCCCCCCCCCCACCCCTGGCTTAACACTCTTTCCTAGCCTTTCTCTGCTCATTGATGCAATTACGCTGGTGCATCTGAAGCCACTAGGACCCCCGCCCCCCCCCCCCAACACACCTATATCTCCTTGATTTGCATTCTCTCCTCTTACTGCTCTTCTATGGCTCCACATCACTTTTTGTTCTTGATGTTAGCTCTCCCTAATCTTTTCCGCTCATTACCTCAGCTCCACGGCCCTACTTCTCATTACTCACTCCTTACTGCTCCCCCTCCCCCAACCATTTTGTCTTCAACCTTATCATCTGCCCTTGAGCTTCACCTTTTTCTTTCTCTCATTCAGCCATCTCCACTCTCACTGAGGGAACCTCAACCCTTGCTTCTGTCATGCCACATCCTCTCACCCCCATTCTCTCCTCCTCCTTCTCTCATCCGGAGATGTCAATCCCAACCCTGGCCCCCCTAGACTTTTTTCACTCTCCCAGGACAGGTCAACTCGTAACGTTCATATTCCTCTCCTCTCTCCCTCTTCTCTCCCTTTTTCATGCGCATTGTGGAATGCACATTCTTTCTCCAAAAAACTTGCCTTCATTCATGACCTCTTCAGTTAGAATACTCTACATCCCCTGGTTCTTACTGAAACATGGCTTCTCCCTGAAGATTCAGCTTCAGTTGCTGCCCTCTGACATGGAGGCTACCTATTTATCCACACGATGTTGAGTTTCTGCTCTGTCATTCCTGCTAATTCCAGCACCTCCTTCTGCCTCCATTTAATTCCTTTGCTTCCTTTGAAGTCCATGCCATCCACCTGTTTTCTCCACTAGCTCTCTGAGCAGCTGACATTTATCAGCCCCTCAACAAGTCCACCTCTACCATTCTCACAAACTTTAACTCCTGACTCTCCACCTTTCTGGATGCATCTTCCTCTTTCCTTATTCATGGGGATTTTAACATTCACGTTGATGATTCTTCTGACCCTTCTGCCTTAAAGCTCCTTTCCCTAACCTCCTCATTCAACCTCCATTTGTGCTCTACCACTCCTACTCATAAGCACGACCACTGCCTTGACCTTGTCTTCTCCAACTACTCACCCAAAAACTTCTCCACCTCAGTTCTGCCCTTATATAACCATCACCTGCTAACCTTCATCTCAACCATCCCCATCTTGGTCTTGCTCGATCTCCACAACATGTTTAGGAATCTTAACATTCTTGACCCTTCAGCTCTCTCCACTGCTCTCTTATCACCTCTTTCCTCCACTATGTCATCTGAGTCCATTGATGGGGCAGTATCCTCCTATAACACTATACTCTCCTCTGCTCTGGATGCACTTGCTCCTCCCATTCTATGCCCTGTGAGACACACCATACCATACCTCAACCCTGACTGTCCTCGAGAACCCGCTACCTATGTTCCTGTGCCCATTCAGCTGAACAGCTTTGGCTTAATCACATACCCTTGCTGACTACTGTCATGATGTGGGTATCAATAAAGATGTGAACTTGAAAAGAAATCCTGTTTCTTTTAGGAATCTAGATGTGCAGTTACCTCCAGGCACAGCTAGAGGGAGCAGGAATGACCATACAGGAGCTAATGAGCCTAAGAGGGCTAATGATTTGCACCTGTGAATGACCCCAGAACTCTTGAAGGAAAGATTCCTTTATAAGCCAGAGCTGAATGTCAGCAAGGCAGAGGAGCAAGCCAAGAAGGCAGAGGAGCAAGCAGAGAAAAGAGAAGAAGAAAGGAGCAGAGAAGGACCTGAGAAGGAACAGAGACAGAGGAACGTCTTCACAAGGAGGAACAGCTCTATTAAGAGGATCAGCTCCAAAAGAAGGAGTAAGTGAAAGAATCCTATGTGAGCAAGCCCAAAGGAACAGAGTTCACAAGGGTGAAGTTCAGAAGGGCCAGGCTAAGCGTGCAGCTGTTCAACCGGAGTTTGTTAGAGCTAGCACTGAAGCTAGAGTGTGTGCCACTCCCTGTTCTCATAGTGTTCCTGACTCAAGAGCAGAGAGACATAAGCAAAGAACCAGAGGGAACGGTTTGGAGGAAAGATTACAGTCTCTGGGAAATACTAACCAAGTTTTACCAGGCAAGAAAGGAAAAGCACTTTCTGAGAAAGCTAAGTTCTTACCAAGGGAGAAAAGGGAATCCACGTCAGGTTTTACCAAACTGCCAGAAAGCACAGCCTTGCCTAAAGCTTACAGGCAGAGAACCTGTTACAGGAGGAAAGTTTCTGAAAGAGAAAACTCCAGGGATTCAAACCAGCCAGACTCCAGGTATGAACGCTTTATTGATGATACTAAATACTTGAGTCCTAAAAGCCCTGTTAAAACAAATGCTCACTCTGTAAAGAAGAAGAAACCAGAGTGGTTTCAGAAAATCCCTAAGGCACTTAGAACACAGTGGTATTGGAGACAAGACCCTAGAGACATTTCACACAGACCTGCATCAGACAGGGACAGTGATTATTCCCATAATGAATATAGTGATGAATCCATGGAGATAGAATGCATAAATACTGTTCCCACTCCTCAACCTGAACAGATGGACTGTGATTTGTGCATGGCCTCGGGCCAGGAGTCTGTAGACACTGTGTAACCTAGAAGAAGCTTGTAGAATTCTTATGATTGGAATGAACTGAATTCCTCTGATCAAGCCTTGCCTTAATTGTGAAGTTTAACAATTAAGCAGATGATTTGAATGCTGGTACCTTTTGAAACAAAGGACTTTCTGTTTGTTTATCAATGTCTTGTTTTGAACCCTTGCACTGACGGGGAATAAAAGCCTTGTTTCCCTACACTTGGTTTCATTAATGAGTTCTCTTAGGAAGCTGGAATAAGTAAGAACATTTTCTACGTCAAGTGAACCTTGCATTCCCTTTGGCTACCTAAAATAATCTTTGCTATGGAGCGTGCCCATAATTCTAATGGCATAGACGGGGCTCCCCAGGACATTACCTACATTTCATATTCATTTTAACCTCCTTCCAGTCAGCCACAGCACTTGCCAAGCAAGAGTACTATGTCCATCTGACTAACTCTCTTGCCTCTGACCCTTGCTGTCTCTTTGCTACACTCAACTCTCTCCTCAAGGTCCCTTCTCCCCCAATCCTTCCTTCACTGTCTGCTCAGATCTTGGCTGACTACTTCCATGACAAAGTCCAGAAGATTAGCCTTGAATTCTCTGCAGGGTAACCTCAACCTCAACCTCCCCCTCTTCAATCCCAAATCCTTCCCTCACCTTTGGGCACCTTTTATTTCTTTTCTGAAATCACTGAGGAGGAAATGGCAAATTTTCTCTCCTCCTCCAAACTGACTACTTGCTACTCTCATCCCTTCCCATCTACTAAGCTCTTTTTTTTCTGCCATCATCTCTTCCATCTGTCACATCCTTAACCTTTCGCTTTCCACTGCAACTGTTCCTGTGACCTTCAAACATGATGTGGTTACATCTCTCCTCCAAAAGCCTTCACTAGATCCTACCTGTCATTCCAGTTATTGACCTATCTCTTTCTTCCCCTTTGCTTCAAAACAACTTGAACGAGCGGTTCACTGCACTGTCTTGACTTTCTTTCCTCTCAAGATCTTCTGGACCCACTGTAATCTGGCTTTTGTTCTCTACATTGCTCAGAAAAAGCTCTTTCCAAAGTCTCCATTGATTTGTTGCTTTCCAAATCTAAAGGCCTCTACTCAGTTCTCATCCTTCTTGACCTTTCTGCTGCTTTTGACACTGTTGATCACCACCTTCTCCTTCATATCCTGTCCTTGCTTGGATTTAGGGACTCCATTCTGTCCTGGTTTTCTTCTTATCTCTCTCATCGCACTTTTAGTGTATGTTCTGGTGGTTCCTCCTCCACTGCTATTACGCTTTCAGTTGGTGTACCTCAGGTCTCTGTCTTGGGACTTCTCCTTTTCTCTCTCTATACTCAGTTCCTATCCTCTTATGGTTCTCAGTACCTTCTTTATGCTGATGACTCTCAGATCTACCTTTCTGTGCCTGAAATCTCTCCAGGAATACAGACTTGGATCTCTGCCTACTTATCTGACATTGCTGCCTGGATGTCTCACCACCATCTGAAACTGAACATGACCAAATCTGTGCTCCTTATCTTCCCCCTAAACCCACCTCCCCCCTTCCTCCCTTCTCTATTTCTGTGGATAATACTATATTCCTCCCTGTTTCCTCAGTTCACAATCTGTGGGTCATCTTTGACTCTACTCTCTCTTTCTCTGCACACATCCAACAGATAGCTAAAACCTGTTGCTTCTTCTCTTTAACATTGGCAAAATTTGTCCCTTCCTTTCTACACACACTACTAAGACATTTATCCACTCTTTAGGAGGGGCATAGAAAGGTGGCCACCTAATCATTCCCGCTACTCTCTGCTTTCATGGGAAAGCATAAGGCTAAGTTGGGGAGAAAGTCCTCTAGTGCACCAGTCTTACCTGTGAAGAGTCCAATGGATCTTTTTTGTGAGTGGGCAGCCAGCTGAATTGAACTCCAGTGGGTTCCCGACTGTGTCTATGCTGAGGTCAGGAGACCCAGAGTCCTCTTCGGATACTGAGCACACCTGGTCCCCAGAGGAGCACCTTCCCCTCCCCCCATCCCCTTCCAGGTACAGCATCAAGTTTGCTGCTAGGCACAGAAGGCCCATCATTGGATGTCGATGAGATGGAGCTCTCTCATTGAGGGAGCTCTGCTGTTGACCTCGCTGGAGAGCTGGGTGCACCGGTTTTACTGGTGCCAGATCCAGGAGTGCACAGTGTTGGGGAAGCATCAAATCTTGGGGCTGGAGTGGTAAAAGCGACTTCCCCTGCAACATCCACAGTTTCATCGGAGAGTCCTCTGGTCTTTGTGGCCCCGGTAAGACTCTTGCCTCTTTCAATGATCCTCTCCACCATGCGCATTATCCCCTTCCCTCCAAGTCAGCAGCAGCAGCAGAAGCCTTTCTTCAGACATCTTCTCCTGTTGCTGGCTTCACAATAAGTGTTGTGAGATTTTATGACTCTTATCAAGCACTGAGTGGCTGGTGAGGATGCCTGAGACAGTAAATGCTTCGCCTACTCGAGGGAGAAACAGTAGGTTGCATGAAGAGGTGGAGGAGGACTGGTTCAAGCAACAGTGCTCCAGATAAGAAATTGCTTTCCTCACATTCATTGTTATAAGTCACCTGAGATGGCTTTCCCACTTGCCCCTCCTCCCCAATCCCAGCTCTGGCTGAGCAGTTTTGAATCCCAAAGAATGTCAGTATTAACCTTCAGAGAAACTACAAAAGGTCATCTTTGAAAGCATTTTGGTAAGTAATAGTGGCTGAGGAGTGTAGTATTCCCTTTAAGAAGGCCCAGGAACCTGAAAAAGGGTCCAACAAGGGATAACACGACAGTGCAGAAGTCAGAAATCAATTTGTCTAGTCCATAGACCTAGTGCATACTCGGCCAGGGAAGAGGAAGCAGTCAGATTATGCATGTGTGCTTTCTCAAGTTCTGTTAATAAAAGATTCCTTATTTGAGCCATGCCCAGATTTATCTGCTTGCTCCAGCCAGTCTGAGGAACCAAAACAAGGAGGAGACCATTTTCTGACAACTAACTATAAAAGTTGGAGGCCTGAGGAGAAAGCTGTAGGTCTTTATAATTACTCTCACATAGACTAATATTAAAAATGATTATAATATAGAAAATTTTTCTTTCAGGGTTCTTCTCATTTACATGGTATCAGGGAATACCCTAGTAATTAAAGTTACTGCAGTAAACAGAAAGTTGTATTGATTAACAACCATTGTACTAAATTTATAAAATGTGCTACACTAAAATGTACTATATTAAAAATGTACTACCATGAGACTCTTACAGATAAGGCAGTGTTCTGCATCTAACCTAGCAAAAGCATCTGATTAGCTGTTGTCTTCGTTATGATTTACAATTTAATTAATAAGATCCATTAAATTAAAAATGTGCTTAATTTATATGCCATTATCTAAGAAATAGAGCCCTAGTGAAAAACTTGGAAACTAAAGTAAAATCCAGTTAGTTACGCAGTAATTAACGGAATGGGAACCTTAGAAATTATTTCAGTAGATCACAATGGGAAGCACTCAGAAAAGCACAGCTTGATTATGGAAAGCCAACATGAGATCACAGAAAGACAACCATGCCTCTCAAAGCTGATGAAATTCTTTGAGACTTTTACTGCCAGAACAGGGAATACAACAGATATCACAGACAAAACTCTATCAGAAGTTAATAATCGTCATGGCCGGTCCCTTCATGTACGTCTTCGCAGATTCAATTATAGTGAAAACACTGTAGGAAGTCTTAAGCTGAGTCCTTTTAAAGGTCTGATTGCTGCAGTCTCGTACTTTTGTAATAAATGCTTCCAAAGAAGAAGCCATCTAAACAAGCAAATTCACTTATACTCTACTACAATACACTGGCTGTGACCCAGACACCAACTTCCAGCAGTCCTTATAGCTTTAGGCACTGCAGTCTCCAAATGGCTGGTACTGCCAAAGTGGGTTTTTATAGTCTCTGTATCATAGTTCAAACATTCCTAAACAGATGTTAGTATTCAGCACCAAAGTACAACCAAACTATATGTCTTAGCAGTTCTAAACGTTTTGCTTTTGCCACCTCTATTAGAAGCACAACAGACTCAGTTTTCTACTAACTTCCCCGCACAGCAAAAGCATTTGAATCACAGTCAAACTTTCAAGTGCTAGTTGCACGGGTTGTTGAAGGGAATTTTAAAAGCACCAAGCTCCTAACAGTAGAAGGCTGGCTAGAAAACAAATAACCAAAGCTGTCTTCATGATCACTATTTCTGCTTTTATTCAGATGGATGTTCGGATCCACAATGAGGAACTAGTTCAATGTAAAGATACTTAGGCCCCGATATTCAACTGGGCAGGCTGTGTGCCACTATGGCGCATAGACCTGCTTGCTGACCCTTAAACCCAGATATTCAGTGCCACGGCAATTGTATTGAATATCTGGTGATTGCATATTGGATGCTGCCCGGTTAGCTCCTGCGTCTTAAAGATAGGTGAGGGTTCTTTAAGGTACAGATCGCTAAATGGGCAGCATCCAGTATTACTGCTGCCCAGTTAGTGTCATTCTCTGCCTCTGCTGCACCCTGGAATGCCCCCAACATGGCAAAATGCTAACTGGATAGCATCGGGGCACCTAGGAGACTTAGATAGGGATATTCAATGTAAGTGCCTTACTGTTCAAATCTCTCACAAAACAGGTGACAAAGTGGAGGCTGAGAACCATCTATGGCAATGAGGACCACATTGATGAAATGCTTCTTAGGCACCTAAGATGGAAAGCTCCAGCTGAAAAGACAGTGAAATTATATCCCATTGTAGTGCCCTTTTCTCCAGGGACAGATTTATCTGATAGGTCTCCCAGAGATTCCATATCCTCCTAGCAAAATCACCAGAGCAGACTCCAAATGTCATAGTGGTTTTAATGGCATGCAAACTCAAAATCCAAACAGCACATGGAAATTACAGTCCAATCATAAGAATCCCTTAAACAGATTACATACAGTGAGTTCAGCTTCCAGTCTTGCAGTATATTATCACATATTGATATGCTCTGAAATAAAGACCAAGAAAGGCTGGGTCAAGGAGATCATTCCTCAATTACTGGGGTCTCAGTTATGGTATTACTCAGTACCTTATTGTTTGGTCCTGGTTGCTGGTAAAGATGTGAGCTAAATCCAAAAATGACAGTATACAGCATACTCTTCTGCCAATTCAAAAACCTCTTTCCCAGGGTCCTAATCCAGTGCTTCCCAAACTTTCTTCCAGGGTGACCCCATTTTAGCAGAGGAAAATTCATGTGACCCCCAAATACTAATCAAATAAAATTATTACTCAAACAGCATAAATATAAACATATACATACCTAAATCTATGTCTTTTAAAGTGATTATTCAGTACATGCATGACACATATGGGCTTCGAAGTTATGACTCAGCTTCTTGAACATTTGCAGTGTGAAGGTCTGAGCATCTAGGGGGCAGTGTATGTGTATGTGCAGGGGCTGAGTGTCTGGGAGCAGTGTGTGTGTGTATATGTGTACAGATATTAGGGATAAGCGATCTGGAGCAGTGTGTGTATGTCTGAAGCTGAAGAAAGCACAGCTAGCTGGTGGGCTTTGAGGTCCCCTCCCAAACCTTTACTCTGAGCTGGTACCAAGTCAAATCTAGCACCATTCCTGACAGATATACATTCCAATCACTGTCTCGCTCCTTCCTATTCCAGCATCTCCTCTGTTTCCATAGTTTCCCTCCATGATCGTTATCTCCTGTATCTCCCTGGTCTTCCCCTCCCATGTCCAGTATCTCATCCGTTTCCAGAGTTCCTTTCAAAAGGCCATCATTTCCTTTGTTTCACCAATAATCTTCCCACTCATATCCAGCATCTCCTGTCTATCTCCCTCCCTTCCCTGTCCAACATCTCTTTTGTTTCCTCATTCCCCCTTCCCCATGTCCAGCAGCTCCTCTTGTCTCCTTGCCCTGTACTATCCCATCATCAAACATCTCCCTTGCATACAACCTATTCTATCCCCCATCATGTCAAGCATCCTCCCTATTTCCCCTTCCCTGGAGGTCCACCATCCAACCTTCTTTTCCCCTCCTCACTGGTGCAGCATCTTCCCCCAGTCCTGCACAATCTCATAGTCAAAAATTAAATTGAAAACCTAAGAAGCCAGAAATAAACTGATGGAGTTCCCTCTGTACTGTGCAAAATATAAAGATGGCACATATAAAATCAATAAACTGACATATTCCAGTCATTAAACTGAAAATAAATTCTTTACTTTGTGGTCTGGCAATTATCATTTTTCTATTTGTCTTGGTCCTGATGTCTGGTTTCTGTGTCCTATCTTCTCTTAACTCTCTTTTCCAGAGACTGCAGTCTATCTGCTACTTCTCTCCCACAGCCTCTTATTCCCCAGTCTTTACTAATCCCCCTATCGGCATCTCCCCCTCACACTCTCTGCCCAGTGTCTTCCCTCTCTCTCTCTCATCCTCATCCAATGTCTTCCCCTCTTTCTCTCCTACTTCCAGTCTCCTCTCCCCTTCTCTCTCCCTCTCTCCCCAGCATCTTTCTTGTCTCTAACCCACCCAGCCCATCATCTTCCCCTTCTCTTTGTCTCACTCACATCCACATCTCCCTATTCTCTCTATTCTCCCATGTTTAGCATCTCCTCTCTCTCCCTAGCCTTGGCATCTCTATTTCCCTTGGCCCTTCCTCCCCACATTCAGTATCATCTCTCTGTTTCCCTATGCTCCCCCCTGATGTCCAACAGCACCCCTCTGTTACCCAATTTCTCCTCCTCCCCATATGTCCAGCATTTCTTGAGTCTCCTTCCACCCCCATGTCTCAGATCTCATGTTTTCTTCCTTCCCCTTGCTGTGCATTGATCCTCCATCCTCCCAATCCATGTAGCAGAACTTGATGTCTAAATCGAACCCTCTTCTCCGCCGCCCACCACCTCTAATGAAAGATCGCACAAGTACAGGGTCTTTCCAATATAGGCATGTGCATGCCTCTAAAGTCCTGCTGGTCCTCCTGTCCCACCTTCTCTGACGCATACTGGTCACATCATAAGGGGAAGGACACGGAGGGGTGGCAAGGTCTTAGAGGAACGAGTGTGCTTGCATCAGAAAGGCTCGTGCCTGTGGTACCTTTGATTAATGTCAGCGGGTGGCGGTCTGGATTTGATGTGAGGTGGCTGCTGATGTTTTGGGGAGTGACCATTTTACTTTGTGCTACATGCCTGAAAGCCCAATTTGCTACTGCTCCAGCCACAACCTCAAATGAGGATTTTGTGACCCTATTTGGGGTCACAACCCACGGTTTGGGAATTACTGTCCTAATCCATACCTCTAGATTCAACAGATATGATGATGAAAAAAAAGATCAAAGATTAATTTTCAGCTCCTTGTCAGCTCTTCCCTCTTCACTGGGGACAGCAAACATTACGTAATTCTGTCCACTGCTCTCCTCTGACTCCTACTAACCTTTCTATATGCTTAGTGCTCTGTCATCTTGGCTATAATTCCTCTCATCTTAATTCTATATTGACCCCCTATATGCCAAGTGTATCCCTAATGCAGGGGCACAGCATGATTCTCATTTATCTCTTTTTGGACATGATATCACATATGCTCTTTAACAAGGATGTAAAGAACATTCTTTTTAAACTATACCTTATAGCAAGATGACAGCTGGACCTCAGCTACTACAGTCATTAAGTTCTGTATCCCATAAGAACATAAGATATGCCATACTGGGTCAGACCAAGGTCCATCAAGCCCAGTATTCTGTTTCCAATAGTGGCCAATCTAGGTCATATGTACCCAATGTTCCCTTAAGTTGAAGAACTGGTATGCAGACTGGAAGTGGAAGATGAGCAATCAGCCCAGGAAGAAAAGGAGCCAAAAATAGTAAACCACCAGTACTGCTGGATCAGCAACCACCATTTATGCATAGCGTCCCTGAAATGGGTACGCTCAAATTTTATGCCTCAGGTCATATTAAACCACACATAAAACAATTCAATCACGCAATATTTTATTAGGAACAAATGTAGAATGAATGCATTACAAAAAGTTATGTGATATGTTCACCTGCAGAACCGATAAAAGAACTTGAAATAAGAGTTTAGTAAAATTTGCTAAATTTATCATACTCTTGAAAAGTAGCGGTTTTTCGACAAGAACGCAATCAGTCATTCTCTCAAGTAAGCTTGATTTTTGTTTAATATATTGTTTTTAATCAAATATATTTGTATGCAGAATTTACAGTGATTCTGTTCTGAGTACGATACATATTTCTGCCATCCCCGTTTTGGGGACGCTATGCATGAATGGGTAGGGCGTTTGCGATGAGCAATAATATGAGCAATTAAGTGTAACAGAGCATGTGCAGTATGCAATTATTCCACAAACGTGCTATTTGGTGTTTTTGTGTTGTCTGTTTATGATTTTTCACATTTTTTAACTTTAGAATGTCAAGGCATTAAAAAGTACATGAAGTTATTTCAATGCTGGAGGATGATGATGATGATAGCAGCCAACATATACATTATTTTGCATGACTGCCTGAGCCATATGCCCATACCACTCAATGCACATGTCAGCACCTGGGGAGGGGCTGAGGTATGTGCGGCAGCTGCCACGGGCCTGTGCATGTCCACACCATGTGTGGCTGGCCCATGCCTCTGTGCATCATGCTCATTGCCTGCCTGAGACATTGGTCACAGCAGTGTTCCATCGTGGGCTGCTGGTATGGGGACTGCCTCTGGGTCTGGGGGTTTGAGGCCCACTCTGTCAATATTTTTGCTGATATGCCAAAGGTGTAGAGTCAACTGCCAATTGCATGATGCCAGTGCCGCACACATGGTGGCTGTCATGGGGGGAGGCGGGACATGTGCATGATGTGTTGCATACACATGGTACCCCCTGCACATCACTGTCTAGCTGCACAGGGCATGCATGCCAGCCATCGGGCACTGCGGATGCGGTCCCAGGCCTGTTTCTGTCACCATGGGGTGGTTAGGCTGCAACACAGGTGGCCCCATGCATAGGACAGGTGTCTGTGGCCGCATGTGGCCCCTTCCTCCAGCCCACCCACCCTGCCATGGGTCCCTCCACATCCCTTCTTGGGCATACCCACACATCTGGGCCACCCACTTGACTTGAGTCTGCCACATCCATGGCCTACTTTGGGCCATTCCCTTCTCCATATCCTGCCCCCTGTACATGTCACGCACCACTGTCATATGTGATGTGGCTGGCTACACAATTTTGATACATAAAGATCATTTCCACATAATACTAATTACATTTCATTTATAATAGGTTTTGAAAATTTATTTGCAGTTGTTTGACATTATTTGCAGTTGTTTTATATAACAGCCACTTCATCCGCCCTTTCATGCATAGCGTCCCCAAAATGGGGATGCTGAAATATTGTGCAAAATAGCAGTCAAAATATTTGTTTTGACCAAAATTATCACTTGAGGTGTTATTAGTTTGGTATTGACTAACATATCATAGAGTTTCATGTGAAAACAAAAATTCATGCACTAAGAAGTGGGAATGGAGGCATCCATATGCCAACTAGAAAACATAGATTGATTGACTTTTATTTTATTTCATTTATTTTTATCTACCAAAGTATCCAAAATAGCGTTGCTGCTATGTGTTAAGAATCAAGACACTACAGAGAGTTTGCTAAAAATCGTGAAGCCTACTGACTATTATCTGAAGTTGCTCATTTTAATTTAATTTAATTTAATTAATTAACAAGTTTTTATATACCGCACCTTCCAATGATCAGTTGCGGTTTACATTGAACAACAGTAAACAAGGCAATGCTGTTTTTACATATAACAATGTGAAGCTACATGCATGTTGGCACAAATAATAATGCTAAGTACTACCTGGAATGTATCGAAAGTAACTATGGCTGTGGCAGAGGTAGTGAAGCAGATAAGTGCACAGGTCGTCTGCTCCTATTATGGAAATGAATGCTTAATGTCATGAGGCTGGAGCCACGGAAGGTGCAGGTTTAGAAAAAAAACCTGTCTTTCATAGAGCTGTGGATGTGCAGAAGATGCAATTAGCTCGCAGCACAGCTAGAGGGGGCAGGAGTAATCCTACAGAGGCTGAGTCAACGTGTCCAGCCACTAATTGTATGAGTGTTAACCAGCTGCACCTGAAGGCAAGCCCGGGAGTTTCAAAGGTAAAATGCCTTTATAAAGGAAAGACAGCCAGAAGGAGGTGGTGTGGAGGAGGAATCCATTCGGAGGGAATTCAGCCGGCAGCAGTTCAGCCAGAAGGAAGGAGAAGGAGTGTGGAGAAGGAGAGAGTCCACATGGAGCAAGCCCAGAAGGACAGAATCCAGACGGAGACTATCCAGAGGGATAGAGTCCAGAGGGGCAGAGCACAGAGAGACGGAGTCCAGAGAGAGACTGCCAGGAGAAGCAGTTTGGCTGGAAGGAGTGACACTCTCAGCCCAAGTAACGTAGCTGGATCAAGCAGCACAACAAGAGCAGCAACAGCTGAAAGAAGAGCACAGAAAACCAAGGAGCCATGCTTTAAGAGAAGCCTACTTTCACCTGAGTTCGCTGGACCAGGATTACAGGGTACAAGGAGGAGAGGTTCCTATAGCAAAGCTACCTTTACACAGAAGCACAGAGGTGGGGAATCCTCACCAGGTTTTCCTGGGCTTCAGGAAGGCAAAGTATTGCACAAGAAAACCTGTCTCCAGAGAGAAGTACGTCAGAGAGAGAGAGCACCAGGTGTAGCAGCTGCAGGAAGCCAAGGTATGCTGGCTCTTTACTTTTAAAAGAAAGCCTTGCTCCTAGAAACTCTGATAAAGCAGACGCTCAGTATATGAGAAGAGGGAACAAAGCAGAGCTTTTCAAAACGATACCTAAGGGCTTAACAGAAGAGTCTTACTGGAAGCAAAGAAAGAGAGACAGACCCTCTAAACTTGTAGCCGTAAGGGAAAGCACTTATTCAGAGGGCGAAGCCAGTGATGCCGAGTCCATGGAAATAGAGTTTGAGAATACTATTCCCATTCCTCAGGATGAATCCATGGATTGTACTTTTTGTGCTACTACTAGTCTTGAGTCCTTAGTAGAACTGTAAATATAAAAGAAACCCTGCAATCAATTGTGAAGCATATAACAGTTTGTTTGCCTGCTTGTTTAGTTTACTTTGGAATGAAAGAATCCTCCGTTAAACCCTGCATTCAATTGTGAAGCTTATAACAGTTATTTGCCTGCTTATTTGGTGGAACCCTTTATAAAGAAGGACTATCTTTATTTTCTTATGTCTTAGTGAACCCTTGTGTTAAAGGGGAAATAAAGCCTTATTACCCTCCACTCTTGGCTTATATAATTTGTTCTCACAAAGGAGTTAAAACTCCAAGGACCAAACTGCACTTGGCCTTAAAGAGCCATTGCTCCTTAAAAATAATAAAAATGCTCAGCATGCCCTTACAGCCACTGGCCACTGGGGGCACCTGACAACAATAGCTGCACCAATGAAGTTAACGAGAGTGCTTCAGGTTCCAGAACCAAGGGGTAATATTACAAGAACTTCAGCAAAGATGAAGTCCACTTACTGAATAAAGGTCAAAGAAGTCCTTTTACTATAGTGCGCTATAGCGCGTGGTAACTGTCAGTGCAGTGCTGTGGTAATTGTTATCTCTCAAGCAAGACAATTAACACACACTACTTCCTGCAGTAACCACAAATTGAGTGCTGGGGTAGGGAAGTGCACCCACATTAATTGTGCCTTGCCTAAGGGTACACATCTGTATTGTAACTATTAGCAATAGACTGGCCATGTCTCCAACAATTACTGTGGAAGCTTTGCATACCGCATGTAACTTTTAGTGCTAAACTCGCATTAAGTGCAGAAACCTAATGCACTTTAGTAAAAGGGCCCCCAAACCCTGGAAAACCTATTGAGGAGGACTTTCAACTTGGATTATCAGGAATGGGTGAATAAATTCCACATACAAGAACATAAGTACATAAAAACATAAGATTTGCCATACTGGGTCCATTAAGCCCAGTATCCTCTTTCCAGCAGTGGCCAATCCAGATCACAAGTATCTGTCAGGTTCTCAAAAAGGTATATAGATTCCATGCTGGTTAAACCTGGGGTAAGCAGTGGATTTCCCTGGTCTTCTTTAATAATGGTTTATGATAAGTAAAAGCACTGAGGAAAGTTAAATATTAAGGGAGTAATTTTATAAAACATTTTCTATGTGTATAGTATGCTTTACATACAGGAAATTATTTATTGATCTATTCCAGTACTTGTTTCTCATGCCTCACCAAAGTAGCCTGAGGTGCATAGCATTGTTAAACAATTCATATTTACTATAAAAGTCCAATAAACCCACAAACTCAGTTCCTCCCTCTTATACTCCCTGCCCATTATTTTAATTTAATTCCAACATTTATATTCCACCTTTTCAATCAATAGGAAAGGACTAAGCAGAGAACATAGTACAATATACAAAAACTACATAAAATAAAGAAAAAATACTAAAAAAATTAAGAATACAGTAGCACCCCCACAAAGTAAAAAAAGACCAGTATTAACCCTGGAATTACCAAGATTTTTTGCACACTGAATACCGTTGGGGTCATAAATGACCCCACGACCAACTTTAATTGTTAACCATGAAAATTTTAAACTAAACAGACAAAATATTATTCTGAATTAATTATTTATTATATGAAGGTTAAATGTTTTGAAATTTAATGCTTTATCATAAAATTACATGAAGAAGAGTTGCCATGAAAGCAGTTTTTGCATGCACTTGATGAACACAGTAAAGTACTACAGTCATTTGCATGAGACACAGACAATTTCTGAATGTTCTTTGCAAACATTGCGCTTGCAGGAGGTGCATACTATGTTGCTTTTCTTGTCTTTTTCTCTGGAACAGCAGTGACACCTTGCCCTTTTCTTTGGGATCCCGACATTGCAAACAGCATCAGTGGCTTCTTCAATGCTGGAAGAAGTCTCACTGCAATTACTCTGAAGCAGCTGCTTTCCTAATTCCAAGAGGAATAGACGGCATCTGTGCTTTGACTTGGACTGCCATTCTGGATTTAGTGACATCCAGACAATGAAGGCGTTCAAAGCACTGATATCCAACATGTTGTAGAAGATTGTCACTGGCCAGCGTCTTGTCATTCGTTTTGTGGTATACGTGTGCAACATTTGATCTGCCGTATCTACTCCACCTTTACTAGAATTATAGTCCAAGATTATGCATAGCTTTTTTGTCTGGACGTGTGTTATCTACTTCTTCTTGATCATGCAAACTGCTCAGAAGAACAACCACTTTTCCTTTCTTCGGGCAATAGGAAACCAGAGTGGCATCATCACGAAAGGCAAACAGTGAACTGAATACCTCTCAACCCTTTGCTGTTACAAATTCTGGAGGTAATTCTTTTCTGTTCTTTCGAATTGTCCCCAAAAGTGTCATTTGTTTTTCTAGCAATTTCTGTGACAGGGATAAACTGCAGAAGAAATTGTCAACAGTAACATTTCTGCCAGATCGCATCAATCCTTCAGTGAGTTGCAGCACAACCCTTTCACCCTGATTCTGTTCCCTGCTTTGTCCGAGTTTCCTTCCTGTATATACTTGAAGAAGCAGAACATATGATGTTGCACTGTCACACAACATCCATAGCTTTATGCCATATTTCCCAGGTTTGTTGGGAATATATTGTCTGAATGGAACACGGCCACAAAATGTAAGCAGTTGCTCATCCACGGTCACTTAGAGTTGCTTCCCAGGTATCAAAAACGTGTCTGATTGGAGCAAGCTTATCCACACCTCATCATTCATGTCTGTTGGTTGCATCATCAAATCTGAGAGCACAAGAAATTTGCTGAAAATTGTTACGGGCCATATTTTTGCTGAAAACAGAACGACCATCTTCAAGGTTCCACAACTGAACTATGGATTCATTTCGTGACTTGTACATGCCTGAGAGGATCAGAAGTCCAAGAAAACATTGAAATTCTCCGTCTTTCAAATCTTTCCAGGTGTTGTCATAAATGTGTCTTCCTTGTTTGCTCATCAACATCATGATTTCATTCAATAAGTTCTTCCTCATGAACAAGTGGAATGCTGCGAGAGGGCCATCAACATTTCGTACAGAATACCTTGTAGGACCGTGTTGTACGGGCATGACATTAGCTCTGGCGTATCTTCTAGCAGCTTGCTTTATAGGTTTCCTGTTCCATGATGTAGCATCCTTAGATACATAGGCTTCAATGGCAACATTTGTGCTTATAGCTGATGACCTCTTAGCTCCTCTATGACCACAACGAAGATTCCTCACAGATGATACTGACACCGAGGACTCCTGCCTTCTTCCCCGTCCAGCACAGCCTCGACCTTTGCCTCGACCTGTAACTTGACTCTTTGCTGCAGGCGATGTTACCGGCTCAACATCAGTCTCACATTCACTTGGCGACCAACTGCTGTCGCCATCTGAATCATGACTGTCATCATCAGATTTATCGCCCAAACTTGGCTGATATGCTTCTTCGCTTTCTGAATATGCTGCATCATCAGACGACTCAGAGCCGTCACTGTCAGCATCTAGTTACTATATTTCTCTTACTTGGGCCGCTGAATACTTTTGTTTTGACATCATAAACAATAACCTAAAATAAATAAACAAAGATAACGTTGAATAAAACGCAAAGCAGTTTTACTATAGGTGTACAATAATCGTGATGAACGAGCTGAAAGCCTTTAGATTTAATCGGAAATAATGAGAGAACGTATGATATCAATTACAGAAAATGTGTAATTTTCATAAAATAAGAGTACAAAAAATAAATGATACATAATTAATGGTAAATAACTTTGTCAGATCAAAAAATTCACAAAACTGCAAATTGTATCACGATCCAAACCGGATGTAAGCAACTGGGGTCAAAAATGACTCCACTGGTACTCTGTGCTACAATTCATCAATAGCGTCACCTAGCAGATGAAAATTTTTCCTCTCATGGTGCAATATAAAGAGAATATTGACATGTGAAAAGTCATAAAAAGATTGCATTCTTGAACAACTAGTTTCCGAGATACACGTTGTGAAACTTGCAATGGGGTCACTTTTGACCCCATCAGTACTCCCAGGGTTAAACAAGAAAAATAAAAAATAAAGGGCCTGATATTCAAAGGCATTTACATGGTTTACTGACCTGTAAACTGTGCAAATGCCACTGAATTTCCCCTACTAATGCCGCCATATGCACTCATGCTAACTGCCTAGCATTGGGGCGTGTCATGGGCATTCCAGGGCGTGTCATGGGTGGCGACAGTCACTAATAGGTAGCGGCAATATTGCACCGCTACCTGGTTAGCAACACATGGGTAAAGCTTGATGCAGCAAAAGCCGGCCTAGCTTTACAATAGTAAGTAACCGGGCAGCAGCACAATATCGCCTCTACCCAGTTAGCTTCTGCAACTGCGTAAGCTGTGTGGTGACCCTGGATATTCAATGTTGGGGCCGCATATGACCCCGGATTAAAGGTTGGCAACAATGGCTATGTGCCATAGCAGCACATAGCTGCCCCAGAAGAATATCGGGCCCAAAAAGTATAATCTCCAACACCCAAAGCCCATCCCTCCTCTACCATTGCCATTGATATATCCTTGTACCCAGTTGTTGTGTTGTCTGTCTTGACTATACTATAAGCTCTTATAAGCAGGTGCTGTCTGTTACTATACATGTCTCTGTACAAGTAGAAGTAGTAGAACCAAGATCAAACAATCAATCAATCAGCTCCCTCAAATAACCAGAACCCATAACAATCCTAAATACTCCTTTCCTTGAAAGACAAAACATTCCACATACTTGGCACAATTCCAGAAAAAGAATCATCAATTGCCCATTTCACTCAAAAACATTTGGTAGATGGAAGGACTCACCACTGTGCTTTTGAAGCGTAATACTTACAACGAAGAACATTTCCAAATCCTATCATTCACATAAGTAGGTGGCCCTCCATACAGACTGATGGACCTAGAACAAAAGTTTAAATTAAATACTATCCCATATAGGAAGTCAATGTAGAAACCTTAGCGAGAGGAAAACCTTATCCTACCGAGAGCTATGTGTTATTAATTTTACTGGAGAATTCTGAATCTTTTGTAACCTATTCAACAATAACTTTGGTAAATTCAAATAATGTTACAATAGTCTATAGCTTAAAACCATAGCCACAGCCACTGAAATCCTATGCATTCTAGTCACCATTCCTATAATAACCCCCAGACGTTTTATTTGATGCAGCACTAGTATTTTTAAATTCCTACAACCCAGCTCCTACCAATCACTGGGTAAAGGAAACAAATTCAACCACTTCATTTTTATCAGAATTTAACTTTAAAAAGTTCCCATCTATACCCAATTAATATGCAACGATCTTAAATATACAGTTGTAGTGAATTTATTGGCACCCTTGAATTTTAGGTATGTTGTGTACAATATCTTGAGAAATAATTGGAAATATTCCAGCTGTCTGTCATCATAATATTTTAATAGATTGCTTGGAAGCAACCTTATGACCACCAAAGTTACCAATCTTGATCCTCTTCCTGGACCTTGAAATGTGGGGTGCCCCAGAATTTGGTGCTTTCATCTTATTGAATTAACATCTATTTGGTCCCGCTATGTAGGGCTATGTGTAAGGCTGACTTCACATTTTATGTTTCTGTTGATGACATTCGGATACATGTTCCTTTTACTAAAGATGCTACTAATATACAATTAGTTATTAAAGAGAAAATGGACATTTTTGAAGATTGCTTTTGAAACCTATGGCTAAGGCTCCATATTGTAAAAACGGATTTTCTGTGGTTAACAAAATATAATCCTTGAGTAGATGTTACAGTTAGGAGGGAACCGGGCCCTTAGGGACATCAGTCATGACCTTGGGATAAGCATTGTCAACAATCTTAAGTTAGTAAAGTTACTAAGTTAGTAAAGGGTTCTTTTGTTGCTGTACTACTACTATTGCTGAGCATTTTTATAGCGCTACCAGTCATATGCAGTGCTGTACAAACATGCAAGAGTGGAGGAGTGGCCTAGTGGTTGGGGCAAGGTATTTCAGGCTGGAAGGTCGGGGGCTCAAATCCCACTAGAGGACAGCAACCTTGGGCCGGAAGGACTGGGGTTTCTAGTCCCACAGGTGCTCCTTGTGGTCTTGGGCAAGCCACTTAACCCTCCATAGCCCATGTTCCCTGTAAAATAGTTATCTTCAAGTTATAATGCCCTGTTCAATGTAATTTAGTTTGTTCAATGTAAACCACACTGATGCAGAATAGCATGGTATATAAGAGAATAAAAATAAATAAAGAGACAGTCCCTGCTCATCAGAGCTTACAATCTAGTCAAGACAAAACACAGAAGGTGTTCTATGGTGCTCTATGTCAGATCTGCCAACTGTGCCTATATTTGTCGATATCAAGTCTGGAAGTCGTATTGAGAAATTCGATGACTGGATTACTTTAATGCCTTATTGTTAAGACTTCTACAAAGAGAATTTCAGTGGGTCCAATTATTCCAAAATACTATGGCAAGGCTTATAAAGGGGTTCTTGAAGTCTGACTATGTCAGCCTTGTGTTACAGCAACTGCACTGGCTCCCTGTAAATTCTGAGCTGACTTTAAGGTTTTAGTGTTGGTCTTCTATAGGTTGCATGGCCTGTGCCCTTATCTTCCAACTAGAACATTGGATTCACAGGGGGATACGTTGCTGTCTGTTCCCCTGTGGAATCTGTAAGAATAGTATGTCACCATGATAGGACCATTTCTGTCAAGTCTCTTCTAATGTGGAATGCACATCCCAGGAAGTTGAGGCAAGCTGATGATTTGAAAGTATTCAAGAAGGGTCTTAAGACATTTTTTTTTAGATTTGCATATACAGAGAATGAGAGTAACTAGTAGGGGGAGAGATTAGCATTTTTTTAAATCTATAGTTATGGTCAATATTATTGGCACCTTTGCAGTTCAATCCCTTATTGTCCAATATCTCCTATAAGAAGTGGCCAGTGAAATGGCTTTGGACTATATATGTAGACATTCTTGACACAGAAAAGAATCAAATAAAACAAGACCAATTAAAAAAGGAAATAGTAGGAAATAATATTTCATTATTATCATTGCATCCCCTAGTCCTGTCAGACCAACTAATGTAAATAGTTTTACAGTTAACTCTGTTATTGTACAAAGTTAAATATGTTTATGTTTATTGACAATATACCGCTCAACAAATACATATCAGAGCGGTTCACATAGTACAAAAAGGAAACCATATGGTAGAGAGAGGAAGAGGAAGTTACAATATTAACAGTAAAGCAAACCAATGTTCAATGTAAAATGTTCTGTTGATTGTAAACCGCCTTGATTGCCAGATAAGGTGGTATATAAGAATGTGAAATTAATTAATTAATTATTTAATTAAAACTGGGACATTGCCAGGACATGATTATTGTCATTCATAAAACAATTCAAATCAGTTTGAACAGAAGAACCACATTCCTATTGCAGTAAAATTAGATGCACCTGTGGTCAGTAGTCAGTACTCACATGACTTGAATCAAACAATGAATGATGACTCTAATGTTTAATTTTTTTTTAAAATGTTTAATTTATAACAATTTTAACAATCATATCCAACAAAATGTCTGCATAAACAGAAATAAAAAAAAACATGAGATATGCAATATTAACAAAGAAAAAAAATACATTGTAGGACTAGACCACAATACTTATCCAAGTTTCGGATAAACAGTAAGAAGTAAGAGAATAATAAGCATCAGGAGCAGAGATAGATTTACAAGGCACTTAACCACAACAACATGGGGTAGCCTTACTTGCATAGGATCTGGCAGTCCCAACACCTATTTGAGCGTACTATTGAAATATTATGATGATATACAGCTGGAATATTTCCAATTATTTCTCAAGATATTGTACACAACATACCTAAAATTCAAGGGTGCCAATAATATTGACTTAAACTGTATATTTTCATGTCTTTGTATCTCATTGCTCGGATAGTTGAAATAGAGGTATTACTGTTTTTATCATTATAAACCACACTGAGTGGTTTGTACCTGTAGAATAGAATGCAATTAAATGCAAATGCAATGTGTGCCTTTGAGTCAGTCCTGACTCCTGGCGACCCAGAAGCTCCTGGGTTTTCTTGGCAGTGTCACCGGAAGTAGATTGCCAGGCCTTTCTTCCGAGGCAATGGAGGGTTAAGTGACTTGCCTAAGGCCACAAGGAGTGCTAGTGGGAATTGAACCCTGGTTGCTTGGTTACCAAGCCAGTGTTCTAACCACTAGGCTACTCCTCCATAAATAAAATTAAAATAAATCACCTTCAACCTAAAACTGCAGCGAACCGCCTTCTAATGTCTGTCCAAAAAGCCAGGCTTTCATCTTTTTCCGAAAGGTGAGCTAAGCCTCTCCAACTACAAATCAAGCAGTATTGAATTCCACAAACCTACACCCTGGGCAGAAAATGTTACAAAATTGAACAGGTATGTATACATGTACAAGTATATGTGCCAACAAGAGTTTACATACTTTCACGTGAACTGTGCATATAAATTCCTAGAAGTAACTTGGCAGAGCTGGAATAAAGTTGTGAACTAAACATATACCTTATGTAGCTGGCCTCTCAAGCAGGTCTGGTGCAAGTATTGGAGGTGTCCTAGCCAGGCCCTCAATCCTGCTGCCCCCCCCCCCCCTTTGCTCCTCTGCCCGCATTGTTGTTACTGCCACCCCTCTCTGGGGTACAGAACTTACTAAAATTCTGGTACTGTGCCACGGTTTCCTCCTATTCACAGCATGCCATTTCTGCCTCTTTCAATGCTGCTTCTGGTTTCAAAGTGGAACAGAAATGGCACATTGTGAACAGGAGGAAACTGTGATGCGCCAATGTTAGCAAGGGTTGTGTCGTGGCTTGAGGGCTATTGCCACCACTGCAGGCCCCAGAAAAGGACAGTGGAAGCTACAATGGGTACTCTTGGCAGATCGGCACCCTAGGTGACCATCTGGTTTGCCTATTAGTAGTGCCAGTCCTGCTCTCAAGAGAGGGTGAGGGTAGTACTGAAGGTTCTGTATAAAAGTAACACAGGTACACTACCAAAAAACTGCCTCCAGTTTTGCAACTGATTCCTATAGATTTTGGGGTGCTGAATCCAGGAAAAATAGCCAAAATGTTCCATCACGTCACGTTTTCTTGCAAAATTAGATTCCTTACCCATATAAGGAATGTTCACATAATTTCTTTTTAGCCGACTGCAGTTTATTTTCTTGGCCCAAAATAGAGGTTGTAATGGTTAACTAACTAGAAACACTCCCTCATGATATTTTAGAGTGTTTTGTATTCATTTTATACATTAACAGGACAATTGGGAGGCGGGGGGCTAAATCCAGTACTCGCGCTGGCACATGTTCTTTCCTGTTCGCCTCGCCTCGTGCGCTCGCTCAAACACGGTGGTTGCGACATGAACGTTCCTGTCAAATTTCAGTTTCTTGCAAGTTCATTATTACCTTTTGTTTGCTCAGTCGTAATCCAGCTTTATTCCGAAGTGGTTCACTACAGTTGTAGTTTGCAGTGCTGTGTATTTGTGAAGGCTCACAGAGCCAGAGGTTGCGTCAACTCTCCGGACAGTTTTTGTTCAATTTGTGGGGAATATACCGTGAAAAAGCGGCAGAGGAACATTAACCAAGGCAGGTGGACCCGGCGCTGCAGGCCCCTGCCTTACACCCCCTCTCCCCCCCAACCCCCCCTCCACAAAAACACCACATACCAACATTGTATGGAACAGAACTGGTCGCAGCTTTTATTAGCCAACAAATTTTAACAGTCCAACAATTACATTTCCAAACCACTCAATTAGCGGCACCCGGCTGCACCAGCCATCCTCAGCAAAGTGCCTGCCACCGCTAATACCGTAACTCGCCACCCGGCAAGTTACCATACCCCTCTCCCCGACTTCGCCGTTCAGCAAAAGTCGTCCGAGGGTTTGACCGGGTCAGGGGCACCCCGCCCCCCCCCCACAGTAGCCAGCTGCTCCGGACCCCGGAAACCACCGGGATCCCCCCACCCGCACAAAACCCAGTTCATGTGCCGCCCCCCCCAGCTAAAAGCTGCGACCAGCGAACATCATGGCCAGACATGTATTCCAAGGCCTCCTGCCAATCATTAAGAAGCAGGTCCATGCCAACCGGCGACAATTGCACCCCATCAGCCCGATACAGACCCGAACACCCCACATCCGCCCAATCATGCAGGGTCTGGTACCCCCCCCCCCCCCCCCCCCCCCCCTCACCAACCCACCGACCAATCTGACGATTGAGCTTTGTCAACCCCCGGGACCAACGACGCTGCTCCCGACAAGCCGGCCTTGGAATAATGTCTGACCAAAGAACAATAACCCCAGGAATCATCCGCAACACCAGTCCGAGATCCTCTTGAATCGCCCGAATCAACTGCAGGCAGGACCAGGATGACAGATCGTTTCCGCCCAGGTGCACCAACAGGGCGGCCGGCCACTGCGACGTCCTCCCGTGGCTTCGCAGCAAAGGCAGCAGATGCGGCCACCGCATGCCTCGCACACCCAGCCATTGGACAGCCACCGACGACGGGTTCAATCCCAAATTGGCGCCGATAGGGCGGTCTACCGCGCGCAGACCCGCCCAATGGACAAAGGAGTGGCCAGCAACCCAACATCCACCAGGACCGACACCCACATCTGAAAAAGAAATAAACAGTTAAGGCACCCACCCAGCAAAGCCCCAAGCGCCTACAGCCGCACATACCCTTTGAAAGCTGAAGAACGCCACCTCCCAATGGCCTGGATGACGTGCGCCGGTAACCCCGCAGCCGCCGCACTAGTGGCTGCACCAATCCGAAAAGAGTGAGGAGCAAATCGAAGCGGATCTTCACCCACTGCGGACAACGCCAGCCGCAAAACCGCGGAAACTTGGAAACGGGTGACCGCCCGCGAATCCGCGTGGACGAAAAACCCCAACGCACCCGCCGGACGCATGGCCACAAACTGTAGCAGCGCACGAACCGGACAAGTCCGTGGATCCGCACCCACACCAAGACATACCCACAAACCTTTACCCATCGGATCCGTTTTGGACTTAGCCAAAAGAATCCGCGCCCCCCCTCCACGATCCGAACATGACAAGCCAACAGACCCCCAACACCCCCCCCCCCGCCCAGAACCCGCAACCAGCTCCCCAATCCGAAACGCCCCAAAAAATGCCAAGCAAAAAACCGCCCGGAACAATAAGGCCTCATACGCAGATGAAGCCACCCGCTCCAAAGCTCCACACACCCGCACGAGGAGCCCGTGGGTGATCGGCAACCTCGCATCACGCGGGGTCGGCTGCGCCCATTCCCAACCTTGCAGCAACCTGCGCGTTAAGGCCCCCCCAGCCGGGAGACCCCAACCGACTGCGCTCGCAAAAAAGTGAAACCCCGCCAAATGCGAGCGCACCGCCGATCGCGAAAACCCATCGCCCTTGGCCGCCACAATATATTGGCCAAGCAAACCTTCCAGGACCCCCCATCCCCCCACCCGCGTGACAACAAAAAAGCGATCACCCGGTCGCACCCCCTACAATACGCAGACCAGGTCCCCGCAGACAACGAACTCCTCAGAAGGTCTAGCATCTCTTGAGGCCAATGCTCCACAATTTCTATGGGACCACCGCTCCATCCTCGTCTGCTTCGGGGGCCAACGCCCGGAACCGCTCCCACTGAAAGCGAGAAAGAGCATCAGCAATCTCGTTAGTGGACCCTGGTAGGTGACGCTCCCGCACCGCCACATTCAGCCGCAGACACGCTAGGACATCTTCCCGCATCAAGCTAGCCACCCACACGCACCTTGGAGTGTACCGGTTAATCACACTGACCACCGCCGCATTATCACACCACCAAAGCACCCTCCTGTTCCGCAAACGCTCCGGCCAGAGCTCCAAAACTACCAGAAGCGGAAAGAGCTCCAAATATGTGATATTCCTGGTCAGCCCCGCCACCGCCCAAGACGCCGGCCACCGGTCAGCGCACCAGGCCCCCCCGAAATACACTCCCAACCCCGCCCCTCCTGCCGCATCCGTGTACAATTGTAAATCATTACTGGAAACTTCAGGCTCCAAAAGCACTGAAGTCCCGTTGAAATCCTCCAGAAAACGATCCCACACCCGCAAATCTGCGCGCATTGCCGCCGTCACCCGAATCCGATGATGAGGTTTCCGCACCCCAGCCGTCGCACAAGTCAACCTCCTGGAAAACACTCTCCCCATCGGAATCGCCCTACAGGCAAAATTTAAGGACCCTAACAGGGACTGCAACTCCCGCAAGGAAACCTTACCAACCGACAACGCATTAGCCACTGAAATTCGCAAGTGAACGACTTTATCGCGAGGCAACCGCGCAACCATGTCCGCAGAATCCAACTCCACGCCCAAAAAGGTCAACCGCGTAGCAGGACCCTCAGTCTTCCCGTCCGCTAAGGGGACCCCGAACTCCTGCGCCAACCGCACGAAGCCCGATAGCAGCCTCTGACACTCCCCCAAATCTGCCGCTCCCACAAACAAGAAATCGTCCAGGTAATGCACCACAGATGACAAACCGGATTCCCGAACCAACACCCACTCCAAAAAAGTGCTAAACATCTCAAAGTAAGCGCAAGAGATAGAACATCCCATCGGCATACACTTATCAAAGTAATACCCGTCCTGAAAACAAAATCCCAACAAAGGGAATGAAGCCGGATGTACAGGTAACAAACGAAAAGCCGATTCGATGTCCACCTTCGCCAGCAACGCCGACCGACCGGCCCCGTGCACCAGCGAAGCCGCCTTGTCAAAAGAAGCATAACGAACCGAACACAGTTGACGCGGGATAAAATCATTCACCGAAGCCCCGACGGGACAGGACAAATTGTGAATCAAGCGGAATTTGCCCGGCTCCTTCTTGGGCACAACACCTAAAGGTGAAATCACCAGGTTGGGAAATGGCGGTTCCGCAAAGGGGCCAGCCACCCTACCCAATCGCAACTCACTCAACAATTTGTCCTGCACCACCGTCACCCAACGACGAACTGAGGGGGAATTCCGAGCTGAAGGCGCCAACACCACCCCCTCACCGGGATCACGAAACCATGTCGAAACCCAGAGCCCAAAATCGCCGCCTCCCGCCTTCGGGGATAAAGAGTCAGCCACCTCACCAACACCTCTACCCGCACCGGGGTGGGGGCGCGCCCTCGCCACTCACTGCCCTTTTGGGGCAGGGGCGGCCATGCCAGAGGTGCCTTTTTTAAGGCACTTAACCGCGGAAGGAGGACCCCCGCACAAGGAACAGACGTGCTGGAACTTGCAATCGGGAAAGGGGCAGGTGGAACGGTTGAAACGCCAGCACACATCACTGCTCCCGGCCGAGACTGCCTTTGCAGGCACCCCGGCCGCCCCTCCTCGAAAGGGGCGCGCCGCCCCCCCCACCGCCCCGACACCACTCTTGGCCACGCCACCCGAACTTGCACCGGACCTAGCCGACATCTGGGTCAACCACAGGTTAATATCCTGCGTGCCCCAAGAAAGCGCACGGCTTTCTTCCATCTTGTCCCTAAACTTCTCATCATAATTAAGCCAAGACCAGCCCTCATGCGTCTGAGACGCTTCAAGGATGGAATCGGCATACGCCAATAACATTTCGTACTGCGACGGATTGTTCTGCCCCCACACACTGGCCAACCTTAAAAAGGAACGCGTCCAGTTGATCACGTTACGTGCAACCTTTCGCACCCGCCCGGCCTTCTCATCGTCTTTTCTCTTTTTTCTGCTTTCCCCCGAGCGCTTCCGCCCCTCCAGCAAACGGAAGATATCAATATAGCGCCGCTTGCGGATTTTACGCCTCAGCTTCCGTGGTACCCCTGCCCACAATTCCGGCAAAGACACCACCGAAGAGGCCCCCCCACTTACACCCACTCCCCCCCCAACACCCGGAAGCTGCCGATCCCCCCGCCGGTCCGACCCCCCGGATGAACTACTCGAGGACGAGGAAGATGAGGACGAGTCGGAGTTGCGACGTCGCCGACACGAGCGCCGATGCTTTCTCCGCACCGCCCCCCCTGCATCCCTGGATGACACACCCCCTTCAACCATTAACTCACCCGGCGAAGCCATCCGCTCACCAGCCACCGCGAGGTCCCCGCCATCAGCGCATGCAGAATCCCTTGAACACTGCTGTGCCGCCTCCGCTGACGCTCCACGCTGCGGCTCCGCTCCTACTGGGGAACTCACCCAGTTCTCTCCTCGAACCGAGCCCACGGGCCACGAAGTCTGCGCCATAAACTGGCCCTGCGGAGACAAAAAGGGAAAAACAGGGGGGGAAACTGACACCGGCCATGTCGGAGGCCAAGGACCCCCCCACCCCGCACTAGATGTACCCTGCCCCCCCGACATCCACTGGTCCCATGGGGAAGCCCCCCCCCGTCGAGCCAAACCCCCCGGGGCCTGAGAACCACCCCACGGGCCCACCACAGCCCGCTCCCCAAGGTGCCCCATCAGGCCGTAGCCCACCCCCTTGGCCCGGGGCCCCGAACTCCCCCCCAACCGTCCCCACACCAGCCCCCCCACCAACATCCCCCCCTCACCTCTCCAGCCCCCATCAATCCCTCATCTAGCACCAGCGAGCCACAGGGTGGGAGGGAACCCCTCCGGCCCTTCCGGCCCCGCACCACACTTCCTCTGCCCCGTTCACCCCCACCGCCCGTTGGTGCAGCCCCCACCCCCCCTCACCAACTTGCTCGGGCAACCCCCCACCCCTCCCAGTGCCCCCGCGACCGGGACCCCGCCCCTTAACTGAAGCTTTTTTGGGGGCCAGGCCCCCAGCTTTTGCCCTACCAGGCATCCCGAATGGCTCGGTTTTTTTTTTTTTTAAATTGACAGCAGCACACCGGCAGCCCCAGGAAGCCCCCGTCCCAAAAAGGCCCCCACCACGCCAAGACCCGACGTCGACGGAACACACGGACACTCACCCAGCAGTCCAGGCAGCCGACGGAGCAAGAAGGAATCAAGCACCCCCAAGCACCGAGCACCACCAATAGGTACAGGAGCACCACGAGGTAAGGGACGCCGGCACCGAAGCAGCCTCCGCACGACTGACCACGCGGAGGCTGCTCGGCCCCGATCCCCCCTCGCGCCCCCACAACAGCGGCTCCCATTGGCTCCCTCGGGGCTGCAACCCCAGGGAGCCAATGAATTTGAAAGATGCGCGTTCGTGCCCGCCGAGGGCCGAGCGCGCATACCCGACCAGGCCGCGCACAGGGTCCCCGCGCCAGGCCGCGTGCCCGGTTAGCCTCGGCCGCCGGGACCCTGCCCGCGGCCTCGTAGTTCTGCATTTATTAAAAAAGTATATTTCGCCTATTTCGGTTTGAAGTTAAGCGATCAAGACAAACCGTGGGCTCCTCACAAAGTGTGCAAGACATGTGAGGAAGATCTACGCTTATGGATGAAAGGTAAAACAAGCATTTCGTTTCGGAATACCTATGAGTGGCGTGAACAAAGAGACCACAGCAGTGACTGCTATTTTTGCTCTTGCATTGTGAAGGGATACAACTTAAAAAATAAGAACTTAATAAGTTACCCCAACCTTCCCTCAGCAATTAGGCCTATGCCTCATAGCAACGAAGTACCTGTACCTGAACCACCAAAATCTTTGGATCATATTTGTGTGGACGGTTCTGATCATGATGAGACTCATCAGATGGCTTTTCCCGATGAGTCCAGTACTTCCAAGTTTGAAACTGAACCAGATCCGAAACCTGAACTTTTCTCTCAAGCTGAATTGAATGATTTAGTCCGGGATTTAGGACTCCCAAAAGATGCTGCCCAACTGCTAGGTTCTCGGCTTAAACAGAAAAATCTATTGTCACCAGGAACAACTTTTTATTGGTACCGCAACCGCGAGACACAATTTTTGAAGTATTTCAGCAAAGAGGAAGATTTGGTATTTTGCAACGATATATACGGAGTGATGGAAAAGTTTAAACTCAAGTATGATCCTGCTGAATGGCGGCTGTTCATTGATTCGTCAAAAGACAGCATAAAAGGTGTTCTTCTTCATAATGGCAACACATTCGCTTCAGTTCCTATTGCTCACTCTGTTATTCTCCAAGAAAAATACGAGAATTTGACCCTGATTCTTCAGAAGATTCGTTATGAAGAGCATAAGTGGATGATTTGTGGAGACTTTAAAATTCTATCCATGCTATTAGGGCAGCAATCCGGTTTCACCAAATATCCCTGCTTCCTTTGCTTGTGGGATAGCCGGGCCCGCGACCTACACTGGGGGAAAAAAGACTGGCCAATTCGGGAGTATTTGAGACCCGGTGAGAAAAATGTTCTTCATGAGAGCTTGGTACCTCGTGATAAAATTCTATTACCACCTCTCCACATTAAGTTGGGTCTCATTAAGCAATTCATCAAGTCCCTTCCAAAAGATGGTGAGTGCTTTCGGTACCTTTGCTCAAAGTTCCCCCGACTTTCTGAAGCAAAGCTAAAGGAAGGAGTGTTTGTTGGCCCTGATATAAGGAAACTCATTTCAGATGGAGCATTCGCTGAAACGATGTCTGAGAAGGAAAAAGAAGCCTGGGATTCCTTCAAGGATGTTGTTCTCAAATTCTTGGGGAACAGGCGGGATGAGAACTATAAGGATATTGTTGCCAGGATGCTCAATGCCTTCAAAGAACAAGGCTGTAACATGAGCCTGAAAGTCCATTTCTTGCACTCCCATGTGAACTACTTTCCCGAAAACTTGGGGGCGTACAGTGAAGAACAAGGTGAAAGGTTTCACCAGGACATCAAGGACGCAGAGAGAAGGTACCAAGGAAGATGGAACACCACTATGATGGCTGATTTCTGCTGGTTGCTGCTGCGGGAAACCCCAGATGAAAAATACGCCAAGCAGCGCACCAAGAGAAGCATTCGGGGGAAGAAGAAACGGGCCCACCAGGAGATTGATTGACCCAAGAATGACTTTAAAATCTAAACTGTGTTGACAAATATCGTGTTTTTACTAAACTTTGAAATAAAAATTTGCTAGTTATTACCACTGTGTCTGATCTCATTTATTAGAATTTTATTTTCACACCATCGGGTGTTTGTCTTCATGTATTGCAATGGTGCGGTTTGCGTTTTCTATTCTTACATACATACCTGTACAACATTTTTTGCACATTTCTTTGCTTTGCTTTGTGTCTAACCTCGCTCTTATATGCTCAATGTTTGTGCACATGTATGTGGCTGTTTTAAGTGCAGACAATTTTGCTACCATCACAGTGTGTTTTGTTGACATTACTCTATTCTTATGTGCTGCCTTGTTACAATTTTCTTTATTCTTATTTGAATAACTACTAAACAATTAGTATAAAGAATTCATCCAAGAAACTTTTATCTCGATCGCACTCAATCTGAAATGTTCACCTCAAACTGCTAACCCAATGTAGCAAAAAATCTGTACGTGATGGAGCAAATTGGTTACCAGATTTGGATTCAGCGCACCAAAAAACGTAAAAATCAATCGAAACATTAGAGGCAGTTTAAAAAAAAAATTTTTTAGTGTACCTGTGTAATCTATAAGTGTGACTGTTGTTTAGATAGGGATAAAATGCAATCTGATAGCAAATAGAGCACCAAAAATTAAATAGCTCAAGGCCTGAACTGGAGCAAATCAAGAGAGATCAAATGCAGAATGACACAATACCACCAAAAGGTAATTAAAGTAAAAACACCTGTATTAGGTGATCCTTTTAAAGTAAGTCCTTTAAATTAGGCAAAACATTGGAAAAGATAGAATGTAAATGGTTGTTCAAAGTCCTTTGACTTGATGTTCTCCTCACTTCTTCCTCTGGATTCTTCACTATGGGATGGTTCCTGGGTGCATGTCTTTCTTTTTCCCCTCCTTTAATACGGAGAGATAACAGCTTCTTCTTCAGATAGGTAAGCCCCTAATTCAGTCACTTTCAATGTATTAACTAATTATTTTATTTTATTTATTTATTTAACAGTTTTTATATACTGCCTTTTCATTTAATCAAAGACTCTGGACAATAAAATACCACTCTCTTTTAGTTCCACTGATTTTCTAAAGAAGGAGTTAAAAAATTAAGGAAAAAGATTTTAGTAGTTATAAACCACATGAGACAAAAAAAAGAAAACAGGCCAATATATGTGGAAAGTAGTCAGGAAAGCAAAGCTGCTAATTAAAATAAAAATATTTAAGGTTTCAATATTCAGCCAACATGGTCAGCGTTTTTTCTAAACAGTGGCTGCCACTGGATATCAGCACTGTGGATATTCAGTGCTGATATCCAGATAGTGCCAGCACTGAATTATCAGATTCAACAGTGACTGGCACTATTATCCAGATAGTGGCAATACTCAGCCTACTATCTGGATTTTTTTCTGGCCTAACTTTATGTAGTTACTTATCTGGTTAATCAAACTCTACCTAACTCCACCCATTGATGAACCCAGCAAATTAGATAGGACCGAGGTTATCAGAGGGAATATCAGTGGTGCTATCTGGAGGGCGGCACTAAATATCACATTGGCTAGCAATTATCTGGTTAGCAAGTTCTGCTTACCGGATAAGTACTTTTGAATATTGGCCCCTAATATTGTAAAGCAAGAGGGAAAGATATTTTTTAAGATATGTTAGTGGCACAAGAACATGGCAAAAGAAAAATCTTTCGAGTAAATCTGTGCAGCAGGAGTCGATAGATTCACAAGACAAAAAATTCAGTTAGCATTTTCTATAGAGCTGCAAACCAGACAAACTTTGGGCCAATGAGGAAACTGGAAAGAAGATCCTTAGCAGAGTTAAGAGCAAGCTGGCTAGACCCAACACTCCATGGTGATGTGAGGGCTGTTTTGCAAGATAAGAACATAAGAAATGCCATACTGGATCAGACCAACGTCCATCAAGCTCAGTATCCTGTTTCCAAAGGGGCCACTCCAGGTCACAAGTACCTAGCAGGTACCCAAAGTCCACAGCTTCCACAATGCTTGTCCTAGGGTAAGCAGTGGATTTCTTGGGTTCTTTTTAATAATGGTTTATGGATCTTTCCTCCAGGAACTTGTCCAAACTTTTTTAAACCCAGCTACACTAACAGCTGTAATGAATTCCAGAGTTTGATTATGCATTGAGTGAAAAAGATGTCTCCCTTTCAATCCTAAGATTATCCGTTTGAGACCATCCTGTGGTGAAACTATAAGGGAAAATGAGTTTGTGGTTCTACAGTATAAGTTTTGGATTAAAAATGATATAAAACAAAATAGGAAACTATTTCCCATGTTGTTTCAAACAAATGCACATCACTAGCTTATATGCTTTATTCTGGGCCTGAGGCCACAGTAGCTGATCTTGAACATCAGAAGGAGCAAGAGAATTTCCATCAAAAAATTCAACATGGGGACTATGAGCCTTCTGGCGCTGATAGATTCTGCAGTGCCCTTCCCTCCTGCTCACACGTGGTAACAGGAAACTGATGTGAGCAAGAGTAGAGAGCACCACAGGACCTTTCAGCACCAGAGAGCTTGCAGGCCCCACACTAATTCTACGATAGATCTTTCCTTACTGCTGAAGATTAGCTGTAAGGTGAGGGGATCTGGCTGTTTGGAGAGAGGAGAATCTGAAAGGGGTAACTGAGGTGGGGGAGCAGAGGAGGTAACCTCTCTTGCCTATGGGCATCCACACTTGAAATACAGCCCTAAATTTATCAACAGTCTTCAGATAAAGCATATGAGGACAAACTTAGCGATTTAAATATGCATACCTTGGAGTCAAAGCAGGATAGGAAGCTATGACAGTGATATGTTAGTACCTTCAAGATGTAAATGCACTTGTAAATGCACAATAAGCAGGCATCTCTCAATGAAGGAAGGATTTAGAAGGAGGGAGGCTAAGTTAAGGGTGAAAAGAGGTAAAGCTCTGAGTAATCTAAGAAAATATAGCTTTATAAAATGGGTGATGGATATATGGAACAGCCTCCTAGTGGAGGTGATGGAGAAACAAATACAGTATCTGAATTCAAGAAAGCTTAGGAAAAGTCACAGAGAAATGATTATAAACCTAAGCAGTTGATTTGAATGTACAGATTAGATAGGCTGTATGGTCTTTTTCTGCTGTCATGGTATATGTTTCTATTTTTTAAAAAGGGAAAAAGGATCTCAGTCTCTGACAGTCAACTATGTCTCTAACATATGTTTGGCTTTGTTATAAGCATCATTGATCCAGAAAAACACTCCTTTTTTATAAGGATTATAGAAAAAATATTTACATCAAAAAGCATACCAAATTTTTATGTTTTTCACTCATGAATAAATAACTTCAGGATCGGGAGTATTGTTCCGATGCAAGATGAATGCTATGGATGGCAGCATGATCTGAGCTCTTCTACATGGCCCATGATTAAGCTCTAAAGAAATGCCTCCTAATTGAATTTGATGTATTCCTCCTGATTTGAGTTAGAACCTTAACATGTCTTAGACATAAATCTGGGAATTCGGATGGCTCTTATACTGTATCATTTTGTCAGGAGAAGCGGCAAAAAAATGATCCGGCTTCTCTTGACAAAATGGCAGCAAAAGGTAAAGTATCAGCCACAGATCTGATGATGAATTGAATGGCCCTGTGTACTCCCAATTCTGGTGCCGTGGATGTCCTGAGCCCTGCCTATCCAGCCCTCCCAACTCTTTTGCTGTGTGCCGGTGCAACGGCACCCTGTCGCCATGGCATCGACATGTCCAGCAGGAGCACACAATGCTCGACCCCACAAACATACATTTTCCCCCCTGCTTGACCCTCTGCGGGGGCAGCCAGGGTCTGGATCTGGCTACGGGGCATGTCCCATGGCGGGGCAAAGTGTGCAGAGGAGCTGCAAGGCCTGATTCCCTCACTTGCACCCAGGTTGCGAGGGTCAGGCCTGCAGCATGATCCCCCCTTGTGTCCAGGTCGCATCCAGGTGACGTACAGAGGTCTGCCCGGAATGGCCTCTGTACGTCTGGGTTGCAGGCCACAGCCCCACTCTGCCCTCACTCCACCCAGGCGCCTCTCCCTTCCACCCCATCCAGTGCTCCCCACACAATGGCCCTGTTCGTGCGGGGAGCAAAAGGGGCTGAATACAGTCCCTGCCTTGAATTGGGGCCAGACATCCAACCCTGCTATTCCTGCAACAGAATGACCACCTTAATGTTTTAGTGATATTCCTTTGGGTAGGCTGAACTTTCTTCTTTCATTGTGTGTTTATGTTGAGCAAGGATGGTTAGCTGCCTATTGGCCTCTGTTGGCTGCTTTTGTGTGATTGCTAGTCTGGAATAAATGTGTGTGTGGTTGGTTTTGAGGAACATATTAGGAAGAATCAGTAGAGCATGGTCTGGGATAGTGGGGTCTGGGAAGACTATCGAGGGGGTACAGTTTATGAGGGGAACTAAGGATGCTTGATGTTTGATTGGGAAAGCAGACCCCAGGTTCCTTTGTTTGGAAATTATTTGGGGATGTTTGGGTTCTGGTTCTGTTCTTTTCTTTTATATTCTCTTAGGGGGACATGGAAATGTTCCATCATTTGCATTGTTTAATTGTTCAGGGGAACCATTGTCCTCAGCCTTTACGTTTTCTAGTTTTTATGGCATCCACAGAACTGGAATTGTCTTCCTGGGGTGGGGGGGGGGGGGGGGGGGCGGGAGAAGAAGGGGAAGGATGTGTGGAATGGTGAGGAGGAAGGGGACGGGTAGAGTAATAGATTAGTATGTCTAAGTTTAAAGTGATTTAATGGGAAGTTACTGGATTGAATCACCCTATTAAACATACCAAGATGTTCAGATATTTGAAAAATTGAAAGCATAAGTTGCGATGTTGCAAGAAATGCATTATTTGATGGGTATCAAAAGCTTTCAGTTCCTTGGCTGGAAATGGCTGTGTTTTCTCCTGCTCTTTCCAAAAAAAGAGGAGTGATAATAATGTTTGCTAAGTCAATTCCATGTCAAGTGATACATCAAATTACTGATACAGAGGGCTGTTGGGCTCTTGCTGTTGTGAGTATTCAAGGTGTTAAATATCACTTTTTGAATGTATAAGCTCCTACAATTGATTCTCTGGATTTTTTAGAAACCTTGGCAGCAACGCTTATGGAATTTGGGAATCTTCCCAAGATTATTGGTGGGACTTTAATTAGTCCTTAGATCTTGATCTTGATAGGATTTCTACTTGTAGGCCAACTGTGACTAAAACTTTGAAAGCCCTGCATAACATGATAAAAGTAGTAGGTTTTGTCAGATCCTTGGCACCTGTTATTTCCCACCACTAAAGATTATGGGCCCGATATTCAAAGGCATTTACATGGTTTACTGACCTGTAACCCGTGTAAATGCTGCTGAACAGGATATTCACGGTTAGTACTGTTGAATATCCCCCTATTAATGCTGCTACACAGCCCGATGCTTGCCACTTAGCATCAGGGTGTGTCATAGGCATTCTGGGCATGTTGTAGGTGGTGACAGTCGCTAACTGGGTGGCGGTGATATTGCATCACTACCCAGTTAGCAGCACATGGCTAAAGCTTGATGCAGCAAAAGCTGGCCTAGCTTTACCCTTAGGAGCTAATCAGGCAGTGGCTTAATATTGCCACTACCCGGTTAGCTTCCGTGACTGCAGAGGTTGTGTGGCGACCCCGGATATCCAGTGCTGGGGCCACATATGACCCTGGCATTGAATATCCAGGGTTAAAGTTTGGCAGTGATGGCTATACGCCAAAGCAGCACAAAGCCATCCCAGAAGAACATCAGACCCTATATCTTTTACTCAGCAGCACTCCAATCATACACATGATCTAACTATTTTCTGGTGTTCCTCAAATTAATCCCTGAGGTTTCCAAGGCTACTATTAATTGCATTCTTATTTCAGATCATGAGGCTGTTTCATTGGCAATCACTGGATCTGTGGGCAACATACATCCCTATGTGTGGAGACTTAACAGGGGGCTCCTTGGTGACACTGATTTTAAGACCAAATTTCAGCAGTTCACAACAGTTGTTTTCCAGAGGAATGTAACTCCAGAATATTCCCCTTTGGCAGTCTGAGAGGTCTATAAGGTCACCCTTTGGGTGAAATTATTAGCTTTGTAGCATGGAAAAAGAAACAACATTCAAAAGAATTAGCTTGTCTAGAAGCTGAACTTAAAGGATTTGAGCACAGGCAAGGATGCTCCTAGTGGAACAGTTTTGCTTAGTCTACAAGCCAAAAGAAATGAGCTTAACAAGTTACTGAGTCAACAAGCTAGAGTTATTTTCTTGAGGGAAGGATACTTTTTACTCTGAGAATAATAAACCAGGGCAATTATTGGCCCAATATCTTAAAGGTAAATGTGGTAGGCATATAGTAGGATTAAGGGACTCTTCAATTCTAAAGGGCAAAAAATTCTGCAGGGTGTTTAAATGTCTCGGGAATTTTTCAATTATAATCAAAAATAATTTAAAGCAGAGGTTCATAATTCTAGCCCTACTAGAGAACAATTCTTAAGTGGTCTAACTCATCCTCATCAGGCATACAAAAAGAGTGTTTATATGCTCCACCAACTGTAAATGAGCTTGAGATGGCATTAAAATAACTTTCTAATGGCAAAGCCCCAGGTCCCAATGGCTATACTATGGATTTTTATAAGACCTTTCAAACAGATTTGCTCCTGTATCTTTTAGAGGTTTTCCAATCTCAAATAGGCCTTGCCGTTTCCGGAGGAACTTTTACAGAGGTGTTAATTACTCTTTTGCCCAAACCGAGACATGATCTGTTACTGGTGTCCAATTACTGTTCAATATTCTTATTCAATGTTGATTACAAAATTTTGCCTAAAATGCGTGGAGCCCAATTCAGGAAGGACATCTGGGACATCTGGATGTCTGAAAAGTAGATGGCCCCAAATAGTACCAGATTCTGCAACCACAAGAACTAGATGGCCTGCAGCTGCAGAATCAAGTACCCAGACAGCCCAGTGAAGCACCTATCCCTTGGCAAAGGATATCCTCACAACACCCCATCCAACATGCCCTATGCCCCTTCTGGTGTGCCAGTGCCATGGCATCCTGTCGCCATGGCACCAGAATGACCAGTAGGAGCATCAATAGACTGTCATGGTGAAAATGCAGCTTTCCCCACTGCCCAACCCTTGGTGGGTCCTGCCAGGGCTGAGATATGGTGGAGAGGCCTCACCAGTCTCAACTGCTGTACTGCTGGGGGGGCTGACGGGCCAGATCACTGCCATTGCTGCTGCTTATTCCACCTCACAGGTGAAATAAGCAGCATGGCCATCTTCCACCCGCCAGACATTCAGGGCCGTGATCTGAATTAGCCCTGTATGTCGGGTGCCTGGCCTGCCCCCACTCCACCCCACCCCACTCTCTGCTACATATCACCCCCATCCAACACTATACACACAGTGGCACTATGCATGCAGGGGGTACTTTTATTTATTTTTATTTATTTATTTATTTATTTGTGTGTTTTTTTATACCTCCCCTTCCAGAGATCAGGAGCGGTTTACAGAGAACATGTCAAAAAAATTATCATTAACATTACATGGAACATTATCAGTGGAAAATTAGTTACATAGGAACCTAAAAATATAATTATAAACGTATTAACTATTTACATTGGTTGAGAGAGATTAATCATACTGATTATTAATATACATATTAATCATACATAGGTACTTGGGCAGGATATGATCCCAGCAGATAGCGGAGCTGGATGTCCAACTGGGATGGTCAGAATCAGGCTCTAAGATTACAAAAACTTGAATATTTGAATTGCTCCTGTTCAAGTTGTATTCATGAAGGGCCATTACATTTTTGATAATGCACATATTTTTCATGACCTTATTGCTTTTATGCCTCCTCAAGATGGTGGGGCCATAGCCTTATCTTTAGATGCTAAAAAAGCATTTGATTGCTTTGAGTGGGGCTATCTCTTTAGGATATTAAGCTGGTTTGGATATGGGGATGGTTTTAGAAGTATGGTAAAGATTCTGTTTCTCTCTTGTCCCGTTGATTGTTATTGAATTATTGCATGTGGTGCAAGATTTTTCTTTACTTTCAGGATATCGCATAAACTGGGATAAATCTGAGGCTATGCTTATGAATGAAAATTGTTCCCAATAGGATCTTCTTGACGTTAATATTCGATGGGCTCCTCTGGGTCTCAAATACTTAGGTATTATTTCTCATAGGGATATGGAACAATCAATGCATATTATTATGGAAAGAATTCTTTCTTTAATTTTGGACACTATTAATAGATGGCCTCCTCATTTTTTAAAGTGGTGGGGTAGAAAAGAGGCCATAAAAATGATGTTGTTGCCACAGATAAATTATATTTTGAATATGATGCCAGATTTATGTCCAAAATCCTTTTATATGTGGGTGGGTAGAATGACAACAGTTGCAATTTCTCTGAAAGGGACGGAAACTGTGAATGGGCCTTAGGACTCTTAAGAATGAAAAGGGTAGGGGTGACTTCAGATTCCTCAATTTCGCCTTTTATGAGAAAACCTTTATACTATGCTATGGCTTGCTTTGGGTTCTTCGTTGCAATGATTTGATTTTTGTTCCTAACTGATATTGTGTAGCGCAAGAAGACGAAAGACCAAAATATACAAAAGCTATTAACATTGGTACAAAATGCTGACAACATAAGCTACTCGTATACTGAACAAGGTATATGATGGTAAGTCATTAAAGGAATGTAATATATTATTAGCCCAGGTCTTGCAGATACAGTAGAAAGGAATGTGTTTTTTTATTTCAAATAGCATATAACCAAAGTGAAACTAATCATTTATTTTACTTTGAATTGGTACATACCATATTCAGCTTTGGAAATACTGTGGGATTGATTCACAGAACTTAGAACAGCTCCAGTGAAAGAAAGATTAAATGATGTAATCAAATATAAATAATCACGTTTCTGAAAAAACATTCTGAGAGACTATTTATTTATTTATTTATTTAACCAGTTTTTTATACCGCCTTTTCCTTCAATCAAAGTGGTTACAATGCATTACAAGGTTGTACAAAGGCAAGGAAAACATGCACCGCTTTATCATTACATCAAAGCAGTCGCAATTTATTTATTTATTATTATTTATTACAATCTTTTATATACCGCTCTATTTGATATCAGCGCGGTTCACAATGGGAATTCAAACACAGGGAACAACAGTACATACATTACATTACATTTAATCAGAAAACATCCATAGAACAGCCGTTTCCAAAGTCCCGCATGGTCCTACACCTAAGGGCCACACCAGAGGGCCCTCTGGCAAGACCCGCAAGGCACAGGTGCGCTCCAGTGTTGGTGGTTTGAGGCAGTTTGTCCCGCTAGCTGATTGACCGACTCCGGTGGTGAGGAGGGGCACACAATCAGGTCCTCCAATGGCTGATGCCGCTCTCCCTTCTCCCGGGCACGCTCCAGTGTTGGCAGTTTGAGGCAGTTTGTCCCGCTAGCTGATTGGCCAGCTCTGGTGGTGAGGAGGGGCATACAATCAGGTCCACTGATGGCTGCCGATGCTCTCCCTTCTCCCGGGCACACTCCAGTGTTGGCGGTTTGAGGCAGTTTGTCCCGCTAGTTGATTGGCCGGCTCTGGTGATGAGGAGGGGCACACAATCATATCCATATCCCATTGTTAAGATCTCATATCAGATAGAGATGTGTATTTGTTAATGTTTATTTGTTTTATTACATTTTAGGGTATGGAGCTAGGGAGAGCTTGGCTGGGGCTAGGGCTCAGGAGCCAAAAGAGAACTTGGCTGGTACTAGGGGAGGAGGCTGTGTGCAGGGAGTGCTTGACAGAGGATGGGCCTGGGAAACAAGGGGGCGCTTGACAGGCTGGAGGCAAGGGATAGCTTGACTGGGTCTGAGGCTGAAGATAGGCATGAGGGGGCAAGTGACTACTTGTCTTTGGGTGGGGGGATCTTGGCTGCAGTAGGGAGCAAGGAAGAGGTTAATGGGAGCTAAGAATAGCAAGACAGAATGAGTAAGGGAATTGCAGGAAATGTTCAGTGTGAGAGAAGGGATCAGTATAGGAAAGGTTGAGGGATAATTTATTATCGTTCATCCAAGGTGAAACAACTTTGAGGCAATGGCTGAAATAGAATCAGCTAATGGACTCTCTCCTGAGCAATACTTTTGTAGACTGGCAGACAAATTGTGCAAGTTTAAGCCCATCAATTTATCGACATCGAATAATAGACACATACAAAAATTGAATAAAACAGGAAAAATCAAAGCACCCCAGGAGAATCTTGCCCTTCCCTATTTTACCATTATGAATGTGATCTTTCACACCAAAAAGAGCAAAATAGTAAGATTACCCCAATCTCTGATACCTTCAATTTAGGCAACGGGACCAAATAATCAGTGGCACTGAAGGTGGCTGATAAGTCCAGTAGAATTGGGAAAGAGGATTTTTTTCTCTATCTAAATTCATCCAAGACGACCCCTAAGGCAGTTTCCATATTATAACCAGCATGGACACCAGACTGTAGAGAATTCAAGCAATCATTCTCTGTCAGAAAATCATTTATTGTCTCAATATCACTCTCTCAACCAGTTTTGCAAGAAATAGGAGATTAAGCACAGGTCTATAATTCTCAATGATATTAGGATCCAAAGAAGGTTTTTTTTAAGCATTAATTCAATCAATGAATGTTTCAAAGTACTTGAAAATGAGGCCTTAGCAAATGAAGCATTAATCACTACTGACAGGATATTCTCCAGGGCATTTCCTACAGGCTTGAATAAATTAGAAGGGCAAGGATCTAGGAGACAATCAAAGTCTGTAGCCTTACTTAATAAATTCATGGCCTTCTCTTTAGAAATGGGCTGAAATTCAGTACAGCAGCAAGAAAATATTTTTATTTCTACACTAGAACTCACAATCATCTTCTCACAGAGCAACTCTTTCTGAGAGAGCATCTTCTAATGAATTAAAGATCTTCTAAATATTACCCTTAAAAATATTTGCAAGTCAAAATAGGTCAAGGATGAAAAAGCTTTGATTATGCAAAACAGCATATCAAATTTTATAATAAACATAAACAGGATGCTGCCTGGATTTCAGAACCTGGAGAAACTAATCTAATAACCAATAAGTAAAGTTTTGTTGGCTAGTTAAGTGCATTATTAATAATAGCTTGAAATAAGGTATGGATTGCCATCACTATGGCCTTTTTATACATCTTGATCTGGGTAAGATAATCAACCTCAACAGATTCAGCCTTAGATTTTAAAAAAAAATTTTGTTAAGGTTTTTTGATAATGCTTAATTCATCATTAATTCATCATTCATCACAAGTAGAGGAGTGGCCTAGTGGTTGGGGCAAGGTATTTCAGGCCGGAAGGTCAGGGGTTCAAATCCCACTTGAGGACAGCAACCTTGGGCCGGAAGGACTGGGGTTTCTAGTCCCACAGGTGCTCCTTGTGGTCTTGGGCAAGCCACTTACCCCTCCATAGCACATGTTCCCTGTAAAATAGTTATCTCCAAGTTATAATGCCTTGTTCAATGTAATAAACCACACTGATGCAGAATAGTGCAGTATATAAGAGAATGTAAATAAATAAACCAGGGTTTCTCAGGAGACAGAGAGCTGTAGACAGATGCTAAAACTTTATTCCGATTACCACATAGGCCCAAAATGCACAGGCTTGCCACAGAACTTTAAAAGGATAGCTTATCTATTTAAAGTTATACCTACAATTTGGCCCATTTGGTTTTTATGGCAAGATACGGAAATAGATTGTTAGGCCTTTCTTCCAAGCAGGTAATTCTAGTGTTGTTGCCATTGTCACAGAAATGTGATCCTCTACCATCAACACTGTCCCATTCTGCTGCTGCCCGGATGGGTGGGGGGTATATTGGTATGCTTCTGGCCAAATATGTGCCAATCCTAAAAATTGGCAGTCTTGCGGTCCTGCCTGTTTCAGTGCTTGCTTACCCAATTTATGCAAAGACTCATAGTTCTAACTACCTTCTACCATTGTCTTACCAATGGAATGGGATGGGTCACAGGGGCTCTGGCCCTGCTAAGCCTTTGTCCAATATGGCATCAGCTACTAGGGAACTTGGTGGGTAGGAATGAATGTTAATTTGGTTTCCACCTACCAATAGATATTTTTCTACTCTCCCATACTTCAGGAGATGAAGATATGCCCATTTTATATGGGCCCGATTCTGCACATAGATCCCCCTCTGTACGCCCGGTCTGAGCTGGACGTACAGAGGGGATTGCGATTCTGATCCCACAGGGCACATATGTGTGATTCAGTCCGGCCTGCACATACATGAAAAGCCAGGCTAATTCAGTCAGGGCTTTTAAATGGAGCCGTGGCGCCATGGCATCCAGTTGCCATGGCACTGCAGCTCCATTTAAAAGTCGTAATGCTGGCCGCCGGCAAAAACTGTTTATTCCCCGCAGCTTGACCCCCGATCTGGCCTCCTGAGGCCATGGTTGGGCTGCGGAGAATGTCCCCTGGCCCCCCTGCCCCATCTGCTCCCTGGGCACACACTTTAAAAACATCCAGGAAGGTGTGAATGGGCCTTAGTGTATACCACTTAGACTTGCCTTACAAACAGTTTGGGCTTCATCTGTTAAACACAAGGTTTAAAACAGGCTTAAAACAGGTCCAGTATGCCACTAGTAGCCAATGTATATGTCTGAAGATTGGAAAAGTCCAACTTCTCATTACCCCTGACAACAGCCAAGTGGCAATATCGAGTGAAATTTTAGAAGCCTTATTCATGCTTTGGACGTCTGACAATGGCTCTGGGACTTCCCCAGTATGAGGACATCTGACTGAATGGAAGCATGCCTGGGGCATTCCCAGCACCATGGAGGTGTGGTTAGGGTGCTCCTATGGACCAAGATGTCTCCCCATGATTACAGAGACATCATGAATGTCTGGCTTCACATTTAACTTTAAACCAGATCCAAGGCACGTATAGTGATGAAGAAGCATCTGAAAAGATCTCCTTTAGACTGAAAAAGAGAATATGTAGAGAGGAAACACTCTGTTATCCCCAGTACTCAGCACGTTCAACTATAGCAGCAACAGAAATTGAACCCTGCCTGCCCTGTTCCTAACCCAATACTCTAAACATTATGCTATCCTAGACATCCAAGATCTGAAATATGGTTCTGTGATCTGTAAACTATCATTAAAATCATCTGTAGTACCTGAAGATTGGAGGATGGCCAATGTAACACCAGTTTTTAAAAAGGGTTCCAGGGATGATCCAGGAAACTATGGACCGGTGAGCCTGAAAAAAATCTGGAAAAATTGTAGAAACCATTATAAAGAATAAAATTACTGAATATGTAGATAGTCATGGCTTAACAGGAGAAAGCCAATAAGGATTTCACAAAGGAAAATATTGTCTTTCTAATCTGTTATATTTTTTTGAGGTGTGAATAAACGGGTAGACAAAGGTAAACTGGTTAATATAGTATATCTGGATTTTCAGAAATCCTTTGACAATGTCCCTCATGAGGAGACTCTTGGGGAAATTAAAAAGTCATGAGATAGGAGGCAATGTACTATGGTGGATCAGGAAGCAGAGAGTAGGGCTAAATGGCCAATTTTCCCAATGGAGAAAGGTGAATAGTGGAGTATCCTAGGGATCTGTGCTCTGGCCCGCTGCTTTTTAACTTCTTCATAAATGATAAATGGAAATAGGAGTGACGAGTGAGGTAATCAAAATTTCAAATGACACAAAATTATTCAAAGTTGTTAGAACCCAAGAGTATTGTGAAAAATTGCAAGAGGACCTTGATAAATTGGAAGACTGGATGGCCAAATGGCAGATGAAATTTAATGTGGACAAGTGTAAATTAATGCACCTAAGAAAGAACAACCCAAATTATGGCTATATGATGCATGGTTCCACATTAGGAACCATTAACAGGAAAAACAACTATAGGCGTCATCGTGGATAAAACATTGAAACCCTCTGCCCAGTGTGCAGCAGCAGCCAAAAAAGCAAATAGAATGCTAGGAATCATAAAGAAAGGAATGGAGAATAAAACCAAGGATATTATAATGCCTCTGTATCAGTCCATGGTGTGACTGCAGCTTGAATATTCTGTGTAGTTCTAGCCCCCTTATCATAAAAAGGATATAGCAGAATTAGAAAAGGTACAGAGAAGAGTGACAAAAATGGTAAAGGGGATGAAGATACCCCTATGAAGAAAGGCTTAAAAGGTTACAGTTCTTCAACTTGGAAAAAAGACAGCTGAGGGGAGATATGATAGAGGTCTATAAATTAATGGATGGAATGGAACGGGTAAACGTAGATCGGTTGTTTACGCCATCAAAAAGTAGGAGACACGTAATGAAGCTACAATTTAACCCATTTAAGACTAACAAGAGAAAATATGTTTTCACAAAACACGTAATCATACTACGGAATTTGTTACCAGAGGATGTAGCAAAAGTTGTTAGTGTAGCTGGGTTTGAAAAAGGTTTGGACAAATTCCTGGAGGAAAGGTCTATAAACCATTATTAAAAAGGACTCGGGAAATCCACTGCTTATCCCAGGACAAGCATTGTGGAACCTATGTACCTTTTTGGAACCTACCTTGGTCTGACCCAGTATGGCGTTTATTTTATTTATTTATTTAACTAGGCTTATATTTTGCTTTTCACCGGGTCAAAGCGGTTTACATTAAACAAAAACAATTTTACATGGAACAGTGTTCATATGGCTGTCAGCTTTCACCTATTATTTAGTTTAAAAGCTGCTCTGTCTCTTTTTTAAAAGTTAATGCCAGCAGCCTGGTTCCATCCCAGTTAAGGTGGAGCCCATCCTTTCAGAAAATCCCCTCCCTTCACCAGAATGTTGCCCAGTTCCTAACAAATCCAAACCCTCTTCCTTGCACCATCGTCTCATCGACACATTAAGACTCTGGAGTTCTGCCTGTTTTTTGGGTCCTGCACTTGGAGCAGGAAGCATTGCAGAGAGAGCTACCTGGAAGTTCTGGATTTCAACTTCCTATCTAAAAGCTAAAATTTAGCCTCCAGAATCTCCCTCCCACACTTTCCAGCACTATCTAACCATAGAAACACAGAAACATGACAGCAGAAAAAGACCACATGGCCTATCTAGTCTGTCCTTCCATATCAACCACTACAACAGTCCCCTGTTTTCCTTTAAAGATTCTCTGTGTCTGTCCCATGCTTTTTTGAATTCGGATACTGTCATCATCTCCACCACCTCTACTGAGAGACTATTCCATGCATCTTTCTGTAGTTTTGAATGTGCAGAAATCAGAAGTGTTCTGATTTCTGCACATTCAAAACTACGGAAAGATGTAGCTTGTGGGGAACTTGATTCAGCAATTCTGGTGGAGTGATCATGTAGAAGTCATTGTAGATTGGAGTACAAGGGCAAAATTAAGAATTCGGGGGTGCAATTGGATGCAGATCCATCCTTACAAGCCCAGATTTCTAAAGTGGTCCAAATAGTGTATGAACAGCTGTGGTTGCTCCATCAGTTATGTCCATTTTGGACAAAGAGGACAGGCTTTTAGTTATACAATCACTAATAATATCATTTTGGACTACTGCAACCTCCTATATGCTGGGTTACCAGGATGTCTGCTGCGGAGGCTACAAGTGGTCCAAAATGCTACTGCACATATATTATCAGTGGCTCATATATTACATTAGATTCATTGGCTCCCTATTCAAGAGACAATTATATTTAAAATCTACAACTTTTAGAATTTTGAGAGAGGGAGATCCCAATTATTTACAGGGCCTAATACAGTGGTATCATCTGGGTAGTGCATTGAAATCTAGTCAGGGCCACTTATTGGCTATTCCTGGTTTTTATTAGATGCAACAACAGAAATGGAAAAGGGCTTGTGTGATAGCAGCACCGACATTGTAGAAAAGACTTTCCCTGATGTTAAGGCAGGAGCAGAACTGGGAGACTTTTTATAAAACCTTTTTCTTTCCTGGCCTACCTACTGGGGACTTACAGGTGTAGAATGATAAGATTGGCCGATAAGAATGGCAGACTTGGTAGGTGAATGATATTGTTATTTTTGATGATAGTTCTTCTTCTTGTTCTTATTTTTATTGTTATTGTGAACCACTTTGAATAATATTTATATTTGCAGTATCAAAATACTTTTAAATAAATAAATAAATAGCTTGCTTGATGGTTGGGCCGGCCCTGGGTAACCTGGCGGTGCCCTAACACTATCTACAAATTCACACAGAAACTACTTATCACACATTAGTTAAAAGCAGGGCTGACTTTCGGGGGAAACGTGCTAGAACACAGTTCTAGCATGTCTTTTCAGTCTCCAGGACAGCCAGGGTGTTCTGCTCCAGCCCCTCCCTTCCAGGCAGCCTGTGGAGAAGAGGAGGGGAGGGCAAGAGGCTGGAGCAGAACAGTCATTCTACTCCCTAATCCAGGCTCTCTTCTGATGCTCTGTCCCTGGCTGCCCTGACACCCCCCCCCCCCCTTCCCAGTTCCACAGTTCCACTTCCTTTTTATCTACAAATCAAGCCCTGGTTAAAGAACTCCTAAGTTTATCTGGATCATGCTCCTCACTATCTATGACATGGTCAGGGTTCTATAACAAACCTTTCTGAATTCCAAACGCTTTCTTTGGATTGTTTCTCACTGCCTTAATATTCCATGCATAGAAGCTCTGTTTAGTGACTACAATAGTTGCCTGATAGAATTCCGTTACTCTTTTACATTCCAGTTTATCTTTGACTATATTCAACTGTCCTTACTTTTCCTTCTACTTGATGTTCTCCTTTAATTTCCATAAATTATTTATGAATTAGGGTGAAACTGCATTGTTAGTAGTTAACTGGGTTTTAGGTGGGACTAGCTGTTTTGACAACTCTATTAAATTCATTGCTCCAATTAATTACTAGATCCTGTGTAGAGTTACTAACATAGATGGCATATCACCCAAATTCCATCTAAACTGTTCTGAATTAATTTTTGCCTTCATTGACTATTTGCTTCAACCACTTTCCCTTTACTTAGAAACAAACACAATAAAAAATGATCCACATAAGACACTTTGAGCCGAATTCCATAATGTGCTCGTCCGGCCCATGGACACGTCTAAAACAAAAACGGGCCCCCTTTAAATCTAATTCTGCATCCACGAATCTGGATGTGCCTGCGGGTCCAGAATCATGGAGATAGGTGTGTTTGATGTTCACATGCAAGTGCTATTCAACCGGCCCCATGCCTCGGATGCTATGAAACATTTTGGACATCCCCACACCTTACACGTTTGGATCCTTACACATTACACGTTTGGATCCTGCCTCACCCCTCGGGAAAAACAAGCATCTCCTAAGCAGCTCATCACAGACAATAATTTGCAGATGTACACTAGTCATAAATACCAATCAGAAATGACAGCTGCTTCCACCTAGAACATAGACCAGCCCCCCTCATGCCCTGAAAAGTGCTAGGTAAGTCCAGTGCAACCCAATATGGTATACCAGAATGGATGTATGAACATGTATGTCAGGGCATACCTTGCACGAATGGTACATGGCATTAAGAACTGGCCCCAGTGAGTCCTGTCCAGGTCATCCCTACAAACAGGCCTTAAACTAAAGGCCTTGTTTTTACTAAAGAAAATCCTGGAGATGGACCAGCTGTGACTCCCAAATATAAAAATAGGACTGAAGTAGATACCACACCATTCACAGAAGATGAGGTGTTAGAACAACTTGCTAAACTGAAAGTGGACAAAGTCATGGGACCGGATGGGATACATCCCAGGATACTGAAAGAGCTCAGAGAGGTTCTTGCAGGTCCGTTAAAGGATGTCTTCAACAGATCCTTGGAAACAGGAGTGGTTCCTCAGGACTGGAGAATGGCTAATGTTGTACCTCTACACAAAAGTGGTGACAGGGAAGAAGTGTCAAATTACAGGCCCGTGAGCCTTACCTTGGTGGCAGGAAAAGTAATGGAGGCGCTCCTGAAAGAGCGAATAGTGAACTTTCTCAAAACCAACAGGTTGCAAGATCCCAGGCAACATGGTTTTACCGAAGGACGGTCTTGCCAAACAAATCTGATTGAGTTCTTTGATTGGGTGACCAAGGAACTAGATCTGGGGCATGCAATGGATGTCATCTATCTGGATTTCAGCAAAGCCTTTGATACTGTTCCTCATAGGAGGCTTGTCAATAAACTCAGTAGCTTGGGGATGGGTCCCAAGATAGTAAACTGGATTAGAAATTGGTTGACTGACAGACAACAGAGGGTGATGGTACATGGAGCTCACTCGGATGAGAGGAAGGTGATTAGTGGGGTGCCTCAGGGTTCGGTCCTGGGCCCGGCACTGTTCAATATATTTGTGAGTGATATTGCTGAAGGACTGAATGGAAAAGTCTGTCTTTTTGCAGATGACACAAAAATTTGCAACAGAGTGGACTCCCCAGAGGGAGTGGATAACATGAGGAAAGATCTACAAAAGCTGGAAGACTGGTCTAATGCTTGGCAACTACGATTTAATGTGAAAAAGTGCAGTGTCATGCACTTGGGTAGCAGAAATCCAAGGGAAAAGTTCACAATAGGGGGTGAGAGGTTGGTATGCACGGCTCAGGAGAAAGACCTTGGTGTGATTATCTCTGATGATCTCAAGGTGGCAAAACAGTGCGACAAGGCGGTGGCAAAAGCCAGGAGGATGTTGGGCTGCATTCAAAGAGGGATTACCAGCAGAAAGGAAGAGGTACTTATGCCACTGTACAAGTCACTGGTGAGGCCTCACTTGGAATACTGTGTTCAGTTTTGGAGGCCATATCTTGCAAAAGATGTAAAAAGACTGGAAACTATTCAGAGAAAGGCGACCAAAATGATTTGGAGCCTGCGTCAGAAGCCTTATGAGAAGAGACTTGAAGACCTAAATATGTACACTTTGGAGGAGAGGAGGGACAGGGGAGATATGATTCAGACCTTTAAATACTTAAAGAGAAATGATGAACAAACAAACCTCTTCCAAAGACGGGGAAGCTGTAAAACTAGAGGGCATAACATGAAGCTGCAAGGTGGTAAATTGAAAGGCAATGTCAGGAAATATTTCTTCACTGAAAGGGTGGTGGATGCTTGGAATGCCCTCCCGATGGAAGTGGTGAGGGCAAACACGGTGATGGAATTCAAAATGGCATGGGACAAACACAGTGGATCCCTTTACAGCAACAGGATAAAAGCAAAATAAACAGTACCATCTAACTTCTGAACTATCTAGCATCTGAACAAATAAGGGTGTCCTACATGGAGTGGTGGGTTCACCCCTAAACAGAAACAAAAACATGGGGAGGGGTGGCCTGCACAGAGCGACAGGTGCACCTACTCTTGCCATCTTGCTGGGCAGACTAGATGGACCATGCTGGTCTTTATCTGCCGTCACTTACTATGTTACTATGTTACTATGTAAACTGCTAGGGATGGACCCTCACCAAGTCCACAAAACCCCAAACTAACCTTGCAGGACCACAAAGGATGCATAATATTGCTGAGCAACAAATGTATGCCCTTTCCATGCCTCTGGCCTATAAATGCACTATAAATGATCAGTAGCAGATGCTGTAATTGTAGTAGAGTCTTCTGGCTATGGCAATTGAGGCCCACCTAGCTGGGTGCTGGCATTTCTCACAGCAGCTACACCTGTCCCATCTGGTGTATGTTGGTAAGTAGATATTTACTACCTGTGGAGCAAACCTATCTGCCTTCCCACAGCCAACTTTGTGGCACTGCTCCCCTGGTCAGAACTGTGTGGCCATGGGAGGGGAGATCCCTGGGCCATCACACCAAGTAGCCATACTCCAGATATATAACCATTCTCGCAACTCTCATTGATCCTGGCCTGGGTAGGGATGTGGGTCGCATGGGACAATCCAGCAAATGCTGGCACTACATCAGTCATGTCTCCCAGTACCAGGCACAGCAGATGTATGGCTGCCCTATCACACTGCCACCAATATCTGATCTACTTAGAGTACCCTATGTACAATAATCCAGAAGGAATCAGTATATGGCTAACTGTCAAAACATATCCCTGTCAATAATAGGGACTCTCAGAATAAGGGCATTCAGCAGTGCAAACAGCAAACAGCACTAATACATGTTCAACAGGAAAATGTGCATCATGGGCATGCATTAGTGCTGTCTGCACTGAGTGCCCTTAATCTAAGGGTCCCTTATTATTGACAGGGATATGTTTTGACATTTGGCTATAGTGAACCCTGTCTGAGGTTGATTGCCCAATCACACTGGCACCTGGTGACACTGAGGTCATCCATATGGTCCAAGTATTGGCCAGGTTTTCATGTTCCCCCTGAATTGTAGATGAGCACGCCAGATGCCACCCAGGCACCCCTCAAATCACACACACACTCTCACTTTTCATCACAGAAACATGATTATGCTAAAAGGATGCCCTGAACCTATACATAACAGCTATGACATAACATAATCGCATGGGGCACCAGGACTACAAATATGATCTCCGTTTCTCACCCCAAAAGGAATCCTTTCCCTGCTCACATCAATACTGTCCCTGCATCTGCAGCCCCATTTTTCTGAAAATAGGAATCGTTAGGGTCCCATAGATTGGCTCCCTTAGCACAAACAGCACATAGGTGTACAGCCTGAATAAACACTATTGCTCTTCTTAATATTTCTGTAATATTTCTGTAATATTTCTTCTCACTCGTCTTGCTGAGGTGGGTTTGCGTGGTGCTGTTCTTCTCTGGTTTCGTTCTTTTCTCACTTCTCGTTCCTTTTCTGTTACTCTGAATAATAAATCCTCTAGTTCCTTTCCTCTCACCTGTGGTGTCCCTCAAGGTTCTGTTTTGTCCCCTTTGTTATTTAACATTTTCCTCGCCCCTTTACTTTTGGTACTACAACAATATCCTGTGTCTTACTATGTCTACGCGGACGATATTATTCTACTCTTTCATACTTCTCCTCTTCTTCTGGATCTTTCTACTTTTAACGCTTGTCTTTCTCACGTGGCTCTTTGGCTTTCACAGCACTTTCTTCGTCTAAACCCGTCTAAGTCTATTGCTATGTGGGTTTCACTTTCGGGGTCATGTCCATCTGTTGCACCTATGATTGACTCTGTCCCTGTCCCTCTGGTTTCTTCCTTTCGGTATCTTGGGGTGATTCTGGATTCTTCTCTTTCTTTTCATGATCACATTTCTTCTTTGGTTCGGCGTTCTTTTGCCATTCTTCGTCGTCTTCGTGCTGTCCGGTCATTTTTTCCCCTTGGATCCCTGGTCACTCTTGCTCTTTCCCTTGTTATTAGTCGTCTTGACTACTGTAATGTCTTTCTGGCTAACCTTCCTAAGTATCAACTTAAGCGCTTACAACTTATTCAAAACACTGCTGCCCGTCTCATCACCTTCTCCCGCCGTTCTGCCCATATTACACCTATTCTCATTCAGCTTCACTGGTTACCCCTCTGTGTTAGGTTCCATTATAAATTCTTGATCTTCATTCATCGTGCACTTCACACTCATAACCCTTTATACTTGGCCGACTTAATCCTGCTTCATACACCTTACCGCCAGCTTCGCTCTCTTCATGCAAATCGTTTGGTTCTACCATCCCCATCTCATGCTCATTTGGAAAAAACACGCCATGCTGCCTTCTTTTTTCTCGGTCCCAGTCTATGGAATGCCCTGCCCTCATCCCTCCATTTAGAGTCCTCATATTCACAGTTCAAATCTGCCCTCAAAACCCACCTGTTCCAGACAGTGTTCAATCTCCCTTCCTGACTCCTCCCCTCCCTTTGGATTTTCCTTCCTGTCATTATCCCTGGTTATTGGTTTTGTCTTAGTCTATTAGTCCTGTCTTTTCCCTCTGTCTGTTTGTGCTTGAGTGGTCTTGTCTCTTTTTACTGTTGTTAATTATTGTTTCTTATTTTGTATATTGTTAATTTGTAAACCGTTTTTATGGTTTTATAGTATGATTTTATTGTTTTAAACATTTATGTTTTGATATTGTACATAGTTTTTTAAATTTGTGCCTTATTTATTATTACCTATTGTTTTTTGTATTGTTGTTATGCTTTTCTGTCTTTTCTATTTACTTTGGCGTTTTTTTCCGTAGTTTGCAGTGCCGCTTTTTATATTGCTTGTACACCGCTTAAATGTTTCTTTTAACGTAAGCGGTTCATCAAATATGAAATAAAGTTAAAGTTAAAGTTAAAGTTAGATGTTAACTATCCAGAGGGTCTCCATGAGTCAACACCAACTCAACAGCACTTAAAAACAACAAGGGTATTTAGAAATATTCCTTTACCATACAGCATTCCCTCACTTCTGCACCCTGTACCTTATGCATTTTGTATTTTTCCAGATTGCAGGCACACCAGTTCAAAACATACATGTCACACCATTCTTCTCAATGGGACACAATGCAGTGCACAGCAGAATGTTTTCTAAGTCCTGGCCTTATTTATTTATTTAACATTTTTTATACCGCATTTTCCAAAGCGTTTCAGCAGGAATAACATGGATGTTTCCAGGAAACACTTAATACGTACACAGGCCTTTCCTGAATACGCTCTCTACATCTCCACGGCTGACCATACTCCCGTTCCGCCCTCTCCCACCCATGTTCTGAGATCCCCATGCATGCCAGCAGTGTTTGGGACATTTTCAGCACATAAATGTCCCCACTGCACATACAAACCCCTTATTTGTGGTCTAGAATAACTACCTTTATGAATTCTAATATCCTAGACACCCAAACCAAACCCTATTGAATTCATTTGGAAAACTAAGGGGTCTGTTTACTAAAAGGCCGGTGGTGTGCGGTCCGCGGTACCGAGCGGGTGCCGTATAAGGAGTGGGCGTTCCGTCGTGATGAACAGAAGCTGTGATTGACAGATGCGCGAAGGTGCGCGGCGCCCGTGTGGTTAGTGCCCTGTGACATTACGGAGTTTGATCTGTGCACATGGTTCACACTGCTCACGGTTTTTGGGCTTCCACTATTGTGCTGCACATTGCTGACGGAAACGGTTTCTTTTCCCTGCACAGCACCTCTAACGCGAGTGTTTCACTGGCGTTATATTTCTTTGCAGATTCGGGCACGCTCCTGTGCGGCGAGTCTCTCCCCTCCCACATTCCGCCCACTGACCCCGTCTCTCCGCCCCTAGGGGGCCTTCCTCCGCCCTCATTTCGCCTTTGCACGCCTCTTTCGCACATTACCGCCCCGCAAATGTGCGCGTTGTCGGCGCACGCTTGCGGGACCCGTTAATGTGCCGCGCACTCGTACGGGGCGCTTAAGAGCACTTAAATACATCTTTTAGAGCGCTCATGTGCGCCCCGTACAAGTGCGCCGTTTAGTAAACAGACCCCTAAGTCTTAAGTATATCCAGTCATATTGACTCTAATAACATCATGGATCAATAAGAAGAGATCACATGGAACCAAGAACCAGTTAATACTTGATAAATTCACCATGACCAACTGCATTAAAAAGCTGAAATCTCAATATCGCATGGATTTACTATAAGAAAGCTTTTGATGCATCCTATACTCTTGGATTACAAAGTACTCTGAATTGTGCAAAATAATTCTTGAACTGATCAAGCACATCAAGTTCACCAGGCAAACTCTATCCCACCAAGATGCAGAAATTAATATTACCAGAAGATCCTTGGTTGCCACTCTGGCACTAAATCCATTGACTACACTTATTACTGTAACTATTGACCCAGAGACAGCATTGCAGATCATTTGAAGCTTAATCGTCACTTATAGGACAACTCTGAGGGACTGATACAATAAGCTGCAATACCCGTTAGCATAGTACTTCACGCTGTATTTTCTAGTGCTAATCTTATTCCTGATGCAGGAAGCCCAGGAAGCATGCTGTCATCCGGTCCATTCTTAAGAAACCCTCACTAGACTCTACCATCCTTGCTCACTGGTGCCCCATCTCTACTTTCCCCTTTCTCTCCAAGGTCCTCAAGAAACTGGTCTTTGCTCAGCTTTTCTCCAACCTCAATGCTACCCTTGCCCTTCATTCCTGTCAATCTGGTTTGTGCCATTGTCACAGCACAGAAACTATCATTCTCATCCTTCTTAATGAGCTTCACACTTCTCTTGATTGTGGCAACATCTCTCTGGCTGTCTCTCTAGATCTTTCCTTTAGATCTTTCCTCTGCTTTTGACCTGGTTGACCATCGCATGCTTCTCTCCCATCTCCATCATTCCAAATCACTGGCTCTGTCCTCTGCTGGTTCCACTCTTTTCTCTCATCCTGGACTTTCTCTGTCTTCACTGGTACCTCCTTCTCCTCTATTACTACCTTGCCCTGTGATTTTCCTCAGGGTCCTGTTCTTGTCCCTCCCCCCTCCTCTTTAACATCTTTCTTGCCCCTCTCACTCTCATTATCCAACAACACACTATCTCGGTCTACTACTACGTAGACAATATTCTTCTGGTGCACCACACCAGTCCTTCTGCCCCCAATCTGGCCCCTTTAAATGCCTGCCTCTTTTCTGTCTCTTTCTGGATGGAATTCAACTACCTTCACATTAATCCATCTAAAACTTCAGCTGTATGCTTTTCCTTTTCTACCAGCACCCCCTCACCCCCTCTGACTCCCTCCCTTGCGCAGACATCAATCCCCTTGTCACCAATCTTTGCTATCATGGTATCACACTTGATTCTTCAATCTCCTTCTGCGATCACATTTCTTCCAGCATTCAACACTCCTTCTACTCTCTTCACCAGATCCGTTCTGTCCGTCCATTCCTTTCACTTCCCTCTTTAAGAACATAAGAACATAAGTTGCCATACTGGGTCAGACCAAGGTCCATTAAGCCCAGTATCCTGTTTCCAACAGTGGCCAATCAAGGTCACAAGTACCTAGCAGTTTCCCCAAAGGACACGGGTTCCACAATGCTTGTACTGGGACAAGCAGTGGATTTCCTGGGTCTCCTTTAATAATTGTTTATGGACCTTTCCTCCAGGAACTTGTCCAAACCTTTTTTAAACCCGGCTACACTAACAGCTTTTACTACATCTTCCGGTAACAAATTCCGGAGGTTGATTACGCATTGAATGAAAAAAGTATTTCTCTTATTAGTCTTAAATAGGTTACACTGTAATTTCATTGCATGTCCCCTAGTCTTTGTATATTTTGATGGCATAAGCAATTAATCTATGTTTATTTACCCTTTCCACTCCATTCATTAATTTATAGACCTCTATTATATATCCCCTCAGCCGTCTCTTTTCCAGGTTGAAGAGTCCTAATATTTTTAGCCTCTCCTCATTTGGCTCCTTTTTCCATTTCCTGAAAGATGATTTTTTTGGCAACAACAGCCTCTCTGACCTCACCTTTAAAAAATGCTGGCAGTTTTTTGGACTTCCACTTTTCTTAAAGCATTGAATACTACTGGTCTGGGCTTCTAAGATTGCCGTTTTAAACAACACCCATGCTTGATGTAAATCTTTAACCTTTGTAACTGCTCCTTTTAGGGTTTTTTAACTATTTTCCTCATTTTATCATAGTCTCCCTTTTGAAAGTTAAAAGCTATTACTGTGGAATTCCTTGCTGTATTTCCTCTCTTTATTAAATCAAATGTGATCCTGCTATGATCACTAGTGCCAAGTGACCCCAACACCCTTATCTCTTGCACCAGATCTTGTGTTCCACTAAGGACTAGGTCCAATATGGCTTCCCCTCTGGCCAGTTCATGAACCAGCTGCTCCAAGAAGCAGTCATTATCTCCCTAGCTTGTCCTGCCATGATACTGACCCAGTCGATACCGGGGTAGTTGAAATCACCCATTATCATTACTGTGCTGTAACTTTTGTTAGGTTCCCTTTGAGCATTTGAGCATCCATTTGAGCATCCCTTTGAGCATCCATTTGTTCATTCTGGCCAGTCAATCGATAGTACATCCCCACAGCCATCGCTTTCCCCTTCCTCTTTTTACATGGAATTTCAATCCATAGAGATTCTACAGTGTATTTTGTTTTCTGCAAAACGTTAATCCTTTGTGACTCAGTGCCCTCTTTTACATAGAGTGCAACCCCTCCACCAATTTGATCTGCTCTATCATTACGATGTAGTTTGTACCCAGGTATCATAGTATCCCACTGGTTGTCCTCCTTCCACCATGTCTCTGAGATACCAATCATATCTAAGCTCTCATTTAGTGCTATATATTCTAACTCTCCCATCTTATTTTTTAGACTTCTAGCATTTGCATACAAGCATTTTAGAGACTGTATTTTATTCATATTAATTGTCAGTAGGCAGTGGTAATTTGGAATCTTTAAGCTCGGTCTACTCTGCACTTAAGGGCATTTGGGCTACTTTTGTCTAATGGAACCTCTCTGTCGATATGCCCTAACTTCAATCTTTTACTAGTATCCTTCAAGGATACATCCTTCTGAACCATGTACTCTTGGGTGACTATCAGCTTTCCTCTATTATCCCCCTGTTTACTGTGCCCGTTGCATAGTTCGTACATTGGCAGTATTTGGCATTGGCGGTAACTGGAGATCTCTATTATCTAGTTTAAAAGCTGCTCTATCTCCTTTTTAAAGATTCTGTGTAAATTATCATATTTATGCGGATGATATAATGATATATCTCCCATTTTACATCACAAACCTGCCAATCCAATTACTCTCTGATTGCTTCTCTGAAATTTTGGTTTGGCTTGAGAATCACAACCTCTATATTAACTTTACAAAAACATAAGCCATGTATGTAACCAGAAACCAGAGTTTCTCTCCCCCAACATCGATTAGGCTCCATGATATTAACATCTCAGTCAAAAACGAGGTAAAATACTTAGGAGTAATCATTCATCGCACCCTTAGCATGACATCTCATATAAAGCAAACAACTAAAAAGATACTGTACAAACTCAAACTGTTAAAACAACTCCACCCACCTGCTCCACCACCATGACTTCAAATCTATCATTCACACAATTATTACGCCTCAATTTGACTTTGCCAATACTACAATACTACTCTATAGGGCATCACAAAACAGGCCTTAAGAAGACTCCAACTAGCCCAAAATGTGGCAGCTAGAATAACTATGAATGTTAACTCAATGGAACACATCGCCCCAACACTGTATGCTATCCACTGGTTACCCATTGTCACCACGCCCCCTGCTGGTAGCTTGTTGAAGGGACAAGGTGGACATTTTAATTATTTTGTAGGAAACCTTTTTGGACCAGAGGGATCATGGTCCTTGTAGTTCTTCTTCTTAAAGAAATGAGTTGTGTACGCCTTCTGTAGGGTCAAACAAAAGGCTTTTATTCCCCTTTAGCACTAAGGTTCGCTAAGAAACCAAAAAGTAGAATTTACTTTATTTTCAGGTTTATGCCAAAGTAATTACAGATCAAGAAAACTGTTATGAGAGCTTCACAGTTCCTTGTAAAAATACACAGGGTTTTCAACACCGTAGTAAAACAATTAAACAAGCTCTTCTTTAGCTCAACATAGGCAAAAGATATTGTTAAAGCATGTTCTGGTAATTACAGCTCTGGGAGAGACTCTAGGCTTTCAGCAATATACATCGAACAGTCCATTTGTTCTTCAGGCATCCACGGCTCTGGTTCCCCAAGCTCAATCTGCATGGGTTCCAGCTCAGCCGTGCTTTCTTCTACACCTGAGCTTTCCCTGGCTGAAATAGTTTGCAGTTCAGAAGTTCTCTTCACTAGTTTCCAGCCTGGCAGTTCTGGGTTTTGCAAACAAGTGGTATGTCTTGTTCCTATGCCTCTTTGTAGTGGTTTCCAAAACTTCTGCCAGCTTTCTTTCCTCTCAGTATTGCTATCTGAGTTATAAGTCTTTCTAGGACCTGGCTTCTTTGTGAGAAATAAAGTATCACTGTATCTTGGCTCCTTGAAGTCTGTGCCACTGGTATTCCCCCTACCAGGCACCCTCCTTCTGATACCGTCTCCTCTGAAGACTGTTTCTTGGAGTTCTCTGGGCTGGGCTAATCCTCCCTGGAGCTTAGCTCTGCCACGTAAGGATTCAAAGCTCCTCTTCCTTGCAGTATAGGAGGTTCCTCTATCAGGTCCTTTCTTCCCAGTATCCGTGGGTTCTTTTCCAGATCCTTTCTCAGAGCTTCTCTCTATGCGTAGGCCTCTCTCTGGGCATGGCTCTCTCTCTAGGCATGGCTCTCTCTGCAGCCGTGGCTTTCCCCCTTGCCAGGGCTCTTTATCTTTATCTTTATTTGTTTCTTGATATACCGCACACGCCAAAGACACCAGCGTGGTTTACAACAAGCTTAAAATAAGAGGCATAACATTGCTGCTAGAAAGAGAGGATAGAAGAAACAGAACTCCATTAGTGCAATAGGAAAGGGACAGAGGTAGAGAAAGGAAAGAGAACAGAAGAGTAGGTTAGAGATAGACATGCCGACAAACTGAGGAAAATGAGACAACCTATGAGGGGTCTGTAGGGATGAAGGAGGGAAAGGGAAGGTCGTAGGCAGTACAAAAAAGGTGGGTCTTCAGACCGGCTTTAAATTTACAAAAGGATAATTCAAGACGGAGGGCATGGGGGAGCGAGTTCCAGAGCCTGGGACCAAGGAAGAAAAAGGCAGAGGAACGGGTGGATTCGAGGTGAGCAGAGGCGGGGGGGGGGGGGAGAAACATATGGTTAGCATGGATGGAGCGCAGGGAGCGTTGAGGGGCATGGAGACGGCGCAAGTTAGAAAGAAGCATGGGACACCAGTATGTATTGCCTTATGAATGAAAGTGAGGATTTTAAATTGAATCCGGTAGGAGATGGGAAGCCAGTGGAGACCAATAAGAAGGGGAGAAATGTGATCATAACGGGAAGCATTAGTAAGTAGCCGGGCAGCGGAGTTTTGGATAAGCTGTAGCCTTCGGAGTTGGCGTTGGGGGAGACCGGCAAAGCAGAAGTTGCAATAATCCAAGCGGGAAAGAGTGAGGGAAAGAAGTAGGGTGGTCAGGGCAGAAGTAGGGCTTGCCGTGGTTCTCTCTGCTTCCTTCCTGCAGAGCTCTGCTTATAAAGCCATTTTTCCCTTGAGTTTTCTGACCCTCTCCTCAGGTGCACCTGATTAGCTTCTGCTTCATCAGTACCTGGGTGTGTCAGCTCAGCATCTGCAGGCTCGTGCCTGCTCCCTCTAGCTGTCCTGCTAGGTAATTGCACCCTCTGCAAGCCAGTTGCTTCATGAAAACCAGCGTTTTTTTCTAAGTTCATAGCTTCACTAGCTTCAGCTCTATCACCCCATTCAAAGTCGCACTAATTACAAAATTCTTGTATCAACTTTCAAATTAATCAATGACATTGCTCCTTTGTATCTATCCATACTCATCTCAAAGGAAACCCTCAATCGCAATCAACGCAACCGGAACCAAAACAAACTTGTTATACCGATGGACTTCAGGAAATCTAGAAAGTTAACAAACAACAAAGCATTCTCTCATGTTGCCCGTAGCCTTTGGAACGCTCTACCAGACAACCTCAGAGAATTAAATGATCTCCACACGTTCCATAAAAAACTGAAAACTCACCTATTTGCCTTCCATTATGGCACACAAGTGAATACAATACTTCTGATACAACACCCCCTTCCTCCTAAACCCCACCAGGGGAAATACCACTCTACAATCCGCCCATAGCTGTATATAGTGGTTACTGAGATTTCTTCACCATTTAGCTATGTCAACCATGCTTATATATATAGTTTAATGTTTTCTTTACTACTGTATATAGTTTCACATTGTTCCATGCAACTGAGTACGTACATGTTATTTGTACTATTCAAATTGTTGTTAATTGTAAACTGTGCTTGATCTTTTGGAAAATGCGGTATAGAAATTTTTATTAAATAAATAAAATAAATAAAGGTTAATGCTAGCCTGGTTCCATCCCAGTTATGGTGGAGCCTATCCCTTTGGAAAAGCTCCTCATTTCCCCAGAATTTTCCCCAATTCCTAGCAAATCCAAAACCCTCTTCCTTGCACCATCATCTCATCCATGCATTGACTCTCTGGAGCTCTGCCTGCCTTTTGGGTCCTGCGTGTAGAATGGGAAGCATTTCGGAGAATGCTACCTTGGAAGTTCTGGATTTCAACTTCCTACCTAAAAGCCTAAATTTGGCATCTAGAACCTCCCTACCACACTTTCTAATGTCATTGGTACCAAAATGCACCAAGACAGCAGACTCCTCTCCAGCACTATCTAAGATCTTGTCTAAGTGGTGCATTACCTTCACACTAGGCAGGTATGTTACCAGATGATCCTCACCTCCACCAGCCACCAGCATGTAGCTACCTAATGATCAAATCACCAACTATAATGACTGTCCTAACTCTTCCCTCATGGGCACATGGCCCTGGAGAAAGCTCCTTGGTGTGAGAGTGTTTTACATCACCTGAAGGACAGGTCCTAGCTACAGGATCACTTCCTGCCACACGAGGGTGATTCTCTCTGGTCACGTGACCTCTCTCCTCCATGGCAACAGGGATGCTGCCAGATTGGAGGTGGGACTTCAGTACTACATCCCTGTAGATCTTGTCTATGTACCTCTCAGTCTTCCTTATGTCCTCCAAGTCTGCTACTCTAGCCTCCATAGATTGGACTCATTCCCTGAGAGCAAAGAGCTCCTTGCACCTAGTGCACACATAAGACTCCTCACCAACCTGGAGAAAATCATACATGTGACACTCAGTGCAAAAGACTGGAAAGCCCCCATCTCGCTGCTGGACTGCTGTCTGCATCTTAGTTTTAAGGTTGTGTTTAGGTATTTAAGTTATTTACTTAGGTTTTCTGGGGATAATTATACTAATAAAAATATGCCTAATATGTTTAATGGACTTTATTCACCTCAAGATTGATTAATCTCAGGTTCTTAATGTATGCCTGATGAAGATAAACAGCTGCACCCAAGAGTGAATATGGGCACCTCCTTCCCTTTAAGAGGTTTAAGCACCTATAAAGATATGTTTATCCCAGGGGTGGGTGGGAGTCCGGGAGGGGAAGAGGGAAAGAAGACTTATGAAAAATTGGCTGCTACATAGTGCCCTGTCCTGTGCTTCCAAGGTAAAGTCTTATCAATTTCCTGGGTGATTCACACAGCCCTTGGTTTGATAGAAGGGGCCTTTTAAATTGCCCCTTTGATCTGCCACTTGCCTTTAACACCTATTTAGGGCAACTTCACAGATCTTTTGCCTCCTAATTGGAAGGGCTCTTTGTAAAGATCACTAGAAACAAGTTTATTTTTCTTTCTACTCAGAGACTATTCTACTTGCATATTAAGCTATAGTCTGATTTGATTTAAGTAAAAAATCTCTCTAGAAACAAATTTATTTCATAGACTATTTACTCTTATTTTATGTTCTATGCTAAGGTTTACTCTTCTTTAATTTAAATACAAAGCTCACTGGTGGTACTAAGACCTGACTGACTCAGCAAAAATACTGAATTCTAAAATACACATTTATCAGCTTTAACCCCAAGAAGTCCCTTTTATCCCAAGATTTAGAGTTTATTCCAGAAGATTATACTCACAAGTGTATATCTACTTCCAGTTGTAGCAGTCCCTTTTGGTAGTCTTTCTCCTTTCCCTGGTTATGCTTCTCCTTTCCCTGGTTATGATCCACATTGATTATTATAACTTTGCCCTAGCCAAACTCCCTCAGTACCATCTCCGTTGATTGCAACTTCTCCAGAACATCGTCACCTGCATATTCTTTCACACTTCCCACTCAGACCACATTACCCCACTGCTTGTTAAACTACACTGGCTACCTATAAAATTCCACATACAATACAAAATCCTTACCCTGGTCCACCATACTATCTATACCAGCACTCCACAGTACCTCTCTGACTTAATCCACCTCCATACCTCTCATCATTCCCTCCTGCAGATTCATTCTAACTGTCTCTTTCTCCCATCTGCCTCACACATTTGTCTTGAATCCACTCGTTCCTCTCCTTTCTTCTTCCTCAGCTCCCTTGTCTGGAATTCTCTCCCATCTGACCTTCGCCTCAAACTTTCCTTTCCCTGTTTTAAGACAATGTTGAAAACTGACCTCTACTCTCTCGCCTTTGACCTCTCCCCTTCTTCCACCTAGATCCCTGCCCCTGTGTTTATGCCACCTATGTTTGTTTCCCTCCACCCCTGTCAGTTCAAAGCTTTCCTTCTCTTTCCTTTCCTATCATGAAATTCATTGTACTACCGTTGTCTGTATTCCTTTATACTGTTGCCAGTAACAATTAGTCACTGCACTGTTACTAGTAATTGCTAGTCATTGCACCGTTGCTATTAATCTAAAATGTACAAGGCCCTGTTATCACTCATTACCCTCCTTACCCTTGGGCTCCCCTGCGTCACAAACGCCCTCAACCATGATACCAACTTCATACCAATATTACATACATTTGGAAGAAGATGGTATGAATTCCCCCACCACACAACAGCAAAACGCAACCATACATCACACTCCCATCTACTTAGCATTCCTCTACAAGTCATCAACAAAACACAAACGGAGAAACTACATCGCCAACACTTCCTAAAATGTGCATTGATAAATGCCAGATCCATACGATCAAAATGGCCTGCAGCCATGGACCTGATTCCTCAATACAATCTCGACATCCTGATGGTCACGGAAACATGGCTATCCGATTGTGACAACATCCTCCTGAATCAGATGCTGCCTCCAGGATTTGACCTTTACACATGCCACAGGTCCACTCAAAAAGGAGGCGGGACGCTCATCCTCGCCAAAACAGTTCTTAATTTCAAGCTATGCAACTCCTCCAGCTCAACCCACCTCGACGCCCTCACTATATCTAATGAACTCTGCGCAATCAACCTTCTTTATCGAGCACCCTCCCCATCACCGGATGACCTTCCAACAATAATCGAGCTCGCGTGCGCAACACCCACCTCACGCTCTCCAAATTGGATAGTTGGTGATTTCAACCTCCCATCTCTCCATAACAGCCACACAGAAGCATTTCTAGACGCACTGGAGGATCTAGGCTACAAACAATACGTCGACTCTCCCACCCACACTAAAGGAGGTAAACTAGACCTCATTTTCGCACCCCATTCCAACACCGTAACACATCAAGCCCTTGCACTGTCGACTATACCTGTGCCTTGGTCTGATCACAATCTTATCCGATTCAATATACCCACTTATACTTCACACAAGATCCAAATACCATCCAATTCACCTGGAACCCACACAGCCCGCTTTCAACCTCTCAACCGTGACAAGGTCCTAGATAACCTTCAACCACTCATGACCAACACCTCCCTCAACTTAGATGACCTTATATCCAAATGGGACGAGAACCTCAGAGCCGCCTCTTGTCCATTACACAATGATAAGAAAACAAGAAAATGAGAACACGCGCCATGGTTCTCTACTGACCTTCGTACATCTCTCATCCACTTACGCAAACTTGAAGGACAGTGGCGAAGAACCCACTCTCCGGAGGCCCTTGAAACATATAACTCACACTTAACTACCCACCGTGAGAAGATAACACTGAGTAAGAAGCTCTACCACACAAACCTATTGAAACGCTCCATCAATAAACCACATACACTGTTCAGATTAGTAAAATCCATAACAAGAGAGCCAGTTTCAGCCCAACCTGCAATGCCGCAACCACAGGACTATGCAAACTACCTGCAATCAAAAATGATTAAGGCCAGCACGAGCGCAATTACCAACAATCCTTCTGTATCACCTAAGGCATCTCAAATAACTCCATTTTGCAATTTCAATACAATATCAACTAATGAGATTGAGAACATCATTGCTTCCATCAATCCTAGCACTGCACCTAATGACCCATGCCCAGCCAGCTGGATCAAAGATCTGCGACATGATCTAAGCCAAATCTTGTGCAAGATACTGAACCAGTCCTTTCTAACAGGCTCATTCCCCCAGAGTTTGAAACACACCTCTATCAAGCCCCTACTGAAAAACAGTAAACTTGATCCATCCAAAGTTGATTCATTTAGACCAATCTCGAGCATCCCCCAGCTTGCAAAAATCATCGAGAAAGCTGCCCAACAACAGATCCAACATCATATTGACACTGAAGCTCCACTGGACAAATCACAACATGGATTCAGAGAAGCACATGGAGTCGACACAATCCTTACAACCCTATTCAATGATCTGATCACAGGAATAAACAGCATCAAACAAGGATTTGTCCTCATCTTTCTTGACATTTCCGCCGCCTTCGACTCTGTGAACCACGATATACTTCTGCAACGTCTGATAGAGAAGGGGATTCGAAGCACAGCACTGGAATGGTGTAAATCCTACCTTTCCAATAGGTGGCAACAAGTTAAACAGGCCAGGACTCCTCCGAACCATTCCTACAGTCTCAAGGCGTACCACAAGGATCTTCCCTATCGGCACTAATGTTCAATATATATATGCAGCCGATATGTGAATTGATCCGATCCTTCAACGTGCAATGCCTGGCATATGCAGATGACATCCTCATATACATGCCATTCAAAACTGACCAACCAGTGTTTGCACCAATAATCAATTGTTTCGGAGCAGTTGCTGAATGGCTGCTGACCCAAAACTTAAGAATAAATCATAGCAAAACTGATGTTCTTTTTGTTACAAGGAACCGTAAGTTCGTACCTCCTCCGTCGCTACTGGTCAACAACATAGAACTGACGTCCAAACCCACAATCCGATATCTCGGCATCACACTGGACCAACACCTGGATATGTCAACGCATGTGAAGAATGTGACAAAGAGTATATATCATAAGATCAGAACACTGCGACACCTCCGCCCCCTACTTGATTATGCTGACTACCTATCAACCTTTCAGGCATTAGTCCTCCCACATCTTGATTTTGCAAACATCATCCTCCACGGGCTTTCTCAATCAACTTTAAATCCACTTCGTTTGGCTATGAATGCAGCTGCAAGAGTCCTCTCTGGGGCACCAAAATCTGCTCACATAACGCCTATCATGAAAGACCTCCACTGGCTACCCCTACAAGCCAGACTCCTATATAAGTCACTAGTCCTGACCTTCAAAGCCATGAATAATTACCCACTGACACCAATCAGCAAACTAATTCATATCACCCTCGAAAATAGGAACAGAAGGACTACTGCTATGAACACCTTAATAGTTCCCAAGTTGATGACATCATGTACTAAAGCTACATCGAACAGCGCTTTCTCAATATTCGCACCCATAAATTGGAATTCACTCCCCCATGAAATCCGTGGCATCAAAAGTCTATTACAATTCCGAAAAGCCGTGAAGCATCACCTATTCACAAAATTCTACCCAGAAGTGATCATGGATACTCTCACAACCAACAGGCCTCCCACATACACCAGACACCTTAGCACCCTTATACAACCAGAAAATGGTTAGACTACACGGTAGCCCACAAGACTACCATCTACCCGTAACACCCACAAGACTACCATCTACCCGTAACACCCACTTGAATACATGCACAATATCCATTCGAGCTTGAATTTGTATATAGTTAAGTATATATATAATATAATGTTGATTGTACATAGTTATCCCTGTTATTCCATGTTATATATGCCCCGTTCTCTGTAAACTCAATGTTGCCTGTATGCATTGCAGTATATTTTGTTCAATGTAAACCGCGCTGATTTTAATAGCGTGGTATAGAAGAGATGTTAAATAAATAAATAAATTGGCATTATTTTTCCTTTCTAATATATTCTCATAGCTCTTTTGTTTTGGAAACTGCTCAGATGCCCTGGTGTGGGACGATATATTAAATACCTCAATAAAGATAAAGTATAGGAAAATCAGCATATATCCACTCTGCTAAAGGATAGCACAGTGGGCATGCAAAATGCATGCAAATCAATGCATAATAAATTGTTCCTGTTGTAAAAAACTGCCCTAGAATTTATCAGTTATTTACTCTTTTTATAGTGATAAATCTTTATGCTGGCTCAGACTTACATAAGGATGCAGTGTGGGAGCAAAGGGTGAAGTGAAGTGTAGTACTTCACCTCAGATCATTGAGCATCACTGAAGGCCACCAGATCCCCCACCCATGACCCCACAAAGGTCAAAGGTGGCCCCTAGAGTCCCCATCCTACAGAGGTTAATGGTGGGCTCTCTACCCCCTCCCCCAAATCCATAAAGGGCCTTCTGGAGCCCATCCCCTGATCACAGCACTGACTAAAGTAGCCCATGTGGACCCCCTCCCGTACCCCCAAAGCCCCCAGATACTTCTGAGTTGCCTACTTGCTCCAATTTCTGTGGCGCTATCTTAAAAAAATGGCAGCATATGACCCTGCGCAGTGCAACCTGGGATCCTCCATTCAGGATCAGTCAGCCAAATAAAGCAAAACTAACTCATCTGGATCTAAGAGCTGAACTTAATAGGTAAATAATACAACTCCTTCCTTACAAGAATAATATAATCCCGCCATGTAGTACCCAACAAAAAATAGGCCGCAGCATTCTGAACCAGCTGCAGCAGAGAAAGCAATTTATCAGGTAAACCTACAAACAAGACACTGCTAAAATCAAGCCTTGAGATTACTTGCAGCATGAGCAAAAAGAGCTTAGATACATCAAAAAATTGCTTCGCTCATCTAATATGACATAGATACCATACATTTTTGCAGGCAGTGTGATCTGCTTTCAAAATGAAAAGTCAACATCTAAAATTCCAGTACCTCTAAGTTACAAACATTTTCTTTTGAAACTTAATTGCTGCTACTATATTAAGCTTACATTAATCAGCTCCCAAATTAGATATGGAAAGATTATGGGGGTCATTTTAGAAGCCCTGAACGTGAATTGGACTACTGAAACATAGAAACATGACAGCAGATAAAGATCATACGGCCTATCCAGTTTGCTCTTTCATACCAACTACTAAGCTCTAGAGTCCCTGTTTTCCTTTAGAGATCTTCTGTGTTTGTTCCATGCTTTCTTGAATTCAGATACAGTCCTTGTCTCTACTACCTCTACCGGGAGACTATTCCATGCATCTACCATGCTTTCCATAAAGAAATATTTCTGAAAATTACTCCTGAGTTTATCACCTTTCATCCTAAAACCCCTCATTGTAGAGCTTTCTTTTAACTGAAAGAGGCTTTCCCCCTGTGCATTTATGCCATGGAGGTATTTAAACATCTCTATCATATACTCTCCTCTCCTGCCTTTTTTCTAAAATATACATATTAAGATCTTTAAGTCTGTCCCCATATGCTTTATAATGAAGACCATTAACCATTTCAGTAGCCACCCTCTGTACCGACTCCATCCTGTTTATATCCTTTTGAAAGTGTGGTCTCTAGAATTGCACACAATATCCCAAATGAGGTATCACCCAAAACTTATTCAGAGGCACTATCATCTCTTAATTTCTGCTGGCCATTCTTCTCCCTATGTACCCAAGCATCCTTCTCGCTTTTGCCATCACCTTTTCCACATGTTTAGCCACCTTAAGATCATCAGAAACAGCCACTCCCAGGTCCTGTTCTTCTTTCATGGGCAGAAGAACTTCACCCCCTATACTGTACCACTCCCTTGGATTCTTGCCGCCCAAATGCATGATCCTGCATTTTCAGCATTCTTCTGGCTTTCACCATCACTTTTCTACCTGTTTAGCCACTTTAAGATCATCAGAAACAATAATGCCCAGGTCCCGCTCTTCTATCATGGACAGAAGTACTTCGCCCCCTATACTGTACCACTCCCTTAGATGTTTGCAGCCCAAATACATGACCCTGCATTTTTTAGCATTAAATCTCAGTAGCAAAATTCTTGACCATTCTTCAAGCTTAGCTATATACCTCCTTATGTTATCTACTCCTTCCTGGGTGCGAACTCCATTGCAGATTTTGATATCATCCGCAAAGAGGCAAACCTTAATCGACAGCCCTTCCGCAATATCACTAACAAAGATGCTAGAAAGAATCAGACCAAGGACAGATCCCTGCAGCACACTACTGGCAACATCCTTCTCCTCCTGTATACTTTGTCACCTCCCACTCAACCAATTTTTAAACCAATCAGTCACTTTATAATCCATCTCTGTAATTTTCAACTTCACCTTACTTCTGTTTTTGTGTAAAGGGATCACATGTGCCTTTCTCCAGTCCTCTGGGGCCATTCCCGACTCTAAAAAAGCATTGGAAAGATCAGGCAGTGGAGTCACTAGAACATCACCAAGTAAAATATGCATACTTATTCCATCCAGATCATACCCTGGCTTTGCCTACCAGCAAAGTAAGTATGTTTGTGCCAACATAGATATGTTTAAACTGATCAGTACCTTATTTATTTAACATTTCTTACATACTGCCTTTCATGATATCAAGGTGGCTTACATTGAACAAACTGAAGTTACATTGAACAGGGCATTATAACTTGGAGATAACTGTTTTACAGGGAACATGGGCAATGGAGGGTTAAGCAGCTTGCCCAAGACCACAAGGAGCACCTGTGGGACTAGAACCCCCAGTTTTTCTAGCCCAAGGTTGCTGTCCTCTAGTGGGATTTGAACCCCCTGACCTTCTGGCTTGAGATATCTTGCCCCAACCACTAGGCCACTCCTCCACACCATGGAAGTTGCTTTCTAAAATTACCCCCATAGTGCCTGGGGAGAGCAAGAACATTCCACCTAAATATACAGATAGCTGCTATCCATATATTTAAACAGTAAAAAATCTCTCCTAACTTAAGACATTCGGTATAGTAAGGTTACCAGCTTTTTTGCAGGCAAATCTGAGACACTTTTCTGAAGTGTGTGTGTGTGGAGGTTTGGAGACACCTTAGTTTTAGGACGGAGCCACAAGGTGTGGTGGAGAGAAGAGGAGTCATTACGCTTCCTCCATCCATCCTATGACAGCATAAGACCATATAAGAAGAAAAGAAGACAAGAAATACCATACTGGATCAGACAAAGGTCCATCAAGTCCAGTATCTTGTTTCTAACAGTGGACAATCTAGGTCACAAGTACCAGTCAGGTTCCCAAAATGGTACATAAGTTCTATAATGTTTGCCCTGTGGTAAGCAGTGGATTTCTTGTTTTTTAATAATGGTTTATGGACCTTTCCTCCAGGAACTTGTCCAAACCTTTTTAAACCCAGCTACACTAACAGCATCCAGTACATCCTCCGGTAACGAATTCCAGAGTTTGATTACACACTGAGTGAACAAATATTTTCTCTTATTACACATACATGTCTTACATTGTAGCTTCATTGTGTGTCTGCTAGTCCTTCTACTTTTTGATGGAGTAAACAACCTATCTATGTTAGAAAGATCTCTATAATATCTCCCCTCAGCCATCTCTTTTCGAAGTTGAAGAGCCCTAACCTTTTAAGCCTTTCCTCATAGGGGCATCCTTTTATCCCACTTATCATTTTGGTGGCTGTTCCTATACCTTTTCTAATTCAGCTGTATCCTGTGAGCAGTGAGTGAGAATCAGCTGTGCCTACTTAGTTGGGAACTGTGTGTGAGAGAAAACTGCAGCCAATCTGAGCACTTTTCAAATCATTTAAAATCCCTTCAGCAAAGGCTCCAACGATCCTGTGAGCAGTGAGTGAGAATCAGCTGTGCCTACTTAGTTGGGAACTGTGTGTGAGAGAAAACTGCAGCCAATCTGAGCACTTTTCAAATCATTTAGAATCCCTTCAGCAAAGGCTCCAACGATCCTGTGAGCAGTGAGTGAGAATCAGCTGTGCCTACTTAGTTGGGAACTGTGTGTGAGAGAAAACTGCAGCCAATCTGAGCACTTTTCAAATCATTTAAAATCCCTTCAGCAAAGGCTCCAACGATCCTGTGAGCAGTGAGTGAGAATCAGCTGTGCCTACTTAGTTGGGAACTGTGTGTGAGAGAAAACTGCAGCCAATCTGAGCACTTTTCAAATCATTTAGAATCCCTTCAGCAAAGGCTCCAACGATCCTGTGAGCAGTGAGTGAGAATCAGCTGTGCCTACTTAGTTGGGAACTGTGTGTGAGAGAAAACTGCAGCCAATCTGAGCACTTTTCAAATCATTTAAAATCCCTTCAGCAAAGGCTCCAACGATCCTGTGAGCAGTGAGTGAGAATCAGCTGTGCCTACTTAGTTGGGAACTGTGTGTGAGAGAAAACTGCAGCCAATCTGAGCACTTTTCAAATCATTTAGAATCCCTTCAGCAAAGGCTCCAACGATCCTGTGAGCAGTGAGTGAGAATCAGCTGTGCCTACTTAGTTGGGAACTGTGTGTGAGAGAAAACTGCAGCCAATCTGAGCACTTTTCAAATCATTTAGAATCCCTTCAGCAAAGGCTCCAACGATCCTGTGAGCAGTGAGTGAGAATCAGCTGTGCCTACTTAGTTGGGAACTGTGTGTGAGAGAAAACTGCAGCCAATCTGAGCACTTTTCAAATCATTTAGAATCCCTTCAGCAAAGGCTCCAACGATCCTGTGAGCAGTGAGTGAGAATCAGCTGTGCCTACTTAGTTGGGAACTGTGTGTGAGAGAAAACTGCAGCCAATCTGAGCACTTTTCAAATCATTTAGAATCCCTTCAGCAAAGGCTCCAACGATCCTGTGAGCAGTGAGTGAGAATCAGCTGTGCCTACTTAGTTGGGAACTGTGTGTGAGAGAAAACTGCAGCCAATCTGAGCACTTTTCAAATCATTTAAAATCCCTTCAGCAAAGGCTCCAACGATCCTGTGAGCAGTGAGTGAGAATCAGCTGTGCCTACTTAGTTGGGAACTGTGTGTGAGAGAAAACTGCAGCCAATCTGAGCACTTTTCAAATCATTTAGAATCCCTTCAGCAAAGGCTCCAACGATCCTGTGAGCAGTGAGTGAGAATCAGCTGTGCCTACTTAGTTGGGAACTGTGTGTGAGAGAAAACTGCAGCCAATCTGAGCACTTTTCAAATCATTTAGAATCCCTTCAGCAATGGCGCGCCCGTGCCTTGCGGGCCCGCGCCTGAGGGCCTCGCAAGAGGGCCCTTTGGCGTGGCCCTTAGGCGGTGGACCATGCGAGACCCACTATCTGCTGCTATATGCTCATTCTGTTCAGCGATATGCTGTTTGTAGTTAATGTAAGGTAATGTAATGTAAGTTATGTACTGTGTTCCCTGTTTGTACTCCTAGTGTTTTGTTGTGATGTAATGATAATGCAATGTATGTTTCCCTCACCTTTGTTTAACTTTGTGCTGTATTAACCGCTTTGATTGAAGGAAAAGGCGGGATACAAAACATGTTAAATAAATAAATAAATAAATATATGGCAACCAGAACTGCACACAATATTCAAGGTGTGGTCGCACCATGTAGCAATACAGAGGCATTATAATATCCTTGGTTTTATTCTCCATTCCGGTCCTTATGATTCCTAGCATTCTATTTTCTTTGCTGCTGCACACTGAGTGGAGGATTTCAATGTTCTATCCATGATGACACCTAAATCATGTTCCTAGGTGGTGGTTCTTTATGTGAAACCTTGTATCATGTAATCATAGTTTGGGATGTTCTTTCCTAGTACATAACTTTGCACTTTTCTACATTAAATTTCATCAGCCATTTCAATGTCCATGTTTTCAATTTATCAAGGCCCTCTTGCAATTTTTCATAATCCTCTTATGTTTTAAAAACTTTGAATAATTTTGTGTCATTTGCAGATTTGATTGCCTCACTTGTTTTTCCCATTTCCAGGTCATTTATGAATATGTTAAAAAGCAGCGTGCCCAGCAAAGATCTCTGAGGCACTCCACTATGCATCTTCTACACTGAGAAAATTGGCTGTCTAGACCTACTCTCCCTCACTTTGTTTGCAGCTTTCGTGCTGTGAGGGAGAGTAGGATAGCTTAGCCCTCAGTATCAGTGATGCTGAAGGCTAAGCTATCGGTAGTTTAACTACTGGCAGGGTCTCTTAGATGGACAGGACTCAGCTGAGGTGCCAGACCGATAAGCCACCCATCTGGGCAGCAGCAAAATGGGACAGTGTTGGCGGCGGAGAATCACATTTCTGTGACAACAGCAATAACACTAAACTTAAACTGCGCAGAGGAAAGGCCAGTCAATCTACTTCTGTATCTTGCCATGAAAACACAATGGATAGTCACAATAAAACAAATTGCACTATAGTGCTGGAAGATGAGACCCCCAGGTTGGAAGGCACTCAATTACTTACTGGGGAGGAGCTGAAGATTTTTCAGAGTAAAGCCAGCATTAATGATGTGGTTGGATCAAAGCCCTCAGGACATCTGACTGCTGATGTAGCTGCGCATGAAATGAGAGTCAGAAGCTGTAAAGATGTCTTACATATTGGGACATCGAACATACGAAGCATGAACCAAGGGAAGTTGGAGGTGGTCAAGAATGAAATGGAACGTGTACAAATTGATCTGTTGGATGTTAGCGAACTGAAATGGACTGGCATCAGGCACTTTGCATCAGATGATCACATGGTCTACTATGCTGGAAATGAAAGACAAAGAAGAAATGGTGTTGCATTTATAATAAAGAAAAGACTTGCAAGAACTGTAATGAAATACAATGCAGTCAGTGAATGCTTAATCTCTATTCATCTACGAGGAATGCCTATCAACACAGTTATATATATTTCACCACTCCAAGCCACTTAAGGGTCAAGGAAGCAGAGCTGCAAACCAAATCCACAATCCGATACCTTGGAGTCACACTAGACCAACGCCTAGACATGAAGGTGCACATCAGTAACACAGTAAAAGCAGTCTACCACAAGATCCAAACACTCCGGCACTTGCGCTCCCTGCTAGAGCCGGATGACTTCTGGACAATCTATCAAGTGTTGATTCTCCCGCACTTTAACTACGCCAATACAATTCTACAAGGGCTCCCGCAATCCACCCTGAATCCACTCCAGCTCGCAATGAACCGATAAGCCACCCATCTGGGCAGCTCGCAATGAACCGATAAGCCACCCATCTGGGCAGCAGCAAAATGGGACAATGTTGGCGGCGGAGAATCACATTTCTGTGACAACAGCAATAACACTAAACTTAAACTGCGCAGAGGAAAGGCCTGTCAATCTACTTCTGTATCTTGCCATGAAAACACAATGGATAGTCACAACAAAACAAATTGCACTATAGTGCTGGAAGATGTGGAGGAGTAGCCTAGTGGTTGGGGCAAGGTACTTCAGGCCGGAAGGTCGGGGGTTCAAATCCCAGTAGAGGACAGCAATCTTGGGCCAGAAGGATTGAGGTTTCTAGTCCCACAGGTGCTCCTTGTGGTCTTGGGCAAGCCACGTAACCCTCCATAGCCCATGTTCCCTGTAAAATAGTTATCTCCAAGTTATAATGCCTTGTTCAATGTAATTTCAGTTTGTTCAATGTAAACTGCACTGATGCAGAATAGCATGGTATATAAGAGAATAAAAATAAATAAATAAATGAACGCCACGGCTAGAGTTCTACATGGAGCTTCCAGGAGCGACCATGTGACACCCATCCTGAAACATCTCCACTGGCTCCCTATCCATGGTAGACTCGCTTTTAAAATCCTACTACTAACTTTCAAGACTATCAATGGACTCTCCTCCGCCTCACTCACGGAGCTAATCCTCACCTCCCCCCTCCCCCAACAGAGCCATAAGATCTGCAACAGTCAACCCACTGATAATCCCGAAGGCAACAAACCAATGCACCCAGGCAACAGCAAACAGAGCCTTCAGATTCTATGTGCCCAGATGCTGGAATGCCCTACCACCTAACATCCGGGCAATCCCTGACCTAACCCAGTTTAGGAGAGCTTTGAAGCACCACCTCTTCCTCAAGCACTACCCAGATGTCAGCACACCTACAGCCACCCCCCTCCTCTAGTACCAACACACCAGCACACCCAGCAAGCCACCCTCGACTATGCTTACACCATGATATGACTTGAAGTGATGCCTATATGTAAATAGTTACCCTAGTTATCCAAGTTCTAATACCTGTTCTTTGTAACACACAGTAGCTTGTTGCACTGTATAAGTTTTCTGTTTCATGTAAACTGCACTGATGTCAAATAGTGCAGTATAAAAAGACTATAAATAAAAATAAAATAAATAAAATGCCCCAGCAACAGCTGCAGAAGAGGATGAAATTGATGAGTTTTATGAACAAGTACAAGTTGAAATTGACAGAACATGCAAACAGGATATCCTGATAGTCATGGGTGACTGGAACGCAAAGGTTGGCAACAAAGAAGAAGGGAAAGTGGTTGGAAAATATGGACTTGGCAACAGAAATGAAGCTGAAGAAAGACTGATAGAATTCTGTAAGACCAACGATCTATTCACCTCAAACACCTTCTTCCAGCAATACAAATGGTGACTGTACACATTGACTTGACCCAATGGATTGTACAAAAATCAAATTGATTATATCTGTGGAAGTCAAAGATGAAAAAGTTCTATAATATCAACAAAGACAAAATCTGGAGCTGACTTTGGTACAGATCACCAACTACTAGTATGCAAACTCAAGCTAAAGTTGAAAAAGAGCAAGTCACTCATAAATGTAGCAAAATATGACCTTAAGAATATACCATTCCCCATGAACTTTCCCACCATCCCCTAGAACTACCCTTCAGAATGAATGGCACCCTCTTTTATTTCAATTGCAAATAAGTTAAATATACATAATTATGTAAATCTTTGATTGCTCACCACCAGTTATATTGTTATATTGTTTAATGTATCTGTTGTTAGAAATGTAAATCACAATGATTACCTGAAATAGTGGTATATAAAACACACAAATAAATAAATAAATAATAAAATAAAATAAATACCACTGGAATTTAAAGACTGCCTGCAAAATCGATTTGCTGCTTTAGATACAAATGACAGAGCTCCAGAAGAGTTATGGAATGACATCAAGAAGGTTGTGTTGGAAGAAAGCTAGAAGTCTCTACAAAAGGTGAAAAAGCAAAAACGGTCAAAATTGACGACGGAAGAAACTCAGAAAATTGCTCAGAAATACAGAGAAGCTAAAGCTAGAGGAGAAAGAAAGACAATCGCAGAACTCAACAGAGATTTCCAACATGCAGCAAGACAGGACAAGGAAAAGTACTACAATGACACATGCAAGGAAATAGAAGCACAAACTATTAGAAGAACAAGATTGGCTTTCCTAAAGCTACGAGAATTAAAAGAAAAAATTCTGGCCTCGAAATGGAATGTTACAAGATGCTCAAGGATCCATATTGAATTATGCTGAGAAGATCAAGAAAAGGTGGAAAGAATATAGAGTTTTATATGATAAAGATCAAGTGGACCAACAGCCATGTCAACCTATACTTTATTTATTTGATTTTTCTATACCAACCCTTCCAAAGATCAGATAACAGAACATTTTACATGGAACAATGGTTTAACTTTTTACATTGTAACTTTTTGGGAGTAACAAAACACTTTAGAATATACATTTGGCTACAAACATAGCCTATTACAGGATGATAATAAACTATGTACAAAATTTCAGGTTAGAAGAATTACATTGAGTTTACGATTGTTGTAGCTGGGTGTAGTTCAGGGGTGTATGTGGTCAGTGTTTGTGAGGACATGTCTATATTTGGGTTCAAATCTGAGTTTCTGTAATGAGTAGAAAAGAGGTATGTTCTGGTTGAATGTGTAAAAAAGATGGGGAAATGTTATTGATTAATTTAAATGTCACAATTAGTAGCTCATATTTTATTTAGCTTAGAACTGGGAGTCAATTTAAGTTATATAGGATGGGAGTTGTATGATCGGTGAGGTGGGCCTTGGAAACTATTCTGGTAGTGATGTTTTGAGCTCTCTGAAGTATGTTTGTGTTTTTGATTGGCAGACCCTGTAATAGACTATTACAGTAGTCACAATGTGGTGTGATGAAGGCCTGAACTACAGATTTGAAATCATTGATGTCTAGAAGAGGTCTTAAAGGTTGGATAGTTTTTAGCTTAAAAAAGATAGTTCTTGGTGTTTGTTTTATATGGGGGACCATGTTGAGAGATTGATCCAGTATTATGCTGAGGTATTTCACCTCTTGTTTGATAGGAAATACAACATTATTATTTGTGATGGATTGAAGGGGTATGTGGTTTTGATTTCTAGAAATGTATAGGGCTTCTGTTTTTTTGTAGATAACATTAAGGTTGTTGCCTTTTAGCCATGATTCCATTTCATTAATGCAGTCTGATAGCTTGTGATAGGTAGGATTCTTTATGTCTATGGGGAGGGACAACATAATGTTGTCAGCATAGATATAATATCCTACATCAAATTTTCTGAAATTTTCAGCTGCAATGCCCCATTAATATGGAATGCTCTTCCAGACAAGCTCAGAAATATCACAGACCTTACAACCTTTAGAAAAGATCTTAAAACCCACCTTTTTAAGGAGTACTTTGGCAACTTAATACCTAATGATGAAACATTTCCCACTTAAACACATGTATACTCATACTCATCAAAACTCAATTTAATTTTTCCTTTCTCCCTCTCCAATCTACACAATTCTCATTCCTTCTCGTGGTTTAAGATAGTTATTCCAATTAACCTCCACATTGACAACTCTAGCGAGATACGATTATTATTACCTGAACCAGATAGGATGAAAAGACATGTATAAATTTTGTACATATTGTAAATATATTTATGTTTAAAACTATTTAACTCTCTAATCAGCATTTACTCAACTTTGTAATTCAAAACTACTTAATCTATTATGTAAAATTCTATAACACTTCCCTTTGTTCACTGTAATGTTAACTGTTTAGAATATGTTACAATGTAATATTTCAAGTTTTGTTCTATGTAAACCGCTTTGATTTTGTGAAAAGCGGTATATAAAACCTTTCAATAAATAAATAAATAAATTGTTGCAGGTATAGGTTGAAAAGGAGGGCGGAGAGAGCTGAACCTTGAGGTATTCCTTGATCTTGGGGGAATTGCTGTGATGTATTTTGGCCTATTTGTATGCGAAGTTTGGAGTTTGAGATGTATGATTTGAACCAATATAAGACTGTGCCTCCTAATCCTATTTGTGCTAATCTTGCAATGAGGGTGTCATGGTCGATGTTGTCAAATGCTGAAACTATGTCAATCAAAAGAAGAATGAATACACGGTTAGGGTTATCTATGCCTTTGATGAGGTGAGCCATTAATGTTATCAGCAAGGTTTCTACTCCATGAAATGGCTGAAATCCAAATTTGTGGGAGTCTAATGGGGCATCAAGGTCAATGTAATCTTGGAACTGAAGTTGAATGACTTTTTCTATTATTTTAGCAATAAAGGGCATGCTGGCTATGGGTAAGTATGTGCTTGGGTCTTGTTCAATGAGTGTCTTGTTTTTAAGTATAGGGCGGATTGATGACGTTTTGAGGTATGTGGGCAGCATGCCTTGGGATAGAGATTGGTTAATAATGTGTAGGATGTATGGGATGAGTTCTGATTTTGTGGATTTGATCCATGATACTGGGCATGGATCCAAGGGGGAGGTTATGGTATTGATGTTTATTATAATGTTTAGCGGGTGTTTTTCATCTATTGTGTAGAAAGAATCCTATTTGATGAGATTTGCTGGGTAATCTAGGGAGAAGGTGGTATATTTAGAGTTTTTATCTTAAAGCTTGGATGCACAGTAATTGGCTAATGTTTGTGGGCTGATGTTACATATTTCTGACACAGTTTGGTTTGTCTTGGTAAGTGGTCTTACGATAGAAAACAGCTCTCTTGGATGATTAAGGGAACTGTTTAGTATTTTGTGTTGGTAATCCCTTTTTGTTTTATTAATTGTGTCATTGTAACTATTGTAACCATTAATCTACTGAAGAGGGCTTTAAACTAGATTCGTTGGGGATGGGTGAAGAAAGCCCCCAGATAGGTAAAAGCCCCCAGGTAGGTGATACATTAAATACCTTTATGGAAATGGGTAACAGGGGTAACATATGGAAAGCAGTGTGTATAAATGCTCGTAGCATGGGAAATAAGATTCCTGATGTTGAAGCTTTGGTGGGAGTGGCTGACTTGGATTTAGTGGCAGTTTCAGAAACATGGTTCACACAAAACCATGATTGGGATGCAACTATATCTGGCTATACTTTATTCAGAAAGGACAGGGTAGGAAGAAGGGGAGGAGGAGTGGCACTATATGTAAAAACTACTATTAAAGCTTTGGAATTACAGAGCTTAAAAGGGAGAGAGGAGGCATTGTGGGTTAATCTAGAAAGAGGGAAAGAGAAGTCTATTTGTATTGGTGTGATATACAGACCTCCCTCACAAGAGGAAGAGGTGGACAGAGAGTTAATTGAAGACATACGCAGCATTGCTAGGAAAGGGGAAGTGCTACTGATAAGAGATTTCAATATGCCAAATGTTGATTGGTACATTCCTGCTGAAGTATCATCTAGAAGTAAGGAGATCCTGGATTCTCTACAGGGAGAACTAATCAGGCAATTGGTAACAGACTCCACACGTGAAGGGGCCATACTGGACTTGGTGCTTACCAATGGTGAAAGTGTTTCTGATGTTGTAGTGGGAGATCATTTTGCATCCAGTGATCACCACATAGTGTGGTTCAGTATTACGACTAAGGCTGTTAGAATCCATTCAAAGTTGAGGATCTTAGACTTTAGGAAGGCTAACTTTGCCAAGATGGGCCAATACTTCAGGGAGTTATTAGTGGTATGGGAACAGCTGGGGGATGTAGAAAAACAGTGGGCAAAACTGAAAGGGGATATTTTAAGATCAACCAACCTTTTTTTTAAAATGGTAAATAAAGGTAAAAGGAAAAGGAGACCACTATGGCTTTCGAAAGAAGTAGCTGAAAAAGTGAAGTAAAAGAGGGAGGCCTTCATTAAATACAAGAGATCACAGAGAGAACAAGAACGGCATCTATATTTGGAAAAACTTAGAGAAGCTAGCAATGTAGTCAGGAAGGCACAGATTAAAAAGGAGGAGGAAATAGCCAATGCAATAAAATGGGGGGATAAGACATTTTTCAGATATGTTAGTGAGAAGAGGAAGGGCAAAAGTGGTATTGTCAGACTCAAGGGTGAAGGGGACGAATATGTAGAAGCTGATAAGGATAAAGCAGAATTGCTTAACAAAAATTTCTGTTCTGTGTTCACCGATGAAGAACCAGGATCAGGACCTCAGAAAACACCCACAAACATGAAGAGAAGCGAGGGACATCGTGAACAATTTTCATAAGACTGTGTTCGTGAGAAACTAGCTCAACTTAAAGTAGACAAAGCGATGGGACCGGATGGGATACACCCGAGAATACTGAGGGAACTTGGGGACGTTCTAGCAGCTCCACTGAATGACCTTTTCAATGCCTCATTGGAGTCGAGAGTGGTGCCAAAGGACTGGAGAGAGGCTCATGTGGTGCCTTTACACAAAAGCCAAAGTAAGGATCTGGTTGAAAACTACAGGCCGGTTAGTTTAACTTCGGTGGTGAGTAAATTATTGGAAACGCTGCTGAAAGAGAAAATAGTGAGGTTTACAGGATCCAAGGCAGCATGAATTCACCAGAGGCAGGCCTTGTCAGACAAATCTAATTGATTTCTTTGACTGGGTGACCAGGGAGTTGGACTGAGGGAGAGCCCTAGATGCGGTGTATTTAGATTTCAGTAAAGCCTTTGACACTGTTCCTCACAGGTGACTTATAAACAAACTGAGCACCCTAGGGATGGACCCAAAAGTTACTGCTTGGGTTAGAAATTGATTGGGTGGGAGGCGACAAAGAGTACAGGTAAATGGAGCTCACTCTAAGGAGAAGGATGTTACCAGTGATGTGCCACAGGGATCTGTCCTTTGTCCAATTCTTTTTAACATCTTTGTTAGTGATATAGCGTAAGGGCTGTCAGGTAAGGTTTGCCTCTTTGTGGATGATACCAAAATCTGCAATAGAGTAGACACCCAGGAAGGTGTAGATAGTATGAGGAGGGATCTAGCTAAGCTTGAAGTATGGTCTAGAATTTGGCAGCTGGGATTTAATGTTAAAAAATGTAAGGTCATGCATTTGGGATGCAGCAATCCAAGGGAGCAATATAGTATAGGGAGTGAAGTAATTTTGTCCACTAAAGAAGAGCGGGACCTGGGCGTGGTTGTGTCTGATGATCTTAAAGTAGCTAAACAGATAGAAAAGGCAACGGCAAAAGCTAGAAGAATGCTTGGGTGCATATGGAGACGAATGGCTAGTAGAAAAAAGGAGGTGATAATGCCTCTGTATAATTCTTTGGTGCGACCTCATTTGGAGTATGGTGTGCAATTCTGGAGACTGCACCTTCAAAAGGATGTGAACAGGATGGAGTCGGTGCAGAGGGTGGCTACTAAAATGATTAGTGGTCTTCATTATAAAGCATATGAGGACAGACTTAAGGATCTTAACCCTGGAATTACCAAGATTTTTTGCACACACTGAAAACTGTTGGGGTCATAAATGACCACACGACGAATTTTAATTTTTAACCATGAAAATTTTAAACTAAAAAAATATTATTCCGAATTAATTATTTATTATATGAAGGTTAAAAGTTTTGAAATGTAATGCTTTATCATAAAAGTACATGAAGAAGAGTTGCCATGAAAGCAGTTTTGTATGCACTTGATGAACACAGTAAAGTACTACAGTCATTTGCAAGAGACACAGACAATTTCTGAATGTTCTTTGCAAACATTGCACTTGCAGGAGGTGCATACTATGTTGCTTTTCTTGTCTTTTTCTCTAGAACAACAGTGACACCTTTCCCTTTTCTTTGGGATCCCGACATTGCAAACAGCATTAGTGGCTTGTAGAAGATTGTCACTGGCCAGCGTCTTGTCATTCGTTTTGTGGTATACGTGAGCAACAGTTGATCTGCCATATCTACTCCACCTTTACTAGAATTATAGCCCAAGATCATGCATGGTTTTTTTGTCTGGACGTGTGCTATCTACTTCTTCTTGATCATGCAAACTGCTCAGAAGAACAACCACTTTTCCTTTCTTCGGGCAATAGGAAAACAGAGTGGCGTCATCGCGAAAGGCAAACAGTGAGGTGAATACCTCTCAGCCCTTTGCTGTTACAAATTCTGGAGATAATTCTTTTCTGTTCTTTCGAATTGTCCCCAAAAGTGTCATTTGTTTTTCTAGCAATTTTTGTGACAGGTTTAAACTGCAGAATAAATTGTCAACGGTAACATTTCTGCCAGATCGCGTCAATCCTTCAGTGAGTTGCAGCACAACCCTTTCACCCTGATTCTGTTCCCTGCTTTGTCCGAGTTCCCTTCCTGTATATACTTGAAGATGCAGAACATATGACATTGCACTGTCACACAACATCAATAGCTTTATGCCATATTTCCCAGGTTTGCTGGGAATATATTCTGAACGGAACACGGCCACGAAATATAAGCAGTTGCTCATCCACGGTAACATTTTCACCAGGAACAAAGGCGTCACTTAGGGGCTTGTTTACAAAGCCGCGGTAGCGGTTCACGATCGTATCGGAACCGCGGCCCCATTGAAATCAATGGGGCCGCAGCTCCGATAACGATCGCGAACCGCTACCGCGGCTTTGTAAACAAGCCCCTTAGTGTTGCTTCCTAGGTATCAAAAATGTGTCTGATAGGAGCAAGCTTATCCACGCCTCGTTGTTCACGTCTGTTGGTTGCATCATCAAATCTGAGAGCACAAGGAATTTGCTGAAAACGATTATGGGCCATATTTTTGCCGAAAACAGAACGACCATCTTCAAGGTTCCACAACAGAACTATGCATTCATTTTGCGACTCGTACACACCTGAGAGGATCAGAAGTCCAAGAAAACCTTGAAATTCTCCATCTGTCAAATCTTTCCAGGTGTTGTCATAAATGTGTCTTCCTTGTTTGCTTGTCCACATCATGATTTCATTCAATAAGTTCTTCCTCATGAACAAGTGGAATGCTGCGAGAGGGCCATCAACATTTCGTACAGCATTCCTTGTAGGACCTTGTTGTACGGGCATGACATTAGCTCTGGCATATCTTCCAGCAGTTTGCTTTATAGGTTTCCTGTTCCATGATGTGGCATCCTTAGATAAATAGGCTTCAATGGCAACATTTGTGCTTATAGTTGATGACCTCTTAGCTCCTCTATGACCACAACTAAGATTCCTCACAGATGAAATTGACACCGAGGACTCCTGCTTTCTTCCCCATCCAGCACAGCCTCGACCTTTGCCTCGACCTGTAACTTGACTCTTTGCTGCAGGCGATGTTACCGGCTCAACATCAGTCTCACATTCACTTGGCGACCAGCTGCTGTCGCCATCTGAATCATGACTGTCATCATCAGATTTATCGCCATCTGAATCATGACTGTCATCATCAGATTTATTGGCTGATATGCTTTTTCGCTTGCTGAATATGCTGCATCATCAGACGACTCAGAGCCGTCACTGTCAGCATCTCGTTGCAATATTTCTCTTACTTGGGCAGCTGAATACTTTCATTTTGAAATCATAAACAATAACCTACAATAAATAAACAAAGATAAAGTTAAATAAAACTCAAAGCAGTTTTACTATAGGTGTACAATAATCGTGATGAACGAGCTGAAAGCATTTAGATTTCATTGGAAATAATGAGAGAACGTATGATATCAATTACAGAAAATGTGTAATTTTCATAAAATAAGAGTACAAAAAATAAATGATACATAATTAATGATAAATACCTTTGTCAGATCAAAAAATTCACAAAACTGCATATTGTATCACGATCCAAACCGGACGTAAGCAACTGGGGTCAAAAATGACCCCACTGGTACTCTGTGCTGCAAGTCATCACTAGCATCACCTAGCGCATGAAAATTATTCCTCTCATGGCGCAATATAAAGAGAATATAAAATGCTTGAATTCAATATAAAGAGAATATAAAATGCTTGTATGCAAATGCTAGAAGTCTAAAAAATAAGATGGGAGAGTTAGAATATATAGCACTAAATGAGAGGTTAGATATGACTGGAATATCAGAGACATGGTGGAAGGAGGACAACCAGTGGGACACTGTGATACCTGGGTACAAACTATATCGTAATTATAGAGCCGATCAAATTGGTGGAGGGGTTGCGCTCTATGTTAGAGAGAGCATTGAGTCAGAAAGGATTAAAGTTTTGCAGGAAACAAAATTTGCTTTAGAATCTCTATGGATTGAAATTCAAGTCAAAGCAGGCCACACATCCTCAGAACCATTTCTGCAGACACAGGGGGTACCTCAAGGATCATCCTTATCGGCACTGATGTTCAATATCTATATGCAGTCGATATGTGATTTGATCCGATCCTTCAACGTACAATGCCTTGCTTACGCAGACGACATCCTCCTTTACATGCCGTTCACAATTGACCAACCAGTGCTTTCCCCAATAATCAGATGCTTCGAAGCTGTAGCCGAATGGCTGTTGACACAAAACCTATGGATCAACCATGACAAAACTGATGTTCTATTCGTCACGAGGAACCGTAAGTTCATACCTCCCCCATCACTACTTGCCAACAATGTAGAGTTGAAATCCAAATCCACAATCCGTTATCTCGGCATCACACTGGACCAGCACCTGGATATGACAACACATGTGAAAAACGTCACAAAGGCAATATATCATAAGATCAGAACTCTACGTCACCTCCGCCCCCTACTGGATTTCACCGACTACCGAACAACCCTCCAGGCATTAGTCCTCCCACATCTAGATTTCGTTAACATCATCCTCCATGGTCTCTCACAATCAACCTTAAATCCGCTCCGCCTAGCTATGAATGCAGCTGTGAGAGTCCTTTCTGGATCGTCAAGATCTGACCACATAACGCCTATCATGAAAGATCTGCATTGGCTACCTTCACATGCCAGACTCCAATACAAGTCATTAGTCCTTACTTTCAAAGGTCTAAATAACTACCCCCCTACGCCAATCAGCAAGCTAATCCACGGTACCCTGGAAAATAGAAACAGGAAGCCTACTGCAATGAACACCTTAGTAGTCCCCAAGATGATGACTAAGTGTACAAAGGCTACCTCCAACAGGGCCTTCTCTATATTTGCTCCTTTAAACTGGAATGCCCTTCCCCATGAAATCCGTGGCATCAAAACCCTAGTCCTATTCAGAAAAGCCTTGAAACACCATCTGTTCACAAAATGCTACCCAGAAACCATCCGAGGCAAACACACACCCGGCAAGCTTCCCACATGCCCCAGCCGCCCTAGCACCTTAATACAAACAGAAAATGGTTAGCCTACACATAAGCCCAACCACTAATCATCATACGTGAACCATCCACCCACAAAAGCACATGCAACATCCAAATGAGTTAGAATATTGTACATAGTATTGAGTTAACTTGTACATAGTTTTCCCGGTTTATCCCATGTTTAATTCCCTGTTCTTTGTAAACTCAATGCTGCTTGTATGCATTGTAGTATGTTTTTTGTTCAATGTACACCGCGCTGATAATAATAGCGCGGTATAGAAGAAATGTTAAATAAATAAATAAAAAGGGGAAGGTGATGGCAGTGGGGGTGTACTATCGACCACCTGGCCAGAATGAAGAAATGGATGATGAAATGCTCAAAGAAATCAAGGAAGCTAACAAAAGTTACAGCGTGGTAATAATAATGGGTGATTTCAATTACCCGGTATCAACTGGGTCAGTGTCACGGCTAGGGAGATAAAGTTCCTAGATCAAATAAATGACTGCTTCTTGGAGCAGCTGGTTCATGAACCAACCAGAGGGGAAGCGATATTAGACCTAGTCCTTAGTGGAACACCAGATCTAGTGCAAGAGATAAGGGTGTTGGGACCACTTGGCAATAGTGATCATAGCATGATCGCCTTTGATTTAATTAGTGGAGGAGGGATAGTAAGGAAATCCACAGTACTACCTTTTAACTTTTGAAAGGGAGACTATGATAAAATGAGGAAAATAGTTAAGAAAAAACTAAAAGGAGCAGTTGCAAAGGTTAAAGACTTACATCAAGCTTGGGTTTTGTTGAAAAATACTATCTTGGAAGCCCAGACCAGCTGAATTCCACGCTTTAAGAAAAGTGGAAGGAAGTCCAAAAAACTGCCAGCACGGTTTAAAGGTGAGGTCAGAGAGGCTGTTGTTGCCAAAAAAGCATCTTTCAGGAAATGGAAAAAAGAGCCAAACGACGAAACCTGGAAACAGCACAAGCACTGGCAGGTCAAATGCAAGGCATTGATAAAGCAGGCAAAGGGAGAATTTGAGAAGAAACTTGCTGCGGAAGCAAAAACGTGAAATAAAGATTTTTTCAAGTACATTCGTAGCAAAAAACCTGTAAGAGAGTCAGTTGGTCCATTAGATGATAGAAGAGTTAAAGGGGCACTAAGAGTTGACAAGGCGATAGCGGAGAGACTAAATGAATTCTTTGCTTCGGTCTTTACTGAGGAAGATGTAGGGATGTTACCTATGACTGAAGTGGTATTTAAAGGTGCGGAAAAATTGAAGGAAATATTGATACATCGGGAAGATGTATTACAACTATTAGATAAACTGAAGAGTAGCAAATCACCTGGGCCGGATGGTATACATCCAAGGGTGTTGAAAGAACTGAAATATGAGATTGCAGACCTGCTGTTAGTAATCTGTGAACTATCATTAAAATCATCTCTAATACCTGAAGATTGGAGGATCGCCAATGTAACACCAATTTTTAAAAAGGGTTCCAGGGGTGATCCGGGGAACTACAGACCGATGAGCCTCACGTCAGTACCGGGAAAAATGGTAGAAACCATCATAAAGAATAAAATTACTCAGCATGTAGATAGTCATGGCCTAATGGAAGACAGCCAACATGGCTTTAGACAAGGAAGATCTTGTCTTACTAATCTGTTATGTTTTTTTGAAAGTGTGAATAAACAGGTGGACAAAGGTGAGTCGGTTGATATAGTGTATCTAGACTTTCAGAAAGCCTTTGACAAGGTCCCTCATCAGAGACTTTTGGCAAAACTAAAGAGTCATGGGATAGGAGGCAGTGTACTACTGTGGATCAGGAACTGGTTAAAAGATAGAAAGCAGAGGGTTGGGCTAAATGGACAATTTTCCCAATGGAGAAAGGTGAATAGTGGTGTACCCCAGAGATCTATGCTGGGTCCGCTGCTTTTTGACATATTCATAAATGACTTGGAAAGAGGAATAACGAGTGAGGTTATCAAATTTGCAGATGACACAAAACTATTTAAAGTTGTTAAAACCCAAGAGGATTGTGGAAAATTGCAAGATGATCTTGATAAATTGGAAGACTGGGCATCAAAATGGCAGATGAAATTTAATGTGGACAAGTGCAAAGTTATGCATCTAGGGAAGAATAACCCAAACTATGGTTACACAATGCAAGGTTCCACATTAGGAACCACCACCCTGGAAAAAGATTTAGGTGTCATTGTGGATAACATGTTAAAACCCTCGGCCCAGTGTTCAGCGGCAGCCAAGAGAGCAAATAGAATGCTAGGTATCATAAGGAAAGGAATGAAAAATAAAACAAAAGATATTATAATGCCTCTATATCGTTCCATGGTGAGACCGCACCTTGAATATTGTGTGCAATTCTGGTCGCCGTACCTTAAAAAGGATATAGCGTTATTAGAAAAGGTTCAGAGAAGAGTCACCAAAATGGTAAAGGGGATGGAAGGATACTCCTATGAAGAAAGGCTAAAAAGGTTAGGGCTCTTTAACCTGGAAAAGAGACGGCTGAGGGGAGATATGATAGAAGTCTATAAATTAATGAACGGAGTGGAACGGGTAAACGTAGATCGATTGTTTACGTTATCAGAATATAGAAAGACTAGGGGACATGCAATGAAGCTACAGGGTAAACTATTTAAGACTAATAAAAGAAAATATTTTTTCACTCAACGTGTAATCAAACTCTGGAATTTGTTACCGGAGGATGTAGTAAAGGCTGTTAGTGTAGCTGGGTTTAAAAAAGGTTTGGACAAGTTCCTGGAGGAAAGGTCCATAAACCATTATTAAGAAGGAACCCAGGATATCAATGCTTGACCCAGTACAAGCATTGCGGAACCTGTGTCTTTTGGGGAAACTGCTAGGTACGTATGACCTAGATTGGCCACTGTTGGAAACTGGCTTGATGGACCTTGGTGTGACCCAGTATGGCATATCTTATGTTCTTATGTTCTTATGTAATATTGACATGTGAAAAATCATAAAAAGATTGCATTCTTGAACAACTAGTTTCTGAGATACGCTTTGTGAAACTTGCAATGGGGTCACTTTTGACCCCATCGGTACTCCCAGGGTTAATATGTGCACCTTAGAGGAAAGGCGGGATAGAGGTGATATGATAGATATGTTTAAATACCTCCGTGGCATAAAGGTTCAGGGAGAGAGCCTCTTTCAATTGAAAGCAAGTTCTGCTACGAGGGGACATGGGATAAGGGTGAAGGGAGATAGATTTAATAGTGATATGCAGAAATATTTCTTTACGGAAAGAGTAGTGGATCCATGGATTTGTCTCCCAGTGGAGGTGGTAGAGATGAGGACAGTAACTGAATTCAAAAAAGCATTGGACAAACACAGAGGATCTCTAAAGGTAAAAAGGGGACTGTTGTATTTGTTGATATGGAAGGACAGACTAGATAGGCCATGTGGTCTTTTTCTGTTGTCATATTTCTATGTTTCTATTAGTAAATTATGGGAGAGTTGTTTTTTTTCTTGTGTTTTGTTTAGCCTCCACTTTTTTTCTTGTTTTCTTAATGTACAACAGCACATGATACCTCTTAACACTGTATGTATAGAAAATGTTTTATAGCCCCAATGTATATAGCGCACATTGTACATAGCTCAATCTAATCTCGCACACAACACAACATACACTCAAGTCAGTTTCACCCTCACTGCATGAATAACACGCTCACTTTACCCGATTGTTTGCTGTGATACCACCTTGATTAATAAGATAAGGCGGTTTAGAAATACTGTTAAATAAAAATAAAATAAATAATTGCCTTCTTAGTTTTGTAAGCTCATGTGTGTACCATTTTTCAGAGTTTTTAGTGATTTTCTTATGGTTTGTGATAGGCAGAGTAGCAGCTTTTTGAATAGTAGAGTTCCATATATTTATAGCAGTATTAATGTCTGTGGAATCCGCTGGGACAGTTATATGTTTGGGCAGAATGTTGTCCAGAAAGGTGTCAAATCACTTAGTTTGAAGTTTTGTGTCTGACTTCGAGGTCTGGAAGTTGATTAGTGGTATATGGAAGGTCACCAGATGATGGTCGGACCATGGGACCTCGGTTATTACAGCGGGTGTGTACAAGTAGTGGTTCATAGTTTGGTATGGTGTGAAGATGAGATCAAGCAAGATACCGATTTACTGATCTGCTCAGGGATGAAAAACCAAATATCCTCTGTGCCACTGAGACATGACTCTCACCCACTGATGATATACTTATAAACCAACTACAAATTCAAGGATATGATCTATTTCACTGCCACCGTGACTCAAAAAGAAGAGAGGGGGGGGGGGTACACATACTAAGCAAAAAAGAACTCAAACTTACCCCTACAATAGACCACCATTACTGATCACAACAACTTAACTCACATACTAGAATCAGCATGCTCCTCATCAATGAAGAAACCTCACATCATTCTAGGAGACCTCAATCTCCAATCCCTCAACCCCACTAACACTTCCACTTTCCTAGACTCAATGACAGACATGGGATTTCATCAAATTATACATTCACCAACACACATAAAGGGTAACTTGTTTCTTATGGATCTCACATTAATAAGTATGCATTTTAATTGTGTGGGGGGATTGTGGAGGTTTGTCTGATTATATAATTGAATAGGTTTGCTTTTTATTAGTCTGTTTCGGTATTTGGTGGTGGGGGGGGGGTTTATGTGGCCTATGATTGGGTGGGTAGAGTTTGTCTGGTAGTTTATAAAGTTTCTTGAGGGGTTATGTATGATGGGGATTGAGTTGTAGGAGTTTGTATCATGGTTGTGAATATGAGCATTTGTTAACAGGGAAGTTAGCAGGATAAAGTCGAGTAGGCAAATGCAAGTTTTTATGGAGTTCATTGTGGGTGAGTAGATTTAGTTTTTTGAGGTGGAAATGGTTTAGTATTTAGGTTATTAAGTATGGGTCAAATTAATGTGAGGAGTTTTTAACTTGATGGTGGTGTATTTTATAGGCTAGAAAAAACATAGGACATTTGGCACGCGGTATTATGTGGAATATAATTGTTCAGTGTGTGGGTAAGGATCTAATAGGTGCTAAACTTGGTGATGTAGGTATTACACTTCTAGGAGAATCACAATACAATGTAAGAGTTTTTAGCAAGTAGTATTAAGTAGGTATACAAAAAGCAACCATAGGCGCATATGAGGCAATGTGTGAGGTTTTCCTAGCATCATTCAGCATGTTACAGAGTTTTTATGGAGAATTGTAAGAGCTGGAATACAAATTTATACATATAGAGCAGAGGCTGTTTGGTAGTAGGGCAGGGTGGCTTTTGTATTTATAGAGTTTTGCAGAGATTGTACAGTCTCTTTGAAAGTATTGTACGTCTACAGAGTACTTTTAATTATTATGGTAGAGCATTACCTTGTTCTATATCTTTTGGATAGGTTTTTGCAGATTGACAAAAGGACAGTGTTTGTTCTTCCATTTACCTCCTATGGTCCCCGCCTAAGGGCCACGCCGAAGGGCCCTCTGGCGAGACCCTCAGGTACAGGCCCACCAGGCCGGTAGAGAAGTGGGTGGAGCTAGGTAGGCAACGTGCAGCTGGGGGGAGTCCCTGTTGAAAGCAGAGAAGCAGAAGCAGGAAGGCAGGGTTTAAAGCACACAGTCTCACCTCCACTGATGATGGTAGATGCTGGATTGCTTTCAGATGGTCCAGGAGCTGATCCGGAACCATTGGTGATGAAAGAAAAGTCGAAGCAGCATTGAAAGCCTTATTAAAGAACAAAGCACCAGTCATTGATGGCATTCTCATAGAAGTATTACAGCTTTGACCCGGTGAAAAGCGGGATATAAATGCAGTTAAATAAATAAATAAAATAAATAAATAAATAAATCTGATGCAGCTGTTACTATACTTACAAGAAATTTGGAAGACAACATCATGGCCAACTGAATGGAAAAGATCTGTGTTTATACCAATGCTAAAGAAAGGTGATCCAACTGACTGTGGAAATTATCGCACAATCTCTCTGATCCCAAGATTCTGCAGAAGATTATTCAACAGAGACTACAACCATACCTGGAACAAGAACTATCTGAAGTGCAAGCAGGGTTCAGGAAAGGGTGAGGATTGAGAAACATCATCGTGGATGTGAGATGGATCCTTGAAAAGACTAAAGAATTAATAAAGGAAAGCTATTTGTGCTTTATCAACTACAGCAAGGCTTTTGACTGTGTAAACCATGAGAAACTTTGGGCCACATTAAGGAGCATGGGTATACCAGAACACCTGATCGTTCTCTTGCACAATCTGTACATTGATCAAGAAGCAACAGTTCAAACGGAACAAGGAGAAACAGAATGGTTTAAAATAAGCAAAAGTGTACAACAAGACTGCATACCTTCCCCCTACCTATTTAATTTATATGCAGAACAAATCAACAGAGAAGCAGGATTGTATGAAGACAAAAGAGCTGTGAAGATTGGTGGAAGACTCATCAACAACCTTCGCTATGCTGATCATACCACATTAATGGCTGAAAGTGAAGATGATCTGAAACATTTGCTTCTCACAGTCAAGGAACATAGTCTTAAAATGGGCCTGCACCTTAATGAAAAGTTGACAAAGATCATGACAAAGCTCATGACAACTAGCAAAATCAATAAATTCATTGTTGAAAGAGATTAAATTGAAATTATGGACAGCTTTAGCTTACTTGGATCAACTATCAATAAAGAAGCTACAAGCAGTCAAGAAATCCGATGACACATTGCTCTTGGCAGAATGGCTATGAAAGAACTAGACCAGATTCTTAAGAGCAGAGATGTCTCTCTCCATACAAAGATTTGACTCATTCAAACCATGGTATTTTCAATAACATCATATGGATGCGAAAGCTGGACAGTGAAAAAGATAGGAAGAAATTTGATGCCTTAGAATTATGGTGCTGGCGGCGAATACTGCGTAGAGTAGACCATGGACTGCCCGAAGAACAAACCAGTCAGTACTAGAGGAGATCAAACCTAAGCTTTCTTTAGAAGCTCAGATGACAAGACTTTGACTTTCATACTTTGGACACATCATGCGAAGAGAGAAATTATTAGAGAAAGACGTCATGATTGGCAAAATAGAATGTCAACGCAAAAGAGGAAGGCCAGCAATGAGATGAATTGATACAATAACAGCAGCTACAGGTACCAGTCTGTCAACAATGATCCACCTGACTGAAGACCGAACACAATTTAGGAAACTATCCAGAGGGTTGCCATGAGTCGACACCGACTCAACGGTACTTAACAACAACAACAGCCCTACTCTCTGTTTTCTATTGTTTAACCATTTCCTGATCCACAATAGTACACTGGCTCCTATCCTATGACTTTTTAATTTTGTCAAGAGTATCTCATAAGGGACCTTGTCAAAGGCTTTGTGAAAATCCAGATACACTAAATTGACTGGCTTACCTTTGTCTACCTGTTTATTCACACCTTCAAAAATATATAACAGATTAGTAAGAGAAGACTTTCCTTGCCTAAATTCATGTTGGCTTTTTCCAATTAAACCATAACTATCTACATGTTGAGTAATTTTATTTTTTATAATGATTTCTACCATTTTGCCTGGCATTGACAGCAGACTCAACGGTCTATAGTTTCATGGATCAGTCCTAGACCCCTTTTTCAAAATTGGTATTACATTGGCCTTTCTCCAGTCTTCTGGTAATATATATGATTTTAATGACAGTTTACAGATTACTAATAGTAGGTTTGCAACACCCTTGGATGTATTGTACAGTATACCATCCAGTCCAGGTGAGTTGCTACTCTTCTATTTATCAAATAGTTGTAATACATTTCCCTGGTTTATCGATATTTCTTTCAATTCTTCTAATACATCACCTTTCAATACCTTTCAAGCATGGATAACTTCCCTACATCTTCATTAAAGACCAAAGCAAAGAATTCATTCAGTCTCTCTGCTATGGTTTTGTCCTTCCTTAGAGCCCCCTTTACCCCTCTATCATCTAATGGTCCCACTAACTCTTTTACATTTTTTTTGCTAAGAATGTACTTGAAAAAGTTTTAATTATACATTTTATCTTCCATGGCAAGATCTTTTTTCAAATTCTCTCTTTGCCTTTAACTTGCTAGTGCATATGTTGTTTCCCATTTTTGCCATTTGGCTCCTTTTTCCATTTCTTGAAAGATGCTTTTTTGGTTGCAAGAGCCTCTCTGACCTAACCTTTAAACCATGCTGGCAGCTTTTTGGCCTTTCTTCCACTTTTCTTAAAGCATGGAATACATCTGATCTGGGCTTCCAAGATAGTATTTTTAAACAATGTCCATGCTTGATGTAAATCTTTAACCTTTGCAGCGGCTCCTTTTATTTTTTTTCTTAACTATTTCCCTCATTTTATCACAGGCTCCCTTTCGAAAGTTAAAATGTAACAGTGGATTTCCTTACCGTCCTTACTCCATTTAATCAAATGTGATCATGCTATGATCACTATTGCCAAATGATCCAAACACCCTTTTCTCTTGCACCAGATCCTGCATTCCACTAAGGACTAGGTCCAAAATAGCTTCCCCTCTTGTTAGTTCATGAGCCATCTGCTCCAAGAAGCAATCATTTATTTCATCTAGAAACGTTATCTCTCTAGCATGTCCTGCTGTGACACTGACCCAGTCAATTATGGGATAATTGAAATCAATGTCACTTCCAAATAGACAAATTGAGAGAAAAATAGAAACAGTGATTAATTTCCCCCATACTTTGCAAAATATAAAGATAATGGGTATATATTCTATAAACTGACATATTCAAATCACTAAATTTTTCTACCCTCTCGGCCCCTATTGTTGGGATAAGCGACAGGAGGCTTCCAAACTGCTAAGAATCAGGGAAATAGCTCTAAAATTGTGGACAGTCCTGAAAATCGTGGACATCTGGTAACAGCTATAGGGATAGTAGCTGAATATAGCTGCTCTCCGTATAATGGTCCCAAAACAAAATAGAGTAAACCTAAAAAATGAGCAACCATGTATGTGAAATGTTAATGTCGGAAGTTACGCCGTGAGGACCAAACAACCTCTTAAGGCTTAAACTTCCATTTTTCTCATTTGAAAAGCCTCCAAAAAAACATAAAACATAGGCAAAATCACCACAAACAAGTGAAACCTACACCAACATGTGTTAAAATTCAACTTTCTGAAATTAACATGATTGAAAATAAAATGAAAACAGAAAAGATTTTCTTTGAAAAAGTCACTTATCTGTCATCCCAATGTTGCTGGGTCAAAATAGTTGACAACCCAGAGCTAACTCCCTGGAGTCGGTAACCAGTAATCCGAAAACACACAGGAGTACAACAGCAGTTCTTCCAAGAGGACACAGCACTGCGTTTTGGGCAAAAAGTTTTAAAATGCCCTGCTTCAATGCTCAATTCCACTGCTGGCAAAATGACGGCTTCTCCATCTCCCAGAGACGCCGGTGCATGCTCATTAACTGTCTAATGCCATTGTGAAGATCCCAGAAATAAATGTCAAAAACTGACCAATCACAAACAATGACATCATGAAATTTGAAAACCAATGTTATAATAACATGTCAAATAACACTGATCCAGTCCAATTCCTTAAGTCCAACTGGTTCGCCTGTGGAAAGTTTAAATATCCATGATTGTTCTAGCGTCTGAAGATGCTGCTCACGATCACCCCCCCCCCCCCGAGGGGCTTCAGGCACATAGTCCAGAATCCTCCAAAACAGATGTTGAAATGCATGATGATGATCAAGACAATGTTGAACAACAGGTGCAGAAACAATCTTATTACTAATTCGGGAAGCATGCTCACTCAATCGAATTCTTATAGGACAAATAGTCCTACCTATATATAGAAGATCACAAGGGCAAACTAAAACATAAACCACAAAAGAGGTGGAACAAGTAGTATTCCATTTGGCCACTTGAATGTAATTTGAATTGGGCACTTGCCAATTCTGACCATCAATAGATTGAGAACAATAATTGCAAGTGGCACATGTGAAATGACCAGAATTGGAAGTAGAATGTTGTCGCATCATCAATCTGTCAGAAGGAGAGGCAGTAGCACCCACCAAATCACGAAGATTGGGACCTTTCGTATGGGCTATCTGCAATCTTTTCTGGAAACATGGATGTAATTGTAAAATATGCCAGTGACAGAAAAGAATCTTCTTGATGACATGAACATGCGACATATATGGTAGAATGCCCACAAATGCCTCAGATTTAGAAGACGATTGAGGACTACTTGTTTGTATAACATCGGTCAAAGGAAACAACCATTCATGATGGATGTATTTAGCCCTCAGATATGCTTGTCTGATAATTTTCGTGGGATAACCCCTTTGTGCTAAACGGCAAGACAATTCTCATGCATGTTTTAAAACTCTTCAGAACTAGAACAAATCCTCTGTAGTCTAAGAAATTGTCTGAAGGGAAGACCCTTCTTCAGAGACATTGGATGAAAACTGGAGAAAGTTAATAATGTATTCTTCTGCACTGGTTTATGAAATAATGTAGTATGAAGCAAACCATCCTGTTTCAAAACTAACACATCCAAAAATTCCAATTGGGTGAGATAATGATGCATGGTAAAAGATAAATTAGGTCTTAAGCTATTTAACCATTGAACAAACAAGTGCAAATTCTCTTCTGATCCCTTCCATAAAAAGAAGATATCATCCAAGAATCAAACCCATAAAGCTACTTCATTAAACCATGAAGATGAATATACATGAGATGATTCAAATTCCGCCATGTATAATGTGGCTATGGATGGAGCTACCATTGCTCCCATGGCAATGCCCTGAACCTGATGATAAAATTGGCGTTCAAACGGAAAATAATTTTTAGTAAGCACTAAATGAAGAAGCTGTAGAAAAAAAAAGAACGAGGAATCCTATTTGGTAAAGGAAGGTTCAGTTGAGAAATTACAGTTAAAGCCTGAAGTTGATCTATATTTGTGTATATGGCCGTCACATCCAACGAGACTAGCCATAAAGACTGAACATTATCTGTGACCTGTTGCAACTTCATGATGAAATGAGTAGTGTCCTTCAAAAAGGATGGCACACATTGAGCACATGGTTGTAAAACTGTGTCACAAAACTTAGAGAGAGGTTCCAAAACCGAGCCACGACAAGATACAATAGGTCTGCCCGGAGGTTGTACCAAGGATTTATGAATTTTTGGAACTGTGTATATAATAGGAGTTAAAGGATGTGATATAGTCAAAAATTTAAATTTACGTCTAGTTATCCACCTCTTGCATGATGGTACGAATCTGCAATTGCAAATTGATAACTGGATTTTCAGGTAACTTAACGTATAATGGTGGCAGGTGCCATTCTGTACACATATTCAGCTGTGCTGCTTCTACAGATAGTGGCACTGAATATACATGAAGTATTTAATTGCCATAACTGCTGTTTAAAAAAAGATGGGCCATGTGTTTTAAATATTGAAAAAAACTAAAATTCATCAAAAACACTCAATCTTATTAAGAACTTCTTAGGGGATATGTTTGCTAAACAGCAGTAGCGGTTTCAATGTGATATCGGAGCCACGGACCCATTGAAATCAATTAGCAATGGGGCATGGCAGGGTGGCACCTATTGCTAACCGGCAGTGATGATATTGATCCGCTGTCTAGTTAGTGATATGTGGCAAACATCAGGCACAGGAAACCCTAACCTAACTTCTACCACAGAAGCTAACCACACAGCAGCTGAATATCGCCATTGCCCAGTTAATTTTGTGGCGATCAAAGAAGCCCAGATATTCCATGCCGGAGCCTGGATATGGCCCTGGCAATGAATATCTGGGTTTTAAGTTCAGCCGCCGATGTTGAATATCAGGCCCATTGTATTCATTTGTCCATGTGCCAACATTGAGAATGAACGAGATAATTATTCAAGTTCTTCTGTCGTTGAAATCCAAACCGGGAAGGAATTTGAAAAATGTCATGAATTTGCAATACATGCCAGTGATGTCAAACAATCCACTTGTAAGTAGGAACCTTCAGGGGAATATGGTAAAACAAATCTGGGATGACTCATGCAGTGCTTTAGAAGGATGCAATTGCCAATCACTATAGAATGCACATTTGTAGGCTTGTTGAATAATAGAAGCTAGAAAGCCCTTAGCTCAAAACCGTGATTTCATTACTGCAGCTTGGATCTTAAACTGCTCCAAAGTAGTACAACTTCTAGGTAATCTTCAAAATTGACCCACTGGAATACTTTTCCATAATCATATTTATGTATTAGGTTTCTTTATACCGCTTTATCATTTTGGTTAAAGTGGTTTATGTTGCAACTTAAATTTGATAATGTACATTAAACAGGGACATTGATAAATGAAAGGCCGCGGGGCAGGGTCCCGGCGGCCGCCTGTAACTGGGTGTTCGGCCGGTGCGAGGACCCTGGCCCGCGGCCATTGTGCCAATGGGGGCAGAGGCGCGAGGGGGGGAAGGGCGTCGAGGAATCTGATTGGCTCCACTCGCGCGCGGGAGCGCGGTGGAGCCTGGGAGAAGGATGCGGGCGGTAGTTCGAAGGGGAGGCGCCATGAGTCGGCAGCGGTTGCCGGAACTCTGGCGGCTCCTCGGGTCTGAGCCTGCTTCCCTTCGGCTTACCTAGGCTGGTCCGCCTCCATACGGCTTCCAGAGGGCTGGGTGAGGGCAGATGCGGGAGTCCTTTTGGGCGGAGATGCGGCCGGCGCGGCTGCGGGGCTTTTCGAATCCCGGATCATCCAGCGCTGCGCGGGAGCCGGCGGCCTGGCGCGGAGCAGACGCCAAGGTGATGCAGGGCACGGCCCTCTTTTTTCCTCTCAGGGTCGGGGGGGGGGGGGGGGTGCGTTTGGCCGGGGGACCGGGGCGGTGTGCCGATCGCGCTCAGTCGACGGAGCGCAGGTGGCGGGGCCCGTGGCGCGGGGGGTGTGGGCAGCACCTCACTTTGCTTCTAATTAAAAAAAACAAAAAACAAGGCAACTTCGTTCACTTTAAGGGTTTCAAGGAGTGGGGCTGCCAGTCGTGGTGAGGTGGGAGGGGTTGGGGGGGGGCTGCAGGACATGGCTGGGTTAGGGGTTGCATTGGCTGGTGGTAGGGCTGTGGGACTGGTTTTAGTGTAGCTGGGTTTATACAACAGAGTATATATAAATAATTAAAATTAAAAACAACAACAACAAAAAAATATATATATATATATATGTATATCTATTCAGGGACAGGTAGAAAGGACATAGACGATTTTTGTTATTAAGACCAGGGGATTCGCAGTTGTGAGCCTCAGACTATTTGCATTTGCTGTATACATGGGTTGTGGTGGTTAACTCATGGAGATTTATTTTCTTTCCACCTATGGCTCTACCTGTTTTTCTTGGGATAGGATTTCCTTAGCTTACCCTCCTACTGAGGTGGTAATCATCTGTCCATGTCCTTTTCTGTCTCGGTCCGTCCCAAACTATCTTGACATGTTTGTATATTTCCGGTTTCTTTTATTTCAATTGGCTGTGCTTCCAGCCCAGCTGGTACTTCCTTTGGGAGGATAGCTGGGAGCTGGTTCGGTAGACTAGCTGGAGGGCTCGGGGGGCATGGCCCGGGCGGGAAGAGGACGCCGAACGGTGCGAACGGTTACGGCTTGGGGGTGGCGGGCCTGGGCTGCGGTTCGCGGGCCGGGGGGCGCGGGGGGCTGCTCTGACGGTACTCACTGGGAGCTGGGAGGCCAGAGGGGGGTTTGTAGCTTTGGGCGACTCCGTGGCGGGAGCGGGGCTCAGGAGCGTTGGGACTGTGGGCCTTCGGTTTGGGGGAGGTGCGTGGGGGGGGGGTCAGTGCTGGGGTCTCCTGGGGGGGGGCTGGTGGCGGTCCTCGAGATTACTCTCCCGTGGGGCTTGGAAGATCGGGGAGCGGGCTTGGGCTGGGGACTCGGTTCCTGCCAGGGGACCGGTTGCGGGCAGGGCCCTCGGTTGGGTATGCAGTGTCCCCCCCCCCTCGGGGTTTTTTTTCCTTGTGTTCTCTTTGTCTCCGCAGGTGATGGGACGAACTGCCACGCGGGCAGGGGCAGTGGAGGTGGACCACTGCGAGCGGTGAGCACGGAGCGGGCTGCCCCAGCTGGAGGAGGACAGTGGATGCTTGCGGCCTCAGACATCGGAGGCCAGGGGGCCGTGACTGGGGCAGCAGGTGAGTTACCAGCAGGCCGGGGGGTTGGGCTGATGTCAGCAATCGCGGGGTGGAGCAGGGTGATACGCGCGTGGGGCAGGGGACATTGGTGTCAGGGTGGCTCCACGGTTAGCAGTCCTCTCCTTTGGCGTGCACCATCTCTTCGCGTGGAAGGGGTGGGTGGCAGGGTTTCGAGGCCTGAGAGCACTGGGATAGTGTACATGGTATCTGGCCTGCGGATGCAGGAGCGGCGAGATATAAAGCTGTCCGCCTGCTTGGGGAAACGGGAGAGTGGCACGGGGAATCCCAAAAGCTTCTGGCCCTTTGGGCTGCAAATAGCGTCTTGGGTCTCCATTTGTTCGGGCTGTGGCGCGGCCGGAAAGAGGGTTGTGGGCCCGCTAGGCCTTGGTGCCGGCCCTCGAGCAATCCGCGGTGGGGCGGCTGGGCTGCTGCACTACTTCATTTGGGGTCTTCGGAGGTGGCTTCTGCGAGACCCGCGGGGAGGGGAGTAGTCCGGGGGAGTGGGGGTTCCCGGATGGTTTTGGGGGGTCCGAATTTTGGCCATCGTGGGGGCGTCGGAGGGGCGAGGTCCCTGGGTTGCGCAACTGCAGCGCTCGGTCGGGGTACGCTTGGGGGTGTGTGAACGCACAAAAAAAAAAAATCGAACACATCAATCCAAAAAATAAAATATATATATATATATATATATATATATAATAATAATAATACCGCCGAAATGTGGGCGCTTTCCTGCCTTTGGTGCGGTTGGGTCGGACAGCGCTGATCACACCCCGGGTGCAGGGTGCTCATCATGTGGCTTGTGGTTCGGTCAGTTGCAGTGGTGAACCATTTGGGTATTGGGCACGGATGGCACGGGGGTTACGGCGTTGTTGCAGTTGTGGACAATGGCGTGGTTGCTGTGGTAAAGGGGGGGCTTGGCTCATATGCGACGGCCGATAGGCTGGTCAGCTTCAGTTGCATACGTGAGGTTTGAGTACTTCCGGTGCGTCTGGGGGGGAGCGGTTGGTGGAGGAGGTCATTGCCTGGCAGTATGCGCAGCGTAAGATCGACGACCCGGTGCCGTGGCCTAGGGGCACGCCGGCTCTGCGGGGATGTAGATGTCGTCGAGTGGGCGGATCGTCTCCTTTATGGGTAAGGCTTCGATTCGGCATGGGTTGCGATGTCCGGGTCGGCTGCGTGGTACTTCGTGTTGATGGAAGTGCAGGCTCCCTTAAGCGCGGTGGCTGTGGTAGGGGGTGGTGGCGACTTCGGGAGTGCTGTTAAGGCACGCATGCTCGGGGAATCCGAGGTTCTGCGGGTGGGCTGAGTGCAGAACATTTTATTTCTGGGAGGGCCGGTCTATGTCTGCGGGCCTACTTCCATAGGGGATGGGGGGTGGTGGTGGCTCTTCGCGGGCTGGGCATGCCTCCTGTCGGTCTAGCAACGGTTTTCTGGGAATTGGTTTCCCTTAGGGCTGGGTGGGCTGTGATTGGTCAGCGCACAGCCCCGGTTAGGGGTGTGGGCACTGATGTAGCGGGATCAGAGCTGGTGGTGGGCGTCCCATGTTGGCCTCGGCTTGGGGGGCAGCGTCTCGGCATATCTCTGCTGGCTTTAAGGGGCGGGTGGACGGGTGGCCCCTCCCCAGGGGTACGGGGGGACCTTAAACGGTGCGGGGTGCTGCGGACGGGAGGGACCCGGACGGATGCGGGGCATACAAATAGCTTCTGGGGGTTGGAGTGTGCATGGTATGCGCACGGTCGATGCTTCTTGGCAATAGGGGGACTATTTCTCAGGGGGGCTTGGGGAAGCGCTGCTCTGCCTTGCCATAGGATTCCTACTATTCCAAGCAGGGATGGCCAGGTAATTTCGTTGCGGTTCGGTGGGCGGGTCGGTGACCACCTTACAGCAAGGGGAGGGGTATTGGGGGCCTAGGCGGCAGCAGCGGTTCTGGGCAGGCGACGGGCTGTTGCGGATCATCCTAGAGAAATTAGAAAGGGACTACAAGGGGTGGGAGTTGGCGGGTTTGCCGGGCTGGTTTTCTGCCCATTGTACCCTTTGTGGCGGTGGGTGGCATTCAGGCTCGCTCGGCAGGCGAGGCTTGCGGTGGTCGGGTCCCGGGTGTGGGATGTGTCCGTAGTTCCGCGGGCAGCTGATGCGGCAGCGGTACGTGGGGAGGGATGCTGGGGTGAGTGCGGTGGTGCAGAGGATGGGTGTCTGCGTGTGTGGGGCGGCGCGCGGCAGTCTCAGCCGGTGTGTACGATTTTGGGGGCGGCAATCAGGTGGGGTCATGGGGGGGTGGCGGCCCACAGCTACAAGCATTGGCGGATGGTGAAGGGAGGTTGAGGGCCGTTTTTTCGGCGGGGGGGGGCAAGCAATTGTTGGGGGCTAAGCGGTTGCAGTTCAGTGCTCACTGGTTGAAATCAGTTGCGGGGACAAGGCCTCGGGTTGGGGGGGCTGATGGTCGTCCCCTCGTGAGGGGTGGGCGAGCGAGAATCGGAGGCCGGTATGGACTCATGTGGTCAGGATCCGGATGGAGTATTGTATGCTGGGGTGTGCGGTCGCCTTGCGGACCTCTCCGGATGCCTTTGCTGGGTCCTGCAAGGGCTCGTGGACCCCGGCGGCAGGGAGCGGTTTCCATTTGCGGTAGGGTGACGTTAGGGATGGGGGGGTAGGACAGCGCGTGCTTGGAGGGTTTTCAAGGAATCTGGCTGTACTGCGATACGGGTTGCCCGGGGGGGGGGGGGGGGGAAGGTTGGTGGCGGGCTTCCTGTCAGGGCCGGTTGGCTGGCTTATCAAAAAAAAAAAAAAACGGACAAACAAAACATAAATAAATAAATAAATGAAAAAAAAAACAAAAAACACAAAACCAAAACAAAGAACATGCAGCGAATGCATACCTGATAGCTGCACGGGGGGGGGGGGGGGGAACGGTCCCGTGTCAGTGGTGGGTCCGTGCCCCAGGCTGTGCATTACTCAGACGCGTGGGAGCGGGGAGTGCGGGTGCACGGTTGTACAAGGGACGGCGGGCACTTACTCCTTATGAGTGCCTTGCTTGCTAGCCCTGGCGGATGGTGTGAAATGTGTATGTAGTTGGGGGGCTCACCGGTCGCAGCTTGTGTGGTGGGGGGGCGGCTTCAGGACATTAATGTCACCGGGGCCGGTAGAGGGATCCCGGAGGTCCGGGGTCTGGGGCTCGAGGCCGTACCGGGGTCGAGGGCGGGGTGCCCTCGACCTGACATTAATGTCCTCTGTGCCGGTGGCGGGATCCCGGAGGTCCGGGGTCCGGAGCCTTAGGCTATACTTGGGCTGGGGGCGGGGTGCCCCCGACCCGGATAACCCCTGGCTGACTTTTGCTAATTACATGGCGAGGTCGGGGAAAGGGGATTAGGAGATTGCCGTTGGCGGGACCGCGGCAGGAGCGGAGGCAGGGTCACCTTGCTATTAGCATGGCTGGTGAGGCATTGCTCCGCTGGTTGGATTGTTAAGAGGAGTATTCTTGGATTGTAATGTCCAGTATCTTATAAAGGTTAATAAAGCTGCGACCGGTTAATTCCCAAGAATGGTTGTCTGTGTGCATTTTGTGGGCAATGAGGGGGAACTAAATTGGGGGGGGGGAGGAAGTGGGGTGGTTGGTTAGAGGAGTCCGGAGCACCATGTCCGAACTACCTCGGTTATTTGTATTTTTCTGAGGCAATGGAGAGTTAAGTGACTTACCCAAGGCCACAAGGAGTGTTAATGGGAATCAAACTCTGGTGTCTGTATTCCCAAGCCAGTGCTCTTAACCATCAGGCCACTCCTCCATGCTGACCAATAGAAATGAAAACTAACAAAGTGCAATAAACTGTTCCAATCTGCCTTTTTCCTATAAATAGACATGTGCAATCCTAAAGTAGATTTACTGATAGTTAAATCCAGAAAAGGAAGCTATTCCAATGAACGTTGAGCAGTGAATTGCAAATTTTCATAAACTCTATTTAGCCATCCACAAATTACTGCAACTTTGCTTCAGTGGCTGTCCATACAAAAATATAAGGAGAGCATAATTGCATATGAGGTCATTAATTAGATGTAAAACATGCTTTTCTTCAAAATTAGCTACATAAAGACCTGCCACTGACAGAGCTAAAGTCACACCCATCACTGTACCTTTTGATTTGCAAAAAGTACTCTGTGTTGAATTCAAAGTAATTATGAGATAAAACCATTATTATCAGCTCAACCAAAAATTGAACAGTAGCCATTGTCATGAAGTAAATAGATTCGGGTATACAATTTTTATTGCTGATTGCTGTGGTATGTTGGTATATAGAGATGCAATATCCATTGTCACCAATAAAAAATTCTCCTGACAACAGAGTAAAACAGGACAAATAACAAATCATAGCCATAGAATCCAAAACATGGAAGCTTGTTGAGCAGCAAAAAGGTTAATAAACTTGTCAACATAAATTAATGGAGGCGCTAGTACTGAGTCAAAACAAGCCATAATAGGCTGACCAGAGGGGCATTCAAAATATTTATGTATCTTAGGAACCACATAAAAAATAGGGACCACTGGATATTTTTCATATAAAAAAATCATTTCTGTCCCATGATTAAATCCTGTGCTACAGCAGCATCCAAAAGTTGTCTAATCTTTCCAACATAGCTTGTATTTCCAACATAGGATCATGATCTAACATCTGGTAAAATGCCACATCGCAATGTTGTCAGTAAACTTCCTTCTCAAAGTCATACAACTTCATCAACACTAACCCCCTCCTTTATCAGCTGGTTTAATAATACATGTGTGGTCGCTCCTCAAATATTGAAGAGCTGCCCGTTCTTCAGTTGTCAAATTATGGCCATTATAATTCATGGTTGGCAACGTTGTAACATCTTGTAATACCAATTTTTCAAATGCCGCTATACTGACATCACAAGGGCCCAGACGAGACCCAAGAAGAAGGGTGAGATTTCTTCCTGATATGTAATAGCTGATACGGTTGTACTGCAAAACACAAATTCAGCTTCAAACATTGAAAAACCTTATTTAACTGCACATGTTTGAAATGAATCATAGGGCCTCCAAGTTTTATTCCCCATTGTTCAATGTATGCCTCATGTTAATGTTATAATTAAACCACTTTGAATCTAAGATAAAGCAGGATAGACAACTTGTTAAATAAATAAGTAAATAGGGTTGCTAGGGGTCAAAAGATAAGTCCTTATTCAAAAGGGAATACTCCACCGCTGATAATGGCACATCTGCCAAATTGAAAACTAGAGATCCTGATGCCATAAGACTGGGTGAACAGTTACTTATGAGACAGTCCTGTTATTACATGCTCACCCTTGTGTAGATGCTGCATGGACAGCTTCTTAGATAAAAAAAAGTCTCTGATGGCCCGGATGAATCAGAATAGACTTCCGAGGAAGTCTCAAAGTTGACTCCTTGATGCCATAGCATACCAGACTGTTTAGTGGCATACATCCAAGGGGTAGACTTGTCCCTTTTTGCAATCGAGCTCATCTCAGTGATATTTCTGCAATTTAGTATGATTAACATCAGTATGGAACTGATACAACTGTTTTTTAAATCAAAATTCTGTGTCACATGCTCCTCCTCTGCCAAAGTGGCCTTAAATGTGGTAGTCTTCATATCAATCTCTGGTTGCATCTCCTCAGCCACTTTGATGTTGTCTCGATAATAAGTAAAATGAAGTAATGAGCACAATTATTAAGAATGGTACTCAATTTGGTAACAAATTCAGGCTGACTGGCTTACATAAATCCGCAATCCCTAAGGTATAAAATCCACTTCACTTGACAATAATCTTCTTTATCACTTCACAATGTAATTCTGCTCATATCTGGCATTTCTGTAGAATGAGCAACTCTGGCCAATCAACAAAAGCCATTTTATTTTTCAGATGTCTGCGGTGTGCTTCTATGTCTTGACAAAACATTGTGTGCAACATTGAGCAAGGTCAGGATTGGGGATTTTTAAAGGGCCAAAGAACCACATTATTCAATATTTATTGCTTTTCAAGATAAATGATCACTATCATGTTTGTTTCAGGGGTAATCCCATCATGTCTTGAAATATGATATTATAAAACTATTTCAAAAAAATTGGCACTGTTGGTAGTGGAATGCAGCGATGATGAAATGCATGTGTACCCATCTCGTGTTTTTTGAGGGGGGTAGATGTTTTGGCAACCTGGTTTGGTATTAGTGTATATGTTTTGTGTAGAAGACCCTAAGAAGTCCTTATGAAGTTGAAGAGGTTTTAATGAATTAACGTTTCTTTCATAGACTTTATTTTGATTTTGATGATATGGTAGTCCAATGTTATCTTTACACTTCCTTGCATTTATTTGGTACTGTATGGTTTAAATATTGACTCATCAGTTTTGTGACAGCTTGTGTTTTTCATACTTCTCTCAAAAACTGCCACACCAGAATTTGGCCAGGAAAAAAAGCCCTGGATGTTCACCAGCTAAATTGCTAATTTGTGTCTGTTTCAGTTTGTGAATCAAAAGTTAGGGGGTTATCTTATAATTAAGTATATATGTAAATTCTAAATGCCAGGACAATTTCTCCAAATGGGTTAGTTTTGTGAATACCACGACAGTTATGAACTTCACTTCTAAGCCAGAGTATGTGGAGTATGATCTCAGTCTCTCAAATTTACTGCCAACGCTCGATGTACTACTTGCATCACCCCAAAGAGAGCCTTCCTCTGGAGGCTGTAAGATCTAACACGTATGGGTAATTTATCAAGGCATCCTTGGAAATTCTTCTTAATCAAGACTGTGGCACCCAACATGATGCAGGTATTTATTTATTTATTTATTTATACATCTTTTCTATACCGCCACTTCCAGAGATCAGTGGCGGTTTACAGGTAACAAACATTAATAATAGAGCACTATTATTTTACATAGAACAGATTTAGAACAAAGAACTATTTTACATAGAACAGATTTAGAACAAAGAACATTCAACTATTAAGTGTAACTTAAAAATACAATGAGATAACAGGAGGGGTAGGAACCTTTTGAACTGGGTATTAATTAGATAATGTTTCAAACATAGTACCAACAGTATATCAACAGTAAAGTCAAATATTTACATTAAATTACAGTTATTCACATTGAGCGACAAGCAAATTGCTTTCTAAGGGTAAGCTTAATCTAGGTGAGTAATGTTGATGTGTGGGAAAGGTTTATTATGCTTTGTCTAAGTAGGGTCAGTGAGTGATTGATGAACGGTGTTTTTTCTGTGTTAGGATGATCTTCAATGTGGAGGTTATTGTAGTGCAGAGTAAATAGATGGGGTTTTTAGATTTTTTCTAAATAATTGAAGATCTTTGATTTCTCTGATTTCAATCGGGAGGTTGTTCCATAGCGTAGGGGCGAAGTATGAGAAAGCTGTGTTACTTGTCTTCTGACTTGTTTTTTCGAATAGAATCAGGAACTTGTATCGTGTGAAGGTTTATTCTTCGTCTCTATCTATTATCATGTGGGATGGTGATCAGCGTAGATAAGAAAGATGGTGCTATATATTAAAGATCTTAAACGTATTGACTAAGGACTTGTAGATGATTCTGCATGAGACGGGTAGCCAATGGAGAGCGTAGAGGATCGGAGATATATGATCTAAATTTTCGCTTTGTAGATAATCCTTGCGGTGACATTTTGGGCTAATTGAAGAGTGTGAATATTTTTCTTAGAGGTCCCTTGAAGAATACCATTCAGTAGTCTAAATGTGGTGTAATAAGTGTTTGTACTATGGTTCTGAAATCAGTGTTATCTATCAGTGGTCTAAGTTTTGTTGGTCCTCAATTTGAAATATATTGTTCTTACAGATTGTTTTATATGTTTGGTGAGGCTGAGGGTTTTATCCCAGAGTGACTCCCAAGTATTTGATCTCATCTTTGGACTGGGAGAGAGTTTTTTTTTCCAATCTTGATTTCAAGTGGGGGAGTGAAGCTTGTGTTTCTTGTTATAAATAGAACTTCTGTTTTTTTAAAATTAATATTCATATTCCTTGATTTCAGCCACAGTTCAGCTTCAGAGAGGCAACGACATATGTTACTATAATCCGGGTTTGACACATCAAATGGCGAGTATAACATGATGTCGTCCGCGTAGATGTGGTAGTTGATTTTGAAGCGTTTAAATATGGAACAGATGGGTTGAAGATAGAGATTAAACAAAAGTGCGAAAGGGCAGAGCCTTGAGGGATGCCCTGTTCTTGTGGAAATGGGGATGAGGCATTTCGATCTATTTGCACATATTGGGTCCGTTAGTAAAATAGGATATGAACCATTCAAGGGTTTTATCTTTGATGCCTATTTGAGAGAGTCTTGAAATGAGCGTGTTATGGTTTACAGTGTCAAAAGGCAGAGGAATATCAATGAATATGAGAATAAAGGCTCGCGTTGGCATTATCGATACCTCTGATGATTGTATCAAATAGTGCTGTTAGGGAGTGTTTTCTACACCATGATAAGGGCGAAATCCATATTGATGATCATCTAATGGAGCTGATGAGTCCATATAATCTTGCAGTTGTGTTTGCACAATCTTTTCAATAATCTTAGCAAGAAATGGAATACTTGCAATAGGACGATATGAAGTTGGGTCATGGTCGTCTAGAGTTTGTTTTTTAACAGCGGTCGAATTGCTGACCTTTTGAGGACATCTGCTATACGTCCTTGTTGAAGAGATTGGTTGACTATGTTTAGTAAGTCTGAGGCAAGTTCTGTTTTTGTTGATTTTTATCCAAGTCACTGGACAGGGATCAAGAAGAGAGGTTGTTGTATTTAGGTTGGAGATTGTCTGAAGTAGTAGTTGTTGGTTAATAGGGTGGAAGGTTTTCCATTCCAGGTGGTTATTATCTGAAAGAGTTAGGCTAGGTGGGGTGAAATGGCTGTTTAGTTTGAGTTTATTTGCAAAATGATCAGCAAGTAATTGTGGGTTAATACAAATTTTGTGAGAATTGTTGGATGGGGATTTGGTTAACGATTTATCAGTACATTTTCAGAAAAAAACTATGTACACACTTTCACTTTGAAAATTATCCCATGGCATTAATGCACCCATTTTTGCCACACATACATTTCTCAGCCTAATTTATCCTCAAGGTGTATTAAAATAAATAGTGTAACCCAACAAGTCTTGCATATGGAAAATGCAGTTTTTGATGTCTTAGTACGGTCTCAGTGATGGACGTTTTTGATTTGCTGTGATTGCCCTCTCCTCAGTTTTGCATAATAGTGGAGCTTGTGATCAATAGTCTGTGCTTAAGGAAGACTTTAGAAAAGAAAGTCAAAGGTCATCCTTCTCTCTGTTTCTTTTTTAACAACATGGCATAACCAGAAGTAAAAGGGCGTGGGCAGGGTCCCGGCGCCCACGCGTAACCGGGTGCCTGGCCCGGCGCGGGACCCTGCACGTGCCTTGGGGGAGCATGGGGGGGACGGCGCGTCAGCGGGGGAGCGCTGCGCGCGGGATTTAAAATGATTGGCTCCGCTGGGCTGGTGAGGTAAGCAGAGCCAATCATAGTGCAGGGCGCCATGTGCTGCGGCTTGGATTCCTTTGGCCGAGCACATGCGACTGGGCTGGAGTGCGAGCAGGAGCAGGGGAGCGGCAGAGAGGTCCAAAAAAAGAAAGGAAAATTTTGTGTGGTCAGTGCGGCACTGGAGCGGGCCTTCTTGGTGGGTGTGTTGAAGTCAGGAGTGGAGCGGAGCTTGAGCTGCCGGTGTTGCAGAGGAGCAGGCTCAGTACTCTGGTCAGCGGCGAACAGGCGAGTGCGGCTTTGCTTCTTTCAGCTGCGTTTGGGGAGAGGTGCGGGTGAGTGGGAGCCGGTAAGATTGTTAAAAAAACAAACAAATAAAAAAGAAGCATGATTAGCAGGGAAGTACGTGAGGCGCGGCTCTCGGGGAGTTGTATAAATCAATAGACTGAAAGTTAAATATTAAAAAAAAAAAAAGATAAATAAAATTTTAAATTAAAAAAAAAACAATAAAGTACCGTGGTGGTGCTGCATGAGAGAGGGATATGGCGGGGAAGCAGGTTGGTAAGGGGCGTGGGGGTGGTAGAGCTGGCGTGGGTCAGTTAAGGGGGCAAGGAGGGTGGAGGTTGGACTCGGGGAGTAGGGGGGCGGAGGGGCAGAACGAGAGGGAGAGATGCTATGCGGGGCTTGGGCAGAGTGCGGGGCCCAGCCGGGGGGAGGGGCAGTTCTCCATCCTCGGGGAGTAGGGCGCCGAGGGGTAACAGGGCTAGGGGCCGGTTGGGAGGTCCTGTGGGAGGGAGGTGGAGCATCCGGTGGGTGATATTGCGCAGGTGAGAGGTTCATCAGGGGGAGAGGCCGGTGAGGTTGCTGGGGGTAGGTCAGAGCAGGGGCAAGGGTGTGTTGCAGGCCCTGGTTGGCTTGTGGGGGATGGCGGCAGTCCCGAGTTGGGGGCTTGGGGAAGGGGTGGTAGCAGCATGTTTTCTCCGGGAGGTTTTGTGGCTGTCCCAGGAGGCTATGGGCCGTATGGGCAGCACCTGCTTTGGGACCAGTGGTTGGGGGGAGGGCAGGGCTCTTCATGGGCAGATTGGGCAGGGGCGTGGCAGCCGACTTGGTCTATGGGTTTCCCGCCTCTGGGTGTCCCTTTTTTGTCTTCACAGATTCCCAGGATGTCTGTGCCCGGGGAGGTATCCATGGAGCCTGGCTTCGGGTGCCACCATTGCAGAAGGATCGTTGAGTGTATCGGAACAGGCCCAAGGAGCGCATGGGCAGCAGCCGAGGGTTGATCCTTCTCCAGGAGTTTCCGCTTTTGGCAGATGGTAGGGCTGCAGGAGAACAGATGGGTGAGTTGCAGGCAGTGGTGGTTGCGGAAGGCGTTGAGAGTGGGGCGCGGGCCAGGAGGTCGGGGAAGGCGCGTCAGAAGCGGAACTATGGATGTCGGTGTCGACATTCTTCTCAGTCGTCTTCCTCTTCATCCTCTGAATCGTCAGTGTCCTCCGACAGTGAGGATGTGAATCAGGAGTCGGCGCTAGGGAGGGGCGCTACCGGAGAGCAGGCAAGTGCGGGTTCAGCTTCCGTCTCAGCTCTATCGGAATTATGGGAAGGGGTGCCCAAAAGGTTGTGAAGAAAAATTTTGAAGAGGAAGTATATTGATATTTTTCGCTTGCTTGAGGGTCGGAAGCGTTCGGGCAACAGAAAAAAGCGTAAGGAGGATGAGAAGGCCGGTCGTATTCGAAAAGTCTCCCGCAATGTGATAAATTGGATAAGATCATTCTTGCGTCTGGCGAGTGTGTGGGTCAGCATTTTCCATGGCAGTATGGGATGTTGCTGTCTTACGCTGATTCAATCCTGGAAGCATCACAAGCACACGAAGGTTGGTCGTGGCTGAATTATGACGAGAAGTTCCGGGATAAGATGGAGGAGAACAAGCACTTAACTTGGGGTACGCAGGACATAAACCTGTGGTTAACTCAGATGTTGGTTAAGGTTGGGGCGGGGGGCGGGGCGGGGGAAAGGCAGGGTTGGCGGTGGCGTCAGCGGCGGGTCGTTCCTTTCGTGGCAGAGTCTCCCCAGTGCAGACGAAGCTGGCTATTGGTGCAGGCAGTGACGTGTGTTGGCAGTTTAATAGGTCTGTATGTCCCTTCCCGGACTGTAAATTTCGGCACGCGTGCTCGGTCTGCGGGTGGCCCTATTCCGCAACAAAATGTGTTAAGAAAGCAGCTGGGGCACTGGCAGGGCCGGGAACTAAGTGATGGTCTGGGTGATTTGGCCCCTTCGCCGATAAGGGTGCCTGTGTTGTATAGCTGGCTTAGTAGGTACCTGAAGATTAAGGATAGGTTAACGTTGCAGTTTGGTTTTCAGTATGGTTTTATTATTTCAGTTCAGGGTGGTGTGGAGGGTATAGCGGCGTGGAATTCCCCAAGTGTGTGGCGCTGGGCATCGGTTGCTAGAGACAAGTTAGATGGGGAGCTGCGGCTGGGAAGGATTGCGGGTCCGTTCAGGCACCCTCCTTGTAGCGATTTTGTTGTGTCTCCGTTGGGGATCATACCTAAGAAGGAGCCAGGGAAGTTTAGGCTGATCCACAATTTGTCTTCGCCATTGGGATCCTCGGTAAATGACTTTATCCCGCGTGCAGGGCCGGATTTACCTTGAGTGAGGCCCTACGCCAACAAAAATTGTGGGCCCCCAGCAGGGGCGGCCCAAGGGGGGTGCGGGGCCTCATTTGCATAAGGGACCTCATTTGCATAAATATTTGCATAATGTTACCATATACTAACTTTTAGTAAACGTGCCTCTTAATGAGTGTATGGATAAAGAAAGACTAAAAGATTTCTACATTACTATAATCCAGTGCCAACTGCCAGACACATTAGGAACTACTACAAACACTGCCCATTTAGAACCCATAGCAAACCCGCCGTGTCCTAACAGCACTACCAGGACTCACAAAGCACCATACTCTACCAATCAAAAGGCAACACTGCAAATATTAAACCAATACATTTCAGAGAACAACAATACATGACCTACTGGGGAAAGAGAACAAGTGGCAATGTCAAATAGGAATTATATAAACAGAACACCTCAGCTCAGTTACACATGCAGAACATAGACCATCACCAAACAAGTAATCATAATTTAGAAACAGGAAGACAATAATTAAACTGGGAATCTGTAGAAATAAAACTATACATTAATTTGCTCTTGTACTAAACAAAGTGCAGACGTTAATGATGCACATTTACCAGAGCTGACATATTCCAATTAATAAATTCAAAATAAAGAGATATTTTTCTACCTTTTGTGCATTTTTTTCAGCTGCAATTGCTCCAGCCACTTTCTTCTGGTTTCTTCGTGTCTTCTGCTAACTCTCCATCGCCTGCTGTCCATTTGTCCTTTCTTCTCTCTTCTAGTTTTATTCCATTCTCTCTCTACATCTGCTTTAACATACTAATCTTTCTCCTTTTGCTCTTTCCTCATTCCTATTTCATCCACTCAAATTTTACCCCTCTATCCTCAATCCCCACTTACTCTCCAAATACCCGGCCAATTGTAGATTTTTTATCCCTCCCACACAAAATATTTTTCCCTTCTCCATTTTACTCTTCCAGCCCCATCCTATTCTAATCCTCCCCCAACATCAGCTCCCTTCTAGTTCCAGCCTCACCCAGCATCCATTCCCTTCTAGTCCCTGCATCAGCCCATTTCCAGTCCTAGCCACCCATCAGCCCATTTCCAGTCCTAGCAACCCCCCAACCCAATACCAGTCCTAGCCCCTCATCAACCCACTTCCAGTCCTAACCCCCATCACCCCATTTTCAGTTTAATCCCCCCCTACAACCCATTACCAGTCCTAACCCCCCATCAGCCCACTTCCAGTCCTACCCCATCAACCCATTTCCAGTCAGCCCCCCATAGCCCATTGCCAGTCCTAACCCCCCCATCAACCCACAGCCCATTACCAGTCCTAACCCCATCAGCCCACCTCACGTCCGAACCCCCTCAACCCATTTCCAGTCAGCCCCCAGAGCCCATTGCCAGTCCTAACCCCCCCATCAGCCCACAGCCCACTTCCAGTCCTAACCCCATCAACCCATTTCCAGTCAGCCCCCCATAGCCCATTACCAGTTCTAACCCCCCCCCATCAGCCCACAGCCCATTACCAGTCTTAACCCCCCCATAGCCCATTACCAGTTCTAACCCCCCCTCAACAGCCCACAGCCCATTACCAGTCCTAATCCCATCAGCCCACCTTGTCTTAACCCCCCCAGCCCATTTCCAGTCCTAGCCCCCCCCATAGCCCATTACCAGACAGCCCCCATCAGCCCACAGCCCATTACCAGTCTTAACCCCCCCCATAGCCCATTACCAGTTCTAACCCCCCCTCAACAGCCCACAGCCCATTACCAGTCCTAATCCCATCAGCCCACCTTGTCTTAACCCCCCCCAGCCCATTTCCAGTCCTAGCCCCCCCCATAGCCCATTACCAGACAGCCCCCATCAGCCCACAGCCCATTACCAGTCTTAACCCCCCCATAGCCAATTACCAGTTCTAAACCCCCCCAACAGCCCACAGCCCATTACCAGTCCTAACCCCATCAGCCCACCTCCAGTCTTAACCCCCCCAGCCCATTTCCAGTCCCAGCCCCCCCAATAGCCCATTACCAGTCCTACCCCCCCCCCCATCGGCCTAAAGTAAAATTTAATAAAAAAAATAAAACGCTGGCTGCTACCGCTGCCGCCGCGGCAGCGGCAGCATGGACTGACCCACGGGGCCCCCTCTGCCTGGCTGAATCCCTCCCTCCCTCCGCGACGGCTGAGCCCCTCCGTGCAGACTTTGAGAGGCGCGAAGGGAGAGTGTCTCCCTCGCGTCTTTGTTAAGCCCGCAGGGGCTGATGGGAAATTTCCCATCAGCCCCTGCGGGCTTAACAGAGACGCGAGGGAGACACTCTCCCTTCGCGCCTCTCAAAGCCGGCACGGAGGGAGGGAGAGAGGGACGGACGGACGGATTCAGCCGGGCAGAGGGGGCCCCGCGGGACAGTCCATGCTGCCGCGGCGGCAGCCAGCATTTTTTTTTTTTAAATTTAATTTTAATAAGGCTAACAATGTTTTCAATTTTTGTGGGCCCTTGTCAGCTGTGGGCCCTACGCCACGGCGTAGTTGGCGTAACGGTAAATCCGGCCCTGCCTGCGTGAGTGGTGTATGATTCGGTATGCATCTTTTGACAGAGCGGCGCAGTTAGTCAAAAGGGCGGGTCCTGGGGCATTGATGGCGAAGGTGGATATTGAATCAGCTTTTTGCTTGTTGCCAGTGCACCCATCGGCCTTCAGGTTGTTGGGTTTTCAGTTTGAGGGAGAATACTATTATGATAAGTGCATGCCCATGGGTTGTGCCATATCTTGTGCGTACTTCGAGAAATTTAGCACTTTCTTGCATTGGATGTTGGTGCAGAGAGTCGGAAGTTCAGATGTGGTGCATTATTTGGATGATTTCTTTTTCGTGGGAGAGGCTGAGTCGGCGGGTTGAAGCCGGTTGCTGGAGGGTTTCTTGGACATGGCTGGCAAATTGGGGGTGCCCTTGCCTGAGGGCAAGGTAATGGGCCCGGCGACGAAGCTTACTTTCTTGGGTGTTGAATTGGATTTGCGAAGCATGGAGGCGCGGCTGCCGTGGGAGAAGGTGGTGAAACTGCGCGTTTTGGTGGCTAATGTCTTGGCCTCATCTAAGCTAACATTGAAGGAAATGCAGGCTCTTATGGGATCGCTCAATTTTGCATGCAGGGTCATTCCGATGGGGCGGGTGTTCATTCGGCGGTTGGCCGCATCGACATCTAAGGTGAAGAAGCCTCATCACCGCATTCGTGTGTCGAGTGGGATGCGAGAGGACTTGTGTGTTTGGGATGTCTTTTTGCGAGACTTTAACGGGACTTCTCTTTTGCAGGAGGCGGAGATTTCAAGTGAGGATTTGCAGCTGCACACGGACGCCGCTGGGGGGTCAGGGTTGGGCATTTACTTCAATGGTGCCTGGTGTGCGGACAAGTGGCTGCAGGCATGGGTTGATGACGGGCTAGTGCATAATATTACTTTCTTGGAGCTATTTCCAATGTGGGTGGCATTGGCGTTATGGCCGGATAAGTTGGGCGCTCGCAGGGTTGTATGGTGGTGCGATAACGAGGCTGTGGTGCATGTCATTAATCGTTATTCGCCTCGTTGCGGTCTGGAGGCGTCTCTGGTGTGTCGGATTGTATTGGCATGTTTGCGTTTGAATGTTGACCTGAAGGCGCGTCATATACCCGGGCATACTAATGCAATTGCTGATGCTCTTTCCTATTTGCAGTGGGAGCGGTTTCGGAAGTTGGCGCCGGAGGCGGACGAGAAAGGGCTCAGGGTCCCTTGGAGCTTGTGGAGCAGTGGTCTGTCGAGATGAGGACGCTTCTGCGGAAGTCGGTGGCGGAGCATACTTGGAAGGCATATCAGCGTGGTTGTGAGAGGGTGCTGGAATTTCTGCATGTTGGTGGTTGGGAGAGCGGGGAGGTTTCTGAACACCTGTTGGGGAGGTATGTTAGTTGGGCAAAGGAATGGGGGGTTACGAGATCGGCTGTCCGGAGTCATTTGGCGGGGTTTGGATTTTTTGCTAGAGCGGCGGGTTTTGAAGTTGCCGGCCGGGGGTTCTTGGCGCGGCGTCTGCTGCAAGGGTGGGCACGTTCCCAGCCGTTACTGCGGGACCAGCGGCGGCCGATTACGCATGAGTTACTGTTGGGTCTGTGCCAGGAGCTGCCAGGAGTTGCGGCGTCGCAGTATGAGGCGGTTCTTTTTCGGGCTGTTTTTTGTCTTGCGTTTTTTGGGGCCTTTCGGGTGGGCGAATTGGCCGGGGCAGCATGTTTGGATTGAAAAGGGGCTGGTACACATGTTGTTGGCAAGATCCAAGACGGACCAGTCGGGTAAGGGGTTGTGGGTAGTCTTGAGAGAGATCGGTGGGCGCACATGCCCGGTGTCCGCTCTCATGGAGTATGTGGAGGTTCAACCAAAAGGGGAGGGGGGGTTTGTACATAGGGATTTCCACGCGGTTACACGTTTTCAAGTTACAGCAGTTTTACGGTTGGTGTTGCGGCAAATGGGCAAAGATTCGCGGCTTTTTTCCACACACTCGTTTCGCATCGGGGCAGCTACCAGTGCTGCGGCCGTGGGATTGACCGGCGAGCAGATTCAAGGTATAGGCAGATGGCGGTCAAGGGCATTTATGGGTTATGTCCGGTTATGAGGCACCTTGTGGAGGCCCGGGGGGGGGGGATATTACTAATGATGTGCTTCTTTTTCAGATAAGGGGCCATGTCAGCAGGAATGCTGGATGTTTGGCCACTCCTTTGTGTTCTGGGCCAGGCGACGAGCAGCAGAGAGGCCCATTGGGCAGAATTTGGGACTGGACTCATCCGTGGTGGCGATTTCATGGCTGGGCAAGCGTGGTCTGCGTTGGAATCAGTTGCTGCCTTTGCTTCGTCACCAAGGGTGCATCCGGAAGCCTCCGGCTGTGTTGCTGGTGCATATGGGAGGCAATGATTTGGCTGCTTGGTCATGTAAGCAGATAATCAGAGCAGCTAAAAAGGACTTTGCGGCAGTTCTCTGTATGTTTGAGAGTGTTATGCTAATATGGTCGGATATTATCCCACGGCCTGCGTGCTGGGGGCAGAGGAGATGGTCTCGGGGTTTAACAAAGATTAATTGGCAGATCAGGAGGTGGGTATGTGAGCAGGGGGGGTATCAAGTGCAGCATGCTTGGGTCGAGGTGGCCTGTGCTGGGTTGTATAGAGAAGATGGTGTGCATCTTTCTCCCGTGGGTATGGATCTGCTCCTGAACAATTGGCAGGAAGCAGTGGAGAGGGTGGTTAGGAGTTAGACATGCTGGTCGCAGCTTCCAGTGGGGGGGGGGCGGCACAGGTAAGGTGGGGGACCTGTGCCGGTGGCGGGATCCCGGATGTTTCCGGGGTCCGGAGCCTTAGGCGACTTGGGGTGAGGGCGGGGTGCCCTCGACCCAGACAACCCCTGGAAGACTTTTGCTAGTAATATGGCGAACTCAGATAGGGGTGGTAGGAACTTTGCCGGTCGGGTGACCATGGCTTGAGCAGAGGCCGCGGTTGCTTTGCTAATTGCATGGCTGGTGACATGTGGCTCCGCTGGGGGGGGGGTTGGCTTGACCAGTATTACTGTTTATGTTCAAGATGTGGTTTTGGAATAAAGCTGCGACCAGTTCTTACCAAAATGGCTGTTGGTGATTTTTGTGGATAGGAGGAAAGGAAGAATGGAGGGGTGGGGGGCCCGGACTGATGAAGGGTGAGCGCGGGTCCTGCTGCCCGGTTAGTAAAAGGGCGTGGGTAGGGTACAGGCATCCGCATGTAACCGGGTGCCTGGCCCAGCGCAGGACCCTGCACGTGCCTTGGGGGAGTGTGGGGGGAGGGACGGCATGTCAGCGGGGGAGTGCTGCGCACGGGATTTTAAATGATTGGCTCCGCTGGGCTGGTGAGGTAAGCGGAGCCAATCAGAGTGCAGGGCGCCATGTGCTGCGGCTTGGATTCCTTTGGCCAAGCACATGCGACTGGGCTGGAGCACGAGCAGCCCACCCGCCCACCCGTTAGGGTTAGGTGGGGGGCAGTGCTTTGGGGTGTCGCAGCGGGGGGGGGGGGGGGGGAAGTGGCGGGATCCCGGAGGTTTCCGGGGTCCGGAGCCTTAGGCGACTTGGGGCGAGGGCGGGGTGCCCTCGACCCAGACAACCCCTGGAAGACTTTTGCTAGTAATGTGGCAAAGTCGGATAGGGGTGGTAGGAACTTTGCCAGTCGGGTGACCATGGCTTGAGCGGAGGCCGCGGTTGCTTTGCTAATTGCATGGCTGGTGACATGTGGCTCCGATGGGGGGGGGGGGTTGGCTTGACCAGTATTACTGTTTATGTTCAAGATGTGGGATTCACTTTGGGATTCACGGTACAGTCCACCGGTGGTTCCAATCCTTTCTCTTCTCCCGCACCTTTACCATTCAATCTGGTACCACCTCCTCTGCTGCTTTTCCTTTACAATGCGGTGTCCCTCAGGGCTCCATTCTAGCACCCCTCCTCTTCAATGTTTTTCTCGCCCCCTCGCCTTACTAATCCAACAATCTGGCCTATCCACCTATTTCTTTGCTGATGATATCCTCCTGATTCACCATACATCACCTCTAGCTCCCGACCTCTCCCCCCTCAACAATTGTCTCACTTCCATTGCCACCTGGTTCCGCGAAAATTTCCTTATCGCTAACCCCTCTAAATCAGCAGCTATCTGGTTCACCTTTGGGGCACCTATACCCACCCTGTCACCGCTTATGTCCAATTCACCCATTCCCCTTTTCTCAACCCTCCGCTATCTTGGTGTTACTTTGGATTCTTCACTCTCGTTCCATCAGCACATCTCGGGAGTGGTGCGCAGTTCCTTTTTCCATCTCCGCAAGATCAGATCTGTTCGCTCTCTTCTCCCGCCCACGTCCCTTACCACTCTTGTTCTCTCTTTGGTAATTACTAGGCTCGATTATTGTAATTCCTTATTCTCAGGCCTCCCCCAATACCAAATTCGAAGACTGCAATTAATTCAAAACACGGCCGCACGTCTCCTTACTTTCTCCTCACATCGGGACCCCATCACTCCACGCCTTCTCTCCCTTCACTGGCTTCCTGTTAAGGTCCGCTTTGTGTATAAGTTACTCACTACCATCCATAAGGTTCTCTATACTAACACTCCCCAGTATTTAGCTGATCTCATCTTTCTTCAACCCACTCCTCGCATCCTCCGCTCGGCGTATGGCAACCGCCTCTTCCTTCCTTCACCCACCCAGGCCCACCTCAAATCGACACGACATGCTGCCTTCTTCTTTATAAGTCCCGCCCTTTGGAATTCCCTTCCGTGTTCTATTCGTACTGAAGCATCCTTTCCCCAGTTTAAAGCACTTCTCAAAACACACCTTTTCTGTCAAGCCTTTGACCTTCCCATTCCCTCCAGCCACTCATAAATTACCCATTTCTATCATTCACAACAGGGGCGTTCCCATGTACCCTCAAGCGCACCTCCATAAGACCATTACTAAAAAACAACAAGCTCGACCCTCAGAAGCCAGAATCATATAGGCCAATATCAAGCATACCGTTACTGGCAAAAATAATGGAAAAGGAAGTACAAAGACAAATCCAAGATCACATAGAAACCAACGCACCACTTGACCCATGCCAACACAGCTTTAGAGAAGCCCACGGTGTGGAAACATTGCTCACCACACTCTTCAGCAGCATATTAGCAGGCATCGACAACATCCGCCAAGGGTTCGTCCTTGTCTTCCTAGACATCGCAGCAGCGTTTGACTCCGTGAGCCACGAGCGCCTCCTGGAACGACTCAAGGGGAAGGGAATCACCGGTAAAGCACTGGAGTGGTGCAGGTCCTACCTTTCTGACAGATGGTAGCAGGTATGATCCAGCGATACATCATCTGATCCGTTCCACCAAAAGCAAGGTGTCCCACAAGGCTCCTCCCTCTACGCCCTGATGTTTAATATATACATGCAGCCAATCTGCAACCTGATATGGTCATTCAGTGTTAACTGCCTGATATACGCTGATGACGTACTGTTATACATGCCTTTTGCAACAGAGAACCCCGACCTCACACCATTAACAAACTGCATAAACGAAGTATCCAAACTGGATGCAATCCCAAAACCTCAGGATCCAACACAAGAAAACGGAGGTGTTGTTCATTACAAGGAACCAAAACTTCACCGCTCTGTCCATCTTAAAAGTGAAGGAAGCAGACCTCCAGACCAAGCCCACTATCAGATACCTAGGCGTCACCTTAGACCAGCACTTGGATATGAAGGCGCACATAGGAAACATTGTAAGAGTGGTATACCATAAAATCCGATCACTTCGACACCTACGATCCCTGCTCGAGCCGGACGATTTCAGGACCATCTATCAGGCTCTAATCATACCACATTTTGATTATGCAAACTCAATCCTGCAAGGGCTCCCTCAAGCCACCTTGAACCCACTGCAACTGGCAATGAACGCTGCAGCAAGAGTCCTACACGGCGCATCCAGGAAAGACCATGTCTCACCCATCCTAAAACAACTCCACTGGCTCCCGATACAATGTAGACTCACATACAAGACCTTACTACTTACATTCAAGGCCATCAAAGGACTCACATCTGCGTCACTAACAGAACTAATACAGACGACACCCCACAATAGAGATAGACAATCAGTAGCACTCAACACACTGGTAGTCCCAAAATCAATAACACAATGCACAAAGGCGACAGCAGGCAGGGCCTTCAGATCCTGCGCACCAAGGTGCTGGAACAGCCTCCCTCATGGCATCCGAGCAATCCCAGACATATTGCATTTCAGAAAGGCCTTGAAACACCACCTCTTCCTCCTGTATTACCCAGTAACCAATGCAGACACAGCACCAACCTCACAAGCCACCCACAACCCCCAGGACTGAAACCAATAAAGAGATCACGATTATGTTATAAATTGTAAATAGTTACCCCTGTTATCCAAGTTGTATCACCTGTTCAACTGTAAACACAAAGTACCATTGGAAATGTGTAATTTTATTGTTCATTGTAAACCGCACTGGTGCTGAATAGCGCGGTATAGAAGAGACTGTAAATAAATAAAAATAAAATAAAGAAATTCAATATCATGGGTTCTCCCACTCACCCACTCCCTTCCTTGTGTCCCGTCCCATCCCGTAGTGTCTGTCTGATTCTTCTCCTTTGTCCTTCACTATTTTTCTCCCTGCCTTTGCTATCACTTTCCTATTAATTTAATGGCGTTCCTTTCTCCCTGTATTTTCCTGCAGCCCGTAATTTTTTAATGTACACCGCTCTAATGCCTCGTGCCTAGGCGGTATATCAAATGTTGTCAATAAAGATAAAGATAAAGATAAAGATGTGGTTTTGGAATAAAGCGGCGACCAGTTCTTACCAAAATGGCTGTCGGTGATTTTTGTGGATAGGAGGAAAGGAAGAATGGAGGGGTGGGGGGCCCGGACTGATGAAGGGTGAGTGTGGGTCCGGCTACCCGGTTATAAGATACCATTGTTGGGCATATTGCAACTTCTTATGCACTCTCATGCTCTTCTAGGCTAAAAAATGTTGTTAGTGTTGTGATTCTTGTTATCTTGGAGCAGGAAACTACCTTCTTTACTGCATATTATGGCTTGTTGTAATCATTCATTGCATTGCCATATTGACTTATCTGTCTTTACCTGAGAGAATCCTGCATGCACTGTCAACAACTGAAAAACAAGGATTTTACTACCATAAAACTGAAGAATAAAGGCCATCAAATAAACTTGTATATATTTTTATTGGACTAACAGTGCATTTATGACTCCCTTCATCTTCACCATCATAACTCTGGAAAGCTAGCCATGAATATATTAAGTTAATCCAAACCAATTTCAGCTGTAACTTATTTGTTGACATTTAGGGGCATGGTTATTAAAGTGAAGTTTTGCACTTTTCGCGGGCTAAATGCAAAAATGGATGTGTAATGAGTGCAAAGGCTTTGTGCTAACTGCTAGAGGCATTCCCAGCATGTCTGTATACGGTTACTGCCCAGGAACGTTCTTTACCATACGTTATCACAATTAGTGCAGATGCATGTGCGACTTCCTTTTTAAGGAGCCGGTAAGTGCTCTTGCACTAAGGACAAAAGTGGCAGTAACCATGCACTAACTTCAGTGTGCAGACCATGGCCATTTCCCATCTCATAACACACTATGCAGTGAGTATGTTTATTTATATTCTCTTATATACCGCGCTATTCTGCATCAGTGCAGTTTACATTGAACAAACTGAAATTACATTGAACAGGGCATTATAACTTGGAGATAACTATTTTACAGGGAACATGGGCTATGGAGGGTTAAGTGGCTTGCCCAAGACCACAAGGAGCACCTGTGGGACTAGAAACCCCAGTCCTTCCGGCCCAAGGTTGCTGTCCTCTAGTGGGATTTGAACCCCCGACCTTCCGGTCTGAAGTACCTTGCCCCAACCACTAGGCCACTCCTCCACTCCAATGTGAAGTAGTGCTTGCTGTCATGCCAGCACGGTAAGAGTAACTGCGCTTTTACAGTAATGCACATGCTAACTGCAAACAGTAGTTCACGTCGGTAAGCATGCCCTTAGTTCTGTGTGTCCATGCAGACTGGCATGACAATGAGGCTACTTTACATCAACCACTGTGTAAGAATGAGTAGCAAATGGGCACTGTCTTTCCAAATAAAAACAAATTTATGCAAGAAGATTCAGATAGCATGCTAGTCTGTTGCAAAATGTTTCCATATTTCCAGCTGTAATGATTTACCCGTCACAAGTCCAAGAGAAAAAAAAATGAGAACAAAATCAAGAAGTAAAAGGCCCTCTGAAAAGTAAACACTCCCAACTAAAAAGAAGAGAATTCATGCTTGGGAGCCTAAAGGTTTATATCGAAAAGCTATTTGGAAAAAAATGGCTTGCTGTTTTATTTCCATGGAAAATATTTGTCATGGAAATGAGAATAAATACTACCAGCCACTGGTACGAGTCTTTGTATTCTTAAAATAAAGATACTGATTTGATATTGCAAAATTGTTTATGTTTGGTCATTAGGGAAAGGCTTCAGAACTCACAAATGGAACTTTTTCTTAGTTAATGGTGGTCACATAATTATGCTACTATGTAGCTAATGGACAAGTCAATTTTAAAACAACAGTACTAGCCACATTTGTTTTACTTTTGTTATTCTTTCCAACCCAATAGAAGTTGGAAAGAATTGTACAAAATGGTCTAAAATGTCCATCTGTCTGCGTGTCTATCTGAGGAGAAAATAACACCCTGAAAATTTAACGGACTGGGATGAAACTTGGCGTTTGGGAAAAACCGGTAAAACGATGTATGTAGTTATTCAAGCAGTTTTTATATACCGCTTTTCTTCAGTCAAAGCGGTTTACATAGATCAGTATTAAAATAATTCTAGTGAATTAGTTTGACATAGAACATAGGGTAGGTACAACTTGGAGTTAACGGGGGATACATACAACAGTGTCACTGTAGTTCAGGAGAGTTAAGTGTTTACAGGGACGTATGGTATGTACAGCTTGGATTTGACATGGGGCTAGAGAAGGTATGTTGGTGCAAGTGAAGTGAGGGGAGTGTGGTACAGCGTGTTAATGTCCAGTCCATAGTGCTCAATAAAGAGATGTGTTTGAAGCCTTTTATGTAGGTCCTGTATTGTTTGGGCTGATCAAATGGGTTCGGGAAGTGAGTTCCATATTGATGGACCGAAGAGTGACTAGACTCTTGCTGGTTTGTTATTTGGACTTTATGTTATCTGTAGGTATGTTAAGCTGGTTCTGGTTGATATAGTCCTTCTTGTTCTGTGTTCTGAAGCCTTGTTTACTAATTCCTTGAGGCAGGTAGCAGATAGGTCATGTAATATCTAATGCTTTGCTCTGAGCAGTATGGGTAACTAGTGGAGCAATTTCAGGATAGGTGTGATATGCTGTGATTTGGATGCGCCAACTAGTATTCTGGAAGCAGTATTTATTAAGTATAAATTAAGTTTGAAAATGGGCCTGATCAGACGAGGCATCCAGAAAAAGTCCCCCCACCCCAACCCCCCCCCCCAAAAAAAATCTTAGTCCAGTGCATTTCTATGGGAGAAGGAATTACAGCTTCAGTAGCATGGAAACTTTCACAGTGAAACATAGTAGTTAGAAAATTCCTCCTGTCAAACTGCTTCTCTCTGTTCTCTACTCTCTCAAACCCCAACAGACCCCCCTAAAATTGTCCCCTCCCACAACTGCTGCACCGCTCTGCACACTGCTCTCATTCACAAAAAATATTTACTTACAACTGTCCTACCACCCTACCAATTGCCTCCACCCTGCACAAAATACCGCATACAACTGTCTTACCACCCTGCAAACTGTCCCATCCCCCAAAACTATACCCCCACAACTGCCCCCACCATATGAAAAAATGCCCCCTCAAAAAAATGACTCCGTGCGTTTGTATAGAAAAAGCAGTTACAATAGTTGTAGCATACACACACTGATTCACAGTAACATAGTGATTATGAAATTACACCTGTCAAACGGCCCTCCCTGTCATCTCCTGTCCCAATCAAAGGAACACAGAGAACTAATACACATATACCAACATGCCCAGGCATTCACAGACACATAAATGCAAACCTGCGGCAGTACATCGGGCTCTATCTCTGGTCTTATTCAAATCCTGGCTAAAAGCTCATCTCTTCAAGGTTGCTTTTGGATACTGGCCCCCTTATTTATCTGTTTAACACCTATGTGTGCTTTAATCATTCCCCTAAAGAATTATCCTACTCTCCCATTTGTTTTCTTTATCTGTCTTGAATAGATTGGAGCAGGGACTATCTCTTACACCTATATGAGCAGCGCTGTGTATGCCTTGCAATACTACACAAATGATAAGTAATAGTAGTAGAAAATGTGTAAAAAAAAACCAGTAAAATCTTCACAACTTAGTCCTTAAATTTTGTGTTCCTGTAGATTTTTCTGTCAGAAACTTCACAGTAGAGAATAATTTACTCAAAGTTCAAGGTTGACCTGATATTTTCCTTATACTATCCAGTTTTATTAGTGTCTACTGCCTCTCTGTAATCAGTCAGTAACACTTTGTACAAATTTAAGTATGCTTCAGCACACGATTTTCTCCAATGTGCCTCAGCTTGATAAAGCTGATGTTCCCAATCCTTCAAACTGGCTAAGAATCTGAGAATCGACCAGTCATTCCTAGTCACCGTTTTTTGAAGGGAGACAAGGTACTCAAGGGATTGATTGAGAAGTTTATCACAAGTCAATTGCCTCCTCAATGCCAAGTCCATCAAGTACTCTAATTTTAGGTAACAATAGCAGTGCCTGAACATCAATTGGACCCCCTACCATGACCAAGTAGAACTTTGAAATAGATTTATTTACAATCCCCAAGTTCATACTAGGACAATAATGAAACAACCAGACTTGTGGGTGGAGTCATGAATAATCAGTGTGAGACACAGTCCAAACATAGTTTGTAAAGCGTTTGCACTAAGGATCTCTTTTATTTGCACTTGGCTCAAGTTATCTGCCATGCAGCCCATAGAAAAAAATGGACCATGCAGCAGAATGTTTATTTATTTAGACAGTTTTGTATACCACCTTATCCTTCAAGGAAAGTGGTCTTAGCACAATTGGGGGATACATTTAACATAAGGGGATATGAGACACATACACTAATGCTTACAGAGAATATGGGCAATGGAGGGTTAAGTGGCTTGCCCAAGACCACAAGGAGTACCTGTGGGACTAGAAACCCCAGTCTTTCTGGCCCAAGGTTGCTGTCCTCTAGTGGGATTTGAACCCCTGACCTTCTGGCCTGAGGTAACTTGCCCCAACCACTAGGCCACTCCCCCCTTAACAAAAGGGGCCCTAAGAGAGTCCAAATCCAAATATAAATTAAAAATCACCTAACAAAATAGCATTGTTCAGGTTAAAACATGAGGTCATTTTGCAAATGTAAGCACTTTTCATGTTAATCTATATCGGTGCCTCATGGGCATCAGACTGTTACTTGCAAAACAGGAACATGATACAAACAGCTAGGCCAGCACATTCATGTAAAACAACATGAAGTGGCATTTTAGAAGTACTTGGCAGGTTCCCAAAAGGCACACAGGTTCCACAATGCTTGTCCTAGAGCAAGCAATGGATTTCACGGGTTCTCTTTCACTGGTCAGCAAATTTTTACAAAAGTCATCTTACTAAAATAAAAATAGTCATTTCTTATCAATTTTTATATGCTGAACACGAATATGACAGTGAAATTGCAAAGTTGGCTCTAGTTTTTTTGTAATCTACAAGAATTAATGTTTACATCACGAAATGCATGTCAATAGTAAATATAATAGGCCTTCAGTTAATACCTGTAAAAAAAACAAGTCATAGACTACTTCTTAGATTTTTTCGCCTGTCTCTTGTACAGCTGTTCGGGAGCTTCTCTGGGGAGTGTCCAGCAGTAGTCAGCCAGCATTGTAGTGGACCATTTTCCCTGGTATCTTTGCTCCATCGTTGCGATATCCTGGTGAAAACATTTGCCCTGTTCATCACTAACCATACCACAGTTGTCAGGAAAGAAATCGAGATGGGAATCAAGGAAATGGATCTTTAGAGACATATTGCTGCCAAGTTTCTGATACTGCATCAGCATGTCTTCTACTAGTTCCTTGTAGTTTTCCTCTCTAACATTCCCGAGAAAGTTTGTTGACACTAGGCGAAAAGCATTCCATGCTTGTTTCGCATCACCCTGCAGCAAGTTGTTGAACCGGTCATCTTTGAAGAGCTCTCAAATCTGAGGACCCACAAAAACTCCCTCTTTAATCTTTGCTTCGCTGAGTTGAGGGAATTTTTCTTGCAGGTATCAGAAAGCTGGCGAAGTGTGGTCCATGGCTTTCATGAAGTTTTTCATCAAACCTTGTTTGATGTGAAGGGGTGGTAGCAGGATTTTGTGAGCCTCAACCAGAGCTGGATGCTGGATATTCTTCTCTCCAACTGTTACATTTTGTCTGCGATTCTATTCCTTCTGCAAGTAGTGCCAATCCCTTGCTCGGCTATCCCACTCACATAAGAAACATAGGTATTTTATATATCCCTGCTGCAGTCCCATTAAAAGGGCAACTACCTTGAAGTCACCACAGAGGTGCCAGCTGTACTTGTTATAGTTAATGGAAGTCAGTAGATGCTTTAAGTTATCGTATGTCTCTTTCATGTGGACGGCATGTGCTACTGGAATAGATGGAAAACGGTTTCCATTGTTCAAAAGCACAGCCTTCAGACTCATTTTCGAAGATACTATAAATAGTCTCCAGTCTTGTGGGTCATGAGTGATTTTTAAGGCATTCATGAGGCTTTCAATATACCAGATTACTTTCCTTTCTGACTGTGTATAGTACACTGCTGACGTCAGATGGCTTCAGCAGCCGTCTGGCAGTAGTATAGCATTGCATCAGAAAATGATGCAATCAACTCTGGATGATGTGTGCATGCTGGTATTATCTAATGTGATGCAATATTACATCATTCAAGGCTTATTTGGGATGTTGTTGATGTTCTACTGGATAAATTTACACAGTGAAATGTCAAAAACGAACTACATGCAATATCTTCAAAACGAAAGCCAATAATTTTTTTTAATGTTATATTCATGTTCAGCTCACCAAGATACTACAGATTAGGGCCTTTTAAAGTCAGTAACGATTTCAATGTTTCCTCCAGGAACTTGTCCAAACCTTTTTTAAACCCAGCTACACTAACAGCTTTTACTGCATCATCTAGTAAGGAATTCCAGAGTTTGATTGCACGTTGTGAAAAAATATTTTCTCTTATTACTCTTAAATGGATTACGTTGTAGCTTCATTGTGTGTCCCCTAGTCTTTCTACTTTTTGATGACGTAAACAACCAATCTATATTAACCCATTCCACTCCAATCATTAATAGGCATATCTTTCCATCCCCTTTACCATTTGGTGGCTCTTTTCTGTATGTTTTATAACTCTGCTATATCCTTTTTAAGATATGGCTATAGAAGAGTTAGAAAAGTTACAGAGAAAAGCCACCAAAAGGGTAAAGGGGACAGAAGGATACCTCTATGAAGAAAGGCTTAAAAGGTTAGGACTCTTCAACTTGGAAAAGAGATGACTGAGAGGATATATGATAGAGATCTATAAATTAATGAATGGAGTGGAATGAGTAAACGTAGATCGGTTGTTTATGCTATCAAAAAGTGGAAAGATTATGGGACATACAATGAAGCTACAATGTAATTCATTTAAGAGTAATAAGAGAAAATACTTTTGCACTCAATGTGTAATTATACTCTGGAATTCGTTACCAGAGGATGTAGTAAAAGCTGTTAGTGAAGCTGTGTTTAAAAAAGGTTTAGTGCAACCCAGAATAAAAAAGTAATGCACCACATTGAAACAAGTTCTATGTTGACCATAAACAGAAGCCTATAGCTTTAAGGTCAGAGTTGATAGATTCCTTCTGAGAATCCCAGATCATGTTTCAAATCTGACAGCTGTTGAAGGGAAAGGCCTCCTTGCTACCAATCTACTGCATGAAAATTAGCAACTTCAGCTCACATTTGCAGGTGGACTTATAATAGGAATATGAAAACTTCTTGTGGTTTGAAATATAGAATATTTAAAACAAGGGATCCCAGATATAGTTTCAGGTTTACGAGTAAGCTGTTGACAAGAAAGTCCTCCTTGCTATCAGCCTATTGTACAAAAATTTGCCACTTCATAAATTGCAGGGACTGAGTAAGACATTTGTTAGGACAAGAGATTCAGAATACAAAGGGAAGTACGGTGTCCAATTGTAGCTGGCTGTTGTACAGGATTTGAGAAGAGTGACAGAGAGGATTGTGCTCTGGGAGTACGCCTAAGACTGGCTCAGGAAAAGTGCAACATTATAAGCTCAGAATATATGATAAACTGTTCAAAGATTCAGCTGATCAATAGTGGTATCTTCATTCCGGCAGAGAAAGAATTACTTTCTTTGGTCAGATCTACCTTTCTGTGTCTGAAATCTTTCCAAGAATCCAGACCCAGATCTCTGCCTGCTTATCCGACATTGCTGCCTGGATGTCTCACCGCCTTCTGAAACTGAACATGGACAAAACTGAGCTCCATATCGTTCCCCCTAAATCCACCCCCCACCCATCCACCCTTCTTTATTTCTGTGGATAACACTACACTCCTCTCTGTTTCCTCAGCTCACAAACTTGGGGTCATCTTTGACACTACTCTCTCTTTCTCTCCACACATCCAACAGATAGCTAAAACCTGTCGCTTCTTTCTTTATAACATTGACAAAATGTGTCCTTTCTTTTCTGTCCTCATTACTGAGACCCTCATTCACTCTTTAGTCACCTCCCGTCTTGACTATTGTAACCTGCTCCTCACTGGTCTCCCTCTGAATCATCTGTCTCTCCTTCAGTCTGTTCCAAACTCAGCTGCACGGCTTATCTTCTACTAGTGTTGCTATGCTCTTCTCAAATCTCTTTGCTGGCTCCCTATCTGTTTCCACATCCAGTTCAAACTTCTCCTGCAAGTGCATTCATTCTGTGGCTCCTCACGACCTTTCCTCTCTTATCTTACTCTGCACATCTCCTTAGGAACTCCGCTCCACTGGCAGATCCCTTTTATCTGTGCCCTTCTCTGCCACTGGCTATTCCAGACTTCGTTCATTCCATCTTGCTGCTCCATATGCCTGGGACAAACTACCTGAGTCAGTGTGTCGGGCTCCTTTTCTGGTCTTATTCAAGTCCAGGCTGAAGACCCACCTCTTTGTGGCTGTTTTTTGATCCTGATGTTCCTCATTCTCCTGTCCACTATTTTTGTGCATCTTGCCAGTCCCCAATTTTGTGATATTTTTTCATCTTGATTAGATTGTAAGCTCTGAGAGCAGGGACTGTGTCTTCTATCTATATGTACAGTGCTGTGTGTGCCTTGTAGCACTATACAAATGATTAGTAGTAGTAGTTAGATTACATGGGTGTCAGCAAAGAACTCCCATTTTCTTGTTAAGAACATAAGAACATAAGATATGCCATACTGGGTCAGACCAAGGTCCATCAAGCCCAGTATCCTGTTTCCAACAGTGGCCAACAGTGGCCATGCCCTTTCAGGAGTAAGACAGTCCTGGAAACAGATTAAGCAGAGTTAGAGCAGTAGCCTGCCAATGAGGACAGCTACTTCTGATAAAATCCCACTTTTACTCAGGGCTGGTGCAAGGGTGCGGACCTCTACATCCTGCTGCCCCACCCGTGGGCCCCCATCCCTTTTGCCACTGCTGCCGCACCTCTCCGGGACTTGCAACAACAGCAATAGTTTCTATGTTTTTAGAATCCGCAAAGCAGCACTTACCTTAAATCACTGACACTGCCTCATGGTTCTGCTCTCGACTCTCGGCCTCTCCTGCCCTCCTCCGAGTGGACGATATGTGGAACAGTCTCTCAGTGGATTTAGTGGAGATGAGAACTATGTCTTAATTCATAAGAACATAAGAACATAAGATATGCGATACTGGGTCAGACCAAGGTCCATCAAGCCCAGTACTCTGTTTCCAACAGTGGCCAATCTAGGTCATATTTACCTAGGAGTTTTTCCCAAGAGACACAAGTTCCACAATGCTTGTACTGGGTCAAGCATTGATATCTTCGGTCACTTCTTAATAATGGTTTATGGACCTTTCCTCCAGGAACTTGTCCAAACCTTTTTTAAACCCAGCTACACTAACAGCCTTTACTACATCCTCCGGTAACAAATTCCAGAGTTTGATTACACGTTGAGTGAAAAAATATTTTCTTTTATTAGTCTTAAATAGTTTACCCTGTAGCTTCATTGCATGTCCCCTAGTCTTTCTATATTCTGATAAGGTAAACAATCGATCTACGTTTACCCGTTCCACTCTGTTCATTAATTTATAGACTATAAGAACATAATTCAAGAAACCATGGGGCAAGTACAGAGGATCTCTGAGGGAGATGGCCAGAGCTAGGCTATCTGATCTTTATCTGCCATCGTTTCCTATGTTCCTCTTTAAATAGAAATACAAACATACAAATTTAGGGCCCAATATTCAACAGTAGCGGCGGCTAGCACTACTAAAGCAGCTGGCTACTGCTGCCACTGAACTTCAGACCTGGCTATTCAATGCTGTGGTCATATCTGGGCCCTGGCATTGAATGTCCAGGTTGCCCAGATTGCCATGAAGCTAATCAGGCAGCAACGATATTCAGTCGCTGTCCGGTTAGCTTCAGTGGTGAAAGTTGGCCGGCATTTATTGCACCTGACTATTGCCATGTTGCGATAACCTGGTGGCGGTTCAATATTGATGCTGCCCGGTTATCGCTGGATGCCAGCCCCGGAAACCCTAATCTAACCAGTTAACATTGGATCATGTAGCGGCAGCACCCATGGACATTCAGCGGCACTTATTGTGTTAGTGCCATTGAATATTCCAGGCAATGAGATTAACAGATCTGCTAACTGCATTAATTATTTTAAATATAAGGTCCTTAGATTGTAAGCCCTCTAGGGACATGGAAAAACCTATGGAAACCTGCCAGTGTGGGAAACCTACAAAGTGACAATCGCAGCTGGACTCGGGATACAACTTCAGGGGGATAACACTGTCCTTGCAGGCTTAGCTCTTTGGCAATTTCTTAGAGTGACAGGTCAGGACCAGTATAACTGAGAGGCAGATAACCTTAGATCCACTTACTCCAGTCTTCACTTGCTTCAAAAACAGTCCAGGCCAAAAATTTGGTTATTCAGAACCAAAGGTCTACTGAAAAAATTGATGGGTCACTGACAATAACAAAGAGTATAATGGCAGAGCAAAGTATCACACACAAAATAACCAAATCTGAGAGACAAAATAGTACTGCAAAACACAGTCTCACCCCAGAGAATTAAAAATAATAAATCTTATAAAATACAATATTCTCAAGCAGCTACTGTTTGACTGGAAGGAAAAAGACCTGTGGGTTTTTTCACCTAGCAATGGGGTCTCCTTGCACACTCTATCATTCATCTATAAAATCTTCCTAACTTTACTTATTTTCCTGTTTTTTAACTTGTTTGATTTTGTTTACTTTTTTTCCTATTTTTTTATTCATCTTATTATTCTTAAATCGCCTCACCGGTTCGCATCTGCATGCTATACTTATAAGCAAACTAGTGTTTCCACACCAAAAATCTGCCTCACCGATCAAGGTATTCCCTAGGGAACAACTATAGTTATAAGAATCTCACATATATATAGCCACTTTTGCATTAGCAATTTTCTAATAGCCATAAGGTCACTGTCCTGTTGTCCTTATAAGAATGATCACCCTCTATAGATAGCTAAAGGAATTAACCATGTCACAATGTAAACCTAGGTCAACGATATCCCTCACCTAAATGTAGTCCTCATAAAATGCTGCATAATTAATATATACATTCATCTTACTACAGCCTATTCAGAGGGTAATCTTAGATGTGGCTTGAGTATGTAGAACAGAATTTTACATGTTCAAGTAGTGCTTGTAAAATTGTTCCAGTATGTAAATGTAGATGTTAGGAAATCATAAGGTCTTCTTTTATGCAACTCATGTGTAGGCATTCTGGTAGACAGAGAAAGCACAGTGGGAGAGAAATCGGCACTTATGCCTGTATCTTATAAAATACACACACACATAAATGCCGATACTTATTGGAAGACACGCACACATCCCTTTATACAAGTTTTATGAGATTCACAAATATGTTACTATGTTATCGACTATGTTTAATGTAGCACTCAACATCGTGATTATCTCCCTTGTCGTCTGCATAAGTTACTGTTAATGTAAACCACTCTGATTGAAGGATAGGTATAAAAGAAAAAAAAGGTTAAATAAATAAATGACTCCTTCCTCAGAGCAAGTGTAACTTTGTGCGGGAGCTTTTGAGGAAGCAATTTTATAAAAACACATAGGTGCACATATCTTCTTTATAAATTATTCTCCTCAAATGTGACTAAAAGTACATATGGATTTTACAGATTATATAGTTTTAAGAATATTAAAAAGAGACATTCTTTTGAAAGTGTTTACACTGGAGCAGAAAACAACTTGAACACATTTTGTCTTCAAAAGTACACTCACAATTTTGCCCTTCCTCTGCTTGGCAGTTCCTCTAGGAATGGTCATCTTTGCTTGTTGTGATATATTATTTTATTTGTTTATGTTTTTGCTATGTTTTATAGATTGCACTTTTATGGCATTTTTTTTGTCTCCATCTTTTCATATCATTTATTCTTTTAGAAACATAGAAATATGACAACAGAAAAAGACCACATGGCCTATCTAGTCTGTCCTTCCATATCAACAACTACAACAGTCCCCTTTTTACCTTTAGAGATCCTCTGTGTTTGTCCCATGCTTTTTTTAATTCTTTCATATGATTTGTTTTTTTTCTTTTTACTGTAGTTTGGCATCTTCAATCTTGATTTTGCCTGCTGCTTTGGGTGCTCTTTGATGAGATTGGGAAAGTGGTCTAGAAATGTTTTAAACAAATTAAATATTCTGATGCTTTCAACGGCGGTACCCTGCACTTTCTAATTTTCAAAGAGAAACAACACTAGTAGTTCCTCTTTGAAATTTTACAAAAGTTAAAAGCACCTACGTAGTTAAATTTACCTTGGTTATTTGATAATTTGCTCTTTAATTGGAAACCTCTAGGCATCAATTCTCTGCTCTGCTACCACAAGTAAATGTATCTCTTTAATTCCGTGTGTGTGTGTGTGTGTGTGTGTGTTTGTGTTTGTGTTTGTGTGATTGAAGCACAGTCAGTTTCAGTTTGGAAAGTAAGTCTCCTGGAATACAAACTACATTTTCTCATTCCAAGACTGTAAGAACCAAAGGCTGAATCCAAGTGCATGTTATTCCAGGGCAAGCAAACATTTGCTGGCTCAAGGCTCCACGGGCAACAAACCTTAGCGGCTATAAATCTCCTCCTGCAGTGTTTAAAAAGTACAAGGATACTGAGTCAGTAGAAAAAGAATTAACATCTGCAGTATTTTTTCAAATCCAGATTAATTTGCTTTGCTTTATCATTAGTCAGAAATTCCAAGTTTTAGAATGTGTTATGCCAGGAATGTTATAAGCTTTTTTAAAATTTATATTTGTCAGTTGTGGTCTATTAGGCTTGTGCTTCATTTTATGTTCTGCTTTTATGGTTTTGTTCACTTCCTCACATTGTGATTTCATTTGTTTTCATTTTTAACTCTTTTCAACTGTGGTTTGAATTTTTATTATTTGATTATGAAAAACTTTGTGTTCTGCATTTAAACAAAACTCACTTCCACACAAATCTAAGACGACTACTTAATACTTCAGAGGACATCTCATTTTAACAAATGATGATTTGGGACTTTCTTGCACTTTATCATACCCAATGGTCTGTAATAAATGTATTTATCAATTGTGTTTGTGAGTAATACAACACAAGAAAAAAACATACCACACCTTTCCCTCATATAGAAATCAAGGAAGCTAACAAAAGTTACAGCGCGGTAATAATAATGGGCAATTTCAATTACCCCAGTATCGACTGGGTCAGTGTCACAGCAGGACATGCTAGGGAGATAAAGTTCCTAGATGACATAAATGACTGCTTCTTGGAGCAGCTGGTTCATGAACCAACCAGAGGGGAAGCCATATTAGACCTAGTCCTTAGTGGAACACCAGATCTAGTGCAAGAGATAAGGGTGTTGGGGCCACTTGGCAATAGTGATCATAGCATGATCGCCTTTGATTTAATTAGTGGAGGAGGGATAGTAAGGAAATCCACAATACTACCTTTTAACTTTCAAAAGGGAGACTATGATAAAATGAGGAAAATATTTAAGAAAAAACTAAAAGAAGCAGTTGCAAAGGTTAAAGACTTACATCAAGCTTGGGTGTTGTTGAAAAATACTATCTTGGAAGCCCAGACCAGCTGTATTCCATGCTTTAACAAAAGTGGAAGGAAGTCCAAAAAACTGCCAGCATGGTTTAAAGGTGAGGTCAGAGAAGCTGTTGTTGCCAAAAAAGCATCTTTCAGGAAATGGAAAAAAGAGCCAAACGATGAAACCTGGAAACAGCACAAGCACTGGCAGGTCAAATGCAAGGCATTGATAAAGAAGGCAAAGGGAGAATTTGAGAAGAAGCTTGATGCGGAAGCAAAAACACGAAATAAAGATTTTTTCAAGTACATTCGTAGCAAAAATCATGTGAGAGAGTCAGTTGGACCATTAGATGACAGAGGAGTTAAAGGGGCACTAAGAGGCAGCAAGGCGATAGTGGAGAGACTGAATGAATTCTTTGCTTCGGTCTTTACTGAGGAAGATGTAGGGATGTTACCCATGACTGAAGTGGTATTTAAAGGTGCGGAAGAATTGAAGGAAATATCGATACATCGGGAAGATGTATTACAACTATTAGATAAACTGAAGAGTAGCAAATCACCTGGGCCGGATGGTATACATCCAAGGGTGTTGAAAGAACTGAAATATGAGATTGCAGACCTGCTGTTAGTAATCTGTGAACTATCATTAAAATCATCTCTAATACCTGAAGATTGGCGGATCACCAATGTAACACCAATTTTTTAAAAGGGTTCCAGGGGTGATCCGGGAAACTACAGAATGGTGAGCCCGATGTCAGTACCGGGAAAAATGGTAGAAAACATCATAAAGAATAAAATTACTCAGCATGTAGATAGTCATGGCCTAATGGGAGACAGCCAACATGGCTTTAGACAAGGAAGATCTTGTCTTACTAATCTGTTATGTTTTTTTGAAAGTGTGAATAAACAGGTGGACAAAGGTGAGTCGGTTGATATAGTATATCTGGACTTTCAGAAAGCCTTTGACAAGGTCCCTCATCAGAGACTTTTGGCAAAACTAAAGAGTCATGGGATAGGAGGCAGTGTACTACTGTGGATCAGGAACTGGTTAAAACATAGAAAGCAGAGGGTTGGGCTAAATGGCCAATTTTCCCAATGGAGAAAGGTGAATAGTGGTGTACCCCAGGGATCTTTGCTGAGTCCGCTGCTTTTTGAAGTATTCATAAATGACCTGGAAAGTGGAATAACGAGTGAGGTTATCAAATTTGCAGATGACACAAAACTATTTAAAGTTGTTAAAACCCAAGAGGATTGTGGAAAATTGCAAGAGGATCTTGATAAATTGGAAGACTGGGCATCAAAATAGCAGATGAAATTTAATGTGGACAAGTGCACCTAGGGAAGAACAACCCAAACTATGGTTACACGATGCAAGGTTCCACATTAGGAACCACCACCCAGGAAAAAGATTTAGGCATCATTGTGGATAACATGTTAAAACCCTCGGCCTAGTGTGCAGCGGCAGCCAAGAGAGCAAACAGAATGCTAGGTATCATAAGGAAAGGAATGAAAAATAAAACAAAAGATATTATAATGCCTCTATACCGTTCCATGGTGAGACCGCACTTTGAATATTGTGTGCAATTCTGGTCGCCGTATCTTAAAAAGGATATAGCGTTATTAGAAAAGGTTCAGAGAAGAGCCACCAAAATGGTAAAGGGGATGGAAGGATACTCCTATGAAGAAAGGCTAAAATGTTTAGGGCTCTTTAACCTGGAAAAGAGACGGCTGAGGGGAGATATGATAGAAGTCTATAAATTAATGAACGTAGATCGACTGTTTACATTATCAGAATATAGAAAGACTAGGGGACATGCAATGAAGCTACAGGGTAAACTATTTAAGACTAATAAAAGAAAATATTTTTTCACTCAACATGTAATCAAACTCTGGAATTTGTTACCGGAGGATGTAGTAAAGGTTGTTAGTGTAGCTGGGTTTAAAAACGTTTTGGACAAGTTTCTGGAGGAAAGGTCCATAAACCATTATTAAGAAGGGATCCAGGATATCAATGCTTGACCTAGTACAAGCATTGCAGAACCTGTGTCTTTTGGGGAAACTGCTAGGGATGTATGACCTAGATTGGCTACTGTTGGAAACAGGATACTGGGCTTGATGGACCTTGGTCTGACCCAGTATGGCATATCTTATGTTCTTATAGGGCCTTATTTACTAAAATGCAGTTAATTTTTGCTAAAATTAACATGTGTTGCAAAACCTCTACATTAACTATGCTTGAGGGGACATTCCTAGAATATTCCCACACAGTTAGCACAGAGACAATACACAGGAGGCCAATTCTGCTCGGAGGACATCCAGCCCATCCAAACGTCCAACATCTGGATGGGCTGGATTAGACCCCGATTCTGCAACCCTGGACAGCTCTGCTGGAGCAGAATCAGGGCACTTGGACGGGCCCCAATTCTGTGGGCCTGAACGTGCAGCAATCTCCCCGGCTAACTCTCCCCATGCTCTTGCATGGAGCCTCGGAGCCATGACGTCCCATTACCATGACACTGGGATTCCATGTAGGAGTGCTGATGCCCCGCACAACATATAAAATGCTTTTCCTTACTGCCCAACCCCCATAGGGGTCTGCCAAGGCTGGGACCAGCCAGCGGGGAACCTCCCACATTGGCTCACCAGTTCAGCAGGGTCCTCCAACCTCGTTGGGGGGGGACTTATTCCACCTCTGAGGTGGAAAAAGTCCCCTGTCTATCTCCTCCAAGCCAGATGTACAGGGCTGTGACCAGAATCGACAGAAAGTGCCCACAGCACACCAGAAGTCACAGATTCAATGGGTCTGATAGTCAATTCTTATTTGATTTGCTATTTAACAAACAGGAACACTGTTTCTAATAAAGTGAATGCACATTATGGAAACTTCACTGATTTCAATTTTCATTCATTCTGTATTTAGCTCATGCCTTACCTGTGATAGTTCAAAGCGAGGTAAAATCAGGTACAATAGGTATTTCCCCATCCCCAGAGGGCTTTCAGTCTGAGTTTGTATCTGAGGCATTGGAGGGTTAAGTGACTTATCCAAGGCTTGAAGAAGCATCACTGGAATTTGAACCCTTGTTCTTCTGGCTCCCAACCCATGTGGCTCTATGTATTAGGGGCTTTGGGTGTAGAGAAGAGCCATGCAATCTGCAATGCATTATTTTTTCCAATAATAAACCAAAATAAGACATCAGAGTACTGTGCTAAGCATTCTTCCGGTCGAGCCTTCATCAATGAGGGGCTGCCTTTACCTCACAAGAAAAACATAAAACGTGCCATAAGGAGTGTTTTTTGAAACTACCAATTTCATAAAACAAATATTTGTCAATTTTATTTCCAGTCTCCTGCATTCGTACACCATCAGGGTTTGTTTGCACTTAGTCAGAAAGAATCTAATGTGCAGTGCGAAGGCAGTCAATAGAAAAATACTTACTACTCAGCTGATGTTGTCTCAAAAAATTCATAAACTGTGGTACCTTTTCTGGATGGGGTAAGCCTTCCCTCTGTAAAGATCTTTTTTCCCTATCATCACAGTTGCAGCCTCGGTTCATGATATGTTCAAAACTTTATTTCCTGTTCCAGTCTTCCAACAATGAATTGAATTTTCTTGTAAGGATTACTTTGCCTTCATCCCTGTGCAGGAATGCGTTTGAACATTATCACAGGTAATAGATATAAATGATTATACAAGTTTAACCTTATGAAAATATTGAATAAACTACATCAGAAATATTTGTAAAGATCCATCATAGTGCTATATCAATTTAGATGCAAGGATCATTGAATATGTTATTGTACACTGTACATTTAATGACTTAAAAAAACCTGTTTGTCAACTTTTCATTCATCATCACTCCCAAGAAAAAATGTTTAGCATTTTTAATTCTTTTTAGAAATATTTTTTACATTTTTTTCTTCAAAAAATTAAAATAGAAATTGTACCAATCTTGGAAAATATTAACACTTATGTTGCATTATAGCTTCAAGAATATCCTTATACCAGACACATAACTGTCGTATGATATCAAAAAGTGTCTTTATATGAGGCGTATCATGAATACTATAGTCTATCCAATCTGGCAGGCAGTTTCACCCCTACAGGGACTTCATTGGCGTTACTAGAATACAGAGCTCCCACTTGTATATTAACTCATGTCAAGCAGTTATACAAAGATATCAACTCATGTGCATTACTTTAGGCAGTAATTGATGAAGCCCCTATGGGGTGACACCGCCAGCCAGGTTGGAAAGAAGTTAATAATCCTGGTAAGCCTCATAGAAAGATTATTTTGATATCATGCAATTGCTATTCAATAAATTGGAGTCTCTCCTTTGGCTTACCTCTGTGGCAGTGGTACTGGATGAAGAGGCATGAACTTTCCTTTTCCATATCTCAACAGGGACTGTGCATGCTGCCTACACAGCATCTCCAGTACCAGCCTACTCAGAAATCAAACTAGAGACCCTCCAAATGGGCCAGTACACTATTACTTGGTTCTGCACATCTCAGCCAAAGGACAGAAACTATGAAGACTGTATTTGCTGGGATGGTCTAAACTGGAGGAAAAATCTTGAGTGGATGCAAAGGAATGAGCATAGTGCAAATGCCCCATGAAGAGTTACTTAAACTAGAAAATGAAAGGATAGAATGAAGCTGTCAGGTCAAAAAAATCATCCTTTCAGTAATTTGCAAATTTATCTATTTTCTGTTTTGATTTATAGACTGCCACTATCACAAGAGTTGAAGCAATTTACAACATATTAAACATCTGACCACTCAACTCAGCCCTCTGGCCCATGCTACAATCAAAATCAAAATGAAACTTCATGGTTTTAATTTCATCAGTGTATTCTATATTTGCTGGCATGATCAAAGAATTTTCACCAATTTTAGATAAAAAGGTGTGGAATAACAAATCAAAGCATAGTCTGACCTTAAACAAGACCTAACAATTTCAAAGTCCACTGAAACATTCAGAGATGCACATGCAATGTTAAAGAAATCATGTTAGAAATTTCATTTTGAAAAATTAGTATTTCTAAATTTTGAGAAGTTGGATTTAACTAATTCACTTTTCCAAACCCAAGTTGAGCAGCATGTCAGACACAATTGGCATTTTCCTGCTCCAGGGGGCTTACTGAGGACTAGATGTACTAATATGAGTTAATTAGCATTAATTAGGTTGCATTCATTAATAATGTTGAATGTATAATAATCTGATTAACCACCTTTCAAAACCAAAACAACAAGGTAGTGTACAGAGTCCAAAATTAAAGAGGGAAAGGAAGCAGTAGGAGCCAGAATCAAAATGCAGGGGCATATAGCTCATGTTAAGTCCCAAAATTTAATATGGAGACGAATTGGACCTGTGCTAACGCATGGAGGTGTGACCAGCATGTTCCCATTTACTCAGCACGAGTTCTGCAACATCCCCATGTTAAGCAGTTTGCCGCTATTAATGCAGGTACACTCCATGCCACTCATTGAGGTTGCGGTAAGTATAACCCACTAATTGTGGCATTACCAGTTAGTGTGCGCTAAAGATGCCCACATTAACAGTAATGTGCACACTCCCCCTCCCCCCCCCGGACCATCCAGTCCCCCCCCCAACCTGCACTAAATGGTTAGCCTGGGAAAAGATTAACTGTGTGTTTCCAAAATGATGTCTATCTCTTCCTTGGTCTCTTGATCCCCACATCCATTTCTTTCTTATTTGGAGTTTCTAGTTGACAGCGGTTTTGATATATTGCTTTTGTTTGAATATGTTGTGGCATGTAATGTCATTGCAATGGATGTAATGGAAGTAATGTTTGGTCATTGCTTACGTGGATATGATCTAATTTCAGCTTCCTGATCCTTGTTTTAATCTAATTTAGGTTATGATTCCAATTGTATATTATCTCTGTGAAAAGTATCAATAATTCATTTCAATGGAAGAAGACCCTTATAAACTTAAAGGGAATCAGCCTGACTATAGCTTTTTCGCAAAAAACGTATGTATCCTATACTAAATCTTTTAACCTTCAAAGGGATTGTGTGGGGGGATGTGTTTTTTTGGGTGGGAGCCATAAAAAGTATTATTTTAAAAAATGTTGAAATGTAAAATCTTATCGACTTTGTCAGACTTTGAAAGCAAGTGGACTATAGCTGTGATGGAAAATGAACAAGTTAAATTGATGCTGATAAATTTGTATGGGTCTAATACTGACATGCCAGATTTCTTTTAAGATTCTGTGGAAGCCATCCAAGCAAAAGGTGCAAACCTCTAAGCAGCTAGTGTCAAAAACTCAGTGAAAAAAATGGTAAAACCAGTGTGAAACAGATGAAATAAACAAACAAATGGCACTGAAACTATTGGCAAGGAACTCATAACAATAATGGAGCAAAAAAGACCTCAGTGAATATTATCACCAAGCCAACGCAACGGCTCTATGCCAAAGTAGCTATTCAAACACCAAAAACTGGCACATATAAGCTACATAGGTGCACCATTACTGGTCAAAAATACTCCACATCACTCACATGCCAACACCAATTATAATTATAACCACATGACGCAGGGTTCCACGATAAGGGGCTGATTTTATAAGGGAACCACATAAAGATGCATGCCATTTATGCATGTAAGTCCCTATTTTCAAGGATTTACGCACACAAATAAGCGCTTACATAAGTACTTTAAGCAGTCGCTATTCTGTAACCGGGTAGACAGACCCGGCGCTTACCCTGCAGCATACAACATTACTTCCCCCCCCCCACACCCTTTCCACCACCCTTCCACAACTTCCCCTTCCCAGAGATTACACCAATAGCCAAGTGTGGTGATAAACTGGTCACAGCTTTATTTCAATAACATCCAAAACAATAACCAAAACAATTGTTTCAACAATCGTCTCCCCCCCCCGCAACGGAGCAATGCGTCACCAGCCATGCTACTAGCAAAGCGACCTCGCCTCCGCTGCAGCCATGGTCACACCCCCAGCAACGTTCCGACCACCCCTATCCGACTTCGCCATATTACTAGCAAAAGTCTTCCAGGGGTAGTCCGGGTCGAGGGCACCCCGCCCCCGTCCCGAGTCGCCTAAGGCTCCGGACCCCGGAAACCTCCGGGATCCCGCCTGAACCCCCCCAGCTGCGACACCCCAACACCCGCCTTGTAACAGAAAGGCTGGGTGGGCGGGTGGGCCGCCGAGCCTCCCGCCAAACTGCCTGTGCTCTGGCAAGCAACGCGCACGCCAGAGCACATGGCAGGCTGAACCCTGATTGGCTCCACTCACTCAGAGCCTGAGCGGAGCCAATCAATTTAAACCCCGCGCCGCGGGCACGGGCTCAACGAGGCGCCCGATCCCTCACTCTCCCCCCCCTCCTCCCTCCGTTCACAGGCAGGGTCCCGCGCCGGGCAGAGCACCCGGTTACTAGCAGGCGCCGGGACCCTGCCCGCGCCTTTAATCTAACCGGGTAGACAGACCCGGCGCTTACCCTGCAGCATACAACATTACTTCCCCCCCCCCCCACCCTTTCCACCACCCTTCCACAACTTCCCCTTCCCAGAGATTACACCAATAGCCAAGTGTGGTGATAAACTGGTCGCAGCTTTATTTCAATAACATCCCAAAACAATAACCAAAACAATTGTTTCAACAATCGTCTCCCCCCCCGCAACGGAGCGATGCGTCACCAGCCATGCTACTAGCAAAGCGACCTCGCCTCCGCTGCAGCCATGGTCACACCCCGGCAACGTTCCGACCACCCCTATCCGACTTCGCCATATTACTAGCAAAAGTCTTCCAGGGGTAGTCCGGGTCGAGGGCCACCCCGCCCCCGTCCCGAGTCGCCTACGGCTCCGGACCCCGGAAACCTCCGGGATCCCGCCCCCGGCACCGGGCCTGTAACTGTGCCGCCCCCCCCCCCCCCGCTAGGACAAGCTGCGACCAGTGAAAACACCCCGAACCACCCTCTCCAGCACCTCCTGCCAGTCGTTCAAGAGCAAGTCCATTCCCACTGGCGAGAGGTGCACTCCATCAGCCCTTTACAACCCTGCACAGGACACATCAACCCAAGTATGCTGCACTTGATAACCCCCTCTCTCGCAGACCCATCTCCCGATCTGCCGATTTATCTTGGTCAGTCCCCGAGACCACCGCCTCTGACTCCATGACGATGGCCTAGGGATAATGTCCGACCAAATCAAGATGACTCCGTCCAGCAAACGGAGGAAAGTCAGAAAGTCCTTCTTCGCCGCCCGTATCAGCCGCTTACAGGACCACTCCATCAGATCATTGCCGCCCAGATGAATCAAGACGACCGCAGGACGCCCTCGCACACGAAGATGGTGACGAAGCAAGGGAAGCAGCTGAGACCACCTCAACCCCCGCTCACCCAGCCATGAAACCGCCACCTCAGCTGAGTCCAGCCCAAGATTCAGCCCGATCGGCCGAACAGCTGCCCGCTGACCAGCCCAGAAGACAAAGGAGTGTCCCAGCATCCAGCAGACCCTCTTACTACGCACCCCACCTGCAAGAAAAAAGAACAGCATTAGTAACCCCCCCCCAACCCTCCAACATCTCAAAGTCGCACATAACCCTGAAAAGCCCGAGAGCGCCATCGGCCAATACTCTGGATCTGCTCCCCCGACAGACCCGCAGCCGCCGCACTGGTGGCGGCCCCAATGCGAAAAAGAGTGGGCCGAAAACAGCCCCGGCTCTTCACCAATTTCGCGCAGCGCCATGCGCAACACCGCTGTCACCTGATACCTGGTCACGCAGGAAGAGTTCGCATGCATGAAAAGCCCGTCGCCACCGCCCGGGCGCACCCCCAAGTAGGTCTCAAGAGCCGAGACAGGGCAAGTCAGACCCCCTATCCTGCCCAGCACCACCCACAAACCCTTCCCTTTCTGGTCAGTTTTGGACCTGGCCAACAGCACCCTAATGCGCCCCGGCTCCCTCCACACATGCCGCAACCGCAAGCAATTACCCAAACCGGACTTAACCGAATCAGCCACCAACTCACCGACCCTAAAGGCCCCAAAAAACGCCAAGCAAAATACCGCCCGAAATAAAATCTCCTCATAGGGCGATGCCGCCACCCCAGCCAACCCCAAACAAAGGCGCCTCAACAAGTCGTGTGAGATTGGGAGACGCCGATCGCACCGCCTAGGGAGCTCCCGCTCCCACCCTTGCATCAACCGCCGCGCCAAGCGCCCCTGCAGGGCGCACGGCCAACCCGCCGCCCTGGCAAAAAAGTCAAACCCCGCCAGGTGCCCCCGCACCGCTGATCTTGTCCACCCTTCCGCCTTCGCCCACCCCACGTACCCCCCCAGCATAAACCCGGACACTCCACTCCCCACACACCCCCTCCCGCGCAGATACTCCCATACGTGCATACACCCCCGCCGATAAGCAGCCCACATACGCTCTGCTACTGAATGTCGTAAGAGGTGCTTCATCTCGGCAGGCCACAGCTCCACAATTTCCAAGGGACCCTGGACCCGATCTCGTCTGCCTCCGGCGCCAATTGCCGAAATCGTTTCCACTGCAAACGAGAAAGAGCATCAGCGATGGCATTAGTACAACCAGAAATATGGCGAGCCCGCAAGTCCACGTTCAAACGCAAACAGGCTAAAATGACTTGACGCATTAAGGCCGCTACCAGGCTACAGCGAGGCGAATAACGATTCACGACGGACACCACCGCCTCGTTATCACACCACCACAACACCCTACGGTCAGCCAATCTGTCCGGCCATAATGCCAGCGCCACTAATATCGGGAACAATTCGAGAAAGGTAATATTCTTCAAAAGCCCTTCCACCTCCCATTCCGGCGGCCACCGCTCAGCACACCAAGCTCCGCCGAAATAGATACCCAGCCCGACACCACCCGCAGCATCCGAATACAGCTGCAAATCATTACTTGAAAGCTCCGCTTGACGCAACACCGAAGTGCCATTAAAGTCCCGCAAGAATAGATCCCAAACCCTCAAATCATCCCGCATCACCGTGGACACTCTGATACGATGATAGGGCTTCCGAACCCCCGCCGTCGCGGCCGCCAAGCGCCGAAGGAACACCCTCCCCATAGGGATAACTTTACATGCAAAGTTCAGAGAGCCGATTAAGGCCTGCATCTCTCGGAGGTTCAACTTAGATGACGCTAGAGCATTCGCCACCAGAAACCTCAATTTTTCAACCTTATCCAAAGGCAAACGCGCCTCCAAAGTTTGCGAGTCCAATTCCACACCCCAAAAAGGTCAGCCGAGTCGTCGGACCCACCGTCTTATCCCGAGCCAAGGGCACCCCCAGCTCGCGAGCTAAATTACCAAAACCCTCTAACAACTCGCTACACCCTAAGGACCCTGCCTCTCCTACAAATAAAAAATCGTCTAAATAGTGGACCACCTCCCCCGGCCGACTCTCTGCACTAACAACCAGTGCAAGAAGGAGCTAAACTTCTCAAAGTAAGAACAGGAAACTGAACACCCCATGGGCATACATTTATCAAAATAAAACTCCCCTTCGAACTGAAAACCTAACAACCGGAAAGAAGACAGGTGAACCGGCATGAGACGAAAAGCCGACTCAATATCGACCTTCGCCATCAAAGCCCCGCGCCCTGCTCCCCGGACTAAACTCGCAGCCATGTCAAAAGACTCATAACGAACCGAGCACAGCTCCCGAGGAATCGAATCATTCACTGAGGTTCCAGCCGGGGAAGACAAGTGGGATAAGCCGAAACTTCCCGCGCTCCTTCTTAGGTACAATGCCTAACGGCGATACCACAAAATCCGGGAACGGCGGGTGCTGAAAAGGCCCCGCTATCCTGCCCAGCCGTAATTCCTCCGCTAATTTGCCCCGTACTATGGCCCCCAAACGCCTCACACTGGGTGAATTCCGAGTCGATGCAACCGCAACCACACCCTGGACAGGAATTACAAAACCCAAACTAAAACCCGACTGCAGCATTAACCCGTCCCGCCTCCGCGGATAAGAACGCAACCAAGAACTCAAGAGCTTAACCTGAATCGGTGAAGGAGCCAGCTGGAACGGACCCCCCTTACTTGAGCCCTGCCGTCGGTGTAGCCACGGGCCCTTTTTTAACATATTTGGCTGCCGCATGGGGGCCGCCGCAGCTCGAGCACGCATGCCGGAATTTACAGTCAGGGAAGGGACACATCGACCTGTTAAACCGCCAGCAGACATCTCCCCCCCCCCCTCCGGAGACCGCCCTAGCCTGCCCTGAGACGATTCCCCCGCGAAAGGAATGCGCCGCCCCCCCACCAACCCCCGACCCTACCTTACCGCCGCTTCCCCCACCCCCCCCACCCTTAACTGACATCTGTGTTAACCAAAGGTTAATATCCTGCGTGCCCCACGTTAGCAACTTATTCTCCTCCATCTTATCACGGAAGTTCTCGTCGTAATTAAGCCACGACCAGCCTTCATGCATCTGAGACGCTTCAAGAATCGAATCAGCATAAGATAACAACATACCGGACTGATGAGGAAAATGATGCCCCCACACACTTGCCAACCGCAGGAACGACCGTACCCAATTAACAACGTTCCGTGACACTTTCCGAAGCCGCCCTGCCTTCTCGTCCTCCTTCCGTTTTTTCTTACTGTCCCCCGAACGCTTCCTGCCTTCTAACAAACGAAAAATATCAATATATTTTCGCTTTTTAATCTTCCGCCGCAGTTTCTTTGGTACCCCTTCCCACAACTCCGACATGGCCACTAAAGACGCCGAACCCCCGCCCGAAGGACACCCCTCCGGCCACGGCCATCCCACGCACGCCACCAACCGCCCCCGAAGCATCCGACGAATCGGACGACGATGAGGAAGAAGAGGAAGAGTTATGGCGATACCGACATCCACGCTTCCGTTTGCTGCGTGCCTTGCCGGACCGCGCGGTCCACTCCGAAGAAAACCCCCCCATCAGCCACCCTGATCTCACCTGTCGAGTCCTCGATGCCACGAGCCTCTGCCGAGAGGATCCCCTCGCCACCAGGGCCCAAAAGGCGTCCGGAGCACTTCCGCTCCTGAAGCTGGTACGCCGACTCCGGCTGCTCCCGCCTCTGCCAGGGATCTCGACGCCATACTCCCTTCACTGCATGACGGCACCGCCGACGGGCCTGTACCTAGCGCCGTCATATAGGGAACCTGTGAAGACAAAATGGGAAAACCCGACGAAGACAGGCTAAGAGCACCCCTCGGGGGCCATGCCCCGGTCCACTCGGACTCGGACGAACCCTGCCCCCCTCCTAACCAGTGCTCCCATCCAGCCCGGTGCCCCAACTGCCCATACCACCCAGCAGGGGACATACCCACCACCGACGGAACCACACCCCCAACCGGAGACATCCACCCCCAACCGTCACCCCCCGGGGCCCCCAAACCTTGCCTAGGTCCCCCCCCTATCTGCCCAAAGGGGCCAACTCCCCCCTCCTGACGTTGCCCTAGTTCAGGCCTCTGAGGCCGGTCTTGCAAGCCTTCTGCCAGCCCCTCCCCACAACCCACCGCTCCAGCCGGAGGAACTGTCGCTGATGCCCCTGCCAGCCTTTGAGGCTCTACTCCATCAGCCTGTCTGATGGGCTGTGCAGCCGCCCCCTCTCCTCCCCCGCTAGGCCCTCTACGCCCCCTCCTCACATTCCCCACACCTCGAACCCCCCGCTTAGAAACCCCAGTCTTACCCACACTTCCCGACCCAGAGCGCCCTGTTCCAGCCAACTCCCGCCCCCTCCGTCCCTTTCCCTGCTTCCCTCTGACAGCCCGGCCCCACCCCCGGCCCCATGGATGGCTGCTTTCCCGCCATCACACCGGCTCCGGACCTGCCTGAAGGCAGAACTGGGCACACGTGGCCTGCCTATAGAGCCCCAAGGAGTTTGAATTTATTTAATTTTATTTAGCAGGAGGCTAAAAAGAGTGCTGCCTGAGCCGGGATCCCCGGCAATCACCCTGCACGCGAGGTGCGGCCCTATCCCCAGCGCTCCCCCGTCACTTGCCTGCTGAATGTCTGGCACTCAACTGCCCGCACGAAACTGATCCTCAAAGGACTCCGCCGCCGCCGGAGAGCCTCCCTCGCGCACCGACCACCGCTGCCAACAGACCGGAACGGGGAATCGCCGCTGAAGACCCGTCCGGTAAGTAACCCCACCGCGAACACGATGCTGCCACCGCCGAGCCTCCCGCCAAACTGCCTGTGCTCTGGCAAGCAACGCGCACGCCAGAGCACATGGCAGGCTGAACCCTGATTGGCTCCACTCACTCAGAGCCTGAGCGGAGCCAATCAATTTAAACCCACGCCGCGGGCACGGGCTCAACGAGGCGCCCGATCCCTCACTCTCCCCCCCCTCCTCCCTCCGTTCACAGGCAGGGTCCCGCGCCGGGCAGAGCACCCGGTTACTAGCAGGCGCCGGGACCCTGCCCGCGCCTTTAATCTAAGTATGCATGTAAGAACAATCGCATATTCTTCCAATGTGAACATGCACAGGGGAGGATCTTGGGCAGAGCACAAATTTAAGCTTTAAGTTATAAAATGTCTTACGTGCATTGCTGAAAATTCTAGGCATAGGTATTTACCTCTGTCACGGGGTAGGCATAAGTAATCACGCCAGGTTTGCATGCATGTTAGCACCACTTGTGCCTCTGTTTCATAAAGTAAAATGGATGTGTACTTCACTTTACAAAACAGGCCTCAAATAGGCCTATTGCAAGACTTTAAAATATTACCCTCCATGAGTCACTATGCAGGAAAAGGATCTAGGCATTATAATGGACAATACACTGAGGTCTTCTGCCCAGTGTACAGTAGCGGCCAATAAGCAAACAGAATATTAGGAATTATTAGGAGAGGGATAGAGAATAAAACAAAGAATATTGTAATGCCTCTGTATCAATCCATAGTGCTTCCATATCTTGAGTTTTGGGCAATTCTGGTGGCCACATCTGAAAATAGATATAGTGGAAATAGAATAGTTATAGAGAAAGACTGCCAATATGATAAAGGGACTGGAACGCCCCTCCTGTGAGGAATGAATAAAGATATTAGTGCTCATCAACATATAGAAGGGTAAGGGGATTATACAGTATGATAGAGATCTATAAAATCCTGAATGGAATGAACGGATAAATGCTAATCAATTGTTTATTTTTTCAAAAAGTACAAAAGACTAGGGGTTACAAAGTAGTATATTTAAAACAAACAGGAGAAAACATTTTTCATTCAAAGCATAGTTAAGTTTTGGAACTCATTGCTGGAGAATGTGGCAAAAGCATTCAGCATAGTTGGCTTTAAAAAAGGTTTGGACAAGTTCCTAGAGAAAAGCCAAAAACTGTTATTAAGGTAGAACTAGTGAAAGCCGCTGTCCATCCCTAGGGATAAATAGCATTGAATATGGCTTCTTCTTGGATTCTTCTCTGGTACTTGTGACTTGTGTTGACCACTGTTGGAAACAAAATACTGGGCTTGATGGACCTTTGATCTGACCCAGGATGGCAATTCTTCCATTTTTTATGTTCTTATTTTCTTATGGTTGGTATCATGTATGTTTGTCTTGATTAGACTGTGAGCTCCACCGAGCAGGGACTGTTTCTTATGCATGTAGCAGGACCACAGGAATTATCCCTCTATAATTAAAATGAGGACAATTTTCCTGCTTCTAATGTGACTTGTGAGTGTTATGATATAATCGGAGATGTGCCTACCTGTCCATCACTGGGCAGTGAGTGTATCCTGTAAAGATTTGGAGGGAATTATTTAAAGCCCTCAATATTGGGGTTGCAAAGTTTTTCTGGTATTGAAATTGTTGGAGTTGATTCCAGCATAGAAGTGCTGGGAGGGATCCCACGATAGCCAAAGAGGAGAAGCAATGAAGTTGCCTCTTCCCAGGGTCAGCCAGGCATTGGACCTTGAGAAGAGCTCCCTAGACTGGCTTGGCTTAACTAAAGGAGGAAATATGAAATATATATAGAACTAATGGAGGACCTGGTCAGAAGAACCTGTGTAATTTTAGAATATCCCTCAAGAAGTGAGTAGTATAAACATGGTTCGTCCCATCTCAGTCCCTGAAAAAAACAGTATTTCTGTGTGAGAGTGAATCCCTAGCATTCAGAGAAGCAGTGTGTAATAGTGCAGTACCATGAGCAAGTGTTCAAACTCTGAACCTTTAAGCTAGTGGTCCAGATTACATTACAGAAGCAACACAATTTTTATTAGCATAGCTAAATTTCAAACACAAAAATAAACCTGTCTTCCCTAGTAGACTGACAGCTTGGTTTTGAATATAAGGCAACTTAGTTCAAAATAAAAGAGGCCTGTCTTCCTAGAAGACCAGTGATTCAGTTCAAAAGAGTATCTGAGTAATCCCTGACAAACATTCTAAGAGACCTCTCCTACACTGCAGGTCATAAAGCTTTAAGGGATATTCCTGTTCATTTGAGAGACTGGGAGAAGCCCAGTTTATTTCCTCATTAGACCCAACCAAAGGATATTGGTGGGGACCTCTCACTCTGGCTGACAAGGAGAAGATGGCCTTTTCTACTCCCCAAGGGAGTCTGTGATTAGAGTGAACTGGCTTCCAAGTAGATAGTACTGAAACGTCTCCAATAGTGCCTCCTTTTCCATCACAGTGTAGGCCTTCTCTCATGGGAGTAAGTTTAGGCTATGAAGGATACTTCATGCTCCTTCCCATCCTTTAACTGAGCTCATTTTGTACTAGGAAGAGCCAATTGAAGTTGGGATTTATCAGAATTGGTTCTAAACACAATGCATCCTTCAGCATTTGGACAGTTTCTTCTAATTCTATTGACCAGACGTTATTTGCTGGTGCCCTCTTCTATAAGAGGCATGTCAACAGTTTCACTTTTTCATAAATGGGTTTCCCAACCAGTACTGTAGACCACAATGTCATCCAGGTATGCCATTACATATCACCTATGAGGCTTCAGAAAGCAGTATATGAGGTGCTGGAACATATCAGGCGCCCCATTAGGTCCAAAAAGGATTTCCATCCTTTCACCTCAGCACCTCAGGAAACCTCTCAAAAAACACTGCTGTGAGCAAGGCTGTCATAAATAGTATTTACAATTTATTTAAAAAATATATACATTAAGTATTGTGATAAAATAATGCAGTATTTACAATCTATATTATGATAAGTGGTTGAAGCAGCTAAGGTGAAAGAGTAATACAGGATAAGAGATGCGGCAGTTCAAACAACCAACTATAACCTTATACATAATGACTTAAGTAAACCTCTTAAGATTATGGATTTAACCTTAATAACCTGTCTCCTAACTCCCCTCCCTTTCCCTTTGCCCACCAGCCCCACTGCGGGAGCTCTGTACTGGTGGCTACTTGTAAAAGGCGAGGTTTTGTAGAGCTGTCCAATCGCTGAGGCTGTAGCGTTGGCTCCACCTCTTCCAGGTTTTCCTCCAATCTGCAGCAAGTTTTGCACTCCCGTCCAATCAGGAATAACTGTTGAGCTGATCGCTGAAGGATCCCCCTGGGTCTTGTCGCTCCTAGTCCAGAATAGACTCTACTGCTGCAGCTCTCTATGGAGCTAATTCTGCCACTGCAGCTCCCCATGGAGCTGATTCAGCCACTGTAGTTTCCTCTGGAGCTGATTCTCTGCTGTACCTCCCCCGGAGCTCATCTGCTGATGTAGCTCCCCACTGAGCTCGTCTGCTGTTGGGCCCTTCTGGGCCTTGGTGCTCCTAGTCCGGAATGGACTCTCTGCCACTGCAGCTCTCCCTTGAGCTGATCTGCCACTGGACCTCCCTGGGTCATATGACTCTGTGTCCAGAATGGACTCTCTGCTGCCACAGCTCTCCTTGGAGCTGATTATACTGCCGCAGCTCCCCCTGGACCTGATCTGCTGCTGGACTTTCAAGTCTGGATTAGGTTCTCCAGAGTCCCTCTGCTGCCATTCACTCCCTGCCCCCATATTCACTCTTACCCCCGACTGGATCTGTAGGAGGCTCTCTGCTGGCATCTTCACTCCGAGCCTGCCTAGGCTCCCAGAAGACTTTCTCGTAACATCTTCAGGAAAGGAAGCTCTTTTAAATTAAGATGCTTAACAGCTTCTAAATTCTAAACTCCAGCTCTCCTCAAGCTCTTTTTTTCTTCACAGGGTGTTTTAGTACCAGCACCTGTTTATCTGATACTGTTTCTCTTAGGGTTAGCAATTTCCACTGGCACCAGTATATACGTCCTCACCCTCTGTCTAATGTGTGCACTTTATTCCCATACATTATTCCCTATAGATTTAAAGTTAAATCTTAATATTAGATATAAATCTGAGCAAATATTACCTTCAGCACAGACAGTGATTTGCATATCCCCCATAAATGTTTACTTTCTAGCTCTTCTAGCCCAGTGACTGTTACTGCAGACTGCTCTTTTAATGTTTTAATATTGTCCCTCATCTGACCTCCCCAGCAGCCACCTCTTCAGTAGCATACAGTGACCATTTACCTTTGATTCTACATTATTCAGCACACTCTCAAACAACCACCTTTTGGGGGGTTACCTGCATTTATTTATGCCAGAGGAATAACCTAATGACTACAGCAGTAGACTACAACTCAGGGTAAACCCAGTTCAAATTCCACTGCTGTTCCTTGTGATCTTGGACAAGCCACTTAACCCTCCCTCACATTATGTACAAATTTAAATTTTAAGTTCTCTGTGGAGAGATAAGAACATAAGATATGCCATACTGGGCCAGACCAATGTCCATCAAGTCCAGTATCCTGTTTCCAACAATGGCCAATCTAGGTCGTAAGTACCTAGCAGTTTCCCCAAAAGACAGAGGTTCCACAATGCTGTCTACTTTACCCAAATGTAACTCATTTTGAACTTCTGAGAAAAGGCTCTGTCTTCCCACCCTCTCTATTCTGGACTAACGCACATCTTGTTCACGCAAAACCACAGAATGGAAAACAAATAAAAAAATCCTGCCTGTTTGGTTCTAACTCCGCTTCTCATGTTCCCTGTCTGCCACACAGGGCTACTCCCTTAGCACCATGACTGCATCCTTACTGTGGTGAGGCCCAGTGCCATGCAGTAGTAGTGGGTCTGTAGTCTTTAGCGAAAAGACACGTTAATTCCACATTGCCACAATTTGCAGTACTGGAGCAAGTGCTTGAGTCCTGGGCCTTTGAACAAGCAGCCAGACCACAGTGCAGAGGCAACAAAATCTAGATCCAACAGCAAGGATATTTTAGAACTACCTTTACTAGGTGCATTCACAAAAAATGAAGCATATATAAGACAACAAACAAAGTAGCAAAATAGCAAAATGGGTATCAAAGTTTCAGTTTCCTTGTCTCAAATTATTAGTACCAAGCAGATTCCTTCTCAAAGTCCTCCTTCATCCTTTTCTAGGATTTTGGGTGAACTCAAACTCTGTTTCATTTTATTCAGGGTTCCTAGACTGAGGACCCCATACTCCTCTATAGTTTCCAGTAAGATACTCTCACATATAAAACCCACTTTTGAAAAATCATAATACCTATTCAGTGTCAGCACAACTGAACCAGAACAATATGAAACACACCATAAAGCACCTCTTTGGGGAGATAGAAAATTAGGGAAAAATTCTCCCCAAAAGACAAAATTCATCAAAAAATATCTTAAAACACTTATTCTCAACCACCCTGTGATGCCTAGGTAGTGTAAATGGGTGGGCCACAGAAGCCATGGCCACACCAATATTTTACCCAGCACAACATCAGGAAAAGAGAGCTTGGGGGCAGGGATGGAGATTGGTTGGTTGGCTCCTCCAATCAAAAAAGTGTTCTACTGCTCCTGTTATGAAAAAGTTTATAAGAGAACCACAGGTCCCCTTAAACACACTGGGCCATTTTAACAGAGTCAGGAGGTATAAAAACTGCTTTAATAATGGTTTATAGACTTTGCCTCCAGGAACTTGTCTGAACCTCTTTTAAACCAAGCTAAACTGACAGCTTTTATCACAACCTCCAGCAATACATTCCAGAGTTTAATTGCATGTTGAGTAAAAAAAAACTATTTTCCCCGATTAGTCTTAAATATGCTACATTATAGCTTTATTGAGTATCTCCCAGTCTTTCTCCTTTTTGAAGGAGTAAACAACTGATGTACGTTTACCCGTTCCACTCCACTCATTTTTTATAGACCTCTAGCATGTCTCCCCTAAACAGTCTCTTTTCTGAACAGAAGAGCCACAACCTTTTAAGGCTTTCTTCATAGGGGTATTCTTCCAACCCCTTTATCATTTTGGTCATTCTTCCCTGTATCTTTTCTAATTCCACTTTATCTTTTTTAAGATAAGGCAACCAGAATTTCACACAATATTCAAGATGCAGTCGCACCATGGAATGATTTGGAAGTATTATAAATATCCTTGGTTTTATTCTCCATTCCTTTCCTTATGATTCCTAGAATTTTATTTGCTTTCTTGGTAGCCACTGTACACTAAGCAGAGGTTTTCAATGTATTATCCATGATGACACTTAGATCCATTTCTTAGGTAGTGATTCCTAATCCGGAAACTTGTATCGTGTAACTGTACTGTAGTTTGGGTTGTTCTTCCCTAGGGCATAACTTTGTACTTGTCCACATTCAATTTCATCTGCCATCTGCACATTCAGTCTCCCAATTTCTCAAGCTTCTCTTGCAATTTTTCATAATCCTTTTGTGATTTAACAACTTTGAATCCTTTTGTGTCATCTGCAAATTGATCACCTCACTCGTTGTTCCCATTTCAAGGTCTTTTATGCATAAGTTAAAAAGCAGTAGGCCCAGCATAAATCCCTGGGGTACTCCACTATTCACCTTTCCTCATTGAGAAAATTGACCTACTCTCTATTTTCTATGTTTTAACTAGCTCCCATTCCACTATAGTGCACTGCCTTCGATCCCATCACTTTTTAATTTCCTCAAGAGTCTTTCATGTGGGACCTAGTCAAAGGCTTTCTGAAAATCCAGATACACTATATCTGGCTTACCTTTATCTACCTGTTTCTTCACACCTTCAAAAAAATGTAACAGAGTAGTAGGACAAGACTCTTCCCTTGACTTTATCCATGTTGGCTTTGTCCCATTAAATGATGACTATCTGTATGTTCAGTAATTGTGCTCTTTATAATACTTTCTACAATTTTGCCTGGCACTGATATCATGCTCACTAGTCTATAGTTTCACAAATCACCCCTGAAACCTTAGCTGTTCTCCAATCTTCAGTTTCTACAGATGATTTTAATGATAGTTCACAGATTACTAATAGTAGATTTTCAATCTCATTTTTTAATTCTTTCAGTACCCTGGAATGTATACCATCTGGTCCAGGTAATTTGCAGCTCGATAGTTTAGCAAATTGCTGTATTACATCTTCCTGGTTTATCAAGATTTGTTTCAGTTCCTCCAATTCACCTTTAAATGTCATTTCTGGCATGAATAACTTCTCTTTATTTTCTTCAGTAAAGACCAAAACGAAGAATTCATTCAGTCTCTCCACTGTGGCCTTGTTCTCTCTTAGTGTCCCGTTTACCTCTCTATCATCTACTGGTTCAACTGAATCTCTCAGGTATTTTGCTACAAAAGTACTTGAAAAGGCTTTATTATGAATTTTTGCTTCCACAGTAAGTTTTTTTTTCAAATTCTCTTTTTTCCTGCCTTATCAATTAAAATTTCTGTGGGGCCTATTTAAGGCTGTGTTAGATGTTTAATGCAGGAATTACCACACACCCACACACTAACACTGCGGGCTTCTTCTAATAATACTGCACAGCACATTTAAGTGTTGGCATGCACTAATTCTCATGTTAACCCGTTTTGAACAGCTCACATATTCTTTCTCTGTTCTGCATGATTTATTAGATTTGTTACACTCAAACAACTATGAAATACCAGCAATAATAAAAAATATTAAAACTTTGCAGAAAATAGAAGTTTCACATAATGTATGTTTTTCATATACTGGTCCAATATAGTATATTGTTCGTCTTCAGAAAAGATAGGATTCAGTTCCAATATTCATTGACATAAACATAATGTATGATACTATTGAAACTGCAGTTTTCATTTAAAACACTTTATTATGATATAATATAGTTTGTCAACAGTCCATTCTGACAGTGGAATATGATACACCCGAAAACACTTCTGATGCAGTGCGTTGATATTGCACCATTGAAACACCTAGAACAGAATGCTTGACCAGCAATTAGTTTTGACAAGAGTAAAGGCGCGAGCAGGGTCCCGGCACTTGCGGGTAACCAGGCGCTCGGCCCAGTGTGGGACCCTGTGCGTGCCTGATTGGTGCATCGGGAGGCGGGGGAGGAGCGCTTGAGTCAGGACGCCATGTGAGCGCGTGGGGGAGCCAATCGGAGCAGGGTGAATGTACTCAGGCTGCAGCAGTGGCTGAGCACATGTAAGGAGTCATCTGGGAGGCTTGCTGTGTCAGTGGCTGTGGCGGCGTGAGGGTCTGGTTTGCGGAACACTCGAGCGACAGAGTGCAGCAGCGGGCGGCGTGTCGTGAGAGTCCCAGGAGCCATGCTGTGGTGCGAGCTGGGGCCAGCCGGCTTGCTGAAGCCTGGGGAGAGCGGAGACATTGCAGGCCATGGCAGAGCACATGGGCGCGAAGCCCAAGAAGCAGGCGAGTGGGGCCGTGGTGCTCAAGTCGGTATTTGATGCTGCTATTAGTGGAGGGGGCGAGATTTGTGTGAGAGGGGCTGAAGGCTGGGGTATATAAAAAACAAACAAACATATAATACAGGTATAGAGCAGAAGCAAAGAAGATTATTATCAAGAAAAGGGGATGCTGGGAGGGAGGGGATGCCATGGTGGTGGGCATGGGGCCAGCAGGGCAGAGATGCACAGGTTGGGGGGGTCCCAGAGGTCAGGGGGTGGTCAGGGGGTCTGGCGGGGTCTAGCAGAGAGCTAGGCCTCACAGAGGGGGATGGGAGGGCCAGGCGGCCGGTGCATGGGTGTGGCGGGCCCCCTTTTGTAGTAAGAAGGTCACGGGGGGCTGCCAAGCTTGGGACGGGGAACGGGGAACCTGCTGGAGGCAGGGAGGCTGGTGGTTGAAGCCTCAGTGCCTACATCCAGGGTAATATTTATTTATTTTATTTATTTATATTTCTTATATACCGCGCTATTATAATCAGTGCGGTTTACATTTGAAACAGAACATACAAGAATGTAAGCAAGTTACATCAAGTTTTTTACATTGAACAGGGAATGTAAAACATGGAGTAAAAACGAGGGAGGAAACTATGTACATATTGTAAACAAATATAATGCTCTTACGGTAAATAAAAATATGACCTTTGTCTAGAGGGTTGGCTAGATGGTCGAGGAGGTCAGTGGGAGAGATAGTGGTTAACCATTATCTACAGGAAAATGATCTGAGGGACGGGTTAGGCAGGGAGGTGAGGTGGGGGCATTGTAAATGTCGGGAATGCTGTCAGGGTAATATTGTAGGAACAGGTGATGTTTGAGGGCTTTACGGAATAGTGCCAAATTTGGGATGGCCCGGATTTCTGCTGGGAGGGCGTTCCATGCCATAGGTGCAGCAATGGAGAAGGCTCTACTTGCTGTTGATTTCTTACATTTTACCAACACTTTTGGGACTTCAAGTTTATTGAAAGAAGTAGATCTCCTAGTTCTATTATCTGGTGTGCTGTTGAGGAGATCACTGATGGGTGTATGAGTAAGATTCTTACATGACTTGAACGTCATGACAAGAACCTTGAATTGGACTCTGGCCCGTAGCGGGAGCCAGTGTAGGTTCTTTAGAACTGGCGTTATGTGGTCAGACCTTGAAAGCCCGGACAGTGCCCTTGCAGCTGAGTTCATGGCAAGGCGTAACGGGTTAAGAGTCGATTGTGGAAGTCCCAGTAGGATAATGTTGGCGAAGTCAAGGTGTGGGATGACTAAGGCTTGGAAAATTGAGCGGTAGTCAGGGAAGTCAAGCAGTGGGCGGAGATGGCGTAGTGATCGGATCTTGTGATAGATTGCTTTAGCTGTGTTTGTAACATGTGCTGCTTTTAAACTAGATAATAGGGGAAAGCCGACAGTCGCCCAAGAGCGCATGGTTCGGAAGAATGTATCCTTGAAGGATACTACAAAAAGCAGAGAGGTTCCAAAAAAGAGTAAAGTAGCCCAAATGCCCTCGAGTATGGAGCAGACAGAACTTAAAGATCCCAAATTACCCATGTCTACCAATAGCCAAATTAATATGAATAAAATACAGTCTCTAAAATGCTTGTATGCAAATGCTAGAAGTCTACAAAACAAGATGGGAGAGTTAGAATATATAGCACTAAACGAGAGGTTAGATATGATTGGAATATCAGAGACATGGTGGAAGGAGGACAACCAGTGGGACACTGTGATACCTGGGTACAAACAATATCGAAATGATAGAGCTGATCAAATTGGTGGAGGGGTTGCGCTCTATGTTAGAGAGGGCATTGAGTCAGAAAGGATTAAAGTTTTGCAAGAAACAAAATTTGCTGTAGAATCTCTATGGATTGAAATTCCATGTAAAAAAGGGGAAGGCGATGGCAGTGGGGGTGTACTATCGTCCGCCTGGCCAGAATGAACAAATGGATGATGAAATGCTCAAAGAAATCAAGGAAGCTAGCAAACGTTACAGTGCAGTAATAATAATGGGTGATTTCAATTACCCCGGCATCGACTGGGTCAGTGTCACAACAGGACATGCTAGGGAGATAAAGTTCCTAGATGAAATAAATGACTGCTTCTTGGAGCAGCTGGTTCATGAACCGACCAGAGGGGAAGCAATATTAGACCTAGTCCTTAGTGGAACACCAGATGTAGTGCAAGAGATAAGGGTGTTGGGGCCACTTGGCAATAGTGATCATAGCATGATCGCCTTTGATTTAATTAGTGGAGGAGGGATAGTAAGGAAATCCACAGTACTACCCTTTAACTTTCGAAAGGGAGACTATGATAGAATGAGGAAAACAGTTAAGAAAAAACTAAAAGGAGCAGTTGCAAAGGTTAAAGACGTACATCAAGCTTGGGTGTTGTTGAAAAATACTATCTTGGAAGCCCAGACCAGCTGTATTCCACGCTTTAAGAAAAGTGGAAGGAAGTCCAAAAAATTGCCAGCATGGTTTAAAGCTGAGGTCAGAGAGGCTGTTGTTGCCAAAAAAGCATCTTTCAAGAAATGGAAAAAAGAGCCAAATGATGAAACCTGGAAACAGCACAAGCACTGGCAAGTCAAATGCAAGGCATTGATAAGGCAGGCAAAGAGAGAATTTGAGAAGAAGCTTGCTGCGGAAGCAAAAACGCGAAATAAAGACCTTTTCAAGTACATTCGTAGCAAAAAACCCGTGAGAGAGTCAGTTGGTCCATTAGATGATAAAGGGGTTAAAGGAGCACTAAGAGGCGACAAGGCGATAGCGGAGAGACTGAATGAATTCTTTGCTTCGGTCTTTACTGAGGAAGATGTAGGGATGTTACCCACGACTGAAGTGGTATTTAAAGGTGTGGAAGAATTGAAGGAAATATCGATACATCGGGAAGATGTCTTACAACTATTAGATAAACTGAAGAGTAGCAAATCACCTGGGCCGGATGGTATACATCCAAGGGTGTTGAAAGAACTGAAATTTGAGATTGCAGACCTGCTATCAGTAATCTGTGAACTATCATTAAAATCATCTCTAATACCTGAGGATTGGAGGATCGCCAATGTAACACCAATTTTTAAAAAGGGTTCGAGGGGTGATCCGGGAAACTACAGACCGGTGAGCCTGACATCAGTACCGGGAAAAATGGTAGAAACCATCATAAAGAATAAAATTACTCAGCATATAGATAGTCATGACCTAATGGGAGACAGCCAACATGGCTTTAGCCAAGGAAGATCTTGTCTTACTAATCTGTTATGTTTTTTTGAAGGAGTGAATAAACAGGTGGACAAAGGTGAGTCGGTTGATATTGTGTATCTGGACTTTCAGAAAGCCTTTGACGAGGTCCCTCATGAGAGACTTTTGGCAAAACTAAAGAGTCATGGGATAGGAGGCAGTGTACTACTGTGGATCAGGAACTGGTTAAAAGATAGAAAGCAGAGGGTAGGGCTAAATGGCCAATTTTCCCAATGGAGAAAGGTGAATAGTGGTGTACCCCAGGGATCTGTGCTGGGTCCGCTGCTTTTTGACATATTCATAAATGACCTGGAAAGTGGAATAACGAGTGAGGTTATCAAATTTGCTGATGACACAAAACTATTTAAAGTTGTTAAAACCCAGGAGGATTGTGGAAAATTGCAAGAGGATCTTGATAAATTGGAAGACTGGGCATCAAAATGGCAGATGAAATTTAATGTGGAGAAGTGCAAGGTTATGCACCTAGGGAAGAACAACCCAAACTATGGTTACACGATTGCAAGGTTCCACATTAGGAACCACCACCAAGAAAAAGATTTAGGCATCCTTGTGGATACCATGTTAAAACCCTCGGCCCAGTGTGCAGCGGCGGCCAAGAGAGCAAATAGAATGCTAGGTATGATAAGGAAAGGAATGGAAAATAAAACAAAAGATATTATAATGCCTCTATATCGTTCCATGGTGAGACCGCACCTTGAATATTGTGTGCAATTCTGGTCGCCATATCTTAAAAAGGATATAGCAATTTTAGAAAAGGTTCAGAGAAGAGCCACCAAAATGGTAAAGGGGATGGAAGGCTACTCCTAGGAAGAAAGGGCTAAAAAGGTTGGGGCTCTTTAACCTGGAAAAGAGACGGCTGAGGGGAGATATGATAGAAGTCTATAAATTAATGAACGGAGTGGAACGGGTAAACGTAGATCGATTGTTTACCTTATCAGAATATAGAAAGACTAGGGGACATGCAATGAAGCTACAGGGTAAACTATTTAAGACTAATAAAAGAAAATATTTTTTCACTCAACGTGTAATCAAACTCTGGAATTTGTTACCGGAGGATGTAGTAAAGGCTGTTAGTGTAGCTGGGTTTAAAAAAGGTTTGGACAAGTTCCTGGAGGAAAGGTCCATAAACCATTATTAAGAAGGGACCCAGGATATCAATGCTTGAACCAATACAAGCATTGTGGAACCTGTGTCCCTTGGGGAAACTGCTAGGTACGTATGACCTAGATTGGCCACTGTTGGAAACAGAATACTGGGCTTGATGGACCTTGGTCTGACCCAGTATGGCATATCTTATGTTCTTATGTTCTTATGTCAAGTCGCTGGTCGAGGGTGATGCCCAGGTAGCGAATTGTAGCTTTGGACTTTAGTTCAATGTTATTGACTAGAAGAGAGGGAGGTGGCGTGAACTTCTGGTTCCGTGAGATGAATAGTACATCTGTTTTGCTATGGTTAATGCGGAGATTCTGAGAGAGAGGAGCCAATCTGCTACAGCTTCAAAACATCTTATAATTGGATTGAAATCTGGTTGATCGATTTTAAATTGAAGGTACATTAAGATGTCGTCTGCATATGCAAGGCATTGGACATTGAAGGAGCGGATTAAGGCGCAAATGGGCTGCATGTATATATTAAACATTAATGCCGAGAGGGAGGAACCCTGGGGTACACCTTGCTTTAGTGAGAATGGTTCGGAGGTTTTGGAACCTGCTCTGACTTGTTGTGATCTGTTACATAAATAGGATTCGCACCATGCTAGCGCTGAGCCTTGCAGACCTTTATCTTTGAGGCGATCTAGAAGTGTTTCATGGTTCACTGAATCAAATGCAGCTGCTATGTCTAAAAAAATGAGGACGAATCCATGGTTGGTATTGTCAGTTCCTGTGATTAGGTTGTTGAAGAGGGTTGTGAGGATGGTGTCCACTCCGTGAGCTTCCCTGAAGCCGTGTTGGGATGGGTCCAGTGGTGCGACTGTATCAACATGGTGTTGGATTTGCCGTTGGACTACCTTCTCCATGATTTTGGCAAGCAGTGGGATGCTCGAGATTGGCCGGAATGACTCAACTTTAGATGGGTCAAGTTTACTATTCTTTAGCAGGGGGCGGATTGAAGTGTTTTTTAAGCTTTGAGGGAAGGATCCTGTTATGAATGATTGATTCAAAATTCTGCATATAAATGGACTGAGGTCATGGCGTAATTCTTTAATCCAACTAGCAGGACAGGGATCATTGGGGGCAGTGGTGAGGTAGATAGATGTGATGATATCTGCAATTTCTTTGTTGGATACCTTGGAGAATGATAGTAATGGGGTTGGTTGTGGAAGTCCGTGGGAGGTATGAAATATGGATGTCTTCGTGTTGTCCTTGGTTTGTATCATCTTAGATTGAAGGTAGGTAGAATAGTCTTGCGGCTGGGGAAAGGTTGTTTGGGCTAGTGCTGGATCGCCAGTTAGTGACTTCACTATGTTAAATAGGTCATGAGGTTTGTTAAGTGATCGCTTTAGTAGTTCTGAGTAATACAACTTTCTTTTTTCCATGGTTGGAAATAGGACAGGAAGGTCCCCAGGGTGAGCGTAGGGCTGGTGCAGAAGTCGGTGGGGGGGGGGTAGATGTATGCCAGAGTACGGGGGCGCCGGTCCACCCAGGGATGGTAGAGAGAGAGGGTCTGTGGAGCGGCTATGGTCAAGGGGTAGCCAGGTGGGGGGCAGGAGGTGCTGGGGCCTCGGGGAGCGGGTCGGTGGGGACGATGGACTATGGTTCGGCGGGGCGTCAGTACGCCTGGGATCAGTGGATGGGAGGGGGTCAAGGCCCGTCGTGGGCCAAGTGGGCGGGGGTGTGGCAACCGATGTGGTCTGTGGGTTTCCCCCCCCCCCTGCTTTTCCTTTTATTTCTCCACAGGTGCCTTTTCTGGTGTCTCCGGGACCTGCTCACAGAACAGTGGAATGACCGCTCGAGACCATGAATGCCCCGATCACTACGCCGTGCAGATGCCAGGTGGCAGGAGTGGAAGCACGTGGTGTGAGCGAGGAGCGGCCGGGCGAGGATTCAGCGCAAGGGCTGTGGCGACCGACGGTGATGGATTCTGGGCCCATGGCCATGACGGGTGAGTTGCAAATTGACGAGGGTGCAGGGGGTGAGGGGAGCGGCGTTTGGGTTGGTCGGTCGGGCAAAGCGAGTCAGAAGAAGAAACATACGTGCCGGCGGCGGCGGAGTTTGGAATCGTCATCCTCTTCATCTTCGGGTTCATCGGGGCCATCTTCGGGGGCGAGGGTGAGGGGCTGGGGGGCGCGAGATGCTGCGGCAATGGCGAGTAGTGCATCAGGGGGGACTCCAAATTTGGCAACTTTGTCTGAGTTTTGGGAAGGAGTTCCGAAGAAGCTGAGATGGAGAATTCGCAAACGGAAACACATTGACATTTTCTGCTTGCTGGAGGGGCGGAAGAAGTATGGAGAGAGCAGAAAAAAGCGCAAGGAGGATGAGAAAGTGGGTCAGATTAGAATAGTGTCTCGGATGGTTGTGAACTGAGTGCGGGCGTTTTTGCGGCTGGCTAGTGTGTGGCGGCGACATTATCCGGGTCAGAATGGGATGTTGCTGGCATATGCAGACTCGATATTGGAAGCCTCGCAGACCCATGAAGGTTGGTCGTGGCTTAATTATGATGAAAGGTTTAGGGATAAAATGGAGGAGAACAAGTCGTTAACATGGGGCATGCAGGATATCAACTTGTGGCTCACCCAGATGTCAGTTAGGGCAATAGCGGGAGGTGTAATGGGGAAAGAAGGGGCGGCGACCACCACAGGGGCGAGTCGGTCCTTTCGTGGTGGGGGAGTTGCGGTGCCCATTAGACCGGTATCTGGCAGCGGAGGGGACGTATGCTGGCGTTTCAATAAGTCCTCCTGTCCTTTCCCGGATTGCAAGTTCCGGCATGTCTGCTCGGCTTGTGGTGGAGGACATTCCGCGGCCAAATGCCTTAAGAGAGGTACTGCGTTGCCCCCTTCGCAGGCCCTTAAGTAATGGAGGGGAGTTTAACGTGGCCCCGAAGCCAATAAGGGTCGAGGTTTTAAAGGGGTGGCTGAGTCAATACCTGAAGCAAAGGGATAGGGAGGTTTTACAGTCTGGGTTTCAGTTTGGTTTTGTTATACCGGTGCGGGGTGTGGTGGCGGTCGTGGCGGCGTGTAATTCTCCATCGGTGCGTCGCTTTGCGGCCGTTGCACAGGAAAAGTTGACGGTTGAACTGAAATTAGGAAGGGTAGTGGGGCCGTTTACGCAGCCCTCCTTCCAGAATTTTGTGGTATCCCCTTTGGGAATTATTCCCAAGAAAGAACCGGGGAAGTTTCGGATGATTCACAATTTGTCGATTCCGGTTGGGGCCTCGGTGAATGATCGCATACCATGTAAGTGTTGTACAGTGTGCTATGCATCATTTGATAGAGCAGCGGAGTTGGTCAGAAAAGCTGGGCTCGGCGCATTGATGGTGAAAGTGGATATCGAGTCGGCGTTTAATCTGTTGCCAGTTCACACCACTGCCTTTCATTTGTTAGGTTTTCGTTTTGCCGAAGGGTTTTATTTCAACAAATGCATGCCGATGGGCTGCGTGGTGTCGTGTGCCTACTTCAAAAAGTTCAGTGCCTTCCTGCAGTGGGCAGTGATGCTCCGGGTGGGTAGGACTGAGGTGGTGCATTATCTAGATGACTTCTTGTTTGTGTGCGCGTCGCACACGACAGCGTGTACAGAGCTGTTGGATGGTTTTGTGAGCTTAGCGGGCGAGTTGGGGGGTGCCTCTGGCGGACAGGAAGACAGAGGGACCATGTACAAGGACCACCTTCTTGGGAGTTGAGCTAGATTCCAACCAAATGATTGCGTGCTTGCCGATGCAGAAGATAGTGAAGTTGCAGGTTCTGGTTGCTAATGTTTTGGCTTCCTCGAAGTTAACATTGAAGGAAATGCAGGCATTGATTGGCTCGCTCAACTTTGCATGTAGAATGATTCTGATGGGTTGTGTATTTATACGCCATTTGGCGGCAGCGACAGCTGGGGTGGGGAAGCCACACCATCACATTCAAGTTTCCAAGGTTATGAAGGAGGACTTGCAGGTTTGGGACGTCTTTTTGAAGGACTTTAATGGGATGTAGGTCATAAGGGAAGCCGAGAGTTCGAGCGAGGAGTTACAGCTGTTCACGGATGCGGCTGGTGGCATAGGTATGGGAATTTACTTCAGTGGGGCATGGTGTGCCGATAAGTGGCTGCAAGAGTGGCATGCGATGGGTTTGTCGAAGAATATAACTTTTTTGGAACTGTTTCCGATGCTAGTGGCATTGGAGTTGTGGCCAGACAAGCTGCAGAATCGCAAGTTGGTGTGGTGGTGTGATAATGAAGCAGTCGTGAGTGTCATTAATCATTACACTCCGCGATGTCTGCAGGTGGCGTCGCTGATGAGATTGGTGGTGCTTTCCTGTTTGCGCCTAAATGTTGTGTTGAAGGCCAGACATATTCCAGGACATACTAATGTAATTGCTGATGCTCTTTCCCATTTGCAGTGGGACCAGTTTCGGCAGTTGGCACCAGAGGTGGATTGGGAAGGGTGTGTGGTCTCTTGGAGCTTATGGAACAGTGGCCTGCTGAGATGAAGGAGATGCTGTGGAGTTCGGTAGCAGAGAGGACCTGGGATGCTTACCAGAGAGGTTGTGAGCGGGTGGTAGCCTTTTTGAGGGCGCGTGGTTGGCAGAAGGAAGCGGTGTCTGATATATTGCTCGGGCAGTATATCATCAGTGTGAAGACTCAAGGGGTGTCCCGGTCATCTGTGCGGGGGCATCTAGCCGGTTTTGCCTTTTTCACGAGAGCTGCCGGATAGGGTTCGTTGGGGGGAAGGTTCATGGTCCAGAGGCTCTTGCGGGGGTGGGAGCATTTGCGGCCCACTCCGTGGGATCGGCGGCAGCTGATTACGCACGAGTTACTCCAGAGACTATGTAGGGAGTTACCTAATGTTGCGGAGTCACGATACGAAGCCGTTCTATTACATGCGGTGTTTAGTTTGGCTTTCTTTGATGCATTACGGGTGAGGGAATTGGTGGCAAACTCTGTGAAAGTGGGAGTAGGGAGTAGCTTGCTGCGCCAGCATGTGCAGCTTGGTGGCAGGCAATTACGGGTACTCCTGGCGAAATCCAAAACAGATCAGAGTGGAAGGGGTCTATGGGTGGTCTTGAAGGGGATAGGGGGGCTTACCTGCCCGGTAGCTGCAATGCTGGAGTATTTACGGGTTCGTCCAGTGGTAGCAGGCAGGTTATTGGTGCATAAGGATGCACGGTTGCTGACACGGTTTCAGGTGTCGGCTGTGTTACGTATGGTATTGCGTCGAGTGGGTGAGGACCCGAGTCAATTTTCAGTGCACTCTTTTCGCATTGGGGCAGTGACCAGTGCGGCGGAGGTGGAGCTGTCTGGGGAGCAGATACAAAGTATTGGCAGGTAGTGGTCCAAGGCATTTAAATGATATGTCTGTTTATGATGGGGGGGCAAATGGGGGGGTGAATTTAATTGTTAATTTCTTTTACAGATGGGGGACTTGGAATGCGGGATTGTTGGATTATGGGGCACTCCTTCGTGTTCTGGGCTGGTCAGCAAGCATCAGTGCGGTCAGTCGGGCTCAACCTGGGCTTCAATCCAGAAGTGGTGTCCGTCTCATGGCTGGGTGAACAGGGTCTGCGGTGGACGCAGCTGCTGCCCTTGCTTCGACACCAGCGGCATCTATGGAGGCAGCCGGAGATTTTGCTGTTGCATCTTGGTGGCAATGAGTTGACTTCCTGGACATGCAAGCAGCTGATTAATGCGGCAAAGAAGGATCTTGCTGTGGTGCTGCGGTGGTTTGTGGGGGTGGTGCTGATCTGGTCTAACATTATACCCAGACTGGCGTGCTGGGGACAACGGCGGTGGTCTAGGGGTCTGACGAAAATTAATTGGCAGATTGGGTGGTGGGTGTGTGAGATGGGGGGTTATCAGGTGCAGCATGCATGGGTGGAGGTGGCTTGTGACGGATTGTATTGGAGCAATGGGGTTCACCTATCTCCGGTGGGGGTGGACTTACTGTTGAATGATTGGCAGGAAGCATTGGAGAGGGTAGTATAGGACAATACCCACTGGTCGCAGCTTGGTATTGGGGGGGGGGGACGGCACAGACAGTCAATGGGTCTGAGCCGATGGTGGGATCCCGGAGGTTTCCGGGGTCCGGAGCCTTAGGCTACTTGGGGCGGGGGCGGGGTGCCCACGACCCTGATAAACCCTGGCAGACTTGTGCTACTGACATGGCAGAGTCAGATAAGGGTGATAGGAACTTGGTCTGCGGCTTGACCGCGGCAGGGGCAGAGGCGAGGTCAGCTTGCTAATTGTATGGCTGGTGACGGATCGTTCCGTTGGGGTTTGGTTGTTGTTGAATATTGTTCAGAGTGTTCAAATGTTGGATTAGTAATAAAGCTGCGACCAGTTGCTTCCAAGAACAGTGTCGGTGTCTTTTGTGGGTAACCCACGGGGGTTGGGGGAAGGGGTGAGGAAGATATAGGGGAGGTGGGGATTTGGAGGAAGGGTGGTGTGTGAATGTGGTAAAGGGTGAGCATCAGGTCCGGCTACTCGGTTACATATTAGCCCAGCGTATGAAAAACATACAAGGCCGATATACGCACCAATAACTCTGACACTAAGTAAGTTATAGTTATCTAAACCTATTTTCTAAAGTCTACAAATACTTTTATTTTACATTTTATTTTATATTGCAGCATTAAAAGCTACTTACTATTTTTTGTGATCTTTTTATGTTGAGCCGCCAGTACCATCAAAATCAGCAAACTTTGTATACCTATTAAACTAACTAGATCTCAGATAAAAATCTGTATTTAATGCTTTTTGACATAACAATAACAGCTAAACATAGTTCCATTGAACTAATAACCATTAATTAGTAAACAGTTGAGTAGTAAGTATGGAAACCTTATGTATGTAAAACATACGCTGGTCCAAAACGGGTTCAGCTAATGTTGTAAATGCCACTTTTGGACATGGAATAGATGGGGACTGCACCTTACAGTTAACATAGAGATTATTACTGTGTATTAACTGTCAACATGGAAGATAATGTAGAGCAGTTAATGTCACGTAAAGATGTGTACCTAACTGCATTGCATGTTATCTGCCATTCAGTTAGCCAATGGTATAACTTTTTCTCAGTATTAATTATACAGCAGTCCTCCCAAAAATATCAGGAATGCCCCAACACTTAATTCAGAAGTTCTGTAGTTTCCATATGCAAATTTTGGCAATTAATGTCATTTGCTCTGTAAATATAAAATCTTATTGCACTTTAGTAAGTATTTATTTATTTATTTTAAACCTTTTATATTCCACAACATAATGCCTAGGCGGATTACAAAATAACATACATAATAAATTGCAATTTAAAGAAGCTAAAATAAAATAAAACAAAACATCACAGTAAAATAAACAAAACAATATAAACAGTGAGCTAGGAGCCTGTGTATATTTATAAGCCAGAAGGGAGCTTAAAGTCTCGGTACGTGCTTGGAAATCACAAAGATGCTCAGAGTAAGTTTCTGGGGTATTTAGTAGGGCGTTGATAACATAACTTTTTCATTAATATATTAGACACAGAAACCTTGCAGGCAGGTTCCTGGAGGAAAAGTCCATAAAACCTCAAAAGTTTATTTTCCACATAAATTTGGAATAGCCACTGCTTATTCCTGTGTATAAGCAACAAGAAATGGATCTACCTTTGGTCTGACCCAGTCTAGCATTTCTAATGTCATTATACTGCTCTATAAAATATAGGTCTATGCCTTATTAAATCTGGAAACTAAAATACAAGACCCATTTTCATTTAAATGAATTCCAAAATATATAGATTTAAAAAGCAAAGAAAGAATAAAAGAAAAATCACCCTGAATTTTTTTGTATGATCTCTCTGTCGACTGAGGAGGTGGGGAGGATACCACAACACTATTTTGAGTCAGTCTGCAAGTCTATGAGCATGTGAGCCCAAAAGGGAAGGAAAGCACTGAAAGCATGCTTTGCCTGGGGCACCATTTTGTTCAGCAACTGCCCTGCCCAACCTATACAATTGTTTCAACATGTAGGGACTAGCACCTATTTTTTAGAAAAATAACAACCTGGTTGCTATAGATTTTACATACTCTAAGAACTTAAGAAAAGACCCGGCTGCGAATCAACGCAGCTGGGCACAGGCACGCGGTGGCGAGCCGAGGTTTGGGGGGAAAAGGGGCGGGGGGACGGCGGGGGGGGTGGGGCGGGCAACAAGCCGAGTACAAAGAGCGCGCTCGGCGCAGGCTCGGCCTCTTTGCCACTCACCCCTCTATCCTAGTTAAGAGATGCCGAGAAAGGAGACACCAAAGGCTTCCGGGACACGAGGCGCCAAGGCCGCAACAAAGGCAGCGCCGGCATCAAAAGCATGTGCAGCTGCTGCGTCAAACAGGAGAGAGACACAGAGGGCTAGTCGTGATGCCACCACCCATGCAGCAGCACTGACGCCTCGGCGCAGTAATAGAAAAAAGGTGCCACAGCAACGGGAAAACACGGCCCCTACGCAGGGGCAAGAGCTGGAGGACCTGCTCCAGATGGTTCGGGATCAGGTTACGCAACACGGCCTGACCTCAGTTAAACAACGACTGGGTGCGCCAGGCTTCGAGAACGAGGAAATGACTTCGACGAGCGGCAGCACGACAACACCCAGCTCAGCACATGGTAGGTCGGGGTGTGAAAAGGGGGTGCCAGAGTTATCAACATCATCATCGGACGAGTCCAGTTCAGACAGTGACAGGGACATAGAATGGGCAGATGTGATGCGATATGCACTAAAGAAATTTAAGAGAAAGAAGGGCCCAAAACAATCTAATCCCCTCAAACAGGCCTGGTCGGGGCAAAGTCTAAGGGCCGAGGACCCGGGAGCGGCCCAAAGAACGCAGATGGATTGGCGCGAAACAAGTCGTGACCCACGCTGTGGGGTGAGCTCCCTGGCTGTCTCGGTACCCAAAAAGATAAAAAAGAGGATTTGGAGGAGAGAATATATTGACATATTCTCTCTCCTGCTCAGGGAGCAGGATGAAGAGTCAAACAGTGGAAAAGATAAGGAAAAAAGAGGCGAGAGAGATAGGAAACCTAGAATTCCCAAATCCATTAACAATTGGGTGACAGCATTCCATGTATTTATGAGCGTGGTGATGGAGAAGGAACCCAAAGCGGGGCCATACCTGACCAGGTACCTGGACACGATCACCAGAGCACATAAACAATATGGTGGATGGGCCTGGCTGAACTACGATGTGAAGTTCAGGAGAAGCATGGCTGACGATCCCTCCCTGGCATGGCACCATAGAATTCTGGACATGTGGACAGAAGAAATGGCACCCAATAGGCCATGGTGTCAAGACGGGTTGCAGCAGCAGCTGACGAGCACACAGTGGCAGCAGCCTTTTCAGAACACGCAATGGAGGCAAGCCAATCAGTTACCGGGGAGGCGGGCCTGCCGACAATACAATGCAAGGAGTTGTACATGGCAACCGTGTAAATTCAAGCATTCCTGCTCAGTATGCGGAAGCGGACACCCCGCGTTCACATGCAGAGTCGCAAGGGAGGCCAAGCCTTTCAGGGCACTACAGCAACGATCACAAGAAGGGGTTGGCTCCAACACCCATCAGACTTGAGCATATGCGGCCATGGCTAAGAGCATACCCTAAGCGGGACATAGCCCTCAGTATTGGAGAGGGCTTCTCACAGGGTTTCCGCATCCCATCCCTAATTTTGAAGAAAAGAACACAAGCGCGCTTACTTAACAACCCACCGTCGGTCCAGAAACACAACGACATTGCCCGTAGTAAGATAGCAAAAGAGTTAGGTATGGGGAGGATAGCGGGTCCTTTCAATTCACCCCCATTCAAGGACATCGTAGTCTCCCCATTGGGGGTCATACCCAAAAAGTAGCCGGGACAATTCCGGTTAATCCATAACCTATCATACCCGGAGGGACAGTCGGTTAACGAATATATTGATCCAGCATTATGCTCTGTCAAATATGCAACCATGGATCAGGCAATTAGGCTCATACGAAGCAATGGGCCGCTGGCACAATTAGCGAAGGCAGACATTGAGTCTGCGTTCCGGTTATTGCCAGTGCACCCCGAATCTTTTCCATTGTTGGGTTTCTCGTTCAATGGGGAGTTTTTCTATGATAAATGCTTGCCCATGGGATGTGCAGTATCATGTGCATATTTTGAACAATTTAGTTCATTCTTACACTGGGTGGTTGAAGACCTGGCAGGCCCCAATACGGTCGTGCATTATCTGGATGATTTCCTATTCCTGGGAAAGGACCAGAATGACTGCAAAAGGATATTAGATATCTTTGAGCAGACGGCACGAGCATTTGGGATCCCGTTAGCAAAGGAGAAGACAGAAGGCCCAAAAGGGATCATCACCTTCCTGGGCATACAATTAGATGTGCCGGCACACAGGTCGCGCTTGCCAGCGGAGAAGGTGCTGAAGTTGAGGAAAGAGATGCAACTACTGCACAGCCAGCAAAAAGCGACACTACAACAATTCCAGTCCATGCTGGGCCTGCTATGCTTTGCATGCAGAGTGATACCCATGGGGCGGGTGTTCTACCGTCGTATGGCATGGGCAACGAAGGGTGTCGCAAAAAGATACCACCGCATCAGGGTCACCAAGGAGATACGGGAAGACCTCCAGGTCTGGCTGCAATTCCTCCGCACCTTCAACGGCCTTGCCTTTTGGCAAGTCCTCCCGGTATCGAATACGGAACTCAAATTCTTCACCAATGCCTCGGGGGGGATTGGTTTCGGCATATACTATAAAGGGGCATGGTGCTCGGAGACATGGCCCATGGAGTGGCATGCGGATGGAACCACCAGGGACATCACGCTCCTGGAGCTTTTCCCGCTAATGGTAGCCTTGTCTATCTGGGCCCCGGAGCTCGCCAACACAGCTATCGCCTTCCACATCGATAACCTAGCGGTGGTGTGGGCAGTGAACAGTATGAGAGCCCAGACGCCAAAGGTAGTGGCACTATTAAGGCGAATAGTTTTGTCGTGCCTGACATATAACATAACCCTTATAGCCGAACACATTGAAGGCGAGAATAATAACATTGCCGACGCTCATTCTCGTTCTAAGATCTGGCTGTTTCACCAACTGGCGCCCGAGGACGACGCGGTCAAGACAGCGGTGCCCGATCAAGTCTGGGATTATGGTCCACCGAAATCTGGGAACTCCTCTTAGGCGCCTTAGCCGAGAATACCCGGCACAGATACATAGCGGCATGGGAGCAATACCAAACATTTTGCAGAGAGGCTGTCATACAGCAGGAAGACAGATTAAAATTAGCAACGATTCTGAGATGGATTATGCATTGCAAAAGCCATGGATACACAAAGCTGCAGTACAAGCCCATCTAGCGGCGGTATCATTTTTTGCAAAGGCTATGGGGAAGAAGAGCCCCAGGGCTGAGTTTATCATAAAGAAGGTAATGAGAGACTGGTCCCTGGGGCAGCCCCGAAAGGTGGACAAGCGCCGCCCGATCACTCATCAGATGCTCCAACAACTGATGGTAACAACTAGCCAAGTTTGCTATGATGAGTACGAGACGAGGCTGTTTCGAATCGCCTTTTCCTGGGCCTTCTACGGAGCATTTCGAGTGGGCGAGCTGGTAGCTGCATCTTCCTCGGAGCAGGGGACAGCCTGCGGAGGTATGGAAAAGCTCGATGTGAGCATACTCACTAGGGCCATTGTGCTGCAGTTGCGCCGATCCAAGACCGACGCGGAAGGAAAAGGGGCACAGGTGGTGCTGTCGGCATTACACAATGACCCCTCATGCCCACTGAGAAATGCTTTAGCCTACCAACAGTTACAGGCGCACTCGGAAAATCAGTGGTTCGTGCATGCGAATGGGGCACCCTTATCACGTTTCCAATTTATCAGAGTACTCAAGCTCATAATCGAATGAACTGGACGGGATGCAAGCTTATACGGCTCGCACTCCTTTCACATTGGAGCTGCTTCAACGGCAGCCAGCATCGGGATGACCAGAGAGCAGATAATGAGGATAGGTCGATTGCGCTCGGATAGATACAAACTGTATATACGTCCAGCGCAGTGAGGAACGATGGGCCAATTAATTAAAAAAAAAAAGAGATGTGGGGTAATGATATATGGGAGCATTTTGTGTACAAGCAAGCGGATGATCATTGTTGAATAAGTACTGCTGTAATCATATCTTTCTGATTGTGATCCATGCAGGAGTAAGCGGCCACCTATGGCCGCGGGAAGTGTGGATATGTGGCCATTCATTTGTTCTCTGGGCCCAAAAAAGGACACGGTGCAGACCGCAGGGGTTGAATTTGGGATTACCAAGGGCAGAAGTTTCGGTGGTTTGGCTGGGATGGCGAGGTATGGTGTGGGACCAACTGATGCCGGCCTTGCTGCAAAGGAAGAGATCGACCGGGAACCCAGTGATGATTGTGATCCATTTGGGGGGCAATGACCTCGCTGCGATGCGCAGTGTCGAGCTCACCAAAAGGATGCAAGGCGACTTGCTGACGCTGGCCGACACATTTCCCGGGACGATCTTGGCGTGGTCACACATCATACCGCAGCGAGTATGGAGGGGCGAGAACTCGCACAGGGCATTGGAGAGGACAAGGCGAAAAGTGAACAGATGGATGGCCCGCTTCATGGGGGCCATAGGAGGGCACAGCATCACGCACGACCTTATAGAAGAGAGATGCCCGGGATTGTATCGCGCAGACAGAGTGCACTTGTCAGACATTGGAATGGACATTTTTCTCTGCGCCATACAAGATACGGTCGAACGATTATGGCAGAAGCAGGTGTTGGCCACAGCGGCGCGTTGATCGGTGGGGCCCCGTCAACAAGCGAGGATTCGCTGTTGGCGGGGTTGGCTGAAAAAAACGCACCCGGTGAGAGAGAACACAGCCTAGGCCTTAAGTAAAGGGGGAGAGGTACAGGAGAGAAACACGGACCTCTCCCCAGAGAGAGTGAGATGGTGACAAGAACACCACGCAGAGGGCCCCCTGCCTTGCCTGGACGGCGGGCAAAGGGGGGGGTAAGGAAGAAAAGGTTGCCAAGTCTGCTTGAACGGCAGGTGTAACAGTTTTTCGACTGAAGGATATGGAAAGACGATGGGACTGAGAGAAAGCTTTCACGGCAAAGATTCGTCCCCTGCCATTTACTAAGTCTGTGGGATATTGGCTGTGTCTCTCGAGGGGGCAAAAGGAAAAGAGGTGTTACAAAGAATTTGTATACAGTGCTTTGTTGAGTGTTACGTGCATGTTGTGGCCAACAGTTTTGGGCTGTTAATAACCATTGTTTGTAAATAAATAGAAATAGTTTGGTGAAAGAAACCCTCTGGTATAGCGTTGTGACTTACGGGAGGGAGGGTGGGGGAAGGGGTGGCAACAGGGTAAAGGGAAACAGAACCGAGGCGGTCATGCCAGTTGCGTGGCTGAGACCCGGCTGTGAATCAATGCAGCCGGGCACAGGCACACGGTGGCGAGCCGAGGTTTGGGGGGGAAGGGGCGGGGGGACGGCGGGGGGGTGGGGCGGGCAACGAGCCGAGTACAAAGAGCGTGCTCGGCGCAGGCTCGGACTCTTTGCCACTCACCCCCCCTTCCTGGAGGAAGCCGGACACCCGCCCGACCCACCCAATTAGCTAATGGGGGGGGAAGCGTCACAGCATGCGAGACAGCTGAAAAAAACGCACCCGGTGAGAGAGAACACAGCCTAGGCCTTAAGTAAAGGGGGAGAGGTACAGGAGAGAAACACGGACCTCTCCCCAAAGAGAGTGAGATGTTGACAAGAACACCGCACAGAGGGCCCCCTGCCTTGCTTGGATGGCGGGCAAAGGGGGGGTAAGGTAGAAAAGGTTGCCAAGTCTGCTTGAACGGCAGGTGTAACAGCTTTTCGACTGAAGGATATGGAAAGACGATGGGACTGAGAGAAAGCTTTCACGGCAAAGATTCGTCCCCTGCCATTTACTAAGTCTGTGGGATATTGGCTGTGTCTCTCGAGGGGGCAAAAGGAAAAGAGGTGTTGCAAAGAATTTGTATACAGTGCTTTGTTGAGTGTTACGTGCATGTTGTGGCCAACAGTTTTGGGCTGTTAATAACCATTGTTTGTAAATAAATAGAAATAGTTTGGTGAAAGAAACCCTCTGGTGTAGAGTTGTGACTTAAGGGAGGGAGGTTGGGGGGAGGGGGTGGCAACAGGGTAAAGGGAAACAGTGGAGTGGAGGAGTGGCCTAGTGGTTGGGGCAAGGTACTTCAGGCCAGAAGGTCAGGGGTTCAAATCCCACTAGAGGACAGCAACCTTGGGCCGGAAGGACTGGGGTTTCTAGTCCCACAGGTGCTCCTTGTGGTCTTGGGCAAGCCACTTAACCTTCCATAGCCCATGTTCCCTGTAAAATAGTTCTCTGCATGCTGTGCTTTCCTGTCTAATCAATGTGTTTATACCTCAAATATTTCCTGTCATGATTTGACAATTTCCAATCTGTAATCAAACCGCTGCTGATCGCTGGAAGTAGCGGTATACAAATGTATACTAAATAAATAAAAAAAATAACCGAGGCGGTCATGCCAGTTGCGTGGCTGTGCCATACTGAGTCAGACCAAGGTCCATCAAGCCCAGTATTCTATTCCCAACAGTGGCCAATCTAGGTCACAAGTACCTGGCAGGTTCCCAAAAAGGTAAACAAGTTCCATGATGCTTGTCCTGAGGTGAGCAGTGGATTTTCTGGGTCTTCTTTAATAATGGTTTATGGACCTTTCCTCCAGGAACTTGTCCAAACCTTTTTTTAAACCCAGATCACTAAGAGTTTTTACCACATTCTGCAGAAACGAATTCCAGAGTTTGATTCTGTGCTGATTGAAAAAATATTTTCTCTTATTAGTCTTAAATGGGTTACATGAATGGTTGTCCACAGAAGGTGGTGGAGTGGTTGGAGGAGAGTTATATGGCATTCAATGTACAGAAATCTGAGGTTTTGGTCTGTGAAGATTTGGATCCAGAGATATTATCGGTATGATTGTGCATTCGTGGCGAGAGGCTGGGTTGGAGGAAGGAGATAAGGGATTTTGGAGTAATACTGGATGTGGATCTTTACATGCAGGCCCAAATCTCCAAGGTGGTTGGTACAGCCTATTGCCAGTTAAGGCTGGTATGCCAGTTACATCCATTTCTGGATGATGGAGAAATGCGAACATTAATACAGGTGCTGGTAATTACAAGATTGGACTACTTCAGCCTGCTATATGTGAGGTTGCCAAGGACACAAGTGCGGAGGTCGCAGGTGGTCCAAAATGCTGCAGCACAAGTAATTTTGGGCAGTAGTCAGAGGGAATCTGTTAAAGATGCTTTGAGGCAATTGCACTGGTTGCCAATACAGGAATGTTGCATGTTTAAAATGCTAACGCTGACATTAAGGTGTTGAGAGAGGGAGGGCCGCATTATTTGAGGGATTACTGTAATGGTTTCATAAGAACATAAGATATGCCATACTGGGTCAGACCAAGGTCCATCAAGCCCAGTATCCTGTTTCCAAAAGTGGCCAATCTAGGTCATACGTACCTAGCAGTTTCCCCAAAAGACACAGGTTCCACAATGCTTGTACTGTGTCAAGCACTGATATCCTGGGTCCCTTCCTAATAATGGTTTATGGACCTTTCCTCCAGGAACTTGTCCAAACCTTTTTTAAACCCAGCTGCACTAACAGTCTTTACTAAATCCTCCAGTAACAAATTCCAGAGTTTCATTACACGTTGAGAGAAAAAATATTTTCTTTTATTAGTCTTAAATAGTTTACCCTGTAGCTTCATTGCATGTCCCCTAGTCTTTCTATATTCTGATAACGTAAACAATCGATCTACGTTTACACGTTCCACTCCGTTCATTAATTTATAAACTTCTATCATATCTCCCCTCAGCCATCTCTTTTCCAGGTTAAAGAGCCCTAACCTTTTTAGCCTTTCTTCATAGGAGTATCCTTCCATCCCCTTTACCATTTTGACGGCTCTTCTCTGAACTTTTTCTAATAACGCTATATCCTTTTTAAGATACGACGACCAGAATTGCACACAATATTCAAGGTGCGGTCCCACCATGGAACGATATAGAGGCATTATAACATCTTTTGTTTTATTTTCCATTCCTTTCCTTATGATACCTAGCATTCTATTTGCTCTCTTGGCCACCGCTGCACACTGGGCCGAAGGTTTTAACATTCTATCCACAATGACGCCTAAATCTTTTTCCTGGGTGGTGGTTCCTAATGTGGAACCTTGCATTGTATAACCATAGTTTAGGTTGTTCTTCCCTAGGTGCATAACTTTGCACTTGTCCACATTAAATTTCATCTGCCATTTTGAAGCCCAGTCTTCCAATTTATCAAGATCCTCTTGCAATTTTCCACAATGCTCTTGGGTTTTAACAACTTTAAATAGTTTTGTGTCATCTGCAAATTTGATAACCTCACTGATGGTTTCTACCATTTTTCCCGGTACTGACGTCAGGCTCACCGGTCTGTAGTTTCCCGGATCACCCCTGGAACCCTTTTTAAAAATTGGTGTTACATTGGTGATCCTCCAATCTTCAGGTATTACAGATGATTATAATAAAAATTCACAGATTTCAGTTCTTTCAACACCCTTGGATGTATACCATCCGACCCAGGTGATTTGCTACTCTTCAGTTTATCTAATAGCTGTAATACATCTTCCCGATGTATCGATATTTCCTTCAATTCTTCCGCACCTTTAAATACCACTTCAGTCATGGGCAACATCCCTACATCTTCCTCAGTAAAGACCGAAGCAAAGAATTCATTCAGTCTCTCCGCTATCGCCTTGTCGCCTCTTTAACCGCTCTATCATCTAATGGACCAGCTGACTCTCTCATAGGTTTTTTTCTATGAATGTACTTGTAAAAGTCTTTATTTCGCGTTTTTGCTTCCGCAGCAAGCTTCTGCTCAAATTCTCCCTTTGCCTGCCTTATCAATGCCTTGCATTTGACTTGCCAGTGGTTGTGCTGCTTCCAGGTTTCATCATTTGGCTCTTTTTTCCATTTCCTGAAAGATGCTTTTTTGGCAACAACAGCCTCTCTGACCTCACCTTTAAACCATGCTGGCAGTTTTTTGGACTTCCTTCCACTTTTCTTAAAGCGTGGAATACAGCTGGTCTGGGCTTCCAAGATAGTATTTTTCAACAACACCCAAGCTTGATGTAAGTCTTTAACATTTGCAACTGCCCCTTTTAGTTTTTTCTTTACTATTTTCCTCATTTTATCGTAGTCTCCCTTTCAAAAGTTAAAAGGTAGTACTGTGGATTTCCTTACTATCCCTCCTCCACTAATTAAATCAAATGCGATCATGCTATGATCGCTATTGCCAAGTGGCCCCAACACCCTTATTTCTTGCACTAGCTAAGAGGAGTGGCCAAGTGGCCCCAATACCCTTATTTCTTGCACTAGCTGGGAGGAGTGGCCTAGTGGTTAGGACAAGGTACTTCAGGCCGGGCGGGCCGGGGGTTCAAGTCCCACCTGGGGACAGCAATCTCAGGCCGGAAGGACTGGGATTTCTAGTCCTATAGGTACTCCCTGTGGTCTTGGGCAAGCCACTTAACCCTCCATTGCCCATGTTCCCTGTAAGTATTAGCATATGTGTGTCATATCCCCTCGTGTTAAATGTATCTCCCAATTGACCGCTTTGACCCGGTGAAAAGCGGGATATAAATACAGCTAAATAAATAAATAAATACATAAACTAGCTCTGGTGTTCCAGTAAGGACTAGGTCTAATATGGCTTCCCCTTTGGTCAGTTCATGAACCAACTGCTCCAAGAAGCAGTCAATTATTTCATCAAGGAACTTTATCTCCCTAGCATGTCCTGCCATGACACTGACCCAGTCGATACCGGGGTAATTGAAATCACCCATTATTATTACTGCGCTGTAACTTTTGTTAGCTTCCTTGATTTCTTTGAGCATTTCATCATCCATTTGTTCATTCTGGCCAAGCGGTCGATACCTAGTCAGGTTAGTTTACTGGTGGTGCCGGACCACTGAGATGTACTGCATCAGTAATTGAAGGGATGAGCATTTAAGATGGCTTTTGCCTCTGTGGTGGAATAAGCTACCTGTTACTACTACTGTACAGAAACATGTAAAAGACAATCCCTGTTCATTAGAGCTTACAGTCTATTCAAGACAGACGACACAACAACTGGGGACTAGGATGTGACTAGAGAAATGTCAAGGAAACACATAGGAGATGAACAGAAGACTAGGGGGTTCAGAATCTAAAAGCAGCCTTGAAGAGGTGAGGTTTTAGCCTGAATTTGAACAGGGCCACAGATTGAGCTTGATGTACTGACTCTGGTAGTTGAGTCCCTTGTCTTTTGGTTGATTTGACATATTTTTAATCCTTTATGTATGAATACAACTCTGTATGGTCACATTTAGACACATATCCTTCCATTTTACATTACTTTTGTGTCCATCTTATCCTTTATATTTGGATTTTAGAGTACATTTTACACTACAGTGATTTTTTACTTGTTGGTATAATTTATCAATTTCCTTTTTTATATATTTTTTAGTGATGTTTAAATTCTTCCCGATTCTATTTGTAATGATCTGACTCTCTTATCAATATGCTAAGGTTTGGCTCTTAAACGAAGAAGGATGCTACAAATTTGCTTGCATAGGGGCTCTCTTTGTCATGACATCAATTAGATGGCGCCTTAAATAACACAGGTACACTAAAAAAATTTTTTTTTAAACTGCCTCTAATGTTTCGATTGATTTTTACGTTTTTTGGTGCGCTGAATCCAAATCTGGTAACCAATTTGCTCCATCACGTACAGATTTTTTGCTACATTGGGTTAGCAGTTTGAGGTGAACGTTTCAGATTGAGTGCAATCGAGATAAAAGTTTCTTGGATGAATTCTTTATACTAATTGTTTAGTAGTTATTCAAATAAGAATAAAGAAAATTGTAACAAGGCAGCACATAAGAATAGAGTAATATCAACAAAACACACTGTGATGGTAGCAAAATTGTCTGCACTTAAAACAGCCACATAATGTGCACAAACATTGAGCATATAAGAGCGAGGTTAGACACAAAGCAAAGCAAAGAAATGTGCAAAAAATGTGAACAGGTATGTATGTAAGAATAGAAAACGCAAACGCACCATTGCAATACATGAAGACAAACACCCGATGGTGTGAAAATAAAATTCTAATAAATGAGATCCGACACTGTGGTAATAACTAGCAAATTTTTATTTCAAAGTTTAGTAAAAAACACGATATTTGTCAACACAGTTTTAGATTTTAAAGTCATTCGTGGTCAATCAATCTCCTGGTGGGCCCGTTTCTTCTTCCCCGAATGCTTCTCTTGGTGCGCTGCTTGGCGTATTTTTCATCTGGGGTTTCCCGCAGCAGCAACCAGCAGAAATCAGCCATCATAGTGGTGTTCCATCTTCCTTGGTACCTTCTCTCTGCGTCCTTGATGTCCTGGTGAAACCTTTCACCTTGTTCTTCACTGTACGCCCCCAAGCTTTCGGGAAAGTAGTTCACATGGGAGTGCAAGAAATGGACTTTCAGGCTCATGTTACAGCCTTGTTCTTTGAAGGCATTGAGCATCCTGGCAACAATATCCTTATAGTTCTCATCCCGCCTGTTATCCAAGAATTTGAGAACATCATCCTTGAAGGAATCCCAGGCTTCTTTTTCCTTCTCAGACATCGTTTCAGCGAATGCTCATCTGAAATGAGTTTCCTTATATCAGGGCCAACAAACACTCCTTCCTTTAGCTTTGCTTCAGAAAGTCGGGGGAACTTTGAGCAAAGGTACCGAAAGCACTCACCATCTTTTGGAAGGGACTTGATGAATTGCTTAATGAGACCCAACTTAATGTGGAGAGGTGGTAATAGAATTTTATCACGAGGTACCAAGCTCTCATGAAGAACATTTTTCTCACCGGGTCTCAAATACTCCCGAATTGGCCAGGTCTTTTTTCCCCCAGTGTAGGTCGCGGGCCCGGCTATCCCACAAGCAAAGGAAGCAGGGATATTTGGTGAAACCGGATTGCTGCCCTAATAGCATGGATAGAATTTTAAAGTCTCCACAAATCATCCACTTATGCTCATCATAACGAATCTTCTGAAGAATCAGGGCCAAATTCTCGTATTTTTCTTGGAGAATAACAGAGTGAGCAATAGGAACTGAAGCAAATGTGTTGCCATTATGAAGAAGAACACCTTTATGCTGTCTTTTGACGAATCAATGAACAGCCGCCATTCAGCAGGATCATACTTGAGTTTAAACTTTTCCATCACTCCGTATATATTGTTGCAAAATACCAAATCTTCCTCTTGCTGAAATACTTCAAAAATTGTGTCTCGCGGTTGCGGTACCAATAAAAGTTGTTCCTGGTGACAATAGATTTTTCTGTTTAAAGCCGAGAACCTAGCAGTTGGGCAGCATCTTTTTGGGAGTCCTAAATCCCGGACTAAATCATTCAATTCAGCTTGAGAGAAAAGGTCAGGTTTCGGATCTGGTTCAGTTTCAAACTCGGAAGTACTGAACTCATCGGGAAAAGCCATCTGATGAGTCTCATCATGATCAGAACCGTCCACACAAATATGATCCAAAGAGTTTGGTGGTTCAGGCACAGGTACTTCGTTGCTATGAGGCATAGGCTAATTGCTGAGGGAAGGTTTGGGGTAACTTATTACGTTCTTATTTTTTAAGTTGTATCCCTTCACAATGCAAGAGCAAAAATAGCAGTCACTGCTGTGGTCTCTTTGTTCACAGCCATATCATAGTATTCCGAAACGGCTTGTTTTACCTTTCATCCATAAGCGTAGATCTTCCTCACATGTCTTGCACACTTTGTGAGGAGCCCACGGTTTGTCTTGATCGCCTAACTTCAAACCGAAATAGGCGAAATATACTTTTAAATAAATGCAGAAATGTTTCCTCTGCCGCTTTTCACGGTATATTCCCCACAAATAAAACAAAAACTGTCCAGAGAGTTGACGCAACCTCTGGCTCTGTGAGCCATCACAAATACACAGCACTGCAAACTACAACTGTAGTGAACCACTTCGGAATAAAGCTGGATTACGACTGAGCAAACAAAAGGTAATAATGAACTTGCAAGAAACTGAAATTTGACAGGAAAGTTCATGTCGCAACCACCGTGTTTTGAGCGAGCGCGAACGAGGCGAGGCGAACAGGAAAGAACATGCGCCAGCGCGAGTACTGGATTTAGCCCCCCGCCTCCCAATTGTCCTGTTAATGTATAAAATGAATACAAAACACTCTAAAATATCATGAGGGAGTGTTTCTAGTTAGTTAACCATTACAACCTCTATTTTGGGCCAAGAAAATAAACTGCAGTCGGCTAAAAAGAAATTATGTGAACATTCCTTATATGGGTAAGAAATCTAATTTTGCAAGAAAACGTGACGTGATGGAACATTTTGGCTATTTTTCCTGGATTCAGCACCCCAAAATCTATAGGAATCAGTTGCAAAACTGGAGGCAGTTTTTTGGTAGTGTACCTGTGTAATCTCTGCCCCTTATTTGGCATTTACTGTCATTTTTGAGTTTGATGAGAAGCATATTCCTTTTTATTTTTATATTGGTATGGTATTTGAATGAGTGCTCCTTGATGTCACATTACCCATATCGCATAAGGCTTATGATGGTGTGTATTTATATAGATTTGTTCCCTCTTCATTTTCCTGCCAAATGGACGGTTCCAGTTTTTCTTCTTCTTTTAATTTTATCCCTATAGGTAATCTCTTATGTCACCTTTTTAGAAAGATGTGCATCTCGACACATTAGATATGTGGTTTACACTTTCACCAACGAGAGATTTGTATTTCATCACATACATTACCGGCTTTTTACATTAGTCCGTAAAGTTGACTTTCAACCGTGTGGGAGATCCATCGGGCTGTAAAATTATCTCTAACATTAAAATTAGTTTTATTTTTTAACTCCATTTTGCTAGTTTAAAACATCTGTTGATGCATTTTTGATGATAACCTGTGGGAGGTTTAGTCACACAGTCGCTATTTGTAATCATCTATAGCCTATGGGAAATTTTTCTATTTGTGTATATATATATATATATATATATGTGTGTGTGTATGTATGTGTATATTTTTTCCTCCTCCTCTCCATGTGTATAATGCTTTTCTTCCATATATACATTGTTCCCTTTGATCATGATGATGCCTATAATGACCCTTATCTTTAGAGGTTCTTCTACCCTAAATACATATGTTTGAAGGGTTTTTCTGTACATTAGATTGATTAGTTTTACCTTTTTGTTTTTTTCTTTTTTATTAACTATTATGTTTTATATGTACATATTTAATGTTTTATGAACTGTTTCATTTTATACTTTATATTTTCTTATATTTTATTTTTATGTATGTTATATATAAGGTCCCAGTCCCCTGAAGAAGGCTTTGGCCAAAACATGTGTTGGGCGGACCTGATACCCAATAAAGCTCTTTTCTTCAGTGGCCGTGGCTCTCCTGCTCCTCAGATAAGTAAGAAGAGACACGGACCAGGATTCCTGAAGAAGTATCTTCAAACACAGGATTGCCTGGAGGATTTGATGGCAATATTATACTTTCAATCACACTGCATGAAAGACCTCATGAAAGAACTTAAGCCCCTCTTTGAAAGAAAGATTGGAATGCAGCCTAAACTCTCATTTGTGCTCTATGGGGTAGATTCTGACCTGCATTTAGCAGGGCTATACATCCGGGTTGGACATATATTCCTGCTAAATGCCAGGGAGCCAATTCCCAAAAAGATCTCTCCGTATGTACAGGCAAGATGTGTGGGGAGCTCTGTTCCTAGGGAGAGGGGGTGGGTCATAGAAGGAGCGAGAGCGAGGAGTGAGTGGGAACCTGACCCCAGATGTATAGGGCCAATTCCGGTGTCAGCCCTGTATGTGCGGGACAGGTAATCTAGATGGGGGATTTATTTCACCTCAGAGGTGGGATACATCCCCCTAGACGGTGGTGAAGGACAAATCCAGGTCTATACAAAGAGGTGAGAGGGTGAAGAGGGTTCCCTGCAGCCCGACCCTGGCCATGAAGCCCCTCTTTATGTCCTTGATTCCTTTGAGGATTGTGTTCAGTAAAGATGTTAATAAGATTTCTGCTCTGTGGAGCTCTCGGAATCCATGCTGTTGAGGGTCGAGTGGGAATGCTGAGTCCACATGGTCTTGAAGTTGTTGTTGTACCGTCTTTTCAATTAGTTTAGTTAGGAGCAGGATATTGGGCGGTATGAGGTGGGAGATGTTGGGTTGTTTGTGTTGCTCTTTAGAAGAGGTCTTATGGAAGAGGTTTTCAGTAGTGGTGGCATGAAACCTTGTGATAGGAATAAGTTTATTATTCTTCTGATAGCTGGAGCTATATTTTGTGTGACTGCCTTTATCCAGATGGATAGGCAAGGATCAAGTGGGGAAGTGGTTATGTTTAGGGGCTTTAGGAGGTTGGTACAAAGATCATCGGTGACTGAGTAGAAGGCAGTCCAAATTTTTGGGTTATCCTGTACAGGAGAAGATATGATGGATTGGTTTCGCAAATTGTTTAGCTTGCTCCGGAGATATGTTGCATAGGCTTCAGGGGTTATAGCATCGACCTCGACTTTGTGGAGCTCTTGACAGCTCTTTCACAATGGCAAATAATTCTCTAGGGTGGTTTAAGGAACTTGTGATGAGGTTTGTATGATGCTGTTTCTTGTGTTTATGAATTAGCTCATTGTACTCTTGCTGTTTTGTTAAGTATTCCTGGTGGTCTGAATGATGTTTGAATTTCCTCCATTGTCTCTCAGGACTTCTTAAGATGATCTTTGCCTGTCTGATTTCTGAAGAATACCATGGGGCCTTGTTTTCACGTTTAGTTGCCTTTGGTTTAGGTGCAGAAATGGCTGCTAGTGATAAGGTCTTGTTTCCAATTCTCTATTAAGGCTGGGAGGTATGTGGCATTAGTTTTGAACTTTGGGAGTATTTGATCTAGTAGCGCTTCTTTATTGAAATCTTTAAAGTGGCGGTGGAAGTTAGAGTACAGTTGCATGGTCAGAGTGGGGTTTATGGGGAGGTCAAAGGATATCATGAGGTGATCTGACCATGGTACAAGAGTTATTTGATAGGGGATTCGAGAGTTGAGGGACTGGAGGGTGGTTGGCACAAAAACTAGGTTGAGAGTGTTTCCACCAGAGTGTGTTTGAGATTTGATGATTTGGGAAAGATCTAGGGAAGTTAAAGCATTGACAAATGCAGTGGCTTGGGCCAGAGGTAGAGAGCTTAAATTGAAATCACCCAGGGCTAGAAACATAGAAATATAGAAATATGACAACAGAAAAAGACCACATGGCCTATCTTGTCTGTCCTTCCATATCAAAAACTACAACAGTCCCCTTTTTACCTTTAGAGATCCTCTGTGTTTGTCCCATGCTTTTTTGAATTCAGTTACTGTCCTCATCTCTATCACCTCCACTGGGAGACTATTCCATGGATCCACTACTCATTCCGTAAAGAAATATTTCTGCATATCACTCCTGAATCTATCTCCCTTCACCCTCATCCCATGTCCCCTCGTAGCAGAACTTGCTTTCAATTGAAAGAGGTTCTCTCCCTGAACATTTATGCCATGGAAGTATTTAAACATCTTAATTATAACACTTCTATCCTGCCTTTCCTCTAAGGTGTACATATTAAGATCCTTAAGTCTGTCCTCATATGCTTTATAATGAAGACCACTAATCATTTTAGTAGCCACCCTCTGCACCGACTCCATCCTGTTCACATCCTTTTGAAGGTGTGGTATCCAGAATTGCACACTATACTCCAAATGAGGTCGCACCAAAGACTTAAACAGAGGCATTATCACCTCCTTTTTTCTGCTAGCCATTCCTCTCGGTATGCACCCAAGCATCCTTCTAGCTTTTGCCGTCACCTTTTCTACCTGTTGAGCTACTTTAAGTTCATCAGACACAGCCACACCTAGGTCCCGCTCTTCTTTAGTGGACAAAAGTACTTTACCCCCTATACTATATTGCTCCCTTGGATTACTGCAGCCCAAATGCATGACCTTACATTTTTTAACATTAAATCCCAGCTTCCAAATTCTAGACCATTCTTCAAGCTTAGCTAAATCCCTCCTCATGTTATCTACACCTTCCTGGGTATCTACTCTATTGCAGATTTTGGTATCATCCGCAAAGAGGCAAACCTTACCCGACAGCCCTTCCGCTATATCACTAACAAAGATGTTAAAAAGATCGGACCAAGGACAGATCCCTGGGGCACACCACTGGTAACATCCTTCTCCTCAGAGTGAGCTCCATTTACCTGTACTCTTTGTCGCCTCCCACCCAACCAATTTAACATAAGAATATAAGATATGCCAATGTCCATCAAGCCCAGTATCCTGTTTCCAACAGTGGCCAATCTAGGTCATACGTACCTAGCAGTTTCCCCAAAGCAGGGGATGGACCCTAAAGTTACCCAAGCAGTAACTGTAGGGGCCATCCCTAGGGTGCTCAGTTTGTTTATAAGTTGCCTGTGAGGAACAGTGTCAAGGTCTTTACTGAAATCTAAATACACCACATCTAGGGCTCTCTCTCGGTCCAATTCCCTGGTCACTCAGTCAAAGAAATCAATCAGATTTGTCTGACAAGACCTGCCTCTGGTGAATCCATGCTGCCTTATTTATTTATTTACATTCTCTTATATACCGCGCTATTCTGCATCAGTGCGGTTTACATTGAACAAACTGAAATTACTTTGAACAGGGCATTATAACTTGGAGATAACTATTTTACAGGGAACATGGGCTATGGAGGGTTAAGTGGCTTGCCCAAGACCACAAGGAGCACCTGTGGGACTAGAAACCCCAGTCCTTCCGGCCCAAGGTTGCTGTCCTCTAGTGGGATTTGAACCCCCGACCTTCCAGCCTGAAGTACCTTGCCCCAACCACTAGGCCACTCCTCCACTCAGCCTTGGATCCTGTAATCTGCTGGACTCCAGAAACCTCACTATTTTCTTTTTCAGCAGCGTTTCCAATAATTTGCTCACCGCCGAAGTTAAACTAACCGGCCTGTGGTTTTCAACCACATCCTTACTTCCGCTTTTGTGTAAAGGCACCACATGAGCCTCTCTCCAGTCCTTTGGCTATTGGTAGTTTGCCTTTGTTGGAGAGGCTGGAGGCTATCTCAATTATAGTTGAGAGGTCGTCTGAGTTGGATGTTGGGGTCCTATAAATTAGGCATATTGCTAGGTCCTTACTTTCAAGGATTATAAAGTTTAGAGTAGGTGTGGAGAGAGCGCTGGTGTTCTTGATGTTTAGTTGCTTGTTTGCTAGTATGAGAGTACCCCCTCCTCTGCGTTGTGCTCTATAGCAGTGGTGGATGTCCATGTGAGCTGGGGTGAGTTGATTTATTAGAATGTTGTCCGATTCGGTCAGCCATGATTTCATTATACACATAATCTCCACTTCCTGGTATGTGGTCCTTTATGGTGTGAATTTTTTTGCGGATGGATTGAGAGTTAATTAGGGAGCACTTGATGGTTTTGGATTGATGAATGGCTGTTGTGTGATCCTCTGTGATCATCTTTGCGTTTAACTGGATGAGTCTCTGTGTTCTTTTATGTGGGTAGTTGAAGAAGGGATGTGGTGCCAGTAACTGTCTGGGTTTATATAGGATTGGAATTGAGTTATTCCAAATATGTGCTGCCTTTGTTGGTCCTATATAAGAGCAGCTAGGAGGAGAAGAAGAATGGCGGCTTGAATCCACTTCATTTCTGTTGTTTGGCAGGGTGTTTGTTCTTCGGGCTGCAAGGAAATGTGATGGGGTTGTATGGAGCAATAATAAGCATTGGGGTAGGTGGCTAAGTTTAGAGAGATTTGCAGCAAGATTAGAGGTCAAGTGTTTCTATATCAGTTTGCTAGTAAGGGTTATAATGGCTTATTGAGAAGGGATACTAGTTACATACGGTTTTGGACAAGGTTTGCCTCTGTGGATCTTCTGTGCCTAATTTCCATGCCTAAGGGCCCTCTGGCAAGGCTCTCAGGCATGGGTGCGCCCCGGGGTGCCTTTAACTTTAAATTCCGTGAAAGTGGACCTGATTGGCCTTGCAGTGCAGGTTGGTGAGGAGCGATCCTTCTCGCTCTACTCCCTGATGCCTCTCAGGTTAGCCCCGGCGTGGTGGTGATGTGAAATCAATAACTAAACAATGATAGCAAGATCCCAGAACACTAAGGAAAGGGGTAAAGCGGAATCAACCTTGGCTGGAAGACTCCAATGCAATAAAGGTGAAAGGTTTGAGCACTGGTGTTCTGGGGCGTGGAAGGAGCATTATTCCCTAAAGATGTAGCCATTGGGTCTTAGAAATAGCATGGATAGTCAAGGTCTCCTGAGATAATTAGGCACATCAAATGCTTTGGACTGAGATGAAATGTTATCCTGGAGGGCACTTGATAAATGGGGGCTAGATGACACAGCAATCATTTTCTCTCTAGATTGTAGAGGGAAAAAGACCCCCAAGGTATAGCAAAAAGGGTAAAACAGCAGTAGAGCAGCAGCAAGTGAAATGAAGGCCCAAGCTAGCAACAAAGTTTCAAAACAGAGGAAGAAGACTGCCATCACCTATGTACAAAGACACCGATTTTCAAAAGATGCAAACCAATGGCATGGTTGGTAGAATCAGAATGGTGGATCACTTAGGTCATGTGCGAGTAATGTTAGAAAGAGCAGCAATGTTAGAGAAAAGAGAAGTCTGCAGTGGAAGCTTTATATCAGGACATTCCACAGTAATGTCATTATGAGGCTGCATATGAGGTAAGAACAGTTCGCTGAGTATAAACCAAGGCATATCTACAATCAGTGGTGGTAGCTAGCGCTGTTAAAGTGGCTAGCTGCCGCTGCTAAATTGCAGACCTGGATATTCAATGCCAGGGACATATCCAGCATTGACTATCTGGGCGAGTCAGATAGCCATGAAGCTAACCAGGCAGTGGCAATATTCATTCTCTGCCCAGTTAGCTTCTGCGGCAAAAGTTAGACTAACCTTTAAAGAGCCTAACTTTTGCCGCTTAGTGATAACCAGACAGAGGATGAATATCGTTGCTGCCTGATTATTGCTGGGTGCCAGCCCTGGTGGCATCTGGGGATATTCAGTGGTACAAGCCGCGTCATTGCCACTAAATATTCCGTCCAAGGCGATTAATGCTAACCGCGTTACTCCCTTTAAATATCATGCCCATTGTCTTTAAATGACCGTCCAGGACATCCTTTCAAACCACTTCTTAACTCTAACAATATTAACAAGAATATTAGTCAAGGCACATTTAATAGTTTGCATTGGTAAATGAAGAATTCTGTCTGCATTTTTTAGATATTGGAAGCAGATCCTCAACCTGGAGTATCACTGCCTGTCTTAGTTAAAGCAAGCCAATAAATTGTATTTACAGAGTACACGATATTCATACCGTGATACAGCTTTTGTTGCATTAGCCATTAGCCTGGTACAAGGGTATTAGTCGCCCATCAATTTTGTTGCCCCTTCAGTTAATTCCCTCGCCCCATCTGGGAAATGGAACATGAAGCAGAATAATCCTAATAAACACCCCAACAGCGTTCCTCTGATAATTACCAAAAGACCTCAGTGGAAATAATAGAGTGGTAGGGCAGGTAATCATTCTGGGAAGCAGCAGCAAAGGTGACATCTCCACTGTCCCCCTGCCTCTGCCTTTTCTTCCACTTGAATCACCAGCATAACCCTCCAGGGCATCAATGCACTGCACTGGAGAGGTAGACTTAGAGGTCATACAGAGTGCCTCACATGTAACCATCCTCCTGGGTGAGGGGTTTCAACCTACTGTACACTTGCACCTGCAAGGATTCCACCACTACCAAAATTTCTGGTGTCAGTCCCTCTTGCTGTTGAAAGCCTCTAACTTTCCTTCCAGGATATTCAAAGATGCTACAGAGCAAATATCCTTATGTTCTTGATTTTGATTTGACTCAATTTTCTTACTTAATATTTTGCTGTTCACAGCATATCATAGGAACACATTTAAAAATATTTCTAAAATCTTACGGGCCAATACTGAGCCCATGGAGGGCAGTATTTTTTTTAATGCCGGCGAGGAGGCCATCTGAGTTTGGGCCTCAGTAGTAAATCAACTTGGCGGTGAGCATGCCTTGGCATTGATTGAGTTTTCTGAGTCCCACTTCAGAGTTCCCCTCCCAAACTCACAGAAGGTTACTGGATACCTTCTGGGCTGCCAGAAAGCACTGGGTCCCTGCAGGCATCCTGAGCCTCCCCCACAAGAGGCCGGGCAAGGGCTCATATGCCTGAGAAGCCAAGCACACACCTTCTGCCTTCAGCTGCCAATGGAAAGGCATGAGCTAAATCTAAATAAATAATAGAAATAACTAATACAAATGTGTTGTACTTTCTTTTGACATTCAATGATCAGAAAGGTTTAAACTCCATTTATAGATAGATAGAGATAGATAGATAGATAGACAGACATATACACACACCTTTTATTTTAGGCACCGTGCCGACAGTCTTGCATGCCAAATTCTCTTCCTCTGAGGTCACTCTGCAGCTCACTTTAAATAAATCAGTGTAACTAGAACTAGTTTCTGACATGGATCACCATGGCATACATTTAGCAAGCACCTCTGGGATGTAACCAGCTCATCTAATCACAGCAATTACCCATTCTCTCTCGAATGCGGTATCCTTTCAGCCTGCCCTCGAGGCACTTTTACTCTGCCATTTTCCTCTGCTGTTACTCTACCACCTTATTCGGCAGCAATTTTTTTTTCAAGTGTGCTTGCGCTTTCAGCTTATTCTCTGCACTGCAATTGTGTCCTATCACATGTGTGATTTCCCTCAGCTGCTTCTTTCAGCAGCCTGAATTCATCTTTCCAGACACTCTCTTTATGATTCATTAATCTGATCAACATAGTACATTTAAGACTCTCTGAGTGTCTACTGTGCTTTCATTGTATGAATAATTACAAGTTCTTCATATCAGTGTTCCTGCTTATAATACTTTGAGAAAGGCTAGCTGCCAAAGCACATGTCGAGGTGTATTCTATTGCTGTCGTTATGGGGATTCACCGATTGCTGTATTTTTGAATATAAATCCATTATGTTAGACTAAAGAAATGTAGGAAATTTATTTTCACTGCTTGGAATTAATTTGACAGCTTTGGGATGGAAAGGCAATAATGTTGCATGTATATGGGAAATGCTTTTCAATGTAGATTTGTGTAAGGGGATGCCAGGGTTCTTAGCCTGCCTACTGAGTGCATGCCATGCCTCAATATAGTGGTATCACTTGTTGCAGCAAGAGTGTCTGACTTGGATATCATTAAGCCCTTGCAGCAAGAGATACAATTTTCCTTGAGATGCCCTTTCAGGATAAATTTGCGTTGGAAGCAGCATAAGGTTGCAGGCTGGCAGAAAGTCAAGTTTGACAGCTGACCAGTTTAGTATATATTTTGTTAATAAAATTAGTAAGCTGTGGGAGGAATTTATAGGCAGCAATAAAGTGGGAGCTGACAGGGAAGGAGAAATGCAGAACAGCATGCAGAATCGATTAGCTAGTTTTATACCTGTGTCCAAGGCAGAAGTGAGACATATGTTAAAGCGATGTAAGCCAAAATTGAGCCAGCTGGATCCCATCTCCACTGGATAACTTAAACAGTGTAGGGAGCGGCCCCTTATTGTTGCATTTAGTGACTGCATCATTGGGGCATTATTCTAGCTATTTTATGAAAATTTGCTATATTAGTTTGAAGGCATCTTTAATCCAATCCATAGTTAAGAAAAAAAGGAATGGATTGTGATGAATAGATTGCTTGTCGGCCTGTGCCCCAACTTTGTTATAAAGGGAAGTTTATAGAGAGGTTTATATACCAGTAGCTCTTATCCTTCTTGGGTATTAATGATGGTTCAATCTGAGGCAGTCTGAGTTTTGACGTGGGTATGGGACTGAGACAGTGTTCATTTCTCTTCTCAGCAAAATCCACCTGGCACACGATACGGATAAAAATGTGTTGTTGATTTGGGGGGATTTGATGGTAGCAGTCGATGTGGTTGATAATGAGTTGTTGTTGCAGAGGTTATCTCTTTTGGGATTAACAGCTATTGCATTTGTCTGGTTATATCTATTTTGGTGGAGAAGACCCAGCTATGGTTCGGGAAGGTCAAGAGTTTTAACCCATACCACTTAGTTGTAGATTATTCCATAACTCGGTGTTGTCCCCATTGGTTTTTAACATCTACCTGAGCCCTCTGATGCAAGTAATTGAAAGTTTTAGGGTGTCATGCTATTTATTTGCGGATTATATCCAACTGAGGACTGATATGGGAAGTGATCATGTTGAGACAGTCTATAGTCAGTAGATCTCTCAGGAAAGTTACAGAATGCTTTTTTTTCTGCCAAATTAATTTAAACCCAAAGAGATCAGAGTATCTTTGGATTAGGAAGACTTCTTGAGGTCCTTTAGGACTGCTGAGATTGTAAAAGGACCAGAAGATGACCTTACTGGAAAAGAGAAATTAGTCCTGTACTTCTCATTTATCTTGGGAGATTACCTCAACTTGAAGTAGGGCTTTTGCTGGACTCAAATGGAAGGCTGCCAGGACTGAAACTCATCTCAGAACTACTTGCTTTAAGAGTCTGAAGGTAGATGGTATGCAATGTTTTTTCAACTAGGGAGATGAAAAAGTGCATTCGAGAAGCCTAGAACTTTGAAAGACTGTTACTTCCCCTCATCTTTTAGGTGCAATGTCGTCCCATACTGCCTGAAGTTCCTCTGTACCCAATAAGAGGACGGAGCAGGGCTTACATTTGTTTTTGTATTATTTTGATTTATCTGTGTTACCAGTATTTGTATTTTCTTTTTTATCTTGTACACCACCAGGAGCAAGCTTTTTGGACTGACATGCTAGAAATTAGTAAAACAATGAAAGAGATAGGAATAATCTTGAAACTGTCAAAACTATCAACATGTTCTTATCTGAATATTTCTTCTCTTTAAAATATTACCAATTCATCAATGAAATCTGGAAAACTTCCTATAAGTCGGCAACAATACTAACACCCACTCCCTCCATGCAACCCTCTCAACTGACCTAACTCCCTTCTCAGCAACTACCTATCAAACATGATTATTCCCTCTCTACTGGTAGTAATCACTTAATTATCATGTTAATAGTTAAATGTTAACCAACCATGTTCTATGTTCTTTGTAAACAGTTGTATAATACTGTCAGTTATGTTACATGTAAACCGTCTTGAATTGTAGAAAGATGGTATATAAAAACTGTTAAATAAATAAATAAACTGCCACCAGACTCCGACCTGTATGGACAGCTGGTATGTAAACAGTCTAATGTAAATACGTTTTCTACATTGTTCTCTGTAATAGACAATTGTTTGATATAAACCGCCCCTGATCGGTGAAAGGGGAAGTATAGGAATTCTGTTCAAATAAATAAATAAATAAAAGATTATAAGAAGCAATAATATGATCAGTCATCAATTTGCATTCAAAAACATGTGTATGTTTTACTATACTCCACTGGAATGACACTGTACAGATATCACTAACTCAGGGTCTTAGGAAAAATTTGCATTCTGTTGTGGATTCTATTTGGAACATGGATTCCGCCCCAACCATGGAGTTGAAACACTGCTACTTTATCTATTTAATGACATCATCCAGACCATAGACAATTATAATCGAGGAACTCTAATGATCTTCATAGATATTTCAGCGGCCTTCGATACAGTGGACCACAGAATCCTCTTAACCAGATTACAGAGCATTGGATTAACTGGCACTGTCCTAAGCTGGTTCAAGTCATACCTAACTGACAGGCAGTTCCAGGTTAAAATAGGAACCAACACGTCACATCCCACGATGATCAAACAAGGTGTACCGCAAGGATCTGCACTCTCCTCACTGCTATTTAACTTATTTATACAACCGATATGTCACATCATGGTAAATCATCAAGTAGATTATACAATTTATGCGGATGACATCATGATTTACACTCCAATCGATATTAACAGCCCTGACTACAACAAAATTACGAACTGCCTTACCAGCATGTCCACATGGCTAACGAACAACAACCTTGCAATAAACTTTAACAAGACTGAAGCACTTATTTTCACCAGAAACACCGGCTTTAGTCCCCCACCATACATTACATGCAACAACACAACGATTCCAATTAAGGACGAAGTTAAATACCTCGGAGTAACCCTAGATAAAGGACTCAACCTACGGTCTCACATGAGAAAAACGGTTAAAAACGCATATTACAGAATGAAAATAATCAGACGCCTCAAGCTTCTTCTTTCATATGAGTTATAAGTATATAAGTTCTTGTTTAAATAAATAAATAAATATGAACACTTCCGCTCAGTTTGCCAAGCGCTGATTACTCCCATACTAGATTTTTGTAACCCAATCTACAATGGTCTATCAAAACATTCTCTCAAACCACTGCAAATGGCTCAGAATACAGCAGCCAGAATAATCAACGGCTCCGCAAATCATGACCACATTACCCCCATCCTCAAAGAACTCCACTGGCTCCCAATAACCCACAGCATCAAATATAAGTTAATCATAAATATTTTTAAAATGAGACACAAGAGATCTGCAATCAGCCTCCACGCCCTCTTACTACCAAATACCAGCAACAGACCAAGGAGGAAATCCACTTCAAACACCCTCAGCACCCCAAGAAACTATGCAAAATCGTGTAATTGTACCACACAAAGAGCAATTTCATTAGCTGCCCCTTTAATATGGAACTCTCTCCCTCCTGACTTACGATCAATTGACGATTTAAAGGACTTTCGTAAACAATTAAAGACTGCACTCTTCTTTGAACACTATGGATCAAACAATTAACTAGATTACATCTTTTGTAGCTGTTATATAAAATGATTCTCTATATTAGTTAACCCATGTTATTTATCCTACCTTACTGCTTTGATGTTTTGTCTATACAGTGTATGTTTCCCCTACTTTTAACCTTTGTATTTCTTGTAACCGCTTTGATTGAAGGAAAAGGCGGTATAAAAAACTTGTTAAATAAATAAATAAATTTGGTATTTCCTCTGCCTTCAATATCGCTGATTATAATATCTTATTGGATCGGTTTTCAAATGTTGATGTCTGAGGCAAAGTCAAAGAGAATTCGGACAATGATTACAACATGATCGAAAAACCAACTGGAAGAAAGAACAAGGATAAAATTTCATCCTACAGCAGAACTCCAAAACAAGATAGGAATGATGCAGGGAAGGTGATGAAAGAAAGGCTTTCTATGAATAGTAATCTCTCAAAAATAAAGAACAGGATTCAGACAGAGAGAAGGCCCAGAGAATAAGGTGAAAGAAGAAATAGGAAATAAGAAGTCCTCACCAGTCAACATCCTGATTCTATCCCAAATTACCTTTTCCAGAGAACACGAACACAAAAGAGAACTCCAAATTCAGTCACACAAAAAATAAAAAAAGACAAACGTTAACAAAAGAAATGAATGTGGTGAAACTTCATGACAAATGTTACACAAATAAAAGAATTAATCAGCCTAGATGGAAATGTGAATGTAAAAGATTTTGCATGTGAGTCTCCACTTCATGAAGCTTGTAATATAGGTTACTATGATGTAGCCAAGACTTTATTAGCAATCAACACAATTGAGCCCTTATTTAATCTTTTTATAAACCAATTATTCTTTTTTTTTAACTTGTTGTCAGACATCAAACATATCACCCCACAGCTAGTTTGCAGACTGGGTTACCCAAAGGATCCTTTTTAATTAAATTGTTTTTCTAAAAAAAAATTAAGAAGTCTCTCCTCTTTTTTTTCCAATATCCTCCAAAAATTATGCAAAAAGGCTTTTAATTTATTTTGTTGAAACTCTGTCTCTTCACAACATTAACATCATATTCAGTCACCACTAATCCACATTGGGAATGCATGCGTAAGCCCAATATTGTCCACATCTGGATTTGTACCTGCTTTCTGGCACAAATAGGTATTTGAAAAGTTCTTTGTTTGGCCAGCCCTTTAGAGCAAGGACTAAAGGGATATCCCCCAATCTTTATTTCCCCCTCCAAACTGAAACAAGGTAAAGATCGAGTCCTCTGTAATTAATCAAGAATATCTGCAAGTTTTGCAAAATGGCACAGTTGCAAGCATAACTGCCAACATTTACACGTGCTTGTTGAGAAAGGCCCACCCTTATTCGTGTTTCCTCTACAATTTTCCCCATGTGTACATTTATGAAATGGCACCTCCCACTGCATGTCGATGTCCATCCCTGTGCACCCTTGCACGTCCTTCTATGGATTACAAAACACATCCATTTTGAGGGGTAGAGATATGCCGATTTTATACTGGCTTCCTGCATGCATATCCTCTCTTCTAGAATTGACGTAGCTTTGCAGATATTTTCACTTGCACATTTCTTCCTCCACAGAAATATCTACCTTTAACCATCTGAACTAACCACTTCAATGACAACAGTTCAAAAATGTATGCTAAGTGGATCTGTAGATATGAAAGAAGGGCTGGGGGAATTACCTAACAGGTGCTATGTATGTGATGGGTGCTTTAGAAGGCACTTCTGATGGAGGAGATGACATGATTAACACAAGAAGCCCCAAAAGGCAGATTACCTAGAAACCCCAAAGTGCGTCAATTGATGCATTATCACGATGACTGCGTTTAGCATGACATGCAGATGTGAAATAATGTGAAGTTGCTTATTTAATACGTACAGTATGTGACATCATTGCATGACATCATCGTGTGTTTATTGTTTTGTAATTTCATAGTAAAACTGTAAACAGTATACCTAGAAGCCCCAAGGTACGTCAATTGACGCAAATGCATCATCGAAGTTGTATACCAGCACCACTTTTCTTGGTTGCGTCAATTGACATACTTTGGGGCTTCTAGGTATATATTCATTTTCCCACTATGTGGCACATCTGTCATTAATTTTCGATGCACATATTTGAACATCTTGACCTTGCTAACAAAGTCATGGAACATAACTGACATGGTTCTACCAATGGCGCTGGTATACAACTTCGAAGATGCATTTGCGTCAATTGACGCACTTTTGGGCTTCTAGTGTTAAGAAATAGAACTGGGGTAGGGAAGTGAAGAGCAGGAACTGAGAGAGGGATAACTCACTCTTCCCCATAATTCAGGGCAGAAGACTGTCCTGAATGTGTTTTGTACAAATATTCATGGCTGTGAGAAATGCTCAAGGCCACGGCCAACACGAAGGAGTGGTGTAAAATAACCTTTATTAACAGACCCTTTATTTTTTTAATCAACAATTAACAAACCAACATTAAACTTCCTAGCCCCCATTAGCGGCACCCGGCTGCACCAGCCATACCTTAGCAAAGTGCCTGCCACCGCTAATGCTATAACTTGCCACCCAGCAAGTTGGCATGGCCCCTCCCCCGACTTCGCCATGCTATTAGCAAAAGTCAGCCGAGGTTTTGACCGGGTCAGGGGCACCCCGCCCCCGCCCAAGTGAAGCCTGCTGCTCCGGACCCCGGAAACCTCCGGGATCCCGCACCCCCCCCCCCCCCAGCGCCAACCCCCCCCACCCCCCCCACCCAAAAACAGGGAGGGAGGGAGGGACGCCGGCACCCGAAGCGCAGCCTCCGCACAGACTGGCCATGCGGAGGCTGCTAGCCAGTAATCCCCCCCCTCACCACCCAACAATAGACAGCGCGATTGGCTCCCGTGCGGCACCGACCGACGGGAGCCAATCATTTTAAATAATGCCATGCGCGTGCCCCGCCCGGGCCACGTGCAGGGTCCCCGTGCCGGGCCGCGCACCCAGTTAAGGTCGGCCGCCGGGACCCTGCCCGCGGCCTCGGGATTCTGGTTTGAGGCCAGCCAGAGTCTTTTTTCTCTTTCAGCTGGATAGCACTGTTTGCTTTTCTCTGATCAGAGAAAGGCTGAACTTTTACAGAGCTCTGCTAGTGAGTGGATTTTTGCCTCCTGGGACATCTTACTGTGAGTTCTAGCTGTTTATTTAATTATTTACTGTTTGTCTAACTGTTGTTTGTTTAATTATTTAGTGTTTGTCTTAGTGGTGTGCAAGTTTCAGCCTTCTCAGCTGTACTTACCTTGCCTCTCTCAATTAACTGGGCCTTGTGTGGTAGCCATTTTGAATTAATCTCTCTCCCCAGAGCCTGCTGTTTGTTAAGCTTTTCCTGTCCTTGCCTGCCTGAGTGACTCCTCCCCCTGTGTGTGTGGTAGCCATTTTGAATTAATCTCTCTCCCCAGAGCCTGCTGTTTGTTAAGCTTTTTCCTGTCCTTGCCTGCCTGACTCCTCCCCCTGACCCCCTCCCCCTGAGGTATCCTGTAACCTTGTTCCTGTTTTCTCCACGTGTGCATAGGCTGTTTTAGTTTGCTTTTCTCTGATCAGAGAAAGGCTGAACTTTTACAGAGCTCTGCTAGTGAGTGGATTTTTGCCTCCTGGGACATCTTACTGTGAGTTCTAGCTGTTTATTTAATTATTTACTGTTTGTCTAACTGTTGTTTGTTTAATTATTTAGTGTTTGTCTTAGTGGTGTGCAAGTTTCAGCCTTCTCAGCTGTACTTACCTTGCCTCTCTCAATTAACTGGGCCTTGTGTGGTAGCCATTTTGAATTAATCTCTCTCCCCAGAGCCTGCTGTTTGTTAAGCTTTTCCTGTCCTTGCCTGCCTGAGTGACTCCTCCCCCTGTGTGTGTGGTAGCCATTTTGAATTAATCTCTCTCCCCAGAGCCTGCTGTTTGTTAAGCTTTTTCCTGTCCTTGCCTGCCTGAGTGACTCCTCCCCCTGACCCCCTCCCCCTGAGGTATCCTGTAACCTTGTTCCTGTTTTCTCCACGTGTGCATAGGCTGTTTTAGTTTGCTTTTCTCTGATCAGAGAAAGGCTGAACTTTTACAGAGCTCTGCTAGTGAGTGGATTTTTGCCTCCTGGGACATCTTACTGTGAGTTCTAGCTGTTTATTTAATTATTTACTGTTTGTCTAACTGTTGTTTGTTTAATTATTTAGTGTTTGTCTTAGTGGTGTGCAAGTTCAGCCTTCTCAGCTGTACTTACCTTGCCTCTCTCAACTGGGCTTTGTGTGGTACCCCCATCCCCCTGCTGAGGGTTCAGGACAGGGTACCTTGTAACTGCCCTCTTTAATAGGACTTATCTCCCCCCCTCCCTCCCCAGCACCCTCCCACCCCTGGGGAAATTGTAGTTTTATAGGTACTTGGACATCTTAGAGGAAAGGGGCTGCTCTCAGGTGCAGCTCTTAATCCAAATCAGTCATACACAGAGGACCTGTGATTAATTAGCTTCAGGTACACAGGGTGTATTAGGGGTATTAGATACACTTTTATTAGTATAAGCATCTACACCAATCCTTATTATATACCGATTTAAAAGACCTAAACAAAAGCTTTAAACTAAGATGCAGTCAGAGGTCCAGCAACGAGATGGGGGTTCTCCAGTCTTTTGCATCGAGTGTCACATGTATGATTATCTCCCAGTTGGTGAGAGGTCCTACATATGCACTAAGTGCAGGGAGCTCTTTGCTCTCAGGGAACGAGTCCGTTCTCTAGAGGCTAGAGTAGCAGACCTGGAAGACATAAGAAAGACAGAGAAGTACATGGACGAGACCTACAGGGATATAGTCCTGAAGTCCCACCTCCAGTCTGGCAGCATCCCTGTTGCCATGGAGGAGAGAGGTCACGTGACAGGAGAGCATCACCCTGGTGTGGCAGGAAGTGATCCTGTAACTAGGACCTGTCCTCCAGGTGATGTAAAACCCTCTCGCATCGAGGACGTTTCTCCAGGGCCATGTCCCCATGAGGGGAGGGTCAGGACAGCTGTTATAGTTGGTGATTCAATCATTAGGAAGGTAGATAGCTGGGTGGCTGGTGGACGTGAGGATCGCCTGGTAACATGCCTGCCTGGTGCGAAGGTAGCAGATCTCACGCACCGCCTAGATAGGATCATAGATAGTGCTGGGGGGGAGTCTGCTGTCTTGGTACATGTTGGTACCAATGACATAGGAAAATGTGGTAGGGAAGTTCTGGAGGCTAAATTTAAGCTTTTAGGTAGGAAGTTGAAATCCAGAACTTCCAGGATAGCGTTCTCCGAAATGCTTCCTGTTCCACATGCAGGACCCAAAAGACAGGCAGAGCTCCGGAGTCTCAATGCGTGGATGAGACAATGGTGCAAGGATGAGGGTTTTGGATTTGTTAGGAACTGGGGAACATTCTGGGGAAAGGGGGGGCTCTTCCGAAGGGATGGGCTTCACCTTAATCAGGATGGGACCAGACTGCTGGCATTAACCTTTAAAAAAGAGATAGAGAAGCTTTTAAACTAGAAAATAGGGGAAAGCCGACAGTCACCCAGGAGCGCACGGTTCGGACAAAGGTATCCTTGAAGGATACTACCAAAAGCAGTGAGGTTCCAAAAGGGAGTATAGTAGCCCAAATGCCCTTGAGTAAGGAGCAGACAGAGCATAAAGATTCCCAATTACCCATGCCTACCAATAGCCAGATTAATATTAATAAAATACAGTCTCTAAAATGCTTGTATGCCAATGCTAGAAGTCTAAACAATAAGATGGGAGAATTAGAATATATAGCATTAAATGAGAGGTTAGATATGATTGCACTCTCAGAGACATGGTGGAAGGAGGATAACCAGTGGGACACTGTGATACCTGGATACAAACTATATCGTAATGATAGAGCTGAACAAATTGGTGGAGGGGTTGCGCTCTATGTTAGAGAGGGCATTGAGTCAGAAAGGATTAAAGTTTTGCAGGGAACAAAATATGCTGTAGAATCGCTATGGATTGAAATTCCATTTATGAAGGGGAAGGTGATGGCAGTGGGAGTATACTATCGACCACCTGGCCAGAATGAACAAATGGATGATGAAATGCTCAAAGAAATCAAGGAAGCTAACAAAAGCCACAACAGAGTAGTAATAATGGGTGATTTCAATTACCCCGGTATCGACTGGGACAGTGTCACAGCAGGACAAGCTAAAGAGATAAAGTTTCTAGATGAAATAAATGACTGCTTCTTGGAGCAGCTGGTTCATGAACCGACCAGAGGGGAAGCCATACTGGACCTAGTCCTTAGTGGAACGCCAGATCTGGTGCAAGAAATAAGGGTGTTGGGACCACTTGGCAATAGTGATCATAGTATGATCATGTTTGATTTAATCAGTGGAGGACAGATAGTAAAGGAATCCACAGTACTACCTTTTAACTTTCAAAAGGGTGACTATGATAGAATGAGGAATATAGTTCGGAAAAAACTAAAAGGAGCGGTTCCAAAGGTTAAAGACTTACAGCAAGCTTGGGTGTTATTTAAAAATACTATCCTCGAAGCCCAGACCAGCTGTATTCCACGCATTAAGAAAAGTGGAAGAAAGTCCAAAAAACTGCCAGCATGGTTTAAAGGTGAGGTCAGAGAGGCTGTTGCTGCCAAAAGAGCAACCTTCAGAAAATGGAAAAAAGAGCCAAATGATGAAAACTGGAAACAGCACAAGCACTGGCAAGTTAAATGCAAAGCATTGATAAGGCAGGCAAAGCGGGAATTTGAGAAGAAACTTGCTACGGAAGCAAAAACACGAAATAAAGACTTTTTCAAGTACATTCGTAGCAAAAGGCCTGTGAGAGAGTCAATTGGACCATTAGATGATAGAGGGGTAAAAGGGGCAGTAAGAGGAGACAAGGCTATAGCAGAGAGACTGAATGAATTCTTTGCTTCGGTCTTTACTGAGGAAGATGTAGGGGTGTTACCCAAGACTGAAGTGGTATTTAAAGGTGATACTGCAGAGGAATTGAGAGAAATATTGCTACACCGGGAAGATATATTACAACTATTTGATAAACTGAATAGTAGCAAATCACCTGGACCGGATGGTATACATCCCAGAGTGTTGAAAGAACTGAAATATGAGCTTGCAGACCTGTTATTGGTAATCTGTGAACTTTCATTAAAATCATCTGTAATACCTGAAGATTGGAGGGTCGCCAACGTAACACCAATTTTTAAAAAGGGTTCCAGGGGTGACCCGGGAAATTACAGACCGGTGAGCCTGACGTCAGTACCAGGGAAAATGGTAGAAGCCATCATAAAGAACAAAATTACACAGCATGTAGATAGTCATGGCCTAATGGGAGACAGCCAACATGGCTTTAGACAAGGAAGATCTTGTCTTACTAATCTGATCTGTTTTTTTGAAGGTGTGCATAAACAGGTAGACAAAGGTGAGTCGGTTGATATAGTGTATCTGGACTTTCAGAAAGCTTTTGACAAGGTCCCCCATCAGAGACTTTTGGCGAAGTTAAAAAGTCATGGGATAGGAGGCAGTGTACTATTGTGGATCGGGAACTGGTTAAAAGATAGAAAGCAGAGGGTAGGGCTAAATGGCCAATATTCCCAATGGAAAAAGGTGAATAGTGGAGTACCCCAGGGATCTGTACTGGGTCCGCTACTTTTGACATATTCATAAATGACCTGGAAAAGGGAATAACTAGTGAGGTAATCAAATTTGCAGATGACACAAAACTGTTTAAAGTTGTTAAAACCCAAGAGGATTGTGGAAAACTGCAGGAGGATCTGGATAAATTGGAAGACTGGGCATCCAAATGGCAGATGAAATTTAATGTGGACAAGTGCAAAGTTATGCACCTAGGAAAGAACAACCCACACTATAGTTACAAGATGCAAGGCTCCACATTAGAAACCACCACCCAGGAAAAAGATTTAGGAGTCATCGTGGATAACATGTTAAAACCCTCCGCCCAGTGTGCAGCGGCGGCCAAGAAAGCAAATAGAATGCTAGGTATCATAAGGAAAGGGATGGAGAATAAAACAAAGGATATTATAATGCCTCTGTATCGCTCCATGGTACGACCGCACCTTGAATATTGTGTGCAATTCTGGTCACCGTATCTTAAAAAGGACATAGAGTTATTAGAAAAAGTACAGAGAAGAGCCACCAAATTGGTGAAGGGGATGGAAGGCTACTCCTATGAAGAGAGGCTAAAAAGGTTAGGGCTCTTTAACCTAGAAAAGAGGCGGCTGAGGGGAGATATGATAGAGGTGTATAAATTAATGAATGGAGTGGAACGGATAAACGTGGATAAATTGTTTACGCTATCAGAATATAGAAGGACTAGGGGGCATGTAATGAAGCTACAGGGTAAACTATTTAAGACAAATAGGAGAAAATATTTCTTCTCTCAACGTGTAATCAAACTCTGGAATCTGTTACCGGAGGATGTAGTAAGGGCTGTTAGTATAGCTGGGTTTAAAAAAGGTTTGGACAAGTTCCTGGAGGAAAGGTCCATAAACCACTATTAAAAAGGGACCCAGGATATCAATGCTTGGCCTAGTACAAGCACTGCAGAACCTGTGTCTTTTGGGGAAACTGCTAGGTACGTATGACCTAGATTGGCCACTGTTGGAAACAGGATACTGGGCTTGATGGACCTCGGTCTGACCCAGTATGGCATTTCTTATGTTCTTATGTTCTTATGTTCAACTGCAATGCAAGAAAGCAGGGTGAGGTCTCCAGAGAATAAGATAGTCAAATCTCGGATGCGTATTGTGCTTGTAGGGATAGCCGCATTCCAAAGGTGGGGGGAAGGTATGTCCTATTCACTGCAGAAGAAAACCTTGAATGAGACAAGTATCTGCTAACCACATGGCATTTTATTTCTTTCCTTAACAGGTACCACTGGTATCCACAGAGTAAGCACAAGCTCAGACAAAAGCAGAAGGCCAAATACAGTCATCCTGTGGAAAAAAAGGTAGAGGCTGAGTTTCATGTCCCTTAAATGGTGCCACTGCCATTCAGTTTCCTCATGCCAGCCCTGGAGTTAGCGGATAGCTTTGACCTAAACCCAATAGCTAAGCTAGTGCTATGAGAGGCACCCCACAGCGAGAAGCTATGACAAACTCCATGAACACCTGGGAGGATCTTCCAACACTGATCATCCGCCCTTTCCAATTTCTGACCATTTAGAACAACAGTATATGGAAAACAGGCAGGGCAATATTCAAAGGCACTTATCCAGCAAGCAGCACCTCTAAGCAGAGAAGCACCAGTGAGAGGAATATTCAGCGGCAATATCTGACTAGTGTCACTAAATATTTCCTCCGATCGCATCAGCACTAAATGGATAGTGCTGGGGAAGTCCTGGAGATGAGCGTGGGCAGTACCAGTAGTTATCTGGAGAGCAGCGATTTTCAGCGCTACTATCCTAATAACAATCCACATAACTCAAGGAGGCCACAAGCTTCCCTCCTGTACTTTATCTCACCATCTTTGCTTCTAACTTTCAAGGTTGGTGGTTTGAATCTCAGAGGTGTCACTCCATCAGCCTGCAGGTAGAAGGGTGGGACGTGTGTATTCATCAAGAGTTTTAGCGGTTGTTGAAATGGCTGCATGGTCTAAGGAGCCAGACCTAAGCACCTGCCTTTCTCTGCATACAGTCTTCTGGCCTCTGAGTGGAGCCGTGGGTTTAAATCCCACTTCTGGCAAAGGCCTCTTAATATCAGCATTTACTTAGCTTGAAGTTGATTTAAGTTTCTAACATCAGAAGATGTATTCATGTTTAAAAAAGAATAGCTATTAGATGGAACAGAGAAAGCAACAAGCTTGCATAGTTCTGTGAGAATTATTCTTCTGTGGGCACAACTACTCTGGACACCTTACTGGGCCGACTAGATGGACCACACAGTCTATATCTGCAGTCGTATACTATGTTAACTTAAGAGGGTTGCATGGAGGGAGTGGGTGTTAGTAAAAAAGCTGTCATAAGTGCTATGTAGATTAGCTATCCTAATACTGTAGCTGCTGAATATTACTGCTAGCCAGAGAGGTGCCGCACTGACCACAAAATATTGATATTCTGTGCTGCCACATAAAAACCTCAGATCTATGCTAAATATGCTGGGCATGCAGACCCATCAGACAGAGGTACTACAGAAGTCCACAAACAATGTGGTAAACATATTACTCAGTAATGATGTACATGGGAACAGTTTTAAGTGTGGCTCATTTTTGGGTCTATTGCCCATCCAGTTTGTTTTAGGATTCAAAATTATTTGGATCATTGTTTCATTTGGATCATTAGAGTTAATAGGGCAAGCAATTTATCCACTAACAGAGGGGTTTTCCATTTATTTTACATGAAAGTTGCTTAAAACCTGTTGGCAGACATCTGTAACAGAGGCAACAGCCCCACATGAAATCAAAGGTGGCATGAAAAACTGATGACACCAAAAGAGAAGCACAGAGCAGTAATAGTCACACGAAGACTAAAAGCCACCATAAGAAGGGCAAAATGGCACAAACAATGGAATGAATATCACAAGGCACTAGTAGAGGAAAAACAATGCTAACTTTGGAAGACCACAAGTTATCAGGAGAGGGGCAAAGCAGCAAAAACATTGTCAGGAGGACCCCAAGGTGTCAGAAAAGGGGCAAAGTAGCACTGACATTGGCAGAAAGACTTCAGGGCGGGGGGAGGGGTGAAGTGTGCCAACATTGATATGGAGACTACCAAATCCTCTGGATGAGAAACAAAAAATAGCAACAGGATAAGGTTAGAACCAGTTTTTGTGGGGAAATGAGCTCCTCATCTCAGTGTCTCCACAAACAGGTGTGCTGAAGAGAAATTTGATAGTAAATTCTACTTCATGTCTCATCAGCAGGAAGATCACAGAAAGGACTACTATTATTAATCCGTGAATAATCATTAACATCATCTATAATACCTGAAGACTGGAGAATGGCCAATGTAACATCAATTTTTGAAAAGGGTTCCCGGGGTAATCCGGGAAACTACAGACCAGTGAGCCTGACATCAGTACCACGAAAAATGGTAGAGACCATTATTAAGAACAAAATTACTGAACATGTAGATAGTCATGGTTTAATGGGAGAAATCCAATATGGCATTAGCCAGGGAAGGGAAGGTCTTACTAATCTGTTATATTTTTTTGAAGGTGTGAATAAACAGGTAGACAAATGTGGGTACGTTGATGTAGTGTATCTGGATTCTCAGAAAGCCTTTAACAAGGTCCCTCATGAGAGAGTCTTGGGGAAATTAAAAAGTCATGGGATAGGAAACAATGTAACACTGTGGATCAGGAACTGGTTAAAAGAAATCAGAGGGTAGGGCTAAATGGCCAAGTTTCCCAATGGAGAAAGGTGAGTAGTGGAGTACCCCAGAGATCTGTACTGGATCCACTGCTTTTTAATATATTCATAAATGACCTGGAAATGGGAATAATGAATGAGGTGATCAAATTTGCAGATGACACAATGACCTTGATAAATTGGAAGACTGTATGTTCATATGACAGATGAAATTTATTATGGACACATGCAAAATTATATCCTTAGGAAAGAACAACCTAAACTATGGTTACACAATGCAAGATTCCACATTAGGAACCACCACCCAGGAAAAAGATTTAGGCGTCATCGTGGATAACACATTGAAACCCTCCACCCAGTGTACAGCAGTGGCCAAGAAAGCAAATAGAATGCTAGAAATCATAAGGAAAGAAATGGAGAATAAAACAAAGGATATTATAATGCCTCTGTATCTTTCCATGGTGCGACCGCACCTCAAATATTGTGTGCAATTCTGGTCTCCGTGTCTTAAAAAGGATATAGCAGAATTAGAAAAGGTACAACCACCAAAATGATTAAGGGGATGGAAAGATACCCCTATGAGGAGAGACTAAAAAGGTTAGGGCTCTTCAACCTGCAAAAGAGACGGCTGAGTGGAGATATGATAGAAGTCTATAAATTAATGAATGGAATGGAACGGATAAATGCAGATCGATTGATTACTCCATCAAAATGTGGAAAGACTAGGGGACATGCAATGAAGCTACAATATAACCCATATAAGACTAATAAGAGAAAATATTTTTTCACTCAATGCATAATCAAATTCCTGGAATTCGTTACCGGAGGATGTAGTAAAAGCTGTTAGTGTAGTTGGGTTTAAAAAAGGTTTGGACAAGTTCCTAGAGGAAAGGTCCATAAACCATTATTAAAGGGGATCCAGGAAATCCATTGCTTGCCCCAATACAAGCATTGTGGAACCTGTATCTTTTGGGGAAACTGCCAGCTACTTGTGACCTAGATTGGCCACTGTTGGAAACAAGATACTGGGCTTGGTCTGACCCAGTATGGCATATCATGATCTTATGACTTATTTATTTATTTATTGATCAACATTACATACTGCCTTTCAGAGGAATCAAAGCAGTTTGCATTTAACAAAAAATGAACTGTTACATCAAAATATGGTTTAACAGGTAACTTTGCGTATACAAAGGTTGGACCGAAAAGCCTAATACCAAGAATAGTATCTAACATATTTACATGTTGATGACTAGTTAAAGTCAATTACTAAGGTTACATGAAACATATTTACAGGAGGATGACTAATTATAGTCTATTACAGGATTAACATGCATCATATTTACAGATTGATCGATATTTACAAGTCACTACAGAGAATCTACTTAGTAGCCCATGTGTGCTTGTGCATGAAAGGAGGTATTTACTTTGTTGTACTCTCTTATGTCTTGTGGTTATATTCATTAGATTTGGTTCAGCTGTATCAGGGGGGTTGTTGGGCTAGGTGACTGCGTTTAGATGTCAGATGTCATGTGTGGAAAAAGGACTTAGTGCCACTACCTTAAAAAGAAGATTGGAATGCATAAGGGTTCATCTATATTGTTCCTTTGTTACAAAGGAGCTAGTATTGATCAATCCCAAATACACGTTAGGATTATAATGTGTAAATGCAGTGGATTTCATCTTTGCTGTAGCTTTCTTGCTTCTGCTACTGGTATACAGAATAGAATCCCTAGGCGAGTATTTGCACCCTTTCCTGAAATTGGCTCTACTCAGTCTACTGGATGTTGTTTGTGCATGTCACCTTTGGAAAGACAGTCCAGAAGCTTTCCTTGGTTCTTTGACAGAAAATGAATTCTGCAGAACACCGTTCCTCAAGTGCTGTTGACCCTGGCAGTATCACTTCCATCCTTCCTTCTATCAATGGCTGTTTACTATCTATCATGCTAACAACTAAGTTATCCAAACCTTCCTCAGCTACTAAACTGATTCTGGAAATCTCTCACATGATGATCATCCAAGTACTTATCTTCCAAAACCTGCTCCATATGGGACCTATTCCGACCTGCATTTAGCAGGGATATACGTTATATGTTTAATCCATGCAAAACTCCTGGGTCATATTCCTGCCAAAGAGCTCCCCACACGTACAGCAGAGATGTGTGGGGAACTCTGTACGAGGGTGGGAGGAGGTGGTCCAAGAGAGGAGCATGAGCGGGCCGGAGACATGACTCCTAACCCAGACATACAAGGCCTATTGCATTGACAGCCCTGTATGGCCAGTTAGATACGGGACTTATTCCATCTCGGAGGTGGAATAAGTCCTCCCTGACGTCGGAGGCTGGACATCCCGGGACCCTAGACAGTGATGAGATGAGCAGGAGGTTCCCCACAGCCCAATCCCCATCTTGACAGGCCTGATCAGGGGTCGGTTAGCGGGGAAAAGGGCACTTTGGTGTTGTGCAGGTGATCAGGGCTCCTGCATCGAGCCATGGTGCCATGGCGATGGGACACCGCGGCTCCATGCAGAAGCCCAAGCTGAGGTAGCTGGGGAATCTGTGAGGCATATAGCAGGATGGAATTGGGGCATATCCAGGACATCCAGGCCCTGTGCCCTCATTCTGCTCCCGCGTGGCCATCTAACTCCCATAAGAGCAGAATTGGGCGCATATCCAGGCCGTCCAGATTTTAGACGTCTGGATGGTCTGGTCATGCCCTGAATGGAATTGGCCTCTGTATGTCTCAGGAGGAAACAGGATGCATCTACTAGTGATGGCCTCCACGCCACCACTACTGCGCTTTGCCTCTGCATTCTCTTGCTCCTGTTTGGAATTGGGAACAAACAATTGGCATACTTTTGTTAGTCTTTAAGGCTTTTTATTTTGGTGTGCCTTTATATCTCTCTGATCTTTTAATTTCTTATTTTCTTTCTAGGGCTTTGTGGTCACATTCGCATATTTGCTTCAGTATCTCATGTTTGGCTTGACTCTGCTTGAAATTCAGCCTTTTATTTTTTCGCTCTTATATTGTGGAATTCATTACCTCTTTATATTCCTAGGGCATTTATGGAAACCTGAACAATATTTGTCTAGTTAGTTGTGTTTTGGTATGTTTTTTGTATCCTTCTTTGTATTTTAATTCTTGTTTTGTTGTGTGAACTGCTTTGGTGCATGTAGCTAAAAGTGGTATATCAAATATGGAAATAAAGATAAAAGGCCCGATTTTCAATTAGGCAGACTATGCAACGTGGTGGCGCATAGCCAGCTGCTGACCCCTTAACTCAGATTTTCAATTCCACCTCTGAGGATGCGCCGGCAGCTGCCGAGGCTAAACAGGTAGCATTGAAAATTGCTGCTACCCATTTATCCCTTTCCTCCGCCCGACTCCACCCCGGAACGCCCCTAACACGCCCTGAAGCTAACCGCTTAGCATCTGGGTGCGTTAGGGACTTATCTGGGATTTTGAAAAGGCACTACCCATGTAGTTGCCTTTGAAAATCCTGGATAAGGCCTTTACATGTGTAACTAGGGAAGTTACCCATGTAAATGCCTTTGAAAATTGGGCCCAAAGATTTCAGATTTTCATTGGAAACTACATCTGCAACTGCTGGTGTTCTCTTTAAAAAATCTGTCTCTGTCTTGGTTGGTGGACTACAGAGGTTCTAAGATACACATGTCTGATAAAACAACACTAGTGCTGCTGTTGCTGGCTAAGTCTCTCTGGATGATCAACTAAATTTTCTCCTAAGCTTCTCCCACATTTCCCAAGCCTATTTCTCACAAGCATTAACATGATTTAATGAGCGAGAAACAATTCTAGATATTGCGTGATGTGCATGAATTTTAGTGTTAGATGGTAATTTTATGGCATGGTGCCTAGGTTATGAGGGCAGGAATACATCAATTTTTAGCCTATTGTATAAAACTGATAGGCACCTTTGTGTCTTTATAATACACTAGCATGAATCTTGCAGAAATCATTCCTAGATTTAAGGTGCAAACACTATGCCTGCTCAAGAAAGGGTATAAATGTTAGCATGTGCTTTATATGTAGGCACATGTATTCTACAAAATGCATGTTTAATTGTGCCTCTGCCCACACTCTACCCAAATTCCTCCCATGCAGATTACTTTAGGAGTGACCTAATTATATAAGAGGCTTTTAACATGAATTAATTGTGTTTTGTGTATGAAGAAGCTTTATAAAAGTACCTTTATAATGGACAACACAGTGCACAGTGCAACTGGTATTAGAGAGAATGGATACTGCAGCAGAACCAGTCACTTTGCAGTTTACATGGATCCATAGAGTGTGCTAGACCTTTATAAGTGAAGTGACTCTCACACACACCAACTCAATTGGTGTGTGACCTGCCTACCCTTCTGCCTCTGCTCTGTCTCTGCTATCCTCTTTTCAGTTTATTTTCAGTCAAGTTTTTTACTATGGAGTTTGTTCACTCTGTACCACAAATCCTACTTTGACACACAAACTCAATCAGTGCCTAGCCCCTCTGTACTGAGCCCTATATGTGCTCTGCTTTATCTCTGTCTCTAAGTCTGATAATTTTCACCACTTTTCCCCATGAAGCTTACAACTTTTATCATAAACTTCCCTCCTAAAATCCAAGATTGAAATAGCAAGAAAATGGCACTGGTCTTAAGTTCATTATGACATCATCAGTCATGGGATTTAGAAGAAGTGGAGCTCAGGTAAACTTGTTTGGGTTGCTTGTCAAAAAATGTCAACATGGAAGGTCGAGCAACTCCTGCTTCTTCCCATGTTGGTGCTACTCTCTCTGATGGTCAGACTTATTAGAGATCAAACCCATAATCCACAGAGGCAGGGATTTGCAAATTCAGCTGAAGCCACAGAAGCCTCACAGTTGAGATAGAAACCAGCGAATAGCTATCCTCTAGGCAGAAGGAGAGACATGCCCCACAGAGGAGCCCTTAGGCCCAGTATGGGATGTGTCCTTCATTAAACCACATGCTGATCCAATATGTTCCTTCAAGGGTAGATCTCACCTTCTACTGCCCAGGAGGTAATTATTCACTGGCTTATGTCTTGATTGTATAAATCCCATGGCTTCAGCTACAAGTCTCTGGCCAATAAGTATGGTAGTGGAAATTTGAAAAGCACTTTGAAGAGAGAGTTAAAGGTTCATTGATGGTATTAGGCCAGGCCCCTTATTGTTCCAAGTTCAGTAGTTCTTGGATTTGGAGTATTTGGTGCTGCAGCCAAAAGCATAGCTAGCATAGCACCAAGATAAGCTGAAAGGTGCAAAAATACCTCAAGAGTGTCAACACACCACCAAGATATATTGGACAAGCCCAGAAAACAGGAATGGAGGGTGATCAGCTAAACTTGAGCTTAGCTAAGCTGTGTGCCTGCAAGTTAGAGTTCTGGCACTGAGAGCTTTTGCTCCATTCGTAGAACATTGTTTTTCCTGGTTTCTTAAAACTGCCTTATCAACCGATACTTGGCCTTTCTCTGTGGCCAAAGTTCTCAATGTCTTGAGGTGTTCCTGTTGGGGTGATAGGGTCTCCAGATGATCTGGTACTGTGTTGGCTCTCTTCAGATATTTTGGGGCCTTCTAGCCTATGTTTCTGCTGCTACATTGGTGTTCTTCTGCTGTTCTAAGCTCTTGCAGGTAGTGCCTACTTCCCTTCAACCCATTTCCACTGTTTTTGGGACATTCATCACAATGTAGCCTCTGCTCTGTATCTAAATCCTACAGCATCTCATTCTAAGTAGTTCATGAATGCTTATTCCAGCCCAGAGGATCTTCACTATAGGTTCCTACACTGGGATGAATGCCCTCAGTTCCTGGACTGTAACTTTCAGGCACACAGCTTAGCTACCTCATTCCATTCCTGCTGCCTAGTCAACAGGATTGGAGAATGGTTAGCTAAGCTGTGTGCCTGTAAGTTGGAATCCTGGCCCTAAGGACATTTTTCTCAGCATTGGAACCTCTAATCAAGATTCCCCCCCCCCCCAGATCAGGAGAAGACTTCCAGGACTGCTTAGAATGAGATCTTGAGGTATTTAAATAGAGAGCAGAGGATGTGCTGCAGTGGAGGATTCAAAAGCAGTGGCAGTGGTTGACAGGAGTGACAGCGCTGGCTACAAGAGCCTGGAACACCACAGGAAGGCTATTGCAACAGGAAGACAGGCTGATGGGCCCTTTCTCCAAATAGAAACACCTCAAGGCACTTAGGAGTTGAATTCAGTCATTGAGAGAAGGATTATTTTTCTTCCTAAGACATTTTTTTAAATTTACAATTTATTAAATTTTTAACAAAATTACAAGAATACTCTTGTGACAGAAACATGAGCATAGTAATCAACAAATAAGAAAATGAAACAACCCCCCCCCCAAAAAAAAACAACTAGCAACCCATTTCAAATTAGACCACAACAGAGTATAATTAATTAAATGGGGAAATTCAAAGGAAACAAATATTGTCTCAAATCACATAATGGCAATAGGCACACACCCTAGCACTATATAATACAATGCTTTCCATACAGATAACTATCCACACTCCCCCCATCCCCACCAGGGCCAAAGGCTTCTTAAGGTCCAGAAAGGCCCGAAGCTGCTTGGGGGCAAAGTAAATATATTTTACCCCAACATACGAAACAAAATACTTACAGAAATAACGTAAACAAAAACTAGCCCCTAAGGCTAGCGTCTCTTGCTGCATTGCAAGAAATAATCACCTCCACTCCTGCATGGCGCAACTCGCATCAAGAAAAATTCTTATAGTCTCCCCCATAAAAGGTACAGCCACATTTTTGAAGTACAGTGACAAAATTCTAGAAAGATCTGTTTCAAACACAAAACTACCTAATAATGTAGACCAAGCGAAAACTGAAACAGAAGAACTTTCAAAGAAATTAGATAAATTATCAGGAATATCAAGAATAGAACTAGGTAAATCCTACACAGCTATTTTAACAGGTAAAAAACATGCTCTTGTTATCAGAGGAAAAACAGATACAGGAATCGAGAGAACCTCAAGCATATATTTTCTCTTTTGGATACTTAAGATTTAAAGGACATGGAAAGTTTAGAATTCTCAAGTTTAGACCCCTGAATTTGTTCTCAAACTGTTCCAATTTCTGATGAATAGATACTTTATATTTCACAAGTTGGTCAATCACAGTCTTAGAGTCAATAACTTTTTTAGCAAGTTTGCCTAGTTTCTCCTGGGTTTCCTTTCAAAATGTTGGTGTTGTAGAGAGTGTTGAGCAACAACCTGCAACAAAGCAGAGACATCCGCTGCACACTTCAAAACTTCATATTCTAGCTTAACTAACATAGTCCAAATAGCTGACAAAGATCTCACCAGAGTTCTGTTGTTGAGACGCTGAAGATGGAACTTCCAACTGTACAGTCTTAGCAACTTCTGGCAAAGCACCCGAAGTTAACCCTTGAACCACATCAGAACCGTCAGAAAGCAACTCTCCCTGAACCAGAGGGGTTAAGTGTGGCGTTGAGCATGCAGCAGGCTGCCCTAACACTCCACCTTCCTCCCCAATGGAGGTCAGCAGGTCGATGGCCTCAGGACCCGACTCCAAAGACTCCATGTCTGGCAGGGCAGCAGAACGCAGCTGAGAATCAGATGAACATTGCTCATCTATGGACACCTCCTCACTAGCGCTCCATAGCAGCAAGCTCTCCTTAACAGCTGTCTCCAGTCCAGGGCTTTAAGGAGTAGCACCTCAATCTGTTACTGTCCTGCTGTGGGGGAAATGCCTTAGGCTTGGCATTGCCATGCCGCTTAGGAGCAATATAGAAACATAGTAACATAGTAAATGACGGCAGATAAAGACCAGTATGGTCCATCTAGTCTGCCCAGCAAAATAGCAGGAGTAAGATGGCAGGAGTAGGTGTACCCCTCCCCATGTCTTTGTTAAGTTGGCAGGAGTAAGATCCAAACAAGGTAAGAGCACAAGGCAAATGCTGAAGCACCACACACCTAAGGTGCCACCATCTTAACTCTGACTTCCTAGGCATTTTTAAAGGACCATAAAAACCAGTTATCTTTTCATGAGGCAGTCACCAAGTATGATAACAGAAATCCAAAAATAATTTTGAAGAGAGAGTTCAAGACTTGTCAATGGTGTTAGGTCAGTTTTGTCTTCTTACCAAGCCAGGTTCAGTTTTTCTTGGAGTAGGGTTGTTTGGAATTTCAGTCCAAAATGGTTGGTGGAACATCCAAAGAGGACAAACACAGCAGTGAGACTGGCTGGAAGGTCCTGAAACACCTGAAAAGTTTCAACACAAGAGGAAGACGGACCAGACAAGCCCTGTAATGAAAGGTTAATACTAGTGACAGGAGACTGACAGTCAACAAGTAGAGTAATGGAAATTTGAAAAGAACTTTGAAAAAAAGAGTTTAAAGGGCATGCTTACTAAGCTGGGCTAATGGTTAGTTGCAAATAGCACGTGCTAACCATTAGTCCAGCTTGGTAAACATGCCCCTTAAGCCCATGCTGGGTTCAATTTTTCTTGCCATACCACCCAAACATAAATACCTGAAGGCATTAAGCACTTCTGTCATGGACAAAGAAAACTCTTCATACAGCACTTTTAGACTATGAGAAAAACCAGTGTTCTAGGAGTAGAGGAAATCTGTGCCAATGGTTGGAGAAACACCCTGGCCAGTGCAAAAGGCTTAAAATGGCAACAAAAGCAGTGCAATTAAGACTCTAGCTATCTCCAGTGACCCCACTGATCCTGTCCTAATGTCACCTTACTGATCCCCCCACCCCAATATAGCTAGCAGAAACTGAATATGTTTTCCCTCCAAAACTAACCAACAACCCTCACAGACTTGGAAAGAAACAAGTAACAGAGATGTGTGTGCAGTGTGCTCTCTGTTTTATTTTTTCAACTGTTTCTAAACATCTGCAATTTTTTGCAGAAGTACCTGAGCAGACTTATGATGGGATTCCCTCTTTCTCTGAAAGCCTCAAAGAAAATGACTTTCTGTCTTGATGCATAGGGGTATGTTTACTAAACCGTCTTAACATAGGAGCGTTGATGTTATCATGCGATACGTGATGTTATCGCGTGATAATGGCACTTTACCGTGCGAGATCGTCACATATCGCACTATAATGTCTGCGGCGGTGTTAAGGTGCGCAGAGGGTGAAGGAAGGCTCCCCAGAGGGTGGAGTAAGGCTCCCCAGGGGCGGAGATGAGGGGTCAATGGGCAGAGAGTGGGCAGGGAGAGGCCTCATGCACACTAACGCCGTGAAATTAAGCTCTGAAAATTAGCGCCAGTGAAAACCTCGCGCTAGAGGCACATTTGCAGGAGAGAGAAACCATTTCAGTCAGCAATGTAAGCAAAGCCAGGGAAACCCAGAAAAGTGATAGTAGTGATACGTTGTGCAGGAACCAAAAAGGCAAATAAACATATTAAATGACCAGAACCACATTTCAAATCCCCATAACCAAGATGGCCAATAGTGATACTAATGATAAACATAAAGCAACACTACTGACAAAGCGTAAAAAGGAAGATATCATGTTTGGAAGGGGCTATGCTCTGTCCCCCTACAAAGTGAATGATCCCACAGTGAAATAGCAGTGAGCAGGATTTTCTCCTTTATATTGGGCAGGTTTGTTATGCTGTGGTCCAGATGGGGCACAGTGCGTACTAGGCATATGCCTAGGTGCACATAGGAATGCTGAAACTGTAAAGCAGCAAGACAGCAACGGATGAGGGTCCAACATGGGCACGAGTGTGTGTCCCACAGTGTCACAGGGGATATTACCCAGCAGGTACCCCCAAGGGCACAGACCATTGGCAGGCGGTGCCGGGGGGAAGCGCGCATGTCCATGTAGGCACCCCTACATGAGAACCCACACCATAGGCAGCTGCCTACCGGCACACTGGATGGCCTGGTACTGCGCACCACCAGCACCACTGGTATAAAGGCATGTCAGCATGGTGGCAAAGGGTTGCTGATGGTGGAGGGGGCAGTGGCATCTGCCCACAGCAGACCGAGGCCAGGCCCTGTTTAGGTGGGTGCCGTGTGGTGCAAAAGACAAGGTCTGTCTAATGAACATTAATGGTAGCCCCAGGGAATGATCTATCTCTGTGACAACAGTTTGGTGCAGTACACACAGCCAGTGTGTTCAGGGGCAGAAGATCACAGGTTCAAGCCCCAGTTGTGGCTCCTGCAAACCCTGCCCCAATATTTTGCCCAGTACTAAACCGTGGTAATAAAGATGGAACTGTTATTACAGATTAAATAAACAATCCATAAATGCCTATATTTTACCCTACAGGGCACAGACACCATAAACATGTGCAATCCCTAGAGCAGAGTTTCCCAAATGCAGTCCTGGAGGGCCAAACACCATTCAGGTGTCATGTTGTCCCTAATAAATATGCCTGTGCTGCAATTGTATGCAACGCATCCATTGTATGCAAATTTATTCATGCATATTCATTAGGGACAGCATGAAAACCTTAACCGTGTTTGGCCCACCAGGACTGCAGTTGGGAAACTCAGCCCTAGAGCAGCAGCCAACAGGGGCATAAACACCCACACCCACAGGCTCCACTATCCAAAGCCTCATGGAGAGTCAGGCTGTTGGGCCCTGCGCAGAGCAGCATCTCCCAGTACCTTCCCACTTGCATACTTTAGCAATGCCGCCCTTAACTTGGGAACACGTTACACATATATCAAAAGGTTGCTATGATTAATGGCAGATAAAAAATCCTAAGTTAAACACAATTTGTTGACAGAGCTGCATCATAGCAACCTTTCTGATATCTGTGGAATGTGTTTCAGTTTTGGTTTCTGACAGTGTTTACCACCCTGGGGAGTGACCCCAACAGTATTGCGTACCATAGCCATGCCTGCACTGTGCCCAGGACTGGTGTGGTAGCCTGGGCTGCCAAAAACCTCTATATTTGCACAATGCTGGGATAGGTGTGGGAGTGTGTGTCTGTCTATCCAGTGTGTTGTGGCTGCCTACACCTTACTGAGCCCACACTGCTTGCACTGTTTCCAGTGTTATCCTGCCAATGTGCATAATGAGGAGCAATGTACTGTGGGTATGGGCCGGACAGGGTGGCCTGGGCAGGGTGCATCTGCACAGGGCATAGGGCAATGGTTGGGACATTGTAGTGACCGACCACCACCTGCATGGACAGGGTGGCCACAGCATGTCATGCTGGGAAGTCACTCTCACCCTGACTGAGCAGTGACCACGGCATGGCTAGGTTCCCCCATAGTGCTGTACAGTATTTTTCTCAGGTGATATTTATGGGTTTCCTTTTCTGGGGCCAAATCACTGACATACCTGCTTGGTGTGTGTGTGCTCACATCCCATTTTTGGGTGCACACAGTTCCTCCAGGAACATGCACTATGTACTAGCTAGCAGACTGTCTGCAGTTAGTATGTGTATGGTTGGAACACCTTGCAGGTTGGAGACTGACTGTGCTCTCTGCTGGTGAATGTCAGATAGTGGTGGGGGCAGCTGAGCTTTTCCAACATTCTGTCTGTCTGCCATTGCCTTACTGATGCATACAGATCTGCATTGACTGCCCTGGAGGGTGCCTGTTTCCCAGCAGGACTGGGGTTGATGGCCCCCTCTACTGCCACCATTGCAGAGAAGTAGAATGTGGTTACTGTTGGTGGGAGATCCTGTTCCCCCACCCTGAGCCACAGAGGGCTGGTTGGCAGGTGCTACAAAATCCACTTTTGGATCCAAACATACCCTTTCACTTATAACATGTGACCATGGTACCCACACAGGATATGCACTATTCTGGGTACATCATAGTCCACAAGGGCTAGATGTGACAGGGAAATAGAGATGGAAACAGGTGTATCCTAGGTGTGTCTGCAAGGACTACCTATCACACACTGGCACTGATGGGGACCTGCAGCATAGCCTATCTCAGCCAAGCCAGGTGCTGTGGACCTGGTGCTGGGCGCCCCACCTCACCCTCAGGGTGAGCACAGGACCCACACAATGTCACGGTCTGTAGCTACTCTGTGCCAGTAACACACATGGTCAGTTCCCCCTACCAGGCTGAGGTTCTGTGGGGGTGCATACCCCATCTTGTGATCAGCTGTAGACTGTTGATCTGCATGTGCAGTGCATCATGGGTACGGGTGGGTTTACCCTATCCTGGTAACCACAGCAGACAGTTTATGTGGTGACCTGCAGTCTTTCTGTAGCCAGCCAGGGAGGTGTTATATAATGTGCCCTATAAAGCGCTCTCTAGGGCACATTATAAGGTGCCTTGGCGAACAGTGCACTTTATAATGTGCCCTATGGAGTGCCTTATAGGGCGCCTTATGCAGCACCTTTGGTTACGGCACTGTGGGTGTTTTTGCTGGCAGCATTAATTTAAATTAAAAAAGGAAATGCCTCAGACAGCATTAATTTAAATTAAAGGGTAATGCCTCAAACAGCCTTATTACATAGCACTACTGTGGAATTGAACCCATGACCTCTGCCTCCACAGTCATTGCAGTAACCAGTGGGCTACATCTTTATTCATTCTAACACTGCGCTGGCATGAACTTAGGGTTAACGCGTGTTAGCGCGCCACCACGCATACGCAGTCTATGCGCCATGCGCAGCGTGAGCAGCATCGGGCATGTGCGGTGTGTGTGCATGCGTCAGCAACCCAGTCACTTCCGTGAATATGGAGAGGCGCTCACATCAGCCAGCCTTCACCAGCTGTGATCTAAAACTCATCGCAAACCTGATCTGCACAAAGCAGACCAGTTTATTTCCTGGATCATCCAGAAGGCAAGACCTCCACCGTGTCAGGAGGGCATGGTGCCACATCACTAGGTGCTTTAATCGGATTGCTGACCACCCATGTGAGGTAAGTGAATGGGGTCAGGTCACACGATGCAAGGTGTGCAACACAATAACCAGCAATCAATGCACATCTTACATGTACAACATGGGAGAGGCAACATTCTGTGGTGCAAGCAGTGCTGAAAGTAGGTGTGGATGCTGCTGTGTGCAAGTATGCCTTATCCCCAGGAGGCCATGACCTGCTCACAGAGGTCAAGCATAAATCCTGTAGGTATGGAAGTTGCTGCTGTTGATGTGTTTACATACACCCTACCCCCAGAAGGCCTTGATCTGATTGCAGAGGTCAGGCTGAAATCCTGTATATATGGAAGTTGCTGCTGTTCATGTGTTTATATCCACCCTACCCCCAGGAGGCCTTGATCTGAATACAGAGGTCAGGCTTAAATCCTGTAGGTATGGAAGTTGCTGCTGCTCATGTGTTTATATCCACCCTACCCCCAGGAGGCCTTGATCTGATTACAGAGGTCAGTTATAAGAATGTAAGAACATAAGATGTGCCATACTGGGTCAGACCAAGGTCCATCAAGCCCAGTATCCTGTTTCCAACAGTGGCCAATCTAGGTCACAAGTACCTAGCAGTTTCCCCAAAAGACACAGGTTCCACAATGCTTGTACTGGATCAAGCATTGATATCCTGGGTCCCTTCTTAATAATGGTTTATGGACCTTTCCTCCAGGAACTTGTCCAAACCTTTTTTAAACCCAGCTACACTAACAGCCCTTACTACATCCTCCAGTAACAAATTCCAGAGTTTGATTACACGTTGAGTGAAAAAATATTTTCTTTTATTAGTCTTAAATAGTTCACCCTGTAGCTTCATTGCATGTCCCCTAGTTTTCTATATTCTGATAAGGTAAACAATCGATCTACGTTTACCCGTTCCACTCCGTTCATTAATTTATAGACTTCCATCATATCTCCCCTCAGCCGTCTCTTTTCCAGGTTAAAGAGCCCTAACCTTTTTAGCCTTTCTTCATAGGAGTATCCTTCCATCCCCTCTACCATTTTGGTGGCTCTTCTCTGAACCTTTTCTAAAATCGCTATATCCTTTTTAAGATACGGCGACCAGAATTGCACACAATATTCAAGGTGCGGTCTCACCATGGAACGATATAGAGGCATTATATCTTTTGTTTTATTTTCCATTCCCTTCCTTATCATACCCAGCATTCTATTTGCTCTCTTGGCCGCCGCTGCACACTGGGCCGAGGGTTTTAACATGGTATCCACAATGACGCCTAAATCTTTTTCCTGGGTGGTGGTTCCTAATGTGGAACCTTGCATCGTGTAACCATAGTTTGGGTTGTTCTTCCCTAGGTGCATAACCTTGCAATTGTCCACATTAAATTTCATCTGCCATTTTGATGCCCAGTCTTCTAATTTATCAAGATCCTCTTGCAATTTTCCACAATCCTCTTGGGTTTTAACAACTTTAAATAGTTTTGTGTCATCTGCAAATTTGATAACCTCACTCGTTATTCCACTTTCCAGGTCATTTATGAATATGTCAAAAAGCAGCGGACCCAGCACAGATCCCTGGGGTACACCACTATTCACCTTTCTCCATTGGGAAAATTGGCCATTTAGCCCTACCCTCTGCTTTCTATCTTTTAACCAGTTCCTGATCCACAATAGTACACTGCCTCCTATCCCATGACTCTTTAGTTTTGCCAAAAGTCTCTGATGAGGGACCTTGTCAAAGGCTTTCTGAAAGTCCAGATACACAATATCAACCGACTCACCTTTGTCCACCTGTTTATTCACTCCTTCAAAAAAACATAACAGTTTAGTAAGACAAGATCTTCCTTGTCTAAAGCCATGTTGGCTGTCTCCCATTAGGTCATGACTATCTACATGCTGAGTAATTTTATTCTTTATGATGTTTTCTACCATCTTTCCCGCTACTGACGTCGGGCTCACCGTTCTGTAGTTTCCCGGATCACCCCTGGAACCCTTTTTAAAAATTGGTGTTACATTGGTGATCCTCCAATCTTCAGGTATTAGAGATGATTTTAATGATAGTTCACAGATTACTAATAGCAGGTCTGCAATCTCATATTTCAGTTCTTTCAACACCCTTGGATGTATACCATCCGGCCCAGGTGATTTGCTACTCTTCAGTTTATCTAATAGTTGTATACATCTTGTTGGTACAGTACTTGCTGCTGTTCCTGTGTTTACATCCTCCCTACCACCAGGAGGCCTTGATCTGATTACAGAGGTCAGTTATACATCCTGTTGGTATGGTACTTGCTACTGTTCCTGTGTTTACATCCACCCTACCCCCAGGAGGCCATGACCTGACTACAGAGGCCACTTATACCTCCTGTTGGTATGGTAGGTGCTACAGTTCATGTGTTTACATCCACCCTACACCCAGGAGAGCCAGACTTGATTACTGTGGTCTGTTTGAAATCCTGGTGTCAGGGTACCTGCTTCTGTTGTTGTTGCACTGCTGATCCCAAACACCAGGAGACCCACACCTGATCACAGAGGTCTGTTAAAGCTGCTGGTGTCAGCGTACCTTCAGTTGTTGGGGTGTCACTGCTCTTCCCGACCCCCGGGAAGGCCTAGACCGGATAACATAGGTCTATAGCTCAGCTAGGTGGGTTTGTGCATGCTCCGGTTGCATTCGGCCACAACTGCCCTATTCACAGGAGGCCTAAGTCCTGACCACAGAGGTAGAGTTGTAGGTCTGATGTCATGGTAGTGACACCTTCCGATGTGCCTGGCCCACCCAATCACCGGGCGAGGTCAGAACACATCGCACATGTTCCTTAGCTCATGGTGCCACGGTGGGAGTGTCGACTGATGTGTGTGGGTGAGCCAAATACACAGGTGTCTGCCACAGCATACAGGGAGTTTGGAAATCCCACTTTTGGAGACCAATGTGACCACCACACACATGGCATGGTACACCCATGTCATGGAAGGAAGGTGTGGGAATGGGGTAAGTGGCCATGGGGGGTAGCACACAGTACACGTAGCTGGCACCCCACATATGGGCAGACCCACAGTCACACATGTATGCGGCGCTGCCAACAGGTAGTAGAGGACCCACTGGCCAGAGCAGCAGCAACACTCAGCTGCCTGCAGTGATGTGTGATATGCGATGGTCACCCACCATAGATATCCTCCTCCTGATGTTCCCACCCATTGCATTCCCCCCCAGGTGGAGGACCTTCAGAAGAAGGGATGGGAGTTGCGGCTGCACTGCCCGGATGTCCTTGAACGCCTACAAAGGAAGGCACAACAGGAACATGATGGTGAGTGTTGCGGCCACTGCAGGGATGTACAGCATGTCACAGTGGGCCAACAGCCTGTGTGTGGCCACACAATGTTTATGTGGTGTGGGAATGGCATGATGGTGTCCTAATGGCTGTCTTCCCCAACAGAGGCCGCTGCTGCTGAGGAACAGGCATTCACATCCGGGACACACACCACAGGGCCAGAAGCTCCAGTCCAGCCGATGGAGGAGGAGGAGGAAGAGGGGGCAGAGCCGGAGGACGACTCTGCGTAAATGGAGTGGGCAGAGGGTGGTGTGGGGTGGGAGGGAGGGGAAGGTGAGGGTCGCTCCGGTGCACCGGTGGGTGGGAGGGAGGATGATGTGCAGGAGGAGTAGAAGAGTGTGGAGGGGGGAAGGGGGAAGGGCGAGGTTGGGTGGGAGGTGGAGGGGGGGTGGAGGGGGGAGAGGGTGGCCTTGTGGGTGCAGTGACACCACCACCATGTGCCACAGACAGGGCCCATTCACATGCTACCACACAGACTCCGGGCACCTGGGGCGGATGTGGTGGCAGGTGTGTCCGGGACCTGTCTGTGGCAGTGCTTGGTGTGCTGCAATGGCAGCAAGCCCAGGACCACACCATACGGTGGCTGGCAGGTGCCATTCAGTGGCTGGCTGCCGAGATGCACATGCAGTGTGCAGCTGGTATAGGGGGTGCATCTTGGCAGCCATCCCCTGATGGGTGGCCCTGGAGTGTCTGAGGGGAAGAATGACAGCCACACATGTGCCCTGTGGTGCTGTGTCACTCGGGCCACAGCATGGGTCTACTTGTAAATATTAGCCATATATGTAAATACACAGGTTTGGTTATATATCACACTGGTCACGTGTTTTCCTTATAGCCAGACTGTTGAAGTGAGCATGGGACATGTGTGTTCATCCCTATGTGTATGTGTAGTAGACATAGGTAACATACATGGACCATCTCCACACTCATGTGTGGGGTCTGACCATGTGCGTAGCCGTCAGTGCCCCCTGGTGCCCCTGTGATGTACCGCACTGCTGTGTTTACCACCAGCTATGGACACATGCTTGCTGCCTGTCATGTGTAGGCAGCATATCTGATGCACCAAGCTCATAGGGGAATAGGGGCGACGGCCAGCAGTAGGTATGTGGCAGGAAGCATAAGATGGACTGCTGTACCCAGGAGCTGCCCAGGGGGCTAGCTGGTGAGGCCAAGACAGGTGGATGTTGGTCTGGAGGGGGAGCAGTGGCTCACTACAGGCGCAGGGGGAGAGTGAACAACTGACTGTAGCTAGTTACCTATGTCTGCCTTGTCTTACACAATTATCTGCAGCTAAACAGCCACGTAGGCCCTGGTGTGGGTCAGAGGGAATGGCACACATGTGGGTGGAGCAATGGAGAGGATATGGGGTGTGAGAGAGTGATCAATCCATAAAACATACATGTACCACCATAAACATATTACTGCTTAACTGGAGATGTAGGATATACCCCCACACATAGGTAGAAGGGTGCACACATGGCATGGTTCATGGCACACAGGGCATGGTATAATGTCTGTGCGTTGATTGGTGGTAGTGCATACACCACACCCCTAAGGGAAATGGGGAGGCACATGTGACCAGGGGGACAATATGGAGGACAGGGTACTCAGGGGAGTACAGTGGCAAACACCGGAAACCTGCACATAGGTATAATCAGGTTTAGTCATCTTTATTAGCACATAATGATCAGTTCCCCACAATCAAGACCTGCGTGGCCGCCCACGTCCATGGCGACCATGGCCCAAGCAACGCCATTGTTCCGGTTTCACTGGTGCTGCCTCTGGGGCTGGGGTTGGCTGCTGGGAACGCCCAGCAATGGCCTCTTCAGCATCTGCAATCTGCACTAGCGCCGCTGCCATCACCTCACCTCGGTAATATTTAAATCAGCATGGTTTTCAGAAGTTCTGCTATGGGTCAGATTTCTTGATGATATCTTCGTTTTATGGAAAGGCACAGAACAAAGTTTGATGTCCTTTGTGGGTTGGTTAAATTCTCAAAAGGAGCATTTGAAATTTACATTACATCATCACTTTTTTGAATTAGAGTTTTTGGATGTTAAAATATTTAAAAAAGGCTCTAAATTACATTCGACGCTTTTTCGTAAAGCGGTACAGAGGAATACTTTACTCAAGTTTTCGAGTTTTCATCCGACTGCTCTAAAAAAAGGATTACCATATGGTCAATTTTTGAGACTGAGACGTATTTGTAGTTCTATTAGTGATTTTGAACAACATGCTCAAGAACTAACACGACGGTTGTTACAATGGGGATATCCAGCATATATAATAAAACAAGCATGGACAAGGGCAAGGTTTACACATAGAGAGTGGTTATTCAATTCGGCCACTCCTAGGAACATTGATGATAAGGATCGGGAGCAAAAAATCACAGGTGTTTTACCATACATGTCAAGTATAGTTCAAGTATGCCATATTTTGAAAAAACATTGGCATTTACACCCATGTTTTCAAAAGTCACTACAGATAGCATACACCAGAGGTCCCAATTTAGGAGATCTTCTTGGTAATACGTCCTTCAAAATTGATAAAAACCTCATGGATACAGAATTGAGACATTACTCATGTCACAAATGTGCATTTTGCCCACAGACTATCGAGGGTAAAGAATAGATTATACCAAATATTACATTTATACATGTTTCAAGATAGTTTACAACATGTACCACTTCTTTTGTAGTATGTGCATTATTGTGCCACTGTCAAAAATTACACAGGTACACTACCAAAAAACTGCCTCCAGTTTTGCAACTGATTCCTATAGATTTTGGGGTGCTGAATCCAGGAAAAATAGCCAAAATGTTCCATCACGTCACGTTTTCTTGCAAAATTAGATTTCTTACCCATATAAGGAATGTTCACATAATTTCTTTTTAGCCGACTGCAGTTTATTTCTTGGCCCAAAATAGAGGTTGTAATGGTTAACTAACTAGAAACACTCCCTCATGATATTTTAGAGTGTTTTGTATTCATTTTATACATTAACAGGACAATTGGGAGGCGGGGGGCTAAATCCAGTACTCGCGCTGGCGCATGTTCTTTCCTGTTCGCCTCGCCTCATTCGCTCGCTCAAACACGGTGGTTGCGACATGAACGTTCCTGTCAAATTTCAGTTTCTTGCAAGTTCATTATTACCTTTTGTTTGCTCAGTCGTAATCCAGCTTTATTCCGAAGTGGTTCACTACAGTTGTAGTTTGCAGTGCTGTGTATTTGTGATGGCTCACAGAGCCAGAGGTTGCGTCAACCCTCCGGACAGTTTTTGTTTTATTTGTGGGGAATATACCGTGAAAAAGCGGCAGAGGAACATTTCTGCATTTATTAAAAAAGTATATTTCGCCTATTTCGGTTTGAAGTTAGGCGATCAAGACAAACCGTGGGCTCCTCACAAAGTGTGCAAGACATGTGAGGAAGATCTACGCTTATGGATGAAAGGTAAAAAACAAGCATTTCGTTTCGGAATACCTATGATGTGGCGTGAACAAAGAGACCGCAGCAGTGACTGCTATTTTTGCTCTTGCATGTGAAGGGATACAACTTAAAAAATAAGAACGTAATAAGTTACCCCAACCTTCCCTCAGCAATTAGGCCTATGCCTCATAGCAACGAAGTACCTGTGCCTGAACCACCAAAATCTTTGTATCATATTTGTGTGGACGGTTCTGATCATGATGAGACTCATCAGATGGCTTTTCCGATGAGTCCAGTACTTCCGAGTTTGAAACTGAACCAGATCCGAAACCTGAACTTTTCTCTCAAGCTGAATTGAATGATTTAGTCCGGGATTTAGGACTCCCAAAAGATGCTGCCCAACTGCTAGGTTCTCGGCTTAAACAGAAAAATTTATTGTCACCAGGTACAATTTTTTATTGGTACCGCAACCGCGAGACACAATTTTTGAAGTATTTCAGCAAAGAGGAAGATTTGGTATTTTGCAACGATATATACGGAGTGATGGAAAGTTTAAACTCAAGTATGATCCTGCTGAATGGCGGCTGTTCATTGATTTGTCAAAAGACAGCATAAAAGGTGTTCTTCTTCATAATGGCAACACATTCGCTTCAGTTCCTATTGCTCACTCTGTTATTCTCCAAGAAAAATACGAGAATTTGGCCCTGATTCTTCAGAAGATTCGTTATGATGAGCATAAGTGGATGATTTGTGGAGACTTTAAAATTCTATCCATGTTATTAGGGCAGCAATCGGTTTCACCAAATATCCCTGCTTCCTTTGCTTGTGGGATAGCCGGGCCCGCGACCTACACTGGGGGGAAAAAAAGACTGGCCAATTCGGGAGTATTTGAGACCAGGAGAGAAAAAAGATCTTCATGAGAGCTTGGTACCTCGTGATAAAATTCTATTACCACCTCTCCACATTAAGTTGGGTCTCATTAAGCAATACATCAAGTCCCTTCCAAAAGATGGTGAGTGCTTTCGGTACCTTTGCTCAAAGTTCCCCCGACTTTCTGAAGCAAAGCTAAAGGAAGAGTGTTTGTTGGCCCTGATATAAGGAAACTCATTCAGATGGAGCATTCGCTGAAACGATGTCTGAGAAGGAAAAAGAAGCCTGGGATTCCTTCAAGGATGTTGTTCTCAAATTCTTGGGGAACAGGCGGGATGAGAACGATAAGGATATTGTTGCCAGGATGCTCAATGCCTTCAAAAGAACAAGGCTGTAACATGAGCCTGAAAGTCCATTTCTTGCACTCCCATGTGAACTACTTTCCCGAAAACTTGGGGGCGTACAGTGAAAAACAAGGTGAAAGGTTTCACCAGGACATCAAAGACGCAGAGAGAAGGTACCAAGGAAGATGGAACACCACTATGATGGCAGATTTCTGCTGGTTGCTGCTGCGGGAAACCCCAGATGAAAAATACGCCAAGCAGCGCACCAAGAGAAGCATTCGGGGGAAGAAGAAACGGGCCCACCAGGAGATTGATTGACCCAAGAATGACTTTAAAATCTAAACTGTGTTGACAAATATCGTGTTTTTACTAAACTTTGAAATAAAAATTTGCTAGTTATTACCAAAGTGTCGGATCTCATTTATTAGAATTTTATTTTCACACCATCGGGTGTTTGTCTTCATGTATTGCAATGGTGCGGTTTGCGTTTTCTATTCTTACATACATACCTGTACAACATTTTTGCACATTTCTTTGCTTTGCTTTGTGTCTAACCTCGCTCTTATATGCTCAATGTTTGTGCACATGTATGTGGCTGTTTTAAGTGCAGACAATTTTGCTACCATCACAGTGTGTTTTGTTGACATTACTCTATTCTTATGTGCAGCCTTGTTACAATTTTCTTTATTCTTATTTGAATAACTACTAAACAATTAGTATAAAGAATTCATCCAAGAAACTTTTATCTCGATCGCACTCAATCTGAAACGTTCACCTCAAACTGCTAACCCAATGTAGCAAAACATCTGTACGTGATGGAGCAAATTGGTTACCAGATTTGGATTCAACACACCAAAAAACATAAAAATCAATCGAAACATTAGAGGCCGTTTAAAAAAATTTTTTTTAGTGTACCTGTGTTATATATTGGTCATACCATTCGGGTGATACATCGACGATTGCAGGAACATGCATCAAGGGTTCGAAATAATATCACATCTGCTCCTATTGTACAACATTGTATGGATTTCCATCATATGTTTGGGGAATTTAAATGGAGAGTTTTGGACTATGTCCCTGTGAATCCAAGAGGGGGAGATAGGGAGCAAAGACTTCAATTGCTTGAACAGGCATGGATCTTCCGTTTGTCATCTTTAGAACTGAGAGGTTTAAATTTAGAACAGGATTGGACGAGTTTGTTGTGACGTATCAGCAGGTGATTGGATTTGGGTTTTTTTTTTTAAATCTTCCAGGATAGTTAGTTGGTCAAGAAGTTTGACTGAATCATTGAAGGCGTTTTTAGGGGAGCTAGAAAATCTCCTGGCGTTCTCAATAGAAAACTGTGATTCTTCTGCAGTGGCATTAAGCGTTGAAACAGGACCAGAACAGAATGACTTTGTCCTAAACGCAGTACTGTGTCCGGTGATACTGACTGCGGAGATTAGAAGGGAGACTTCATTTTGATCCCCTCGAGTGAGCCAGATAAAAACATCGATCAGATGAGTACTTAAAATATGTTTCTTGAGATCTACTGAGCTTTTTTACATTGTGGTGTGGCACTAAACAGTGTGCATTATTTCACGATTAAAAATTGGCAGAGTATTACCCGCAGTTTTGATTAAAAGGGAAGTTACGCTTCAGGAGGGGGAGACCTCTCATGGCAAAAACTTCCGACAAAAAATAAGATAAATATATAGGATTTAGTTACTGCACATAAACTCTAGTGGTTAATTGATCACCTCAGCTGTGGCACGCATCTGGCTCATCTCCTCCTGAATGCCCATCAGAACCTGATAAGTGGCTATGGCTGAGACACAAGGTGATGTGTGAGACATGTGTTGCACTCCCCACTGTGACTCATGCACATGTCTGGCGTATCCCAACAGACCGGTCCGCAGACCAATCATGTATGCGACGGCTAGAAGAGCAGTATCATGTTTACATCTGTGTGTCCTATGATCCATCCACAGGCCAGGAAATGATCCTGCTGACGGGTCATGGAAATCACAGATATGACACATGGTACTGTGTTGCACTTCAGTGTGTCACTGCTGTATCTGCGCACTGGTCGTATGGGATAGGTTGGATAATGTAGGGATTCATGGCACACAGATAGATATCTGGGGGGCGCTGTTCACTCTAAACCTGACGCACAGTACTGAATACCCTTACTATCTATGCTACCTACCACTAACCAGGGAGAGGGGTCCAGCGGGTAAACTGTATAGGTGATCTGGGGTAGGTGTGTACCACTGTACGTCTCCATGGGGTATTTTGTGGTGAATAGTAGGCAGATGTATGAGCTCATTAGCATGATGACACCAGATGGCACATGCTACAAGGGGAGGGAGTGCACATGGCACACACCCCCACTACACATACAGAACTAAGTGCTATGGTGTCATAATATTAGGGGGCAGATGGAATGTCATTGTGGATGTTACGTCAACCTCCAGGGGGCTTGTTGTGTATTCTGTTACCCACCTTTCACATCGTGCTTTGCTAAGGCAGTATGAGCCCGCAGCTCCGCAAGGATGATATCCATGCTGGTGTGTTGGGTGCGTGATGTCCCCGGCGCCTGCATTGTGTGGTGACTCCCCTCTGACTCTGCGTTCTCCACAGCCCGTGTGCTGCTGCTACTGGCCCCCACTTGTGTGTCGACATCTGCTGCCCTGTCCTCTGCATCAGGCAGCAAAACGTTTCCTGGGGTCTCCCCGCCAGTGCTGTCCGTGTCCCCGGACTCGCCAGCCTCTGGCCCCTCAGCATCCTCTGGTGCCGGCACATCCCCCTCCTCATATGCCTCCATGGCCTGGATGTCACCTGGGGGGTAGAACAGGGTACACAGCAAGGATGAGTTAGCACAAGTCACATATCTACACCTGTGTAGTACATCCCCACCAACAGCAATGTGGTGTCTGCCTGTACCTGCTGTTACTGCACCTATAATGGGGACAGCACATGTGCGTACAGTTTGCTGTACCTGACGGGGGGAAGGGGCGGCCTCTTGCACTGGTGGAGCTGTGTCACATTTGCTGTTATGTTGGGGGGAATGGGATTGAGACTGGCGGCACCACTATATGCAGCACTAGGTATGCACTGTGCGTGTGACCTTGGATGCGGGCTCAGTGTTACATGTGGCCAGGGTGCGTGTGTGAGCCCTGAGTGTGATTGTGGCCTGTCATAGTGTGTGTGCAAGATGTGTATGCATTGGCCTGAGTGGTATGGATGTCAGGTGTTGCAGCATTCGTCCAGGTGAGCCAGACATGTTTGGGGACTGCCGCTTTGGTAGCCACTGTGCGGTGTGTGTGGACAGCTATCACATACTCGGTGTGTGTGGTGGGTTATTTCAGGGGATGGGTGGAGTGATGCTGGGCATGTGCTTGCACCATGGGTGGGGGTCATGGGAATGTGTCTGTGACACTGCAGTACCTGTATAGATGATGGCCCCAGGTGGTAGGGGGTCTTGGCTAGGTGCAGTTGGTACGGCTGTGGCAATGTGCACCCCAATGTCTTGTGAGAGTGGGTGGGGGATCCACACTGTATGTTGGACAATGACAGAGTGTGATGTGTTGGACATCTGTGTGATGTGGTCGTTGGGGTTTGTTTGCGTCTACCTTGCCATCACATGTGATAGCCCTTCCTCTGTCACTGGTCTGGAATATGTCCCTGGACAGGTAATCTCATATACACATCATAGCTGTTATAGGTGGTGTGTTTGGCCCATACCTTTCTTGCTTTTCAACTTGGGGGACCTTACTGCTCTTGTCCAACATTTTTTGAGTCACCTATACATCCTTGGGGCATCTTTAGCCACACCTTAGAATCAGCCAGCTTATGGGGTGCCTACTATAGTGCCTTGGGAGTTGACAACCTTTTGACATGCCCTCTGGGGCACATTATAACCCGCCTTGGCTGACGTGGTGGTTTAGGATGTGCCTTCTGGTGCGCCCAAAAAGGTGCATTAGTTTATGGCACTGGGGTGCGGGTATTTTTAGCTGGCAGCACAGATTATTGGACTGTTACAAGCAGGAAAAGGATTTGCCTTGGCCTCCCTTATTCATTAAGCCCACTGGTGGACTGAACTCATGACCTCTGTTTCAACAGTCATTGTATTAACCAGTGTGTTACACCTCTGTTGCTGTGATTGCAGGTCAGCATGCGAAGTTAAGGGTAACGCGCGGTAAGGTGCACGGCTCCCTCTATCATGCGATAATGGACACGGCACACTTTATTGCACGATAACCCGCGATTGCTACCTTAAGACAGGTATGCCAACTCCTTATATGGCATCCTTCACATTATCGCTGCAATTAGCACCGGAAACATTAAGACGGTTTAGTAAACATACCCCATAATCTTCCAGGCCAGCTGTGACATCATCACTCATGGGATTTGAATTTGTTTGGTTGTTTGTCAAAGAATTCCATTGTGAACGGCAATAGGCACACAACCTAGCACTATATAATACAATGCATTCCTTACAGCTAACCATAAACACTCCCCCTATCCCTGCCTGGGCCAAAGGCTTCTTAAGGTCCAAAAAGGTCCGAAGCTGCTTGGGGCAAAGAAAATATACTTTACCCCAACATATGAAACAAAATACTTACAGGGATAACGTAAACAAAAACTAGCCCCTAAGGCAAGCGTCTCTTGTTGCATTGCAAGAAATAATCACCTCCACTCCTGCATGGCGCAACACGCATCAGGAAAAATTCTTATAGTCTCCCCCATAAAAGGTACAGCCACATTTTTGAAGTACAGTGACAAAATTCTAAAAAGATCTGTTTCAAATACAAAGCTAACTAATAACGTAGATCAAGCGAAAACTGAAACAGAAGAACTTTCACGGAAATTAGATAAATTATCAGGAATATCAGGAAGAGAACTAGGTAAATCCTGCACAGCTTTCTTAACAGGTAAAAAATAAGCTCTTGTTATCGGAGGAAAAACAGAATCAGGAATCGAGAGAACCTCAAGCATATACACTTTCTCCTTTGGATACTTAAGATTTAAAGCACATTGAAAGTTTAGAATTCTCAAGTTTAGACCCCTGAATTTGTTCTCAAGCTGTACCAGTTTCTGATGAATAGATACTTTATGTCAATTTTCTTTTATTAGGCATACTCCGTACCCAAATAACATTGTCACTGCAGCATATCATAATACACATAGTAAACTATTCGTCAGTAACAAATACATGAGGAGGGATAAAATAAATGATATAGGCAAAAGGAATAGATACTTTATATTTCACAAGTTGGTCAATCACAGTCTTAGAGGTATGTTTACTAAACCGTCTTAATGTAGCAGCGGTGACGTTATCGCGCGATACGTAACGTTAATGCGCGATTATCACGTGATAACGTCAAGTATCGCACGATAACGTCGACAGAGGCATTAAGACACATTAACGCTGTGAAATCCGTCTCTGAAGGGTGGAGTAAGGCCTCCCAGAGGTCGGAGATAGGGGTCAATGGGCGGAGAGTGGGCGGGAAGAGGCTCCATGCACACTAACGCTGTGAAATCTGGGTCTGAACACTAGCACCAGTGAAAACCTCACGATAGAGGCACATTTGCAGGAGAGAGAAACCATTTCAGTCAGCAATGTACAGTAAAGGCAGGGAAACCCAGAAAAGTGATAGCAGTGATACATGGGCAGGAACCAAAAAGGCAAATAAACATATAAAATGACCAAAACCACCTCTGAAATCCCAATAACCAAGCTGGCCAATAGTGATATTAATAATAAACATAAAACAAAACTACTGACAAAGCGTAAAAAGGAAGATATCATGTTTGGAAGGGTCTATGCTCTGTCCCCCTACAAAGTGAATGATCCCACATTGAAATAGTGGTGATCAGGGTTTTTGTTGTTTATATTGCGCAGGTTTGTTAGGGCGTGCACATGTGCAGCAACAGCAGAGTGGGCATGTAGGAAAGGGCAACTGTACTGATGCTGTAAATGGGATACAGGGGGCTGCAGGCGGCACATGCTGTGGTCCAGCTGGGGCACAGTGCAGACTAGGCAGATGCCTAGGTGGCACATAGGAATGCCGAAACTGTAAAGCAGCAAGACAGCAACTGATGAGGGACCAACATGGGCATGAGTGTGTGTCCCACAGTGTCACAGGGGACATTACCCAGCAGGTACCCCCAGGGCACATAACATTGGCAGGTGGTGCTGGGGGGAAGCGCTCATGTCCATGTAGGCACACCTACCCGAGAACCCACACCATAGGCAACTGCCTACCGGCACACTGGATGGCCTGGGATTGAGTACCACTGGCATAAGGGCATGACAGCATGGTGGCAGAGGGGTGCTGGTGGTGGAGGGGGCAGTGGCATCTGCCCACAGCAGACCATGGCCAAGCCCCGTTTAGGTGGGTGCCATGCACTACAACAGACAATGTCTGTCTTATGAACAGTCATGGTATCCCCAGGGAATGATTTGCCCCGTGGCAACAGCTTGGTGCAGTACACACAGCCAGTGTGTTCAGAGACAGAAGGTCACAAGTTCAAGTCCCAGCTGTGGCTCCTGCCAACCTTGTCCCCATGTTTTACCCAGTACTAAACCATGGTAATAAAGACAGAACCTTTATTGCAGATAAATTAAACATGCCTGAAATGCCTATATTTTACCCTACAGAGCACAGATACCATAAACATGTGCAATCCCTAGAGCAGAGTTTCCCAACTGCAGTCCTGGAGGGCCAAACACCATTCAGGTTTCATGCTGTCCCTAATAAATATGCCTGTGCTGCATTTGTATGCATCGCCCCCCATTGTATGCCAATGTATCTCATGCATATTCATTATGGACAGCATGAAAACCTGAACAGTGTTTGGCCCACCAGGACCGGAGTTGGAAACCTCTGCCCTAGAGCAGCGGCCAACAGGGGCAGAAACACCCACACCCACAGGCTCCACTATCCAAAGGTTCATGGAGGGTCAGGCTGTTGGGCCCTGCGCGGAGCAGCATCTCCCAATACTGGCACCTGCATACCTTAGCAATGCTGTCCTAAACCTGGGAACACGTTACACATATATCAAAAGGTTGCTATGATTAATGTCAGCTAACAAATCCTAAGTTAAACACGATTTGTTGATAGAGATTCATCATAGCAACCTTTCTGATATCTGTGGAGTGTGTTTCAGTTATTGCTTCTGACAGTGTTTACCACCCCGGGGAGTGACCCCAACAGTATTGCGACCATAGCAATGCCCACACTGTGCCCAGGGTTGGTGTGGCGGCCAGGGCTGCCATAAACCTCCATATTTGCACAATGCTGGGATAGGTGTGGGAGTGTGTGCCTGTCTATCCAGTGTGTTGTGGCTGCCTACACCTTACTGAGCCCACACTGCTTGCACTGTTTCCAGTGTTATCCTGCCTATGTGCATAATGAAGAGCAAGGTACTGTGGGTATGGCCCAGACAGGGTGGCCTGGGCAGGATGCATCTGCACAGGGTATAGGGCAATGGCTGGGCATTGTAGTGCCTGACCACCACCTGCACGTACAGGGTGGTCACAGCATGTCATGCTGGGAGGTCACTCTCACCCTGACTGAGCAGTGACCACGGCATGGCTAGGTTCCCCCATAGTGCTATGCAGCATTTCTCTCAAGTGATATTTATGGGTTATTTTTTCTGGGGCCCAATCACTGACATACTGCTTGATGTGTGTGCTCACATCCCATTTTTGGGTGCACACAGTTCCTCCAGGAACATGCAGTATGTATTATCTAGCAGACTGTCTATAGTTAGCATGTGTATGGCTGGAACACCTTGCAGGGTGCAGCGGGTGGAGACTGACTGTGCCTTCTGCTGGTGAATGTCAGATAGTGGTGGGGGGCAGCTGTAGACTGCTGATCTGCATGTGCAGTGCATCATTGGTACGGGTGGGTTTACCCTATCCTGGTAACCGCAGCAGACAGTTTGTGTGGTGACCTAAAGTCTTTCTGTAGCCAGCCAGCAGTGTGGCAGTAGCTATAGAGATGTAGCCTACTGGTTACTTCAATGATTGTGCAGGCAGATGTCATGGGTTTGATCCCACAGTGGTGTTATTTAGGAATGCTGTCTGAGGCTTTTCCTTTTCATTTCAATCAGTGCTGCCAGCAGAAACACCCTCACAGTTCTGTAGCCTAAGGTGTCTCATAGGTGCCCTATACGGCGCCCTGTAAAGCGCCTTATAAGGCGCCCTATAGGGCACATTATAGGCAGACGGGGCACTTTATAATGTGACCTATGGGGCGCCTTATGAGGCACCTTAGGTTACGGCACTGTGAGGGTGGTTTTGCTGGCAGCAGTGATTTAAATTAAAAGAAAATGCCTCAGACAGCCTTTTTAGATTACACCACTGCAGGATTGAACCCATGACCTCTGCCTCCACAGTCATTGCAGTAACCAGTCGGCTACATCATTATAGCTTTTAACACTGTGCTGGCATGTACTTAGGGTTAACGCGCGTTAACATGCCACAGCGCCCACTATCACACGATATAGATTCTTGCTACCTTAGGACTGGAACACCCACTCCTTTTATGGCATTCTTCACATTATCGCTGCAACTAGCACCGGTAACATTAAGACGGTTTAGTAAATATACCCCTTAGAGTCACTGACTTCTTTAGCAAGTTTGCCTAGTTTCTCCTCGGTTTCATTTTCAAAATTTTGGTGTTGTAGAGCGTTTTGAGCAACAACCTGCAACAAAGCAGAGACATCCACTGCACACTTTGAAACTTCAGATTCTAGCTTAACTAACATAGTCCAAATAGTTGACAAAGATCTCATCGGAGTTCTGTTGTTGAGATGCTGAAGATGGAACTTCCAACTGTACAGTCTTAGCAACTTCTGGCAAAGCACCCAATGTTAACCCTCAAGCCACATCAGGACCATCAGAAAGCAACTCTCCCTGAACAAGAGGGGTAAGCGTGGCACTGAGCATGAAGCAGGCTTCCCTACTGCTCCACCTTTCTCCCCAAAGGAGGTCAGCAAGTCTATGGCCTCAGGACGTGGCTCCAAAGACTCCATGTCTGGCAGGGCAGCAGAACGCAGCTGAAGATCAGATAAACATTGCTTAACTATGGACGCCTCCCCACTAGCGCTCCATAGCAGCGAGCTCTCCTTAAAAGCCATCTCCATTGCCAGGGCCTTAAGGAATAGCGCCTCAATCTGTTGCTGTTCTGCCACGGGCGAAACGCCTTTAGTCGATCTAGGCTTGACGATGCCACGCCACTTAGGAGCCATATCCAAACAACGTAAGAGCACATAGAAAACGCTGAAGCGCCACGCACCTAACTCCTGCCACCATCTTAACTCCGTCTTCCTAAGACATTTCTGAAGGACCACAAAAAACAGTGATCTTTCCATGAGGTAAAGTCACCAAGTACGTTAATAGAAATCCAAAAATAACTATGAAGAAAGAGTTCAAGGCTTGTCAATGGTGTTAGGCCAGCTTTGTCCTCTTGCAATGCAAAAATGCAATGTGTGCCTTTGAGTCAGTCCTGACTCCTGGTGACCCAGAAGCTCCTGGGTTTTCTTGGCAGTATCACCAGAAGTAGATTGCCAGGCCTTTCTTCTGAGGCAATGGAGGGTTAAGTGACTTGCCCAAGGCCACAAGGAACTGCTAGTGGGAATTGAACCCTGATTGCTTAGTTACCAAGCCAGTGCTCTAACCACTAGGCAAATACCTGTCCTCTTATAAAGCCAGATTCAGTTTCTTAGAGTAGGGTTGTTTGGAATTTCAGTCCCAAATGGTTGGTGGAACATCCAAAGAGGACAAACACAGCAGTGAGACTGGCTGGAAGGCCCTGAAACACCTGAAAAGTTTCAACACAGGGCAAGACGGACCAGACAAGCCCTGTAATGAAAGGTTAATACTAGTGACAGGAGACTGATAGTCAACAAGTAGAGTAATGGAAATTTGAAAATAACTTTGAAAAAAGAGTTTAAGGGGCATGCTTACTAAGCTGGGCTAATGGCTAGTTACAAATAGCACGTGCTAACCATTAGTCCAGCTTGGTAAACATGCCCCTTAAACCCATGCCGGGTTCAATTTTTCTTAGAGACGGATTTTTAGAACTGCAGCTCTAAGTGGTTGGTAGAACACCCAAGAGAACCAGCTCAGCACTTAAATAGACTGCAAAACCCTAAAACACTTGAAGTGTGCCAACACAGCAGCAAGACAGACTGGAAGACCATACCACCCAAACACAAATACCTGTAAGGCACTAAGCACCTCTGTCATGGACAAAGAAAACTCTTCATACAGCACTTATAGACTGTGAGAAAAACCAGTGTTCTAGGAGTAGAGGAAATCTGCACCAATGGTTGAAGAAACAACCTGGCCAGTGCAAAGGGCTTAAAATAGCACCAAAACCAATTAAGACTCTACAGTAGCTATCTCCAGTGTCCCCATTGATCCTGTCCTAATGTCATCTTACTGATCCCCCCTCCAACCCAGCTAGCAGAAAATGAACACATTTTCCCTCCAAAACTAGCCAAAAATGTTCACAAACTTGGAAAGAAAGCACAGTTTTCTCTTCTAGTAACAGAGATGTGTGTGCAGTGTGCTCTCTCTTATATTTTTGCAACTGTTCCTAAACTTTTGCAATTTTTGCAGAAGCACCTGAGCAGTCTTATGATGGGATTCCCTCTTTCTCTGAAAGCCTCAAAGAAAATGGCTTTCTGTCTTGATGCATAGTCTTCCAGGCCAGCTGTGACATCATCACTCATGGGATTTGAATTAGTTTGGTTGCTTGTCAAAGAATTCCACTGTGAATGGCTGAAATATCTCCTGCGTCCTGCTTGTTCACTCTCCTTCTTCCATTTTCCCCCTCCCAGAGTGGCACCAGTGCTTCTGGGCATTTACGTGCACCTTTGATGAAAACAAATTGGACAAATGGTGACTTGTAAAAAAAAAAAAAAACCATGGTCTCATGCATTCAGTTAGCTGACAGTGAAAATAACCAAATATGCTTCCATTCATCATCTTTTACCATTAGTCAAAAAATGAATGAATATCCTTTATAAATATTACACTGAGCTTTAGAGCTGCAGTATACTAACTACTGGGAACAGAACACATATAAGTGCTACAGATCCCTACATAGAAAGTGCAGACTACTAGAATCCTTTGCCTCGATCACACATACAAAATGTGGACAGAACCTTCAGCTAATACAGAATAAGAGGCCACATATTAGAAACAAAAATACAGACAAAAACTGAAATGGAAATCCCCTGAGGCTAGACTCTATGAACAGTGCATCCTGGTAGAGTATAAAACAAATGTATTTCCTCTTTTACTGTGCAAATTATAAACATAGAAGAAATGCACATTTCGCTAACCTAAAATATTCCAGTCCTTAAAAATGTAAAATATATTTTTAATTTCAACCATTGTTGACTGGATATTCTTTTTTATTCTAATCAGATTTGTTCTGGTCCTTCTTTTTTATTTTGTCTTGATCTTTTGATATTTTTTCCAGGATCTCCTTTCCATTTCTTCTTTCTCCTCCTGCCTTCTCTTTCTTCTCTACATTTTTCTGACACTGATCTTTCTTTTAACTTTTTTCTGTTTCTCTTTCCTCTGCCTTCCTATCCATAGTTAGATTTTATTCGTCATTCTCCCCTTCTCTAACCCTCCAATCCTTATTCTGCCACTCTCACCACCCCCACACCTCCCATTGTTCTTTGTCCCAGTTTCCTATTCCCTTTGGGGATATTCTGAGCTGCAAATAGTGGGGTTGGATGTGCAAGCTGGATGTCCAACCCGTGCTCAACTCCAAACCTCTACTCCACCACCAGAACTCCCCGGATGTACACCATGGGGAGTGCTGTGTACAGTGGGGAATGATGTACATGGGCAGGAGAGAGCAGAGCCGGGGCAGATTGAGGGAATAGCCAGGTCCCGGGTCATACAAAGGCTATTCAGGACAGGCCTCTGTTGCACCCTGGTACCAGGATGGATGTCCGGCTTATTTTCACCCCGATGGTGGAATTAAGTGCCAGGCACTGCATGGTTTGTGGACTTCAGCCCCCCTACCCCATGGCGATACCACAGGACAGCTTCTGCTGCCCAATCCAGGCCTTGGGGGCCCTGCTGATGCTTGGGCGGTGGTATGCTCGGGCCATTGTCAGACTGGGCATTTGGTGCATCCAGTTGGAAGTGTTAGTGCCAAGGCGATGGGACACCAATACACATACACTTTAGCCAGACCATTGTGAGGTGGGGACAAGCAGCCAAGAAGATGTCCCCCGCAGCAGAATACAGTGCATGCCGGACCATCTAGATGTCTGATTCTGCAATCGCGGGTGCATCTAGATCCCATGGTTGTCGAATTAGATAGAACTTGGTCCTGGCCAAGTTTTAGGCATGCACCTTTTGGAATCAGCATCCACCTGTCTTGCACCAGTTCCCTAGTTTCCTATTCCCATCCTCTGTACTCACTCCCTCACAAACCCTCATCTACCTTCCTTTAACTCTCAGTATCTCACTATCTTCAGCTTCTTTGCTGACATTCATCCCCTCCTAACATCACACCCTTTTCTTCTTTCTCGTACCTTTTCTCAGTTTCTCATTCTCCCTCTTTCAGTTCCTTCCCAGTCCCATTTCCACATTTCCTCATTCCTTCTACACTCCCTATATTCCCTTTCAGCCTATTCCTAGGCCCTCCAATTTCTTTATTTCATCCTGCAGACCCTCTTCCTCTCTTCTTATCCACTCCCTCCATTTATAAAGATTCTATCCTCTTCACACTTGCTTATTTTAGGTACTATTCTCCCCCTTCCTTCTTTCATACAGTATTTCTCCTTCTCACCCATCCTCCATTCTTTCCCCATGTGTATCCCTCCCTTCAGACACTCTTTCCTCCTTTGCACCCACCCTATCCTCTCTACAGACACTTTATTCCATTTGCACCCACTCCATTCCTCCCTTCAGATACTATCCCACTGTCTCATCACCTTTTCTCTAGAGGCACTTCCCCATCTTTATGACTCCTCCTTTGTAATGTTCTTCCCTCTTCACACCCCTTCTTCCCTCCAAATGCTTCCCCTCTTCTTACTCTTCTCAGATACTTCCCTCTTCTTACCCCCTCCTTCTTTGCCTTAGTTCATCCCCTTCTTCCCTCTTCACAGGTTGAACAGAGCTGATGGGTTACTTACCCTTGACATATCTAGAAGCTGGAAGCAGGCGAAGCATGGAAATGGACATCATCTGCTGCCATGACCTAGTTCCACACTATCAGCTGTGAGATATTGTCCCATGGCAGCAGGAGATGATGTCCATTTGAACACGTTTTCTTCTGCTGCCAAATGTGAGGGTTTGTGGCAGGGATGGCAATGAGAGTTGGCAGTACTGCTTGCAGGAAGGAAAATGGCATGATGCCCCTTGCCACATGATGTCCAGAGCAGCTTCCCTGTTGCCCCCCCCCCCTCTTCATCCTGGTTCTACATACTAGTCTATTTCCTCATGCACACATGCAGACTGCAATTAAAGCCCTGCTGAGGCCACATCCTGATGCCTGTTAATGTGGCCATGCCTTCAATATTGTGCCCAATTCTGGAGCCCATACCTTTGAAAGGACATAATCAGAACAGAGGCGGTCCACAGAAGAGCTACTAAATGTTGCAGAAGCTGCTCCGATGATGAAACTTTTAAGAACCTAAATATGTGTACCCTGGAGGAAAGGAGAAACAGGAGGGATATGATAGGAGCATTCCATGTACTGAAAACTATGAATAATGCACAAGAAACATGGTATGAGACTAGTGGGTAAGTTCACAATATCTTCAAAGAAAGGGAGATAGCCTTTCCATGGAAGTGGTGGAAACGAAAATCATATTGACATTTTCTGTTTCTGTATTTTTAGTTTAGATAGCCTTTATGGCCCATATCTGCTGTCATATTTGATGTTTCTATGTATCAGCCTGACCAGAGCACCTCTGTTCTACCACAATACTCCAGACCCTGTTTGTATTCTGGACCTCCTGAGTTAATTTCATATGCAGGGACCCATTGGGCCCCAAGATGGTATTTATCTGTCCTGTTTATAGTATATGGGAACTTTGCAGGTTCAGAGTAGTGTGAGGTCAGAGAGAGAGGAGCTGCTCTTTTTCTCAGGGGTAGAGGCCACAGTATAAAAGGAGGACTCATGAATCAAAGCATGGCATTGGCCAGGAAGAGCAGGAAAAGACACACCAAGGGTTCTGTGCCCTCACTGTTTCTCAGGAGGGTAGGAGAGTGAGCTCTTTTCTTCCAACACAGACCCTTTTCTCTTGCCTGAGAGAAGAACACGTCTGACACAAGGACATGCAGCTCTCATTCTTGCCGCCCCCGTCCACACTCTTGCCCTGCCACTGCTGCTGCTGCTGCTACATCTCCCTTGGAACTGGCGGCGGTAGCAATGGCAATAACACAGAAGAGAAGCGCAGTGTGGTGTGAAGCTTCTGCTCCCCAGCACGCTGCACTCTTAAAGTACAACCGATCCCACGTCAAAGCAAACAGGAAATCTACATTCAAAGGGTCGGGACGGCTGCATTTTCAGAGTGCAGCATGCAGGGGTTCAAAAACGTTCCTAGTTTATTGCCATTGCCACTGTTGCCAGTTCCGGAGCGATGTGTCGGGGCGGGAGATCAGAGATTAGCATTTTCAGGGGCACTTTCTGCCACACTCCAAACTGTGGCGCTCTAGACAACTGCATGATTCACCAAATAGTATCACCGGCCTTGGAGAAGAGCCAAGGAGGTTTTCAGTGGCGTTGCGGTCACAGAGGGTGCCAATTCCCTATTCACAAGAAGAGAAGCCACAGCTGTGATGGAGTCTTCCACGAGATTATTTAGGAAAAGTAAATTTGAAATAAAGAGAGGGACTTTCTGAAGTTTTCTTGGGGTAAACCTCAGAGGGATCATTAGATAATCCAAGTAACTTTAAGAGAGCAAAGAGTTGAAACTGGCTGCTATTTTGAACCTTGGTGCTTGATAGCAAAGTTTTCATTGGTTTGGACTATAACCTGGACTGTACCATTTGTGATATGGAAGAAGAGGAGGGCCTAGGTATCCCTGCATCCACTGGTCTCATCCCAATACATGTTTCCAAACAGTGTGAAAGTTGGTAATTACTGCAGCCTCTGAAAGTGAGTCCCTGCACTAAACCTCTACCTAGGACATATCCCCAAAAAGTCAAAAAAGAAGTTAGAAATGCTTTGCTAAATTTAAATGCAATTTTTTCCCTTAAAAAAAATTCAAGTTCTGTCAGCCAACCCTCTGCTAATTTATTTATGCAATTTAGTCATCGTTATTTAATTTTCTGAAGCAGTTTTCCCACTCTCATCTTGTTTTTTCTCTTTTCCTCTGCTGGAGGCCTATCTGCCATCATCAAAACACATTTTGCTTTCACCAAAAAGCTGCTGAAAGTGTTCGTGTGCATACTGAAGCTATTCTGATACTACCAAAATCACCCCTTGCTTTTTTTATTTTAACCAAACTGTCATCATTGTGAGCAGCTTTGAGTATATTCTTTGTAGCCATGGGGTGCGTCTGAGACAAATAAGGAGACAGTGCATTTTAGCAAAAAATGTGCTGAGTCCAATGTTCAAGTGTCCTGACTTGCACAAACCAGATTTAGACTGTACCCTTGCAGCCAGCCAGCTTTTAAGCAGCTTGAAAAAGATGTGCTGTATGTGTTGTTACGCTGTCAACAGCTAATTCTTTTGTGCTAAACTATATAACCATTAGGTCTCTGGAAGAGAGTCCATCAGATCCCCCATCCCCAATGGTCACACTCCCTCCTATGATTCTGGAAACGCAGGTGAACAGAAAGAACTATGGGGTAATGGCTGAGGAAGACCACCACCCGCCCCCCACCCCCCTGTGAAGGGAACAAAGAGGTAGCAGTGTTTAACTGGGAGCATGCTTAATTTGTAATGAGAAAGACAGCGCCAGATGCAGTGGGGGAAGGGAGGAAGATTATATGGACTTTCTCCTAGGCTGATTTTTGGTTGTTTGTTATTCCAGCAGTTGGGTGAGCTGTACACAAGGTTTGTGAATAATGTTATCATGTGGATAGGCCAAAGGCGAAACTGATATCATGTGCTTGCCAAGTAAAATGACGACTCGCTCCACTCCCCCCATCTCTGCTATATTTATGCTGCAGCTCTGTCACAAATGTTATATTTACTAAAGTGACTTTTGATGGCACCAAAAGAACGCTACATTGTTGCAATACTTTAGGTGAAGCAATGTCAATAAAAACATAAAACTGTAGAGCTGATCGGTAGCATGGATTGTTTTGTTTGTACGCGGCTGCTATTTTTGTAGCAGAATTATGGATGCATCTTTTCTTTTTTTGTTTAGGGGGGAAAAAAGATGCGTGACTGAACTTCAGCTGTATTTTAGCCTGTTATTATTCTTAGCTGGTTGGTTTGCTTCCTGAAATCTAATCCTGCAGCCCTGTGCTACACAAAAATAAACCAAGAATGAGTAGCTATAAAACAGGCACAAGCAAACCTAATATTAGGGTAAATATAGCATTAATCAGTCCTGAAAATTGAATTTAGACCCATCACGGTAATTGTGCAATACATTTTGTTTTTCTTCACAGGCAGGATGTGAAAGCAATGAAACGTTAATGCTTGAAAAATTCTGTATTTATCCAGAAATTATAGATCATTACCGAGAAAAACATATTCAGCCAGAATATAGTCTCTTGGACTGTATCTCTCTCTCTCTCTCTCTCTCTTCGGGGTCCTCCTCCTTTTAAAGGGCCCATTTTCAACAGGATGCCTAAATGCAAAGGTATGTGTAGACTTTTAAGCCTGCACAACAGAAGCCAGTCTTCAAACACAAGGTATCTGCATATATTGTGTTTGGATATTGTTTATGGTTTATTTTTTATTCTGTATTTGCTATTCCGCCCTTAAATCAAAAATAGCAGAGTGTTGAATGTCCTGAAAGTGTGTGCATACCCTTTAATGTTCAAAGCAATGACATATATAGAATGTGTCTGCCTACTGTGCACATCCTTAAAATACAATGAGGCCAATTCCAAAACGTACATGTCCGGCCCGTGGGCATATCCAAATTGAAAACATGCAGGAATAGAACCTGATTCATCAGACACAGGGATAGACGCAGCTGCAGTGGGGAATCCCGTATATAGACACACTCTGTGCAGCCCGCACATACCACTACCTTGTACGGAGACGGTATATGCCAGCAACGGCTGTGTATATCCCTGAGCTCACCATATTCCGAAAAGATGTACATATGTGATCCTGCCCGTCTCCACGACATACCCGCGAATGGCCACGCCTCCCCTTTAAAATGTGCATCTCCTAAGCTGCTGTGCCCATGGACAGTGATGTTTTGAATCAAAATCACAATGAAAGCTGAAGATACATAGAAGTGGATGCAAGTGAGACAATAGCAACCAGTTTGTGACATGCCAGAACAAGCACAATAATGTAGAAAAGCAAGTAGAAAGTGATCTGCCTGACACAAGATGCAGTGCATCACTGCATACATGGCAGTAGAAGACCTCCCTAGGTAGGTTTGTTGTGGACATCTCTGGAACATGTACAGACATGTTCCAGAGATGTACAATGTGATGAACACAGCAGAACAGGTCCCCCATAGCGAACTGGCCAAACAGGTCCCTCTCACTACTAAGGAGCCATTGGAATGACAGCAGTCATACGGGTCTAGACATTTTCACGAGAAACACATCTATTCCGCATGTCCAAGCACCTTATTCATGTTTCAGAATGACCCCCATAGTATCCATGCAGTTCCCAAAAATGCCTCGAAAACACATACTTTTTCCGCCCACTTTCCAACACACACACACACACACACACTCCTGAGGACTGTAGTTTTAGTGCAGTTTGGCAGCACAGTATGATTCCGGTGCTAACTGCACAACTCACGTTAGAGGCACGAGTGGGCAATTTAGGGGCACCAAGTGGATGTGGTGAGCTCAGCACAGTTAATGTGCTGTATACACACCATTAGAGTGGATTCACCTAACACCGCGTCACTAATGCAGCGCAGGCTACGGGACAGAGCTCCACATTAACTGCTGGGGAAATGCTTTCCAAACCCATGACAGCTAACGTGGGGGTGTTGCACCTAACATCAGGGCCGGCCTGTCCATTGAGCAAGAATGTTTTTTGCACAGGGCCCCGCGTTTCAGGGGGCCCCGCGCAAAGAACATTCTGCTTTCCTCAAAATTACATTTAAAAAAAAAAGCTGGCTCTCTGGCTGCTACCGCTGCCGCCGCGGCAGAATGCAGTGTCCCGCGGGGCCCCCTCTGCGCCGGCTGAGCCCTCTGCCCGGCTTTCAGATTCGCGAAGGGAGAGTGTCTCTCCCTCACATCTCTGTTAAGCCCGCAGGGGCTAATGGGAAATTTCCCATCAGCCCCTTGGGGTTGATGGGAAATTTCCCATTAGCCCCTGCGGGCTTAACAGAGACACGAGGGAGAGACACTCTCCCTTCACAAATCTGAAAGCCGGGCAGAGGGCTCAGCCGGCGCAGAGAGGGCCCCGCGGGACACTGCATTCTGCCGCGGCGGCAGCCAGAGAGCCAGCTTTTTTTTTTTGGACTGCTAATGGGCTGGGGCGGGGGGGCTGTTAGGACTGCTAATGGGCTGGGGCGGGGGGGGCTGTTAGGACTGCTAATGGGCTGGGGGGGGCTGTTAGAACCGCTAATGGGCTGGGGGGGGTGGGGGGGGGTTAGGACTGCTAATAGGCTGGGGGTGGGTGGGTTAGGACTGCTAATGGGCTGGGGGGGCTGTTAGGACTGCTAATGGGTTGGTGGGGATGGGTTAGGACTGCTAATGGGCTGGGGGGGGCTGTTAGGACTGCTAATGGGCTGTGGACTGATGGGGGCTGTCTGGAAATGGGGTGATGGGGGGGTTAGAAATGCTAATGGGCTATGGGGGGGGCTTACGACTGATAATGTGCTAGGGTGCGGGGCTAGGACAGGAAATGGGCTGATGGGGAGGGGTTAGGACTTGAGGTGGGCTGATGTGGTTAGGACTGGTAATGGGCTGTGGGTTGATGGGGGGGGTTAGGACTGGCAGTGGGCTGATAGGGGGGGTTAGGACTGGCAATGGGCTGATGGGGTTAAGACTGGAAGTGGGCTGATGGGGGGGTTAGGACTGGTAATGGGTTATGGGGGGGGCTTAAACTGAAAATGGGGTGATGGGGGGTTAGGACTGGAAGTGGGTTGATGGGGGGCTAGGACTGGTAATAGGTTGGGGGTTGCTATGACTGGAAATGGGCTGAGTGGAAGGGGAGGCTTGGATTGCAAATAGCTGATGGGGAGGGAGCTTGGAATGGAAATGGGCTGTGAGGGAAGGGAGCTAGGACTGAAAATGGGCTGATGGAGCAGCTAGGATAGGACTGGAAATGGGCTGTTGGGGGGAGCTAAGATTGGAAATGGGCTGTGGTGGGGGCTTGAATTGAAATGGACTCATGGAGGGGCTAGAACTGAAAGTAGGCTCATGGGGGGGCTTGGACTGGAATTGGACTGAGTGGAGGGGAGCTATGATTTGACATGGGCTGATGATGGGGCTAGGAAATGACTAGAAGTGGGCTGATGGGGGGCTAGGATTGGAAATGAGCTGATGAAGGGACTCAGACTGAAAATGGATGGGGGAGCTAGGACTGGAAATGGGTTGATGGTGGGCTAGGACTGGAAATGGGCTGATGCAGGGACTAGAAGGGAATGGATGCTGGGTGAGACTGGAACTAGAAGGGAGCTGATGTTGGGGGAGGATTAGAATGGGATGGGGCTGGGAGAGTAAAATGGAGAGGGAAAAATATTTTGTGTGGGAGGGATGAAAAATCTACAATTGGCCTGGTATTGGGAGAGTAAGTGGGGATTGAGGATGGAGGGGTAAAATTTGTGTGGATGAAATAGGAATGAGGAAAGAGCAAAAGGAGAAAGATTAGTATGTTAAAGCAGATGTAGAGAGAGAGAATGGAAAAAAAAAACTAGAAGAGAGAAGAAAGAACAAATGGACAGCAGACGATGGACAGTTAGCAGAAAACATGAAGAAACCAGAAGAAAGTGGCTGGAGCAATTGCAACTGAAAAAAAAATGCACAAAAGGTAGAAATATCTCTTTATTTTGAATTTATTAACTGGAATATGAAACCTCTGGGAAATGTGCATCATTAACGTCTGTGCTTTGTTTGGTACAAGAGGAAATTAATTTATAGTTTTATTTCTACAGTGTTGTTGTACATTCCAAGTTTGGCTTTTGGGGTTCCCAGTTTAATTATTGCCTTCCTGTTTCTAAATTGTGATTCCTTGTTTGGTGATGGTCTATGTTCTGCATGTGTAACTGAGCTGAGGTATTCTGTTTATGTAATTCCTATTTGACATTGCCACTTGTTCTCTTTCCCCAGTATTCTCTGAAATGTATTGGTTTAATATTTGCAGTGTTGCCTTTTTATAGTTAGGGTATGGTGCTTTGTGAGTCCTGGTAATGCTGTCAGGATATGGCGAGTTTGCTATGGGTTCTAAATGGGCAGCGTTTGTAGTAGTTCATAATGTGCCTGGCGGTTGGCACTGGATTATAGTAATGTAGAAATCTTTTAGTCTTTCTTTATCCATACACTCATTAAGAGATATGTTTACTAAAAGTTAGTGTATGGTAACATTATGCAAATATTTATGCAAATAAGGTCACTTATGCAAATGAGGCCCCGCACTGAGTCTCCGCACATGGCCCCGCACCCCCCTTGGGCCGCCCCTGCCTAACATGCCATGGTTTCACTGCTATTGGTGCATTACACCTTAGTACCTGTTAGTAAAAGACCCCTAAGAATCACTCCATGTCTGCGCTGGACTCTTCTTCCTTGTTCATACCTGGTTCACAGGAGCTTCTCAGGGTATTCATGCTCATCTCTAGCATTAGAGTAAAGATCTGTGTATTTTTTACCCATCTGCTTCTCACCATCTCTCCAAGTGAACATATGTGCATGTGTTTCCATGTTGAAACTTTCTGCAGACAAATGGTACAACAGTCACTACTGCTTGCTCTATCTTTGGGGTAGAATTCTGTTGTGAAAGTGTATTCATAGACTTAACACCATCTACCTGTGAGATTCCAACCACCCCGCAAGGAACTGCTGAGTGTGGCTAAAAGTTGTTGAATAGCATGCAGGCTTTTAGCCACATGGAGGATACAAATCACTTTTTAAATTATCCTATAAATTAGCAAAACTATGTGCTGTACCTGTCTGATTCAAAGTATGTATAAATTAAACTGCATGGATCTCATAATTTCACATTATAACCCTCATGGTAGAAAAAATTCTCTGTTTTTGGAATTTTGAGAAATGTTCTCAATTTTGGGGTGTTTTGGGGTTGTTTTTGTTTGACACATTCAGCTTAATAAAACAAATTAACTTATATTAGAAGTTTTTAATGCGCACAAATGAATTGCATCAGCATTTATGTAATTTGACATGCCTTACATTTTTTAAGGTGCTAAGCAACAGACTCTGTGCTAACAAATACATAACCATAATTTATGGCTCAATTAATCATATAGAAATTTAGCATAGCAGGTAACTGAGCATGTCAATGTGCTTTGAAATACCAAAACAAAAAGGCTTCTGCATTCTAATCAGTGACTGAAACTCAGACCTGTTGTGCCTGTTTGCTGTGCTGCAGTCCTGACTGGCTCCATGTTTGTGTCTCTCTCCAGGTACCTCCTGCTGCTGCTCCCACAGTTCTGCCTCATTCCAGTGTTGCTCTTCCTCTCCCGGAATTGATGCAGCCGCATTTCACGTGGCCATGTTCCTCCCAGCTAACACTAGCCTTTAAAACAGCTGTTCCTGAAGGAGCGCACCCAAGGAACAGGTCCTGCTCCTAGCGTGAGCTCCTTTGGCGTGTGCCCAGGGGTGACAACATGTCCCCCTCCCCCCCCCCACCGACTGGCTTGTGGTGCTCCCACCGCCCCTTCTACTCCCAGGGCCCTGACAACCCTCTGCTACACACTGGGCAAGCTCGTCATTGTTATTCTTTACCTCTGCCTGCTCAAAATTCTTTCAGGCCCCCTCCGATGTACTTTGTCCTTCATTCTGTCCATTGGGGTTGGCATCCTGCCTCCCCTCCCATCTCCCTTTTCAGTCCTTCTTCTTCCACCAGGAACTTAACTAATCTCATCATCTGTTCCTTCTTAGCCCTTTTCTTTCCTCCCTTTGTCTACATGTTTTCAGTCCCAATCCTCTCTTGCATCCCCCTCTCCCCTTATGCTTGCTCTCCTCAGATGCAGGCCCTTGTTATCCATAGTCTTCTCCTTCTCCATACCCATGATGCTCTTTTCCTCACTGAGATCTGGCTTCGTGAGGGGGAGGAACCCCTCCTTAATGGCTGCCTTACCCCTGGCTTCCCCACCTTATCCATCTCCTGGTGGAGAAATAGTGGCAGGGGTGTGGCAATTCTCCATCATTCCTCCCTTTCCCTTAGTGAGGTCTCCTCGCTGGCTTTCCACTATCCAGAGACTTTGTTGCTTCATCTCGACATTACCCCCCCCCCCCTTCTACTTTCTTCTGATCTATGCTCCTATCTCCCTTTTGGCCCACCTCTGGGATTCAATTCTCCATACTATCTCAGAAGCCTCTCTTCTATTCCTTCGCCTTTTGATCCTCAGTGATTCCAATCTTCATTTGGACTCTCCTTGACCCCGTGACAATTTGTTCTTCTCCTTGCTCACAGATCTCTCCCTTCATCAACATGTCTACTGTCCCACCCATACTGCCGGCCACACCCTTGACCTAATTAACTCTCCCTCTCATCTCTCTACTCTTTTTTTTTTTTTTTTTTTTTTTTTAAAGTAGTTTTTATTCAGTTTTAACATGTAAAATAACAATACAAACATTCGTGATATAGCAGGATACAAGCAAATGTTATTTATAAGAAGATCAAAAGAATATAATAATTTTAACATGACAGTACAATAACGTTAACAAGAACTAGTATCAGTCCATGCCATCACGCCACCCCTCCCTCTCTCCGTTCAACGCAGGTACAGCAGAGGGACCCCTCCACAAGGCAGCCTCCAGCAATCACTTTCATCAAACATAATTTTGTAAAGCTGACCATTTCTTACTGAGTTACCAGACCATGGGTTTTAGCTATATAGATCTCTTCGTAGGTCTTATGTAGGATTAAGAGACTCCACCAATGCTCGAAACAAGCTTTGTCGAGATTCTTCCAGTGTATTAGAACTATTTTAAGCGCTATCCCGAGCATTAAGTCCAGCAATTTACTATCCCATTTCATCAGAGTAGTTCCAGAGCTATGGATTATATATCACTATCCGATAAGTGATAGGAGTTGTAAGTTGAGGATCTGTGATATGCGTTCCCAAACTCTGTTCCAGTATATGTCCAGGGATTTACAATGGAACAACATGTGTGCCAGTGTCCCAATTTCCATGTTGCAGGACCAACATCGATTTCCCTCCTGTAGTGTCCATTTTATTTTCTTAGCCGGTGTAATATGCGCTCGATGTGCTATAAAGTACATAGATTGTGAGAGAACGCTGCTCTCGTGGCACGTATTTGAGTTCCCCAAAAAGTGTCCCAATTGTCCGGAGGTAGATCTTGACCGGTTTCAGTAGCCCACACCCGACTGTATCTTAGAACATGTCTTGTCACTGTTGGATCTGGAGAATGCTACGCATCTCGAAATAGCTTTGGCATCCGTTTGTAATTCTTGTAATTTCTGTCGCAGAGGCCATCCTGCACGCATCAAGACAGGTGACACACCCGCTTTGCTCATACAGTAGCGGAGCTGACACCATTGGAAGTAGCATGTATTAGGCAATCGGAATTCCGTTCTTAATCTGTCAAAGGTTTTAAATGCATTTCCATTGATCAGTTGTCCAATGGTGATAAGATCATGTTCCACCCATGTTTTCCATAAGACAGGCTTTCCTCCGATGATAAGGCGTGGGTTCAACCATATGGGCATATCTGCGGCGAAGTCATCCCCTCCATCGATACATGATGCCAACAGTCGACAGGCATGCTGTGTTTCTCGAATGATAGCATTAGGTGGTGTAGTCTGGTCTACGACTGTGCCTATCAGCAGCCATGTGGGTAGGGGGGAATGTAGGGCCCGCTCCACTCAGCCATCTAGGTCCTTTATCCGTGTCGTCAGAGTCGATCCATGAGCACCCTGCTTTAAAAGAGAGGCAGTGTGCAGCCAGCCGAGATCTGGGAAATGGACACCTCCTTGTGCATTAGGTAGTTTCAGTTTCCAGGCTGCAATTCGAGGTACTCGGTTATTCCATAGAAAGGCTATCAGTTGACTATTCATTTTCTTGTAGAAGGCTGGCGGGAAACGTAAGGGTATCATGCTTAAGATATAGCTGAGTTTTGGTACCAACATCATTTTTATCGTTTCTAGCCTGCCCCACCAGCTCAAATGAAGGGGGGTCCACTTGGAGATGTTATCATGTATAATTTCTTGACACATCTTGGTGTTGATTGCGACAGTCTCTTCCAAGGTGGTACCATAGGTCACGCCCAGGTATCTAAAGGATGACTTCTCATATTGGAAAGGGTATCCATGCATCATTTCTTCGTTGACCTGTTCATTCAGGGAATAATTGTTGTTTATTCAGATTTACTTTGTATCCGGATATCGCTGAGTATGCATCTATGAGTTGCAGTGTTTTCAGAATGTCTGAGGGTTGTAGGAAGATGAGCAGATCATCGGCATATGCTGACAATTTACAGGGACCATCTGCTAACTCAATTCCTTTTTATGTTGTCCTTTTGTCGGAGCGCTATTAATAAGGGTTCCAGGGCTAAATTAAAAAGCATCGTGACAGGGGGCAACCCCTGTCTGGTCCCTCTTTGCAACTGAAAAGGGGCTGAAAGGTGTGAGTTGACCGCTATGCGAGCTGTGGGTTTGGTATACAACAATTCAACACGTTTTAGGAACTTTTCTCCTATCCCAAACCACCGTGGGGAACGAAATAGAAAGGACCATTCCAGTCGATCGAAGGCTTTTTCGGCATCCAATGCTAGCCCTATCAGGGGCTCGGCTTTGGTTCTTGGCAGAGGCCAGTACGTGTGCCAATAATCTTCCATTATCTGTAGTGGATCTGTTTTGTATAAATCCACATTGATCCTCATGTATCAAATCCTTTAAGATCCGTCCGAATCGGTTAGCAAGCACTTTAGCATAGATTTTATAATCAGAGTTTAGGAGAGAGATGGGTCTGTAATTCTCTATCTTTTGCGTATCCCTGCCCGGTTTCGGTGAATTACTACCACAGCCTCTGCCAGGGCACCAATCTCTGGAGATTCATCTTGCATGCCACTGTATTCGATCTGTAACATGGGAGCCAATTGAATGCAATATTTAGTATAGAAATCCAGTGGGATACCATCTTGACCGGCGGCTTTGCCACGAGCCATCTGTTTAAATCGCATCTTGTATTTCAGTTACTGAGATCTCTTGTTCCAGCGTTCGACTCTGATGACTGTTAATGTGGGTCCTACTATCTTGGAAACAAAAAATCCTCAAAGGCTCTGTCACTACATTGGGTATCTGAGCGATATAGTTCCTCATAGAATTCTTTGCAGCGGTCTAGAATTTTGTCAGATCTCAGGAGAAAGACCCCCGGAATTGTCTTGCAACGCCGCTATAGCAGTCCTGTTGGCTTTTGGTCTGAGCTGTCGAGCTAAAAGGGATCCAGAGCGGGTTGCTTTCATAGTAGTATATACTACGTTGTAGCTGGATACTACTCAGCGCTTCCTTTGTTGAGGAGAGCATTATATTGATAGCGCAATTTTTGGAGTCTAATCAGTATCATTGAGTCAGCTCTTTTGGCTAGTAACCTTTCCCCAGCTTTTATTTGAAGTTCCAATTCATCTTTTTCTTTTTTCCTGGCTTTACAACCGTCTAATGGTGTAGGCGGTAATATGAGCTCGCATGGTCGCTTTAAAACCTTCCCACCAGCTCCAGATGGAGGTATCAGTGGGTGTATTATATGTAAATAGGTCTCAATTTCCCCTGACAGCAGCTGTACAAAGGAGTCATCTGCTAGTAGGGATTTATCAAATGTCCATCTTGGCGGAACATGCTGTATAGCGTTAGTATTCAACCACTAGGGAGACAGCGGCGTGATCCGATACCGTTGTAGCATATATCTCTGCGGACAACACTTGGGGCATCAGCTCTGTGGACAGTAGGAAGAAATCGATCCTTGTTTGGGTATTATGTGGGATGGAATAAAATGTGTAGTCTCTTTCTTGGGGATGAAGTAGGCGCCATGGGTCTACCAAGTGTAGCTCTGTTATGATGCCTTTAAGAATCGCTTGCGATTTGACTTTGTCTACAGCCCGATAGGGAGTGCGATCTAACAGTGGATCCAAGATGACATTGAAATCGCCCCTAGTATGATATTGGTGTGAGCTGCGGCTGTAACTTCTTTAGCTATCAGTTTGAAGAAGTTAGGGTCATCGAGGTTGGGCGCGTAGATATTGAAGAATGTGTAAAGCTGTTGATTTATTTTCATCGTCACTCTGGCCCCATCGACCTAGTGGATCAATCTGTGTGTCGGTAATGGCGGATTGAGAATTTGCGCACTAATATTATTACCCCCCCTTTGCGTTGAGTGGCAGAGGCCGAGGCCGCCCACCAGGAAATATTTAGAGGTTACTTTTTGCGATTCAGTATCTGATAAATGTGTCTCTTGTAAGAGGGCAATATCTGCTTTTTTCTGCTGGCAGTACGCTAAAATCTTCTTCCGCTTGACAGGGCCAGTAATACCTTTAACATTTAACGACAGCACTAAAAGATCACTAGACATCAGCGTTAGAATAAGCTGTCCTTATAGGTGAAAAGCTATCCTATGGATAGGCCTGCCGCGCACCCGCATTTTGCATATGTGTGGTGGGTTTTGTACTGGACTGGACTGACACAAACAACTGCATAAACTAGCAAACATTGTATCACTAAGGTGAACACAATCCCACTGAAACAGTAACCAACCCCGACCTCTCCCGTTGCCACCCCTACATTTCAAAGCAGAAATATCTGGCTAATTAAAATTATTTAAAACAACAGAGATACAATCATGAGGCGTTTAACAAGGCCTAAGGCGTTCTAAAATTTGTGAGAACGCACGGCCGCACCCCTGAGTATATGCTGAATTCTCTATACTGCATGAGAAATCAGTATATTAGCCTCAGGTTTCCATACCGCATTTTCTTGTAGGAAAGTTTTCAGTTTTTCAGCTTCAACGAAATTCCTCGTTTCATATGCAGCGTGACCCGCATGGTTCCTGGGTAGTATAGCCCGTATCTCGCCTGTGCACTTTGTAGCATGGGTCTACAGGCCGCAGCGCTTTCCTCCGATCTACCGTTTGCTTACTCAAATCCGGATAGAGTGCCACTTTGTGTCCCTGGATTTGCAGTGATCCGGCCTTCCGTGCTGCTTGAAAGATCTGTAGGACCTGTGGGGTATCTCAGCACCTTCATTATGAGTGGGCGCGGGTAGCGTGTGTTGTCAGCTTTGTGTGTTGGGATTCGATGGGCCCGTTCTAGTTCAAAAGGCCTAGCAAGACAAGCTGCAGCATCTCCGGTATGACTTTTTCCAGAAATCCAATCGGATCGGTACCTCAAGCGCCTTCAGGGACTCCAACAAGGCGGATATTATTTCTACGGGCATGGTTATTTTGATCTTCAATCAGATTTTCTATGTGCCGGACTCGTTTGACCAAAGGGCCCAGCTGTTCCAATGCAACGCCATGCTTCTGGGGTTTGCAATTCAACTGCATTAAGTCGAGTGGTGATGGTGAGGAGTTTCTCTTTTAACCCTAGCAAGTCTTCTTGAATCATGTTCAGAGAAACTAGAATTGGCTGCAAATCATTTCTTTAACACATTTCAATTCCTGGAGCACTTCACGTAGGCCACCGGCAGTCACTCCCTCCTTCTCCTCCCGCGGGCCATTTCTGCGGGGAGCCCACTTCGGGTTTAGATCGTTTCGCTGCTGAGCCGGAGCCCTGTGGAAATTCCAGTCGGGCAGGCTTCAGGGACGCCATCCAGCTATATCGCGGTGTTATTGATGTAGGTAGGGGGTATAAACTTCAATATAATACCGGGATATATTCAGGATTCTTGGGCAGCAACGGGAGCAAAAATTCAAGCGTCCATTCTGTTCAGTGGCTAGCTCCGCCCTCATCATCTCTCTACTCTAATCCCTTCCAGACTTTCTATGTTTCCAGTTCCATGGTATGACCATATTTGTCTTCTGTTTTCCCTACTGTTTATAAACAAACTGAGCACCCTAGGGATGGACCCTAAAGTTACTGCTTGGGTTAGAAATTGGTTGAATGGGAGGCGACAAAGGGTACAGGTAAATGGAGCTCACTCTGAGGAGAAGGAGGTTACCAGTGGTGTGCCCCAGGGATCTGTCCATGGTCCAATTCTTTTTAACACATTTGTTAGTGATATAGAAGAAGAGCTGTCGGGTAAGCTTTGCCTCTTTGCGGATGATACCAGAATCTGCAATAGAGTAGACACCCAGGAAGGTGTAGATAACATGAGAACATAAGAAAATAAGATGTGCCATACTGGGTCAGACCAAGGTCCATCAAGTCCAGCATCCTGTTTCCAACAATGGCCAATCTAGATCACAAGTACCTAGCAGGTTCCCCAAAAGACACAGGTTCCACAATGCTTGTACTGGGGCAAGCAGTGGATATTCTGGGTCCACTTTAATAATGGTTTAAAGACCTTTCCTCCAGGAACTTGTCCAAACCTTTTTTAAACCCGGCCACACTAGCAGCTTTTACTACATCCTCTGGTAGCAAATTCCAGAGTTTGATTACACATTGAGTGAAAAAATATTTTCTCTTATTAGACTTAAATAGGTTACCCTGTAGCTTCATTGCATGCTCCCTAGCCTTTCTATATTTTCATGTCATAGTAATCGAGCTACGTTTACCCATTCCACTACATTAATTAATTTATAGACCTCTATCATATCTCCCCTCAGTCATCTCTTTTCCAAGTTGAAAAGCCCTAACCTTTTTAGCCTCTCTTCATAGGGCCATCCTTCTATCCCCTTTGCTAGTTTGGTGACTCTTCTCTGTACCTTTTCTAATAACGCTATATCCTTTCTAAGATACGGGGACCAGAACTGCACACAATATTCAAGGTGTGGTCACAGCATGGAACGATACAGAAGCATAATAATATCCTTTGTTTAATTCTCTATTCCTTTCCTTATGATACCTAGCATTCTATTTGCTCTCTTGGCTGCCGCTGCACACTGGGTGGAGGGTTTTAACATATTATCCACGATGACGCCTAAATCTTTTTCCTGGGTGGTGGTGCCTAATGTGGAACCTTGGATCATGTAGCCATAGTTTGGGTTTTTCTTTTGTAGGTGCATAACTTTGCAGTTGTCCACATTAAATTGTATCTACCATTTGGATACTCAGTCTTCCAATTTATCAAGATCCTCTTGCAATTTTCCACAATCCTCATGGGTTTTAACAACTTTGAATAGTTTTGTGTCATCTGCAAATTTGATAACCTCACTCGTTATTCCACTTTCCAGGTCATTTATGAACATGTTAAAAAGCAGCGGACCCAGCACAGATCCCTGGGGTAATCCACTATTCACCTTTCTCCACTGGGAAAATTGGCCATTTAGCCCTACCCTCTGCTTTCTATCTTTTAACCAGTTCCTGATCCACAATAGTACACTGCCTCCTCTTTTATTTTATTTTATTTATTTTATTTGTGCGCTTTTCTATACCGCCCCTTCCAGAGATCAGGGGCGGTTTACAGAGAACATGGTAAACATCAATTACATAGAACATTTTTGAGCACATAATAACTACTTTACAGAGAAAATATTAACTATTTTACATCGATTGAGCACATATTCATTATTTACAGCGAGTAGGACAAATATGCACAGTGATAATAAACATATTAACTATTTACAACAGCCAGAACAGGTCTGACAATAGTTCGGTGGAAGGAGTATAGCGGGATTATCAGTGGGAAAGTGCAAGGGAGAGTGGGGCATGAGTTATGTAGGGTAAACTTGTGTTAGGTGATTTGTGTAATCTTGTGACATCTGCTCGGGGGTGAGCTGTAAATTGTGATAGTGCTGGGTGAAAAGGTATGTTTTAAGTTCCTTCCTGAAGGTTAGAAGGTCTTTAATCTCTCTTAGGTTGCATGGTAGTTTGTTCCATTGACTGGGTGCATAATAAGAGAAGGCAGTATTGCTTGTTACCTGCTTCATTTTTCTTAGAGTCAGGGATTAGAAGCATGTTAAGGTTCACCCTTCTTCTCATTCTGTTTTCTGAGGGGGTCTGGATTAGGGTTGCTAGATGAGAAGGGGCTATTTTGTTAATGAGCTTGAATATAGTGACTAATGTTTTATATTGAATCCTACTGGCAACAGGTAGCCAGTGGAGAGTGTATAGAATTGAAGAGATGTGCTCGGATAGCTTGGCTTTGAAAATAATCCGAGCAGTAACATTTTGGGCCATTTGTAGTACGTGGAGGTTTTTTATAGATATACCTTGAAATCACCAATGTCAATGAGGGGTCTGAGTTGCTGAATGATCCTAAGTTTAAAGAATATAGTTTTAGCAGTCTGTTTTATATGAGGTGTCATGGTAGTGTTTTGTCAAGGATAACTCCTAGATATTTTACTTCGGATTTGACTGGACGGGTCATGTTCATCAGATTAACAACAGACGGGGGGATGAAATTTGGGTTTCTGGAAACAAAAAGCGCTTCTGTTTTGTTTTGTTTTTTTTATATACTTTATTTAATAACCACCAACAAATTACATATACACTGTACAAATACGCTTCTGGTTTTTTTTTTAAGTTAATATCCATGTGTATTACTTTTTAATTTTGCCAAAAAGTATCTCATGAGGGACCTTGTTAAAGGTTTTCAGAATGGCCAGATACACTATATCAACCAACTCACCTTTGTCTACCAGTTTATTTACACCTTCAAAAAAACATAACAGATTAATAGCAGGTATAGCAAACCGCTGCTGATCGCTGGAAGTAGCGGGATACAAGTGTACACTAAATAAATAAATAAATAAAATAAATAAGACAAGACCTTCCTTGGCTAAAGCCATGTTGGCTGTCTCCCATTAAGTTATGACTATCTACATGCTGAGTAATTTTGTTCTTTATTATGGTTTCCACTATTTTTCCCAGCACTGATGTCTGTAGTTTCCTGGATCACCCCTGGAACCCTTTTTAAAAATTGGTGTTACATTGGCCATCCTCCAATCTTCAGGTATTACAGATGATTTTAATGATAGTTCACAGATTACTAATAGTAGGTCTGCAATCTCATATTTCAGTTCATTCAACACCCTTGGATGTATACCATCCAGTCCAGATGATTTGCTACTCTTCAGTTTATCATATAGTTGTAATACATCTTCCCAGTGTATCGATATTTCTTTCAATTCTTCCGCAGCTCTTCTTTAAATACCATTTCAGTCATGGGTAACATTCCTACATTTTCTTCAGTAAAGACCGAAGCAAATAATTCATTCAGTCTCTCCCCTATGGCCTTGTCCCATCTTAGTGCCCCTTTTACCTCTCTATCATCTAATGGTCCAACTGACTCTCTCACAGGTTTATTGCTACAAATATACTTGAAAAAGTCTTTATAATGCATATTTGCTTCCACGGCAGGCTTCTTCTCAAATTCTCTCTTTGCCTGCCTTATCAATGCCTTGCATCAAACTTGCCAGTGCTTGTGTTGTTTCCAGTTTTTGTCATTTGGCTCCTTTTTTCCATTTCCTGAAAGATGCTTTTTTGGCAACAACAGTCTCTCTGACCTCACGTTTAAAGCATGCTGGCAGTTTTATTTCCTTCCACTTTTCTTAAAGCATGCAATACAGCTGGTCTAGGCTTCCAAGATAGTACTTTTAAACAACACCCAAGCTTGATGTAAATCTTTAATCTTTGCAACTGCTCCTTTTAGTTTTTTCTTAACTATTTTCCTCATTTTATCATAGTCTCCCTTTTGAAAATTAAAAGGTAGTTCTGTGGATTTCCTTACTGTTCTTCCTTCATTTATTAAATCAAACATGATCATGCTATGATCACTATTGCCAAGTGGCCCTAACACCCTTCTCTCTTCCACCAGATCTGGTATTCTACTAGAGACTAGGTCCAAAATGGCTTCCCCTCTGGTCGGTTCATGAACCAGATGCTCCAAGAAGCAGTCATTTATTTCATCAAGAAACATTTTCTCCCTAGCATGTCCTGCCATGACACTGACCAGTCGATGCTGGGGTAATTGAAATCACCCATTATTACTACTGTGTAATAACTTTTGTTAGCTTCCCTGATTTCTTTGAGCATTTCATCATCCATTTGTTAATTCTGGCCATGCATAGTACACTCCCACTACCATCGCCTTCCCCTTTTTTTACATGGAATTACAATCCATAGAGATTCTACAGTGAATTTTGTTTCCTGCAAAACATTAATCCTTTGTGACTCAATACCCTCTCTAACATAGCGTGCAACCCCTCTACCAATTTGATCATCTCTATCATTATGATATAGTCTGTATCCAAGTATCACAGTGTCCTACTGGTTGTCCTCCTTCCACCATGTCTCTGAGACACCAATCATATCTAACCTCTCATTTACTGCTATATATTCTAACTCTCCCATCTTATTTTTTAGACTTCTGGTATTTGCATACAAGCATTTTAGAGGATGTATTTTATTCATATTAATCTGGCTATCAGTAGGCAGGGGTAATTTGGAATCTTTAAGCTTGAGAGTAGTTTAGAATTTGGCAGATTAAATTTAATGTTAAAAAATGCAAGGACATACATTTTGGCTGCAGCAGTCCAAGGGAGCAATATAGTATAGGGAGTGAAGTACTTTTGACCACTAAAGAAGAGCGGGACCTAGGTGTGATTGCATCAGTTGATCTTAAAGTAGCTAAACGGGTAGAAAAGGTGACAGTGAAAGCTAGAAGGATGCTTGGGTGCATAGGGAGAGGAATGGCCAGCAGAAGAAAGGAGGTGATAGTGCCTCTGTATAAGTCTTTGATGTGACCTCATTTGGAGTATTGTGTGCAATTCTGGAGTCCACACCTTCGAAAGGATATAAACAGGCTGGAGTCAGTACAGAGGGTAGTTGCTAAAATGGTTAGTGACCTCATCCTCTCTGCCACGTTATCCTACTACTCCAAGTCTTTTTTTCTCCTCCTCTAATTCTTTCCATCAGCTGTTTTCCATTCTCTGCTCCCTTTCATCCCTCCACTCCTCCACCTCACCTGTCCCCCCTCCCATTTTTTTTGACCCTGCTCTTCTGGCTACTTACTTTGCTGATAAAGTCCTTATCCTTCGCTGTGCCTTTCCTGCTTGTCCACCCCCTCCCTCCTTCCCCCTGCATCTCCCCTGGCCTTTCCTGCCTCTCCCCTGCCCCTATCCTGTCTCACTCCTGGTTCTCTTTCCACCCCATCCCCTCTGCCGAAATCCTCTAAGCTCTTTTCCCCTCCCACAAGACTATCTGTCCATCCAACCCTATTGTCTCTTCCTGCCTCTCTGTCCCTTCCTTAGGCCTTCTTCCACTTATCCTCAGCATCTTCAATTCTAGCCTCTCCTCTGGTTCCTTCCCCCTCATCTGGAAGCACACTGTCATGCAACCCATCCTCAAAAACCCTCATTGGATCCTACTATCCTTTCCCACTGGTGCCCTGTTTCCACCCTCTCATTTCCCTCTAAGGTCCTCGAGAAACTAGTCTTCACCCAACTTTCTTCTCACCTTAAGGCTACCCCTGCACTTCACCCCTTCCAATCCAGATTCCATCACAGTCAAAGCACTGAAATTATCATTCTTTCACTTCTTAACAAGCTTCATATATCTCATGTTCAGGGTAATATCTCCCTGGTTGTCTCCTTAGATCTTTCTTCTGCCTTCGACCTGGTTGACCACCATACTCTCCTTTCCCATCTCCAGAATCACTGGCACTGTTCTTCACTGGTTCCATTCTTTTCTCTCATCCCGGACCTTCTCCGTCCTCACTGGCTCCTCCTCCTCATCTGTCACTCCCTTGTCCTGTGGCATTCCCCAAGGTTATGTTCTTGTTCCCCTTCCCTTTAACATCTTTCTGGCCCCTCTCACCCTCATTGTGCAACAGCACAGTATTTCATCTTACTATTACACAGATGATATTCTTCTCTTCCACCACACTAGCCCCTCTGCCCCCAACTTAGCCCCGCTCAATGCCTGTCTTTCCTCTGTCTCCACCTGGATGGCACCTAACTTTTGCCATATTAATCCCTCTAAAACCTCCACCATTTGGTTTTCCTTTTCCACTCATGCTCCTTCTTTGGCCTTCTCCATTGCACAGATACCTATCCCCATGGTCTCTACTCTCCGCTATCTTGGTGTCACACTAGACTCCTCTCCATCCTTCCACGAACACCTTTCATCCATTATTCAATGTTCATTCCACTCTCTACATCAGAACCAATCTGTCTGTCCCTTTATTTCCCTCTCCTCTCTGACTACACTTCTCCTGTCTCTGGTTATGACTAGTATCAACTATTCCAATGTTGCCCTTGCTGGTCTCCCCAGTATCAACTCAATAGACTGCAACTCTTCCAGAACACTGCTGCCCGCATGCTAAGACCATATCACCCCTTTGCTCATTCACCTGCACTGGCTACCTGCAAAATTTCATATACAATACAAGGTCCTTACTCTGGTCCACCATACCATTCATACTAACACCCCACAGTATCTCTCCAGCCTAATTCATCTTCACACCTCCCACCATTCCCTCCGGCAGGCCCATTCCAATCACTTATTCTTTGCAGCTGCCTCACATGCTCGCTTAGAATCCATTCATGCCTCTGCATTCTTTTTCCTTGGTCCCCTTCTCTGGAACTCTCTCCCATCTGATCTCTGCCTGGAACTCTCCTTTCCCTGATTCAAAATAATGCTGAAAACCCACCTCATTTCTCTCACCTTTGACCTTTCCCATTGCCCCTGCCTAAATCCTGGGTCTTCATGTCTATGCCAACCTTGCCCTTCCTCACCCTTCTCCACCTCTCACTAGTCTAGCTTAATTTTTTTCCTTTCCTGTCTCATTATGACAATCCTTTTCCTTTTATTTTCTCACAGCTCATATCTTTTATTTTATAAACCGTTCAAATGTCCCATGTTGAGCAGTATATCAAATGAATCCATAAAGATAAAGCCTGTGTTGCAAAGTACTCACATACTTTGCAGCCAATTTTTAAAGGAAAAATAACAAAGTCATTTCTTTCAAAACTACTTACCGGATACAACAGGATTGTACCTATACAATTGCTCTTTGTGTAGGTGATCAATCAGTGCATGTATTGTTGAAAATCCAAATATATCATCAGTGCTTATTTCTCTGACCCAAGCTCCTTCTCCTCTCCTCCCCCAGAAACATTGTATAATCTAGCTAAAAGTATGTGTTCAAAGTCCTTGCAAGCTTTTAGTGACTCTGAGCTCAGGGACAATTGTAAATCAGAATGATCAACATTAGCAAATATCTATTTATTCAAGTAAATTCCTTTTGACAATTAACCTCTCTGTATTTTCTATTGTATTCATTTATTTATTTGTTTGTCTTTTTTATTTTTGCTCTTAGTCCATGATTGCTAACAGAAAGAAAAGAAAAAAAGAAAAGAAATTGCACATCCATGTGCCATGGTTCTTTTAGATTTAGTCCTGGTTCTCATCCAGAGACTTCTCTATGGAGCCGTAAGTTAAGTTATTTAGAATTAGATGACACCTTGGTTTACAATATGAAAACTGGGCTCCACTGCTTCATTTTCATTCCAGAAAGCAGGAGAGCTTGCTTCAGGGATGGAACACCTTGAGGGATAGACTCAAATCTATCAGAGGTTTAGCTAATAAACAGCATTAAAATCAGCTTGGTAACATGAGTCACCTGTTGGTTTTAATAAGGACAATACATTGGGCTTTAAACCCCAGTGCAGTAAATTAATCATAGGCAGAATACACCCCCCATTGCCATGGTCATATTAATGATAGTGCTGCCATTATCTATATATCAGGTTTCCACAAAATTAACCCATTTGGAGACATTTCCTTCAGAGATGACAAAGAGTACTTTGAGAAAATGAGCTTCTGGGGAGTCCCAGAAGGATCAGTTTCATCCCCATTATTTTGTATGCATAATATTGGCATGGCAGGTCTTCTGTATGTAATATATGCCAATGACATCCCAGTCAATTATAGCCTGCGGAGTGATTATCAGCAATGGTTGGTGTAGTTGTTTATGTAATATGGAAAGCTTGTTGCATGATAATAAACTATGATTAAGTAATGCTAAGACAGAAATGTGGCTGCAATAAACTGGGATAGTGCTTCTTTACCAGCAGTGTAGCTGGAGGATAAAGACACAGGGAGTTATTTTAGAAGCCCTATTCATGCTTTGAATGTTTGAATATGGACACAGAGATGTCCCTGGAGACATTTTAGAAACTGGTTTTTCTAGGCATCCCCAGCATGAGGACATCCAAGTCGTGAAGGGTCGTGATGGAGGCTTGACCAGGGGCTTTCCGGGCAAGTTGGATGTGTGCTCCCCAATTTCAGAAACAGCAAGCATGTGTCTACCCACCAGCAGGACAGTCCATGCAAGGGCAGCAGAACACTTCTGTGGTTGGATGGGCCAAACAAACAAATCTCCAGCCCCCACTTTCAAATTATTGATGCTGTGTGGGACAAAATATTGGTAGAATCATGGCCCCAGAGGTCCACTCCCTTCTGCTGCCTATGCGTTCATGTCTATTCCTGCTGAAGGGCATGAAAAGCTCTCCTTCTGCCATTCAGACCCCTGGAAGGCATAGAGGCAAAGGTACTCTGATATCCTCTATATTTTATATGATGATAACAAAATCTTCAGGGAAAGGACACGTTTAGGTTTGGCAAACCGATGTTCATTTCCACATGCAAAATAGCTTGCATGGTAATGCATTCAGCATAGGATAGCCATTCCCACCCCACATGTTTATAGTGGAGAGATCTATGAGGCCACCATGTGGCCATCCAAGTTGCTAAAATTGGGCCAAAAAGTAAATACTCTGGTGGTATTTTTGGACATTTTGTTTTGGATGCCCCAGATTTCACCTGGACATCCTTTCTAAAATGCAACTTCACGTGCCTGGTGAGAAAGTGCTTATTTTGGAAATCATTTTAGACTCCAATTTAAGTATGCAGTCTCATAAGAACATAAGAAATGCCATATTGGGTCAGACCAAGGTCCATCAAGTCCAGAATCCTGTTTCCAACAGTGGCCAATCCAGGTCACAAATACCTGGCAGGTTCCCAAAAAGATACACAGATTCTACAATGCTTGTCCCACGATAAGCAGTGGAGTTCCCAGGTCCCCTTTAATAATGGTTTATAGACCTTTTCTCCAAGAATGTGTCCAAACCTTTTTTAAACCCAACTACACTAGCAGCTTTTACTACATCGTCTGTTAACAAATTCCAGGGTTTCTTTATGCGTTGAGTGAAAAATTATTTTTTCTTATTAGTCTTAAATAGGTTACATTGTAGCTCCATTGTGTGTCCCCTTAGTCTTTCTACTTTTCAAGTTAGTAAAGTGAGAAACATTTTTCAGCAGTTGTTGGATGTTCATACTCTAGGGGTTTATCTGGATGAAAGACATTTCTATAGTAGTATATGTGCTAATCACAACACGGGTGAGCTACTGTGTAAGGTCAGTTGCAAAGATTTCAATTAGCTTAGAACAAAGTGGCATGATGGATTTCAAGAGCTAAGAAACAAAAACATGGTTCACTTGTATTAAAGACACTACGCTGACTACCAGTAGTTTAAGGAAAAGAATTTAAGATGATCTTTTTGGTTTATAAAGTTTTGAATGGGGTAACAACTGAATATCCTGTTCCTGGCTCCAACATTATGTACCAGGGCGTGCCATTTACTCTTGGCAATTTTTGCTTCAAATAAGATAAAGATAACTGAAATTAGACATACTACATTTTCTTGCACAGGACTCATTTATTGGAACACTCCACTGAATCTCAAATTGATACCTTTTTAACTATGTAAGGCTCTATTCCTTGCCCTTTATATAGGATTATCTTCTCAGTTCTGAGCTGATGTTATGTGACTTTATCCTTTGTCTGCTTTTTTGAGATTGTGGGGATGTAATTTTATATGCTCACCTGAAATCCTTCCCACTCTACGCCCCCACACTCTGGAACTCACAGCCATCCACCCTAAGAAGTATTCAGGCAGCAAAAGACTTTAGCAAGAGCCTAAAGAGCCACCTTTTCCACAATCATTACGGCACATGCTAACCCTCTAAAGAATCTACCAAACAGACTCCCGCGCCCAACCTTTTGTATCACCAATGATTGACCCCACTATGGACACTCTATTGAATGTCCACTACCTGTAACTGAACTTGTACCACACACTACTCTTTCACCCTGTCTTTCTACTGTTAATTGTTCACTATTTTGACTGGTATAAGAATGGTATACCAAAATCGGTTAAATAACTACATAAATAAGGGGGTGCCTAGTTAAAGCACTTTTTAAGGCACCTATGCTAACCCTATTTTATAAAAGCAAGTAGGTGCCTACTTATCTTTATAGAGTACTAGCCTAAGTGGCAGAAATTGCATCTTAAGTTCAGGCACAGACATTTATGCCAGTCCTTGAGCTGGTGTAAATATCTGTGCCTAGATGTTTGCAAGAACGCATATAAATTATAATATTTTATAATCTACCTGTGTGTTCACCCCATGCTCCACCCAAACTCCGCCCATGAACACACCCACCAGCAAAGTACATGCCATGAAGAAACATGTGCACTTTTATGCTGGTCAACATTTCATAAGAAGTCATCAACGCATCTATGTGGTCACATGCGCACATTAATGACTAAAATAACCCCCTAGTTAGGCATGTACTTGGTACCTAAAAGTATGTGCCCCCTTCCAAAATGATCCCCATAATGTAGTTTATGGATTTTGTAAGTTTTATTATTGAATTTATATTTTATGGTTTATTTGTAAATCACTTTGTAGATTTTCTTTTTAGGCAGGGGTGATACATAAAATGGGAAATTAATAAATCTGGCATAGATGAAAGGATTGGCTCACACAGAAATCCTCCCCATAGCAAACAGAAAGGAAGCTCTAGGTCTGAAATCCTATTCTTTCCGAGAACCAACATGGGTCTTTGGACCGCCTGTGCCTAAGAAGAGCCTCTGGGATTGTACCTTTATTACACCTCCCTTCCCCTCTTCTAAGCAGCTTTAGGGCTTCGGATTCCATGGCCCATCCTCATCCCCAGACAGCTCAGGCCTCTGGTCCCAAAGCTCCCATCTATCCCCCACCAAGGTAGAATGTCCTTTTGATAATAACACACATATAGATAGCACATGTACTTGTTTTATGTATATGGGTATTAGCTAACACCGGCCTTTATCTGAATTTAACCTAGACATTAATGTTAGCGCCAAGTAGTACATAGGCCTTTCAATCAGTCCTAATAGACTGATTAAACTACCCATTCCTCACAGTAGATCTCAAATGACAGCCCATTGTACACTGAACCTTTGCCTGTTAACATGTCCTTTCCTCCAAAAAATAAGTGGTATGAAAATTTGATCCAAATACCCATTTATTCAAATTGTTTATTTATTAAACATATTTTCCTTATTGCCAGCAAAAGTATAAATAAAATGCAAATAGAGGTTTTTATAAGGACTTTTAGCAAGTAGCATGAATCAGCCTTTGCAAGTTTATTATGAGTCACCTGTTTTCATATAATATGCTAGCTCCAAACCATCTAAAAAACTTAATAAAGACTTTTGCTCAGACAGATAACTTATGCATTGCTATAGTTCTTAAGGCCATTCTTCCAACAGAATACAAATGAGGCTGTGTACTAAAGCATGGAGTAGCATTTTACAAATGATGTCCAAATGCAATCTGGGACGTACAAGCCATTACATCTGAAATAAAGGCAGATACGCCCACGTTCAGGCACGATTTCACAAATGTGGATGTTCCTGATATGGATGTCTGCAGGGGCATCTACACAGACATCCCCAGAATAACCTTCCATTGAGGAGATGGTAAACGAACCCATGCTAACTATAACATTGATGGTGAGCGCACACTAATGATGCCCACACTAACCTCAATGTGCAGTAAACAGCTATACTCTGCCCTTAACCTGCTCAGTCTTCTCCACAACTCATTCAAAGCAGTTGGCGTGAGAACTTTACCGTGGCTGCCTTTAGTGCATGGTAACGTGGACCGCAGCATGCTGAGTCTCCTGTACTTGCAAAATGCATAAGCTAAAAGCAAAGCATAAGAAAACAAAAACTTTTAGCATGAAAAATGGCCAAAAATCCTCTGAAATAAAACATGACTGGTATACGCAGCAGCTATTATTCAATGCCAAGCTGGTAGTTTTTGTTCTAATATGCATGCTTATAATGTAAGCACGATATGGTTATTATTTAATTGCAAGTTCCTGCAAAACTTTAGTGCACAGTCCATGAAATGACATTTTGACATCTATGTTGAATTCTTAGCATGCAAAAGCTAAAACATTTTTCCACAACTTTGAGTGGAAAGGCCCCAATACATCAGTATGCATGATAGATCTTCTTTATGGTGAGTCATTTTTAGAAATAACTATTTTTGGTGCTGAAAGCAGGAAATTCCTTATCAGCATAGGTCCTGTGTAAATACCCTGTTCCTGCTTACTAAAGAATTGATATAAAGTTCAATTTTGACTATGGAATTTCCTTTAGAAAGACCATATTAATTCATGGCACAAGTTTGATTTTCTTGTAATGGAACATAATAAAGGATCTCAATATTGAATGTCAAATTTATATATAGTAACATAGTATATGCAGCAGGGAAAGACCAGCATGGTCCATCTACTTTGCCCAGTAAGGTGGCAAGAGTAGGTGCGGCCAGCGCTCCATGCAGGTCACCCCATTCCATGTCTTTGTTTAGGGGTGTATGTACCCACTGCTCCATGTAGTCACCTCGACTTGTTAAGATATCAGAGACAGTTAAGTTTATTTTGAATTCTGTCACTGAATTTGTCCCACCACTTCCATCGAGAGGGCGTTCCAAGCATCCACCACCCTTTCAGTGAAAAAGTATTTCCTGACGTTGCCTTTAAGTTTACTCCCTTGCAGCTTCGTGTTATGCCATCTAGTATTACAGCTTCCCCGTCTGAAAAAAGTTTGTTTATTCATTAATACTCCTTAAGTATTTAAAGTTCTATATCATATCTCCCCTGTTCCTCCTCTTCTCTAGAGTATACATATTTAAGTCTTGGAGACTCTTTTCATACATCTTCTGGCGCAGGCTCCAAATTATTTTAGTTGCCTTCCTCTGAACCGTTTCCAGGGTTTATTTTATCCTTTGTGAGATATGGTCTCCAAAACTGAACACAATATTCCAAGTGAGACCTCACCAGCAACTAGTACAGTGGCATTAGTACCTCCTCCTTTTTGCTGGTAATTCCTCTCTATATGCAACCCAGTATCTTTCTGGCTTTGGCCATTGCCTTGTCACAATATTTCGCCACTTTGAGGTCCTCAGAAACAATCACTCCGAGGTCCTTCTCCTGGTCCGTTCACACTAACCTATTGCCCCCTATCTCATACAATTCCCTTGGATTTCTGCATCCCATGTGCATAACACTGCACTTCTTCACATTAGAGCATTCTTCCAGCTTTTGCAGATATTTCCACGTGTTATGCACTCCGTCAGGGGAGTCCACGCTGTTGCAAATTTTTGTGTCATCTGCAAAAAGACAGACTTTTCCATTCAGTCCTTCAGCAATATCACTCACAAATATATTGAACAGTACCGGCCCCAGGACTGATCCCTGGGGCATGCCACTAATCACCTTCCTTTCATCTGAGTGAGTTCCGTTTACCATCACCTTCTGTCATCTGTCAGTCAACCAATTTCTGATCCAGTTCACCACCTTGGGAGCCATCCCCAAGCTGTTGAGTTTATTGATAAGCCTCCTATGAGGAACAGTATCAAAGGCTTTGCTGAAATCTAAGTAGATCACATCCATCGCATGCCCTTCATCTAGTTCTCTGGTCATCCAGTCAAAGAACTCAATCAGATTTGCTTGGCATGATTGTCCTTTGGTAAAACCATGTTGCCATGGATCATGCAACCTATTTGTTTTGATAAAGTCCACTATTCTCTCTTTCAGGAGCACTTTTATTACTTTTCCCAGCACTGAAGTAAGGCTTACTAGCCTGTAGTTTGCCACTTCTTCCCTATTGCCACTTCTGCAAAGAGGTACCACATTGGCCCTCTTCCAGTCCTGCGGAACTTCTCCTATCTCCAAGAATCTATTTTTAAAAATCCTTTAAAGGCCCTGCAAGAATCTCTCTGAACTCTTTCAGTATCCTGGGATGTATCCCATTCAGTCCCATGGTTTTGTCCAATTTCAGTTTTGCAAGCTATTCAGACACATCATCTTCTGTGAATGGTATAGTATCTATTCCATTTCCATTTGTATATTTGTCAATCACAGGTGGTCTTTCTCCAGAATTTTCTTTAGTAAAAGCAGAACAGAAGTATTTGTTTAGCATTTTCGCTTTTTCAACGTCACTTTCCATGAATCCATTCTCAGCACTTTTGAGTCTTGCAAGTTCACCTCTGATCTTCCTCTTCTCTCGAATATACCTGAAAAAGTTCTATCGCCAAGCTTTAAATCTTCAGCCATCTTTTCTTCTGCCTTTGATGATATAATAGTCTTCGCCCCATTCCACACTGCACAACTTATTTCTCCAGAATTACATCTTGCCTGAAAAAAATGACCGATTAGCTTCAACAACAAAATGTCCACATAAACTGTACCAAATCAGAAGCTCTCATCATAATTCATAATAGTTCATTCATGCCCCCGACCAACCTTAACATACATCAGAACAACATAGAGATCAAGCAAAAAGTGAGATATCTTGGAGTCATACTGGACCAAAAACTCTCTCTCCAAACACTCATTTCCAAAACAACAAGATCAGCATACCATAAACTACGAACAATTGAAAGACTCAAACCACTCCTAGACAAGAAGAGCTTGTGTACCATCTGCCAGGCCATGATTATGCCAGTACTGGACTTCTACAACTCTGTTTATCAAGGCTTACCAAAACATAGCACCCAACCTCTACAACTAATACAGAACACGTCTGCAAGAATACTATCTGGGATACCGAAGGATACCCACATCACCCCAACCTTAAAACAATTGCACTGGTTTCCAGTCCTCCAAAATTCCAAATTCAAATCATCTTTAAGATAATTCACCAACTGGCACTGATCACCCTCCAACCAATGATAGAGAGAGATCCAAAAACAAGAAACAGACGATCATCTACTAAAAACCTATTGCTCATACTGAAGGCAAAAACTAAAGCAAAACAAATAACCTTCAACAGAGCATGCTCCCTCGATGCACCATCACTCTGGCACTCATTACCTGATTCCATAAGAGCCACCATGGACCTCAAGGGTTTCCATAAAGATGTTTCTAGTCTCGAAGCACTATGACAACACTACTTGATGAATACCAAGCACTACTTGATGAATACCACCTAGACCTACCCTGTACCCTAATCTCTACCACATACCCTCCCATTACTCCTTGGACCTAAGCCAAAAGATTTAATGTTCTACTGTATAATAATTCACCCAAGTTCATATGTTATATGCACACATATCCAAATTAATTCACCTGTTCATTGTAAAAATGTTCAAGTTGTAATGTAAACCACTCTGAATGGAAGACAGGGTGGTATAAAAAAAATTGTTATATAAATAAATAAATAAAATAAATAAATCAGTGCTGTAACCCCTTAAGCTTGAAGACGTGCTTTGTCCGCAGACAAGCAGGGGGATGCAGGCACACTCCATAGTGCCATCCCCGACAGTGCTCATGAGCCAGTCCTTTTTATCCTTGTACACTGTATTTTTAACAAAGTCCTGAGGGAAGAGACTTGGATATGTCAAGACAGTCTTCACTGGGCCCTACCCCATCGGGCCCAGACCAGGCACGACTGCGGCTCCATAGGGCAGCCGCGTGTCTGGAGGCAGACTCCCTACTGGCAATGGCGTTGATGAAGCCTACCCAAAGCTTACTTATCCAGGCTGGGGACTCCACTCCTTCACCTCTTCAACTCATGAAAGTCGTGACAGAGTACAGTGCAACTGGAGGTAAGGTAAAATCAAAATCCAAACATCTGAAGCATGCTATTGACAGGGCTAGCTCAGCAGGTAAGGCATCTAAGTGCCCTCGCCTGCCTGACCCTCTAGATTTCAGACAGTCTTCTAAAAAAAACCCAGAGGTGAACCGTTCCCATTATGCCTGAGCACTCACAGCCAGAAAGGACCACAAGTCCTGACTCTTCCCTCCTATCACTATTGCAGAAGTTTGTTCAGGATAGTACAGTCATCCTTAGTGCGGTCCCTGTGTAACCTGGAGTCCCTGCACTCAGTACTCCAGTGACCACACCACCAGATCCCAGGCATCATGCATCATGGTCACCCAAGATCGCCCTCTGTAATAGCATGGCGGACACCCACACCCCTGGAGGATGACACCTGTTTGCTGCTAATTGTCGCCTACTCTCACACTGGCTGCGGGATAAAGGAAGACTTACTGGAGACCCTGCCACTGCCAGAGCTTTCGGAAGATGTGCTTGAAGATTTCTCTTCTCCAAAATTTATAACTCTCAAACTCCTATCAATAAGTGGGATTTTTAGTCTATTCTTACAACATGTAGTGCACCTAAGCAGATTTTATCCTTACCGGTTCATCAAATCCTCCAAAATCTGCAATCATCTATTTGGAAGAATCACAAAACATATCCCTGTTGATAATAAGGGACCCTCAGAATAAGGGCACTCAACAGTGAAAGCAGCACTAATGCATGCCCATAATGCACATTTTGTGAGACCAATGGTGTTGCTGTTGAGCATGTATTAGCTCTGTTTGCACCACTGAATGCCTTTATTTGAGGGGCCCTGTGGTAGATATGGCTGGCGTGAGGCACGACACAGAATTCCACAGCCAAGAGGTTTAAAGAAAATATACTTTATTTGGGGACAAGCACCCAGACAACTGCCCTGGCCCTCCTTGGGTTTAGGCACACATAGAGTTAAACCCTCTGTTGCCCTAGGGTTTTCCCAGCTATGGCAAGTCCTTAATTGCTCTCAGAAGGGCTATTCTGCTGAATAGCTGAACACTGCTCCAGCACAGACCCTACTTCCAAAACAAACAACACTGGCACCTCAAAGTTTCCTCTCTTTGGGCAGAACAGCTCAGCAAAAGTCTCTCCAACCGAGTAGAACTCCAGCAGCAAGGCTGAGCAGACAGTAATATATGCAAATGTTTCCTACCTCCACAGCAGGCTCTCTTTTTCAGGTAAGTAGTCTTCAGGTATGCTCCAGAGCCCCAGGCTCCTCTCTCTCTCTTCTAGGTCTCCTGCTTCCTGGTTTAAATCCTGGGGCTGGACCACACCCTCCTCTGGCATTCTCCAGCCTATTCGCTTAAAGGGACAGGGGTCTGAGCTCTTACCAGAGCAAAACCTCACCAGTTCTGCCCTTGGCTGGGGAAAGTCCCTGTGGGGGATGGGGAGTTTCCCATACACACCATTGCAGGCCCTTATTATTGACAGGGATATGTTTTGACATTTAGCCATAGGGAACCTATGCTGATTCCTTCTAGATTATTTTACATAGGGTATTCTAATAAGATCAGATTGCTGGCAGTGTGATAGGGCTACCAAAGGAAAAGCTGGAAATAGATCTGCACTTGTAAGCATTTATCTTCTGGAATATTCTCTAAATCGTGGAGAAAAAGGGAATTATTTGGGTTAAAGCTGATAAATCTGTATTTTAGAATTCAATGTTTTTGCTGAGTCGGTCAGGTCTTAGTACCACCAGAGAGCTTTTCATTTAAATCAAATCAGAATATAGCTCAGCATAGAAAGTAAAACCAAGTAAATAGTCTCTGAAATAAATTTGTTTCTAGAGAGCTTTTCATTTAAGTCAAATCATAATATAGCTTAGCATATAAAGTAAAACAGAGTAAATAATCACCGAAATAAATTTGTTTCTATAGAGCTTTTTTATTTAAATCAAATGAGAGTATAGCTTAGCATACAAGTAGAATAAATAGTCTCTCAGTAGAAAGAAATAAACTAGCTTCTAGAGAGATTTTTAAAGAGGTCTTCCAGCTAGGAGGCAAAGGTGAAGTTGTCTTAAATAGGCATTAAAGGCAAGTGAAAGATCAAAGGGGCAATTTGAAAGGCTCCCTCTATCAAACCAAGGGCTGTGTGAATCACACAGGAAATTGGTAAGACTTTACCTTAGAAATATATGTCAGGGCACTGTGTAGGAAGCCAGCTTTTATAAGTCTTCTTTCCCTCCCATCCACCCCAGAGATAATCTTAGCTTTATAGACTCTTAAACCTATTAAAGAGAAGAGGTGCCCATATTCACTTTCAAGTGTGGCTGGTTATCCTCATCAGGAATACATTAATTAAGGACCTGAGATTAATTAACCTTGAGGTGAACAAAGTCCATTAAACATATTGGGTCCGATGCTGTCCTGCACGCACATCCCTTTTGTACATCCGGTGTGAGCCAGACGTACAAAGTGGATCGCGATTCTGATACCATGGGGCACATCTGGGATCAGAATCGCGAACAGGCCTGCACGTGCAGGTTGGGACTGTGATTCAGTCCTGGCCTGCACGTACGGGCACTGCCCAGATAGTTCAGTCAGGGCATTTAAATGGAGCTGTGGCGCCATGGCATCATGTTGCTATGACACCGCAGCTCCATTTAAATGTCGCAATGCCAGCCGCCGAAAACTAATGTTTATTCCCTATAGCCTGACCTCCAATCTGGCCTCCTAAGGCCAGGGTCAGGCTGCGGGGAATAAACCCTGGCTCCCCCATCCCCTTCTGCACCCCAGGCTGCTAAAAAAACACAACCAGGGAAGTTATTCCACCTCAAGGTGGAATAAATTTCCCAGCCTTTTTGCCAGACCTGGATGTACAGGGCCAGCATTAGAATCAGCCCTGTACATCCAGGGCCAGTGACTGCCCATTGCCAGCCCACTCTCCGCCACCGGGCAGCCTCTTCCCCACCCCCGACTAACTTCCCCACACAACCGGCAGGGAAGTTAGTTGGGGGCTGCCCATCCCCGAGATTCGTGTCTCTGAGTAACCCCCATTAGGAACAGTTGTATTGGTATAAGTATCCCCAGCAAACCTAAGTAAGTAAACAACTTAAATAAATAAACACAACCTTAAAACTAAGATGCAGACTGCAGTCCAGCAGCGAGATGAGTACTTTCCAGTCTTTTGCATTCAGTATCTCATGTATGATTTTCTCCCAGCTGGTGAAGAGTCTTACATGTGCACTAGGTGCAAGTAGCTTTTTGTTCTGAGGGAATGAGTCCGATCTCTGGAGGCTAAAGTAGCAGACTTGGAGGACATAAGGAAGACAGAGAGGTATATAGACGAGACCTACAAGGACACAATACTGAAGTTCCACCTCCAATCTGGCAGCCTCCCTGTTGCCATGGAGGTGAGAGGTCATGTAACAAGACAGTATAACCCTGGTGTGGCAGGAAATGATCCTGTAGCTAGGACTTGTCCTCCAAGTGATGTGAAAACCTTTCGCATTGAGGAGGTTTCTCCAAAGCCATGTGCCCATGAGGGAAGGGTTAGGACAGTCATTATAGTTGGTGATTCAATCATTAGTCATGTAGATAGATGGGTGGCTGGTGGACTTGAGGATCGCCTGGTAACATGCCTGCCTGGTGCGAAAATAGAGGATCTCATGTGCCACCTAGACAAGGTTTTAGATAGCACTGGGGAAGATTCTGTTGTCTTGTTACATGTTACTACCAATGACACAGAAAGGTTTGGTAGGGAGGTTCTGGAGGCCAAATTTAGGCTTTTAGGTAGGAAGTTGAAAACCAGAACTTCAAGGGTAGCATTCTCAGAAACTCTTCCCGTTCCACATGCAGGACCCAAAAGGCAGGCAGTGCTCCGGAGTCTCAATGTGTGGATGAGACAATGGTGCAAAGAAGAGGGTTTTGGATTTGTTAGAAACTGGGCAACATTCTGAGGAAGGTAGGGGCTTTTCCAAAGGGATGGGCTCTACCTTAACTGGGATGGAATCAGGCTGCTGGCACTAACCTTTAAAAAGGAGATAGAGCAGCTTTTAAATTAGATAATGGAGGAAAGCCAAAAGGTTCTTGGGTTAGAATGATGTATCCTTGAAGGATACTAGCAAAAGATTAAAGTTAGGGTATATCAACAGAGAGGTTCCAGTAAAGACAAAAATAACCCAAATGCCCTTTACAGAGCACAGAGCTTACAGATTCTAATTTACTCCTGCCTACTGATAACAGATTAATATGAATGAAATACAACCTTTAACATGCTTGTATGCAAATGCTAGAAGTCTAAAAAATAAGATGGGAGAGTTAGAATATATAGCACTAAATGAAAAGTTAGATATGATTAGCATCTCAGAGACTTGGTGGAAAGAAAACAAGCAGTGGGACACTGTGATACCTGGATACAAATCATAACACAATGATAGAATAGATCAAATTGGTGGAAAGGTTGCACTCTATGTTAGAGAGGGCATTGAGATACACAGGATAAAAGTTTTGCAGGAAACAAAATACACTGTAGAATCTTTATGGACTGAAATTCCATATTAAAAGGGGAAGGGGATGGCAGCGGGGGTGTACTACCGACCTCCTGGCCAAAATGAACAAATGGATGATGAAATGCATTATGTCATCAGCATAGATGTGGTAGTTGATGTTGTGGGTGCGTATGATTGTGCAGAGTGGTTGCAGGTAGATGTTGAAGAGCATGGCAGATAGTGTGGATCCTTGGGGTACTCCTTGGTGTTGCTGAAAGGGGGGGGGAGGTTGCTATGTTTGTGCGGATCAGTTGTTGCTATTTATTTATTTATTTATTTATTTAACACTTATTTCTATACCGCTCTTTCCCAAGTATCAAGTGCGGTTTACAAAGAACAGTAAATTATATGGTATGTGGAAGCACATACTTAGTCGTATTACATAGAACAGGTAGAACTATTTACAAGTAACAATATAACATTTGAACGGTAAAAAGTTAGAACGTATTTACATTATGGGTACTTACAAATTATATCATCAAAATTGTGATGGGTACATATATTTTGTGTGTTTTGTAGTATTGTAGTATTGTTGCTAACCTGTTATTTATGTATTCTGATTGGTTAGGTAGGAGTGGAACCATTGAAGTACGACATTTTTTATGCCAATTTCTTGGAGTCTGTGTAGGAGAATGTTGTGGGAGATGGTGTCGAAGGCTGCAGATATGTCCAGAAAGATCATGGAGGAGCCGACGGAGCTCCCTTTTGGTAGCCCTCCCACTGCCCCAATTGGGCAGGAGCTTCTGAGCAGGACGATTTCCCGCTCAGGCGCTTCTACCCCGATCGGGGGAGCTTGCTCTGCTGGTGGTGTGGGGAGTGTGGCCGTGCCGACGGAGCTCCCTTTTTGGAGCCCTCCCACTGCCCCAATTGGGCAGGAGCTTCTGAGTGGGACGATTTCCTGCTCAGGCGCTTCTGCCTTGATTGGGGGAGCTTGCTCTGCTGGCGGTGTGGGGCGTGAGAAAAATAGTTAATAAAAAACTAGAAAGGAGCAGCTGAAAGGTTAAAGTTTACTGTACATCAAGCATGGCTGTTGTTTAAAAATACTATCTTGGAAGCCCAGACCAGCTCTATTCCACGCTTTAAGAAAAGTGGACGGGAGGCACCTGATACAACTTTGTTGCCCAGAGCGTTGTGGGAAACCAGAACAAGGTCCTTTTTCTCACCGCGCATACCGGAAGGGTTACAGCTCCTTCCTCTTTCACTGGAGGAGAAAGCCAGGAAAATGCAGCTCTTTCTTTGAGGCACCTGATACAACTTTGTTGCCCAGAGTCTTGTGGGACACCAGAGCAGGATCCTCCTCACACTGAACATACCAGAGGGGTTCCAGTTTCTCCCTATTTTGTTGGAGGATAAAGCCGAATTTGCTGCGCGGGACGTGGACGTGGGTGCATGACTTAAGGGGCATGTTTGGCCCCTTGTGATCCCCTTAGGAGCACCCCGGTTGTAATGATGCGGAAGCATAAGGCCAGAGATACTAGTTGTAGTGAAATCTGTGCAGGGACCGATGGATGCACATCTGGTGAGTGTCCCTCCTATTGATCTTTATCTGCTGGAACTGACTCCTCCGTGGATGTGTCCTCAGGTTTTGGGTTTCATACCCCTCCCTCTCTACCTGCTACATTACAGGATTTGTCTCTGGCAGAGGTCCACTTAGTGGGGGCAGGTATGGCTTCTGGCTCCATTCCCCTAGACTCCAAAGCAGCTAGTCAGCATTTAGCTGTGTTGTACTCTGAAGTTCCGTTCCCAATTCTGGTTTCTATGCTGGCAGCGTCTGTGGATATGGGGTCAGTGAGTGTGGTTTCCAGTGATGTTTCTTTAAAGGATGTTTAGTTTGCAGTTGGGAGGATAGAGGGGATACTTAAGGGCACTCTGTCTCAACTTTGTAATTTTTCACAAAATGCCACTGAATGTTTCAAAATTCAGGTGGCACAGCTATCTGGCCTAGAAGGTAGGATCTCTAGACTTGAGAGCAGTGTTGGCAGTGCGCAAAATTTGGGAAATTCATTTGTTAAGGATAGTTTGGTGCTTCACAATAGAATAGAATATCTCAAAAATGTTACTAGAGCTAAGAATTTAAGGTTTTTACATTTTCCATTAGTTCGTCTTTTATCCCCATTGGAGCTACTGAAAAAGTACTTGCGAGAGAAATTATCTTATTCAAATTTTGATGAGGCAATAGTTTCCTCTATATATTATCTTCTTTGCAGTATTTATCTTGGGCAGCCCGAAGGGGACATGGACGAGCTGGTTAATATTGATAGTATGGAGTTGACTCAATTTCTTGAATCTTCTCTTGGTAATGTAACAAAAAGGGTGATATGGTTGTCACCTTTATGTCGGAAATTGTTAAAAGTGTTATTCTGAAGATATTTTTTCCTAAAAAGTATGCCCCTTTCTGTGGGCACCCTATTAATATTTTTCCTGATGTGGCTAAGGCTAAACAACGTCATAGGAAGGCATTTTTGCAATTGAGACCTAAAGCTCTTGCTCTTGGTGGTGCTTTCTATTAAAGTTTCCATGCAAGTGGACATATAAGCTACTGTCACGAGGAGGGATCCAAGATGGCAGCGGAGTAGGAGCCAAGTTGGAGGGTGCTGAGCTGACTCCTGCACTTGTCTTTCTAATGGGGAAGAAGCAAAAACAACGTACCCTGAAGCCCTCCAGTGCTTCTTCTCCTGCGAGTGGGCTGGTGCAGTCTTCTATTGCCGGTTTCTGCATCCCCTCGGCGCATATGGTTTTGGGAGACCCGCGATTGCTTTCCGCAGATCTGAGCGAAGAAGGGGTGGATCTTAGCCCTGTGCAGGCGTCTCTAGTGCAGCCCGGAAGCCACTTCGAGGAGGGGCAGTTTGTTGGTATGTCTCCGGGTTGTGAGGTCACCGGCACTGCGGAGGGTTCTCCTGCAAAGGTGCAGTTGGTTGTAGCTGCTGCAGGTGGTCTGTCTTGTGCCATTCCTTCTGGGGGCAGCTCAAGAGTAGAGCGTTTGGAGCTCAGCTCTCTTGACAACTCGACTATCCGACCTCCTGGATTGTTGGAAAAACCTGCGCTTGTGACTTTAGATAGCTTATGGGAAGCTATCTCTACGCTTCAACAATCCCTTCTGCCTTTGGTGGCTGTTTTTTCTCAAGAACTTAGTGAAGTCAAAGCTCAGTGTTCAACGGTGGTTTTGGAGTTTGCAAGTTAGACCTCCAGAGTATCCCAGCTGGAAACCAAGGTGGAAGATCTTCAGGCTCTTGGTGTAGTTAACTCCAGGGACCGTTTAATCCAGGCAAGGAAAATAGAATTTCTGGATAATCAATTACGTAGAAATAATTTGAGATTCCTGAACTTTCCTCGTTCTCCATTGATGGATCCTGTGGATTTGGTTCGTAAATACCTGATGGATGTCCTTCAGATGCCTGCTGATTCATTACCTCCTGTAGTACGTGCTCAATATGTGGTGGTTTCTTCTGTGACGGCTGGCACTAAGTCGGAGCCTGACGGTGTAACCGGGCCTCCCCAACTAGATCTCTCAGAGTTCTTGGAAAGTTCTCTGGAACTGGTGACTAGCCGGGCCACCCTGTTGGTGTGTTTTGCCTTTAAATATGATCGGAACTCTGTGCTAAGGTTATATTTCCGTGAAATGTCTGATTCTAAGTTTATGGGCTCAAAACCTTTTTCCTGATTTAGCTAGAGATACCCAGAAAAGGTGGAGAGATTTTCTGGCCTTGTGTCAGAGAGCCATTGCTGTGGGTGCGCAAATAACCATGTAAATGTGTGGTTTTATTTCAATTTCTGTTTTTTGAGCCTCAACAACTGTTGCAATTTCTACAGAGTAGGGAATTAGAGGGGCGGGTTTGATTCCCATATCGGCTGCCATATTTTGCTATCTGTGCTCATCTGATTTCCTTGGTCTTTAAGTTGAGGGGGTTCCCTTAACTTATAATGGTATATTTTTTTCTTGGGTTCTTATTGTGGGGAGTATTGTGGGCTAAACCAATGAATAACTATTATTGCTGTATTTTTGTGATTTTTCTGGTTTTGTGATTCTTATTCTGTAATTCATATTCAGATTTAATTTCTGGATTGTATTGGAAAAATTCAATAAAAATTTTAAATATAAAAAAAATGTTTTCATGCAAGTGTGTTGTTAAGTATTCTGGTACTAAAAATTCCTTCTCAGCTGTATTACATTTGGAAAAAATTCTTAGTGATAAGTAGGTTTTCTTTTCCTTCTCTTTTGATTGATGTGCTGTGGGTTTAAGTAATTAAAAGAGGTTAAATAATAATCTTTTGGGCTTGCAATATTTATCAGATGCACTTCTTAGTGTTGAATAATAGTCTTCTGATATTATTTGGGTTTGTTCCCTAAATTTCATTTGCAGTTTCTTGACTTATTTGTATGAAGAATTGTTTTTCTTGTGGTTGCTTTTGTAACATTTTGAAAAAACTTAATAAAAAAAAAAGAGAAAAGTGTAAGGAAGTCCAAAAAACTGCCATCATGGTTTAAAGGTGAGGTAAGAGGGACTATTGTAGTCAAATAAAGCATATTTCAGGAAATGGAAAAAGGAGACAAATGACAAAAACTGGAAACAGCATATGCACTGGCAAGTTAGATGCAAGGCATTGATAAGGCAGGCAATGAGAAAATTGGGGAAAAAATTGCTGTGGAAGCAAAAATTCATAATAAAAACTTTTTCAAGTACATTCGTAGCTAAAAAACAATGAAAGAGTCAGTTGGACCATTAGATGATAAAGGGGTAAAAGAGACTCAAAGAGGGGATAAAGCCATAGCAGAGAGACTGAATGAATTATTTGCTTCAGTCTTTACTGAAGAAGATGTAGAGATGTTACCCATGACTGAAATGTTTTTTTAAAGTGATATATTGGAAGAATTGAAAGAAATAGTGATAAACCAGGAAGATGTATTATAACTATTTGATAAACTAAAGAGTAGCAAATCACCTAGACTGGATGGTATACATCTGAGGGTGTTGAAAGAACTGAAATATGAGATTGCAGACATACTATTACTAATCTGTGAATTATCATTAAAATCATCTGTAATACCTGAAGATTGGTGAATGGCCAATGAAATACCAATTTTTTTAAAATAATTTTATTTATATTCTTGTCAAAATACAAAGAAAAAAGAAATTAAGCCGTATATATAAATAAAGAAAGGGGTAAAGAAAGAGACAGATAAGTCACACTTTCTGTCTGAAATTGATGTAATTCTAAAGGTGGGGTAAAGAAAGAGACAGATAAGTTACACTTTCTGTCTGAAATTGATGTAATTCTAAAAGCGGCTTTTCTGATATGAAGAATGGTCATTGATGTGAAGAGGTATTTACACACAGATAATAGTCAGAGATTGATGCCGAAATAGTCTGAGACCTTCTTCATAGGTTGTGTTAAGAAACCATAATATAATTGGAGTGAGAAGGTTTTTGGTTTTTGGTATATATAAATAACACAGGTACACTACCAAAAAACTGCCTCCAGTTTTGCAACTGATTCCTATAGATTTTGGGGTGCTGAATCCAGGAAAAATAGCCAAAATGTTCCATCACGTCACGTTTTCTTGCAAAATTAGATTTCTTACCCATATAAGGAATGTTCACATAATTTCTTTTTAGCCGACTGCAGTTTATTTTCTTGGCCCAAAATAGAGGTTGTAATGGTTAACTAACTAGAAACACTCCCTCATGATATTTTAGAGTGTTTTGTATTCATTTTATACATTAACAGGACAATTGGGAGGCGGGGAGCTAAATTCAGTACTCGCGCTGGCGCATGTTCTTTCCTGTTCGCCTCGCCTCGTTCGCTCGCTCAAACACGGTGGTTGCGACATGAACGTTCCTGTCAAATTTCAGTTTCTTGCAAGTTCATTATTACCTTTTGTTTGCTCAGTCGTAATCCAGCTTTATTCCGAAGTGGTTCACTACAGTTGTAGTTTGCAGTGCTGTGTATTTGTGATGGCTCACAGAGCCAGAGGTTGCGTCAACTCTCCGGACAGTTTTTGTTTTATTTGTGGGGAATATACCGTGAAAAAGCGGCAGAGGAACATTTCTGCATTTATTAAAAAAGTATATTTTGCCTATTTCGGTTTGAAGTTAGGCGATCAAGACAAACCGTGGGCTCCTCACAAAGTGTGCAAGACATGTGAGGAAGATCTACGCTTATGGATGAAAGGTAAAAAACAAGCATTTCGTTTCGGAATACCTATGTTGTGGCGTGAACAAAGAGACCACAGCAGTGACTGCTATTTTTGATCTTGCATTGTGAAGGGATACAACTTAAAAAATAAGAACGTAATAAGTTACCCCAACCTTCCCTCAGCAATTAGGCTTATGCCTCATAGCAACGAAGTACCTGTGCCTGAACCACCAAAATCTTTGGATCATATTTGTGTGGACGGTTCTGATCATGATGAGACTCATCAGATGGCTTTTCCCGATGAGTCCAGTACTTCCGAGTTTGAAACTGAACCAGATCCGAAACCTGAACTTTTCTCTCAAGCTGAATTGAATGATTTAGTCCGGGATTTAGGACTCCCAAAAGATGCTGCCCAACTGCTAGGTTCTCGGCTTAAACAGAAAAATCTATTGTCACCAGGAACAAATTTTTATTGGTACCGCAACCGCAAGACACAATTTTTGAAGTATTTCAGCAAAGAGGAAGATTTGGTATTTTGCAACGATATATACGGAGTGATGGAAAAGTTTAAACTCAATTATGATCCTGCTGAATGGCGTCTGTTCATTGATTCGTCAAAAGACAGCATAAAAGGTGTTCTTCTTCATAATGGCAACACATTCGCTTCAGTTCCTATTGCTCACTCTGTTATTCTCCAAGAAAAATACGAGAATTTGGCCCTGATTCTTCAGCAGATTCGTTATGATGAGCATAAGTGGATGATTTGTGGAGACTTTAAAATTCTATCCATGCTATTAGGGCAGCAATCCGGTTTCACCAAATATCCCTGCTTCCTTTGCTTGTGGGATAGCCGGGCCCGCGACCTACACTGGGGGAAAAAAGACTGGCCAATTCGGGAGTATTTGAGACCCGGTGAGAAAAATGTTCTTCATGAGAGCTTGGTACCTCGTGATAAAATTCTATTACCACCTCTCCACATTAAGTTGGGTCTCATTAAGCAATTCATCAAGTCCCTTCCAAAAGATGGTGAGTGCTTTCGGTAACTTTGCTCAAAGTTCCCCCGACTTTCTGAAGCAAAGCTAAAGGAAGGAGTGTTTGTTGGCCCTGATATAAGGAAACTCATTTCAGATGGAGCATTCGCTGAAACGATGTCTGAGAAGGAAAAAGAAGCCTGGGATTCCTTCAAGGATGTTGTTCTCAAATTCTTGGGGAACAGGCGGGATGAGAACTATAAGGATATTGTTGCCAGGATGCTCAATGCCTTCAAAGAACAAGGCTGTAACATGAGCCTGAAAGTCCATTTCTTGCACTCCCATGTGAACTACTTTCCCAAAAACTTGGGGGCGTACAGTGAAGAACAAGGTGAAAGGTTTCACCAGGACATCAAGGACGCAGAGAGAAGGTACCAAGGAAGATGGAACACCACTATGATGGCTGATTTCTGCTGGTTGCTGCTGCGGGAAACCCCAGATGAAAAATACGCCAAGCAGCGCACCAAGAGAAGCATTCGGGGGAAGAAGAAACAGGCCCACCAGGAGATTGATTGACCTAAGAATGACTTTAAAATCTAAACTGTGTTGACAAATATCGTGTTTTTACTAAACTTTGAAATAAAAATTTGCTAGTTATTACCACAGTGTCGGATCTCATTTATTAGAATTTTATTTTCACACCATCGGGTGTTTGTCTTCATGTATTGCAATGGTGCGGTTTGCGTTTTCTATTCTTACATACATACCTGTACAACATTTTTTGCACATTTCTTTGCTTTGCTTTGTGTCTAACCTCGCTCTTATATGCTCAATGTTTGTGCACATGTATGTGGCTGTTTTAAGTGCAGACAATTTTGCTACCATCACAGTGTGTTTTGTTGACATTACTCTATTCTTATGTGCTGCCTTGTTACAATTTTCTTTATTCTTATTTGAATAACTACTAAACAATTAGTATAAAGAATTCATCCAAGAAACTTTTATCTCGATCGCACTCAATCTGAAACGTTCACCTCAAACTGCTAACCCAATGTAGCAAAAAATCTGTACGTGATGGAGCAAATTGGTTACCAGATTTGGATTCAGCGCACCAAAAAACGTAAAAATCAATCGAAACATTAGAGGCAGTTTAAAAAAAAATTTTTTTTAGTGTACCTGTGTAATACATATCCAGAGGAAAAAGAAAACGGAAATAATCAAACCACTACATAGCCCACATCAAGCACCAAAGAAAACCAAGGGCAAAAAAATATATATACTACTACCCCCAACCTGTAATAACCAGAAAATTGAAGCAATACATAAATACATTCATCTCAAACCTGCGTAGACTCTAACAAACTTTCAAGTTGCGTGGGATCAGAAAAAACATATCTGATCCCTTGAAGAGTGATCAAACATTTACAAGGAAATTGGAGGAAGAAGGTTCTGCCCCCAGCCAGAACACGTGACTTAAGCTGGAGAAAGGCCCTTCTCCGAATTTGCATATAGCAGGAGACATCAAGGAAAATAGATAGCTTGCAAAATGCACCTTCAAGTCAGTCCTGACTCCTGGTGACCCAGAAGCTCCTGAGTTTTCTTGACAGTGTGACTGGAAGTAGATTGCCAGGCCTTTCTTCAGAGACAATGGAGGGTTAAATGACTTGCCCAAGGTCACAAGGAGTGCTAGTGGGAATTGAATCCTGGTCTCTTGGCTCCTAAGCCAGTGCTCTAACCACTAGGCTGCTCCTCCATAGATAGCTTATCTCCATGAAAAAGTAAATCCTTTTTTGAAAAAAAGCCTTCATAATTACAGCCTTGTCCAAAAGATTAGACAAAAATATCACTAGTGTGGCTCGAGAGGGAATCAGAACATCAGAGTTCTCCAAAAAAGCAGTTAAATCCACATCACTCTGATCCCCCAATTTTTAAAAAAAGGTACCAGGGGTGATCCGGAAAACTACAGGCCAGTGAGCCTGATGACAGTATCGGGTAAAATGATAGAAACTATTATAAAGAACAAAATTACTGAACATGTAGATAGTCATGGCTTAATGGAAAAAAGCCAACATGTTCTTAGCAAAGTACATAGTAACATAGTAACCTAGTAAATGACAGCAGATAAAGACCAGTATGGTCCATCCAGTCTGCCCAGTAAGATGGCAAGAGTAGGTACACCTGCTGCTCCGGCAGGCCACCCCTACCCAAATCTTTGTTTTAAGGGTGAACCCACCGCTCCGTGTAGGACACCCCTGTATTTTGAGAAATTAGTTAAGTTTATTTTGATTTTATCTTGTTGCTGTAAAGGGATCCACAGTGTCTGTCCCATGCCATTTTGAATTCTGTCACTGTATTTGCCCCACCACTTCCATCAGGAGGGCATTCCAAGCATCCACCACCCTTTCAGTGAAAATGTATTTCCTGACATTGCCTTTCAATTTACCCCCTTGCAGCTTCATGTTATGCCCTTTAGTTTTACAGCTTCCCCGTCTTTGAAAGAGGTTTGTTTGTTCATTATTTTTCTTTAAGTATTTAAAGGTCTGAATCATATCTCCCCTGTCCCTCCTCTCCTCCAGAGTGTACATATTTAGGTCTTCAAGTCTCTTCTCATAAGGCTTCTGACGCAGGCTCCAAATCATTTTGGTTGCCTTCCTCTGAACAGTTTCCAGTCTTTTTATATCCTTTGCAAGATATGGTCTCCATAAAACAGAATAGTAGTTAAAATTCCCAAAGTTCATACACTTCTTTTTTCAAATCCTCAGAAAGCAGGAGAGTTAATTGCTCCATAGCTTCCTTTTCTCGTCTATGTTTTTCTACTTTTGAAATGTTATCTGCTGGCGCTATGTCACCCACGATGCATTCTGCCATGTCATGTACTAGTGCTAACCCCACACACCTGTCTTTATTTAGCTGTTGATCTTTTACTAAGAAAGCCATGACTGCCATCCTGTACATGCGATCAGATATACTCTCTGGTTTCTCTATGTTCCTGTAGACCCTGCCTGTGAGGGGGACTCTCTTCAATTGCCCTACTAGCTTCAGAAACTGTAGTAAGCTCTTCATGCTACCCGCAGCAGCCGACATAGCCATATAACACAGACGAGAAAGGGCTTGTCTTGTCTTACTAATCTGCTGTATTTTTTTGAAGGTGTGAATAAACAGGTAGACAAAGGTGAGCAGTTCACTATAGTGTATCTGGATTTTCGGAAAGCCTTTGATAAGGTCCTTCATGAGAAACTGGCAAAATTAAAAATTCAAGGGATAGGAGGCAGTGTACTATTGTGGATCAGGAACTGGTTAAAAGATAGAAAGCAGAGGGCAGGGCTAAATGGCCAATTTTCCCAATGGAGAAAGGTGAATAGTGGAGTACTCCAGGGATCTGTGCTGGGTCCGCTCCTCTTTAACATATTCGCAAATGACCTGGAAAAGGGAATAACAAGTAAGGTAATCAAATCTTCAGATGACACAAAATTATTCAGAGTTGTTAAAGCCCAAGAGCATTGTGAAAAAATGCAGGAGGATCTTGATAAATTGGAAGGCAGGACATTCAAATGACAGATGCAATTTAATATGGACAAGTGCAGTTATACACCTGGAGAGAACAACCCAAACTATGGTTACACGATGCAAGTTTTACATTAGGAACCACCAGCCAGGAAAAAGATTTTGGCATCATCATGCATAACATGTTGAAACCCTCAGCCCAGTGTGCAGCAGCGGCTAAGAAGTCAAATAGAATGCTAGAAATCATAAGGAAAGGAATGGAGAATAAACAAAGGAAATTATAATGCTTCTGTATTGTTCCATGGTGAGACCGCACCTTGAATATTGTGTGCAATTCTGGTCGCCATATCTTAAAAAGGATATAGTGGAATTAGAAAAGGTGCAGAGAAGATCCACCAAAATGATAAAGGGGATGGAAGGATACCCCTATGAGGAGAGGCAAAAAAGGTTAAGGCTCTTCAACCTGGAAAAGAAACGGCTGAGGGGAGATATGATAGAGGTAAATAAATTAATAAATGGAGTAGAGCAAGTAAATGTAGATTGGTTGTTTACGCCATCAAAAACTAGAAAGACTAGGGGACACACAATGAAGCTACAGTATAACCTGTTTAAGACTAATAAGAGAAAATATTTTGTCACTCAATGCCTAATCAAACTATGGAATTCATTACCGGAGGATGTAGTAAAGGCTGTTAGTGTAGCTGGGTTTAAAAAAGGTTTGGACAAGTTCCTGGAGGGAAATTCATAAACCATTATTAAGAAGGAACTGGGAAATCTACTGCTTGCCCCAATGCAAGCAGTGTGGAATCTTTTTGTCTTTTTGGGAAACTGCTAGATACTTGAGACCTGGATTGCCCACTGCTGGAAACAGGATACTGGGCTTGATGGACCTAAGTCTGACCCAGTATGGCATTTCTTATGTTCTTACGTACATCTGCTGCGTCAGACACTGGGAAACATGACTGATGTAGTGCCAACATTCCCTGAATTGTCCAATGCAGCCTACATCCCTACCCAGGCCAGAGTCAATGAGAGCTGTGAGAGTGGTGATGTATCTGGAGTATGACTACTTGGTGTGATGGCACAGGGATCTCCACGCTCATCCCCAAAAAGCCTTAATCAGGAGAGCAGTGCCACAAAACCAGGGCTCAGAGGCTGCAACATATCATTTCCTGCCCCTTACAAAAAAAGGGCTCAGTGGTCCCAGCATAACATCTCCTGACTTCATAGGAACACTACAACTAGCTTTTCCCCTCCCTCATTCTCTTTCATTTTGCACACTGTCCCAAGTAGCGTCATCCCTTCTCCCAATCCCAGCTTCTCACTCCCTTCTTGCCAGTTCTCACCAATTCTCCTTTATTTATTTATTTTATTTATTTATTTAGACAGATTTGTATGCCACCTTTTCCTTCAATCAAGGTGGTCACGTCACATCACAATTGAAGGGTTACATTTAACATTAGGGTATGTGTAATCATTTAGACAGCACAGTTACGTAACAGTATTTAGACATTTAGACAATGTTTAGACAGTACAATTGAAGTAACATTTAACATAAAGGTATTTACTAATGAGGTGTGTTGAATTTGTGTGTGTGGATGGGATGGATGTGTGTTTAGTTGGTGGAGGTAGTAGTGTTGCTGTTTGGGTAAGAGATGTTGCTTGAATGCTCATAGGTTCTATGCCTAAATCAATTGTTTATGATCAAAAAGTAGAAAGACTAGAGGACATGCAATGAAGTTACAACGTAGCCCCTTTAAGACTAATAAGAGAAAATATTTTTTCACTCAATGCGTAATCAAACACTGGAATTCGGTACTAGAGTACTCGTAGTAAAAGCTGTTAGTGTAGCTGGGTTTAAAAAAAAGTTTGGGCAAGTTCTTAGAGCAAAGGTCCATAAACCATTATTAAAGAGGACCTGGGAAATCCACTGCTTACCCCAAGACGAGCATTGTGGAAGCTGTGGACTTTGGGTACCTGCTAGGTTCTTGTGACCTGGATTGACCTCTGTTGGAAACAGGATACTGAGCTTGATGGACCTTGGTCTGACCCAATATGGCATTTCTTATGTTCTTATGCATAGAGTGTCTCCTAAGCAGTTATTTGCAAATGCTGTGTGGCATACTACAGGGCCTTCAGCAATAATGTCTTTCTTGTCACCCTCACATATTTATGGACTAATCTTAAAATTTTTGAACTGTCAACATTTCCTGCCATCTCAACCAGAGACCTTTGTAGTTCTACTAAAGTGACCTTAGACCTCACAATTATCTTCCTCAGCGGTTCCCTTCACCAACATATATTGAAGTTTTAAAGCCTTCCCCCAGTCTGTGCCTTTGAATAATTTTATCCCAGGGTTCTTTTGGCAACTATGAAGGTCATTCAGAGAGGCAGATAGCGGGGCTGTATTATTTTATTTATTGATTTTACTTAGTTGCATTTATATACCGCTTTTTCCAGTGATCAAATGTGGTTTACATTGAACAATAATAATAAATGGTAACATG